>CM042911.1:9592625-10210750 GCA_023653625.1 Triadica sebifera | reverse complement strand
ATTTTTTTTATTGGTGGTGGGACCAAAAATTTTTGACAATTTCACCTTTATTTTAACATTATTCAATAGTGATTTATCATCTCATACTTACTTTTCAATTTCTATATTTCTTATCTAATTTTGTTTCTTTCGTGATATTTTATCATTTTAAAACATATCTCATATAATCACATATAAAAATCAAATAAAAGATTATTAGTAGAATACTTTAATTTATAAATAAAAATCATTATCATGCATCAATATTTATATGTTCATGCATATCATCCATTTAATTTCAATAAAATTTATGATTATTGTTATAAAGTATGTACAGATCTGGATTAACCTTTTTCCACGCTCGTCAGCCCTTTACCTTTATCCGGCACCGGTGCGCATGCTGCAGATGCCCCTGACAAATTTCGTGAAGATTTAATATTAGGCATCTGAAAATAATAATTTAATTAATTACCGAAAGACTGTCCCCTTTAACATAAACCCACGTCTGTCATGCCAATTTTTTTTATTATTATTATTATGATATTTTCTTCAGTCTCTATATCTAATATTTGTTGTGATACAGTGGAATTTTACATTTATCGAGACATATCTATTCTTCACAAATTCACAGCTTTAATTGTTCTGTGACTTAATTTCTTTCGCTTAACTTGTTCATTATAGTCATCCTTACCTAAGTTAAATTAATATAACTTTTTTATCAACAAATTTTTGTCTTCAATCGAGTTTTAACTTGCTTTCTGGTTCTCGGTATTGCACATGTCAAAGCCCCAAATGGGATCAAAAAGGAGAACCATTTTAAAATTCAGTTTAGATGTGTCGGCCTATTACATCCTATCAAGTTCTTTATGCATCATGGTCACATGTCACTTAATTAATTTAAAGTCCTTTCCTTAGCCTCTTAATTCAATTCGGCTCATAATCATCTCAAATCCTCAATTTGGACAATTTTGAGGTCACGGGGTTCTTAAGGTGCAGTCCCATGACTCTTCAATTTAGTTAAATGTTTCCCTAAAATATCTCTTAGCTGTCTCGGTTGGCTCCCCAAATACAGTCTCATTTAATTAACTTAATCAACTTGTTATTCAACTACATTAAGTTTAAAATTTGAACAAAAGAAAATTAAGTCTTCCAACACAAGGTATCGGTCAACTTCTCACTTACATCCATAAATATATACAAACCTCACTTAAACATGAATTTTTTGAATTACAATAGAAGATCAAGATGGTAAAGCAAGATAACACAAAAAAATAATATAAGGAGGAGAGCTTGGTGCTTTCGGTTACAAAAGGAAAGAAGCAAGAGGTAGACTTTTACCCCATCACATGCCATGGGTTCTTTGATTTTGCTCCTCCAAAAATCCATTTTACTTCTAATTCATGATCCACAATATCTTCAACACCATATCACTTACTTCTCCATTTAACTTCTTTTCTCACTTACTTCTCCATTTAACTTATTTTCTCGCTTACTTCATTCCAATTCACCAAACTCAACACAAATCATACCAAATTAAACTCTAGGTGAACAAGAAAATATCAAAAAAATTGATGAATTCACCCACCTTATTTGGAACCCAAAGTTGGCCGAAACATTATTGTCACTTTCTCTCTCCTCTTGTTATTGTCACTTTCTCTCTCCTCTTGTTATTGTCACCATGCATGTTTAGGTTAATTTTAATTAAGCTCAACTATCCTTAATTAATCTTCCTTAAATTTAATTTTAGGCAAACATCTCAAATGGTCCTCGAATAATATGTTATTTATACTTTAACCACATCATATATTTTATTTCTTTAATTTTAAGCCCGAAACAACTTAATCTCTTGCAATTAAATATGTCAAAATTCACAAATTAATTTATTATACGCATTGATACTTTTGGTTTCATGATTAGAGTACTGAAATAAAACTTGCATTTTCCGGTATTCTCATGAAACTGCACTTTTAAAACAATGTCATTTGTTAACAAAAATTACATATTTTTCGGTCTAACTATGATTTTTTCGATTTTCGTACAAAATTTGAATTTACACATTCGTGATCAATTTTTCTTACTTGTTTATTGTCTGAATTTAGATTTCGGTTGTATCGCTTCTATTTCGATCACGAATGAGCTCGATTTTTTATTAGTTCAACATATTTAATTGCAAAATAAGCATACCTGTTAGGACCTAAATTTGCGGGCATGACAGAAGAAGTATATATTTGTTGTTCCAAATTAGAATTTCATCTCTAAACAACTAATTGATGTTAAAAAGTTACAATTTTTAATTGATGTCTCAGGTGTTAACTCTTCTCTAAAATTCTTGCCGTTTCTATTTGAATATTTGCTTTAATATGAAATAAGAAAATTAATATATAATTCATATAAATAAGGATTAGAACATCCCCATTCCCTTCTCAGTTTTAATGTGTCCACATGGACAGCTTATGAGAACAGAATTACGAAAACAGAAAATGGAGAACACTTGTCATGCAAGAAATGGTATGGGAGAAATGGCCAATAATTTTAATTATTTAAACGAAAAAGGAAAGAGAAAGCACGTGCAGTGCAGAGATATATGAGGGTTGGTTGCCTAACAGTAACTCCAACACAGATTCAGATTTGAATTTTCTGGGGTTTTCTGCCTATCCAATCGCTGCCTGTCTGCTGTGACACTGTCTGCCCCATTATCATCTCTGTGCCTTCTTCGTCACCTTGACCCTAATCAATTTGATGCCTCTGTGAAATAATAAAACATTTTGGCAAAACAAACCATTATTTGGTTCCTGTTTAACTTTTTTATCTGTTGCTTTTTTTTTATGCATTAAATTCATGCATTATTGTTTTATTAATAATTAAGTTTTTTGACAATTTTTTAAAATTCAATTAATGTTTTTAATTTACAAATATAAATATTTTTTTATCTAATTTAAATTGAATATAATATAAATTGAATTGTTTAATTTATAGATTATTATTGGTTAGATTGCGAGCACACTTTAATTTATATCAGATTCAATTCAATATAATCAAAAAAATAATTTAATATTAACATATAAAAAATCTTAATCTAATTTTTGAAAAATTGATAAGAAAAAAAAACTCAGCTATTAATAAAATAATAATAGAAAGATCCAAATCATCAAAATAAAAGTAAAAAAAGTAATATCACAAAAAGTCAAAAAATAAAAAGGTCAAGTTATAGATTTTTACAGATTTTTTTTTTCATTTTACTGAATTTTCTTTTTCTTTTTTATTTGGAAATTAATTTTATTTTTCTGCTTTAATAAAAATTGCTTTTTGTGCGCATTGTATTGTTTTATCCATTTTAATAATTTATGATTTTCCAATTTAAGAAAAGGAAGGAGGAGAAAGAAAATTTCCTTTATTAGTATTATTATTATTATTATTTCAATAGAATCAAAGTGTATAAATTTTTCTTGCTCTATAATCTATAATTTACTTTGTGTTTTTTTAGGGAAAAAAAAAAGAAAAAAGAAAATGGAGGGAATGTATTAGGTCGGTTTATTTCCTCTACTCTTTTGGGTTTTGGACGAATTACATTAAATTTGATAATTTTCCTTTTGAATTAAGAAAAAATGGATTGTTTGTACACTTAGGAACTAATCAGAGTCTAATTATGATTCAGCTTTGACAAAGAGGAAACAACATTAATGTAACTATCAATTTCAAACATGCATGAATTTGACCCAGCACCTATCTTTATTGTAATGCATTCGGAAAGCTAAATTATTAAGCCCTCGTGCTTTGTATCTGTTTCGTTAGAATCTAATATCCAGTTCTCTAATTTTTTTATGAACAAATTACAATAACCCAAACAAAATTATAAAAAATTAATAGTATATAATATTTGTTATGTCACATTGCAATCTAAACTCTGACCGTATACATATATTACAATCATTTGTATCACAATATAGAGATGTACCGATCGAAATTTAAGTATGAATATATAAGTATGAGAAATTTAATTTAAAATGATATTATAATATTTTATATGAATACTAACTTAATTTGATAATCTGTTGTGATTTCGTGTTTTACACATAAATCTAAGCAACAAACTATATGGATTTTTCACTCGGCAGTAAAAATTCGAGTTAAATATATTAGAGGGTAGAGAATATTATTTAAAGATCATATGTAAAATTATAAAATAAGATTTTAAGGATAATGACTTCAATTTGAGGAAATACGGTCCGAGATATGAAATTGCGGTTCAATTTTCTCACCGAAAGTTAGAAATATATATTCACAATTGCAAGGGGGTGTTGAAGTGATCATAATTGAATTCTAAAATTAAATAAACTGATAATATAAAAATCATACTTTAGATAAATTTTTATAGTCGTAATTTGAAAAAAATGACTAAATCGCAAAAATATAATTTTTGCATCGGTGATTATTTTTCAAAATCGAAAAGAAAATTATTTTATGAATTTTGTATATTCAATTTGACATAATTAAGTAGTTCATGATATAAAATTAAAGAAATTAAATTTATTCAAAGTTAAAATTAAAAAGTGAAGAAATTGGTGAAATTATTCAAAAATCAAACTTCCTTTTTTGTTTTAATTGGATATTTGCCTATAATATTTTCTTGCTTAATTTTAATTAGCCAATAGAAGCAGGATTAAGCTAAATAAGATTAATTAATCACTAGTTGAATTATAAAAGTAAAAAATGACTAATTTCTTCTCATTTTTTATAACATAAAAATCAATAAAAAAAATTTCTTCCTCTTCTTCTTTGGCTAATCACCATAGCTCCTCTCTCTTTGATTTCTTTCATTTTTCTCACAAAAAATTATCATCATCCAAGCATAAGGGATCATAAGAAATTAAGGAGAGAATAAAATATTTTTGGAGCAAAGAGGAGGGCTTGTCCAAAATTTGAAGAAAATTTAAGGGAGAAAATTCTTCACTTTTTCTTCAAATATTCCTTAATTTAAGTTAGTTATAATTTCCTCTTTAAGTTGATTTTGAAATTGATGATGATTTGGAATTGTATTAATGTAAAAGAAAAGTTGGGGTTTGATGGAAAAATGGAAGATTAATTAAATAAAAATATAAAATGAGTTAAATGAAGCTTGTGGAGTATGAAATTGATGAAAATTTAAAATAAATATTTTTTAGAAAAAATTGGTGATTTTTTAGAAATTTTTCATAATTATGGCCGAATTTTTTTAGGTGAAAATTTTGATGGAATTAAGGCTTAATTTGACAAAATTGGAGTTGTTTGGAATATTTGAGGGTGAAAATTAAAGTTAAAGTAATTAAATAAATTTATTTAGAATTTTTGGAATATTTATTGAATTAATAAATATTTTTGAATAAAATTTTTTGGAAAATAGACATTAAAAGAAAAATGGAAATAAATTGAAAAAAATAATAATGGAGAAGAAAAATAAGGTAATTAAAAAAAACCATCAAAATTTCATCTCTCCCATATATATATATATATATAATTACATATAACTAAAATTAATATTTTATAAGTATATATTAATTTTTATAATGTATTAGTGATTTGATGTGGTGTAATATATATAAAAATATATATAAGCAAATTAATATATAAACCAAATAAAATTTATTTTTATAATAAATTTAAGTATTTAATTATGTATATGATTATTACTAATTAAAATTATAGAAAATTTAATAATTTTTATTTATATATTTTAATAAAATTAATTATAATATAATATATTGTAAATTTATTTATATATAAATTTATATATATATTTAAAAAAATTAATATATAATTTAATAATTAAATATATTATATATTTTAAATGTGTTTAATAATATCATCAAGTGAAATCGTACTTTATTGTGTCAGCGAAATTGTCTCATTTCTGCCAAATTATTGGACGGTCTTACTAATAAACCTATCACTGGAAGTGACCACCACCATCATGACTAGTAAATTTCTTGCAGGATTGTGGATTCGAGTTATATATATGGAATTTCAATTGTTAGGATTTTATAGTAATCAACATAAATTGTCATTAAATAACATTAAATTTTGATGATTAATTCTAACTATTAAATTTTGATCAAATGGTTAAATTAACATTATCTATAAATGAGTAAATAATATAGTAACTATTAAAATTCACTCCTCCATATATATATATATATATATATATATATAGTCTGTATATATAATTTACATACAATTAAAATTAATATTTTCTAAGTATATATTAATTTTTATAATATAATAGTGATTTGATGTGATATAACATATAAATAAATATATAAACATATGTAAACAAAATAAAATTTATTATTATAATAAATTTAAGTATTTAATTATGCATACAATTATTACTAATACAAATTATAGAAAATTTAATAATTTTTATTCACATATATTAATAAAATTAATTATAATATAATATATCGTAAATGTATTCATATATAAACTTATACATATATTTAAAAATATTAATATATAATTTAATAATTAAATATTTTACATATTTTTAAACATATCTAATTATATCATAAATAAATTAAGCGTATTCATATTGTATCGTAAAAAATCTGTGTTGTGTTATATTTAAAATTATCAGCTCTACTAAAAATTTAAAATCGCCAAAATGCTCTTTTATGACATTGGACGGTTAGAGACTTTATGTAAAATATTTAATTCAAAACACTTTTTTTTTATATGAATACTAGTTTGATTTTTCGTTTCCATCATTTTAATTAGTGAATACTAGTTTAATTCATTAAGCTTTCAAGGTGCAAAGAATGTGTTTTGTTTTCATTAATAGAATGATTAACAAGGTAGTTGATTGTGTAGTTAACTTGGTTAAATGTAATCATCCTATGGTCGTGGGTGATTTCTCCGCCTTCTTTGTTAAGAAACATTCTTTGTGCGGATGCTTATTTTTGATTGATGGATTTTAGTATTTTACATCCTTGTTCAATATATATATATATATATTAGCGCATATTATCCATTTTTATTTGTGTATAATATTATTTTCCACAATACAAATATAGTCGAAATTACCAAATACATTTTCTGTCTCTTTTTTTTTTTAATACCGTTACACCAATTTTGTTTTTAATAATTATAAGTTCATTTTAACAAATAGTAATCGTGAATTTATTGTTTTCCTTTTTGTGCAGCAACACTATATTATTTTTAATGAAGAGCAGAGTTAATTAATTAATTATGAGTAATATTGTAATTCTAGAAAATACAAATCATATTAAAATTAAAAAATTAAAAAAATCAATTAAATTAGGATTGTATAATTCTTTTTTTTTTTGCATCTTTAATTTTCTTAATAACATAACTATAAATTTAAGTTTATTAAATAAAATCATATTAATTCTAAATAATCTCTACCCATAATATTATATTGACAATTAAATTAGTTGATAACTTTGATAATATTTATATTATGAAAAATAATATCGTGCACAAATAAAAAGAGATATCCTGCATTAATTAAAATGATGGAAACATATTCATAAAAAGAAACAAGAAAAAGACAAATCAAGGTTTTCAATTAAAAAATTTCATTAGCTGGAGAAAAATATTGACTTATTTATTAATTGGATAATGATATAAAATAAGGCAACCGGAAGAAAATCAGCTTCATGTATTACTAAGGACTCTTTGATCCCCTCTCTCTAAGAATTTTGGAATAACACGTGATTAAAGTTGTAGAAGATTTTGGTGTTTATCATTGTTGCTTGTCTTCAATATTTAAGGTTGGATTTGGATATCTACAAGAAATATTTAAACTATAACTTTTATTGTACACATTTCATTATCACAAAATAACGTGATTATAAAATTAATATGCATAATACAATCTTAGCATATATTGATTCATGTTAATCCAACATGAAATTTTAAAAATTTTATAATTGATATGATTAAATGAATAAACTTTTTAAGCGATTTCATGCTGAAGAAATTGCCAGTTGCGTGGCAGACAAAATGAAAATCCATCTTTCATATTGCGATGCTAGGTATCTTCCAAGTGCATTCAACAAAGTCTAAGATTTTAAGGGGAAATTTACATAAATAGGAAAAAAAAACTACAATATTTTAAGATTTACAGCACTTAGAAATTCTTTAAAAAATACCAACATCAATTTTTTAAAATTTCAAATCTATTAAAAACTGATATCACACAAATTTTTTCTTTTTTGAGTCATCTGAATGTAATAATAGATTTGTTACCCAATACATACGAAAAAGTTTACCCAATATTTACATTATTTATGATATATGATATACTTTAGTTTTTTTTTTATAAATAATATATTTACACAATATTTACTCAACGTTTAACTAATATTGAATATTTACTAAATGTTTAACTAATATTAACTTACACTACTAAAACATTTACACAATGTCTATCAACATTTACTTAATATTAACCCATACTTACACAATATTTACCCAAACGTTTATATAATATCTCTAAAAAAAAGACAAAAAGACTTCATGAAAAATTCATGCAAATGTTAAGGGAATAATATTTATATTTTATTTAAAAAATAAAAATACATATCACATATAAAAAAAATGACAAAAGATAATAAACCTCAAGTAAAATTCAGCCAAAATATACAAAAAAGAAATGCAGAAATGAAAAAAAGCAAAGAAAGATAAAACAAGAAATCAATATGAATATGAAAACTAAATATCAGAATAATGAAATATAAAGAAAATCAAAATAAATGAAAAGTTAAAAAAACAAAAAAATTAAAATTAAAATTTATACCAAAAAATCGCACTAGAAATAGATAAAATGATATTCTTGAAATTCAAAAATCATCAAAACGGTAAAAATGAAAACAAAATTTGGTAAAAATGCTAAAAAAACTATAGGCATTTTTGAAATAAAAACTTAAAAAACGGTAAAGGGTGAAATTTCCCCATTTTCTCAAGCTTTTACTCTCTTCCCCCCAAAAAAAGGCCCAAACAAACGCCCGAAAGCAACCCACACCCTCAATTAAACCTAACTAACCTTTAGGTAACAATTGTTTTTTTTAGAGAACAACCATGGGGAGGAATAACTAAACTTCTATTTATACAGGTAAGGTAAGACAATGGAAGAGGAATTATTAAAACTTTATTTACGCAGGTAAGACCAAAGGAAAAAGTAAGTGTACAATAGAAATTGAACCCAAATCAACCTAAGAGCTTCACATGCACTTTACCACCCAATTCTCTCTCCCGAAACCGCTCCATTATGATTTATAACATTATATCCATTTTGATTTTGATTTAGAACGATGCAATTCCATTGTTGAATCAAATGATACTCACCCCCCAACCCCTACGTACTAATGAGAAAGAGAAACAAATACTAATTTCATCCTAAGGGGATGAGTGGAACTATGATGTGGAATACAAATGTTTTCGTATTTATATTGAAAATAATTGAATTGTAACTAAAAACACCACATAAATTGAATATCGTGTACCAAAAATGTAACTTCTGACATTTACATGTAAATTATATCTAATTTTCTTATAAATGCAACCTAAAATCCTATTCTAAATTCAGCATTCATACAGAATTAGGCTTTCTGTACCGAAGTAAAAGCATCGAACAATACGCCGGACACCCTTCCAGAATTTAAGAAACATGGATAGATCATTTATAGTATAGAAATTGTCTGATCTTGAATCTAGATAATTCATAGCCTTCATGATATGTATGATATCTTTCCAGAAGGTTAAAAACTTGAAAAACCAAAGAAATCCTATAGCCAAAACAATAATGGAAAAAATGTTCCCTTCCAGAAATTAGTAAGTTAACAATAATAAATCCAATCAAAATACAATATTCAGTCCTTCAATTTTTCATTTTCTTGCTACTGAGCTCATATATTTTATTTTGAGCTATGAAGCTCCCCTCTTCAATACATGGGCTCAATAGAAAGAAAAGAAAAGTACAAGAAGTTAAATATTGCATTTTACCTAAATCCTGTATTTGAAACAATGTCTAATTAACCATGAAGCTATAATTTCCCATGGCAGAGAGTATTTTTCATGTTTCAAGTTTCATCAGAGAGCCATTTCCATAAATTTCGGTATGCAATTTCATCGTAACGAAAGCCAAGAACAAAACGAAAGCAACTAAACTAAAAAAAACAACAAGAGACGCACAAATTCTTATTCTGATTTTAAAAAAGAAACTTAATTTCATAAGAAATTCTCAATGTTGTTAATAAGTTACATCCATAGGATCCAAAGCCTTACCCATAACCTCAAGATGAAACTCCAAAACGTAAAATCAATTTTAGACAATAACGGCATTCAATTACTCGTGCAGAGTGCCCAAGATATCCTCGTCCCTATACAAATAAAACCTGCACGGAACCACCGCCCAATAAAAGAAATAATCAAATTAAACTAGCAAAAAACTGAGTAAAAGTTACATAAAGCATACTCTTTGTCGCCAAGCTTGACTTGGGTACCCCCATAATCAGGCAAAAGCACAGTGTCGCCTTCCTTCACAGATGGAGGGATAGTTTTCCCTTCATTTGTTCTCAATCCAGGTCCAACGGATATCACTTTTCCTGAATTCAGCTGTTATAATCATAGCCATTATTATAATCTGGTATTTATATATGAATAAAACAAAACACACAAAGAAAGTGTGATTACCTTAGTGGATGATTCCGGGAGGATAATACCGGCGGTGGTTTTGGCCGGAGGTACAATCTTCTCCACCAAAACGCGGTTAAGGGCTGGAATCAAACGCTTTGCCATTCCAGTAACCGTATCTCTGCTTTGGTCACAGAGAATTGAGGATTCAGATGTGATAGGAAAAGGACTAGGAAGCAATTGAATCTCTTTTAAAACAAGAGGGCTGACGCGAGAGAGGAGACCAGCGCAGTGGAAATCAAGCAGCTACTCTAGAGGAGAATAGAAGGTTCTAGGTTCTAGGGTTTTAGCTAGGGTTTTAGTCACCGATCCATATGGGCTGCATGATGGGAGTTGGGCTGACCCAATATTGAATTTAATTTTTATGTTTCCTCGTAAATCTTTAGTGAAAATTAGACAATTTGATTGTATTTTTCTTTTTCATAAGAATTTTATATTATTTAGAGTTATGAATAAACTTACTAACAAAAACAACTTAATTTAAATGTAATTTCAAAAATTGATGTGGTTTTGTATTTCTTTTTTTCTTTTCAACGTTAGGTTGGAAACATATGCGTAAGATAATTATGTTGTGTTTTAAGTTTGGAGGAGGATTTATTAATGATAAAATTTAATTTTTTTTGACCAATTTTAAATGATCACATTAGAAAAATAAAAAAAAAAACGAGTTGTTACAGTGAAATAGAATGATTTTTTTGGTAGATTTTTTTTCAATATATATTTATACAGTTCTAAATTTCATTGAAAAAATGAGGAAATATAGTAATAGGATGAATTTTTCTTCTTGCATTTATATTTTCTGTTGTTCTTCATCTATAGTGGCTCGACCTTCCTTTTTTTTTTTTTTTCTTTATCAGGAACCAGAAGCTTCATTGCATATCAAAAAAACAATTTACAAAGAAGGTGATGTTTTGCCGCTATTCGAAATACTATCCAATATGCTCTTGATTAATTGAACTAATTTGGATATCATACCTAAAAAAACAATTTACATATCAGCTGTTGTAGTTAGGGGATAATTCAAAATCTAACTTAAATGGGGGCAAAGTTTTATTTTTTAATAAAATATTTGACATATTAAATACTGGGGCAATGACAAATTTCATTATAGAGGAATATATATATATATATTACTTTCAAATTTTTATTAACCAATGGGTATTTCCGGCCCTGATTGTGGTGGATCATTAACTAATTCTGCGCACATTTATCATTTTTTACCAAAAAAAAAAAATCCCATGAGACGTAATTAAGAAAAAAAGGAAATATATAGCAAGGAAAGGAGATGAAATTTTGAAGAAAAATTTAAGTGTAGTGAATAGAGAGAATATGACATTTATTCTTGAAGATAGCAGTATATAATTTTTTTTTTAATTAAAACTCAACTGCTCATTTAATTGCTATAAATTATAAAAAAAAATTCAAAAATAGATAAATAAAAAACATATTCTTTCGTAGAAAGCTTCACATCAACTATCTGTTTGACTTTGCTTTATATTATGATATGATATTACATTCCTAGAAAAAACTAAGAGAATTTATAAAATTTTAATTTATTTAACTTTTAAACATGTTCACTTAATTTTCTTATTGTCAATTTTCAAATAATATTGTCATTCATAGATAAGATAAGAGCGTTAATTGAGTAAAATTTTCCTCACTTTATATTTATAAAACACTTAATATTTAATTAATGATAATGAACAAATTTTTAGTTGATGTGTCAATTTGAAATTGATAATTAGAAAAGTTAGTGGAATAAACTATCAATTGAAAGATTTAATTGTACATATTTATAAAATTTAGGGACTAAAATAGTGAAATAAAGACTTGTTTGGTTTATGGGTAGAAATGAAAATGAGAATGAGAATAAGAATGAAGGGAAATGGAAATAAGAATGGTTGATTTTAAAACATTGTTTATTTCATTTTATTTATTAAGAAATAAGAATGAAATTTCATATATATTTGGTTAAAAATTAGAATAGAAATGAAAGTCAACTTATTTTTTTAAGATTATTTTTAATGTATATATAATTTAAAAAAATTATTGTAATAAAAAATAATTATATTAATTTAAAAATAATAAGGTAAATTAATTCAAAATATGGTGAAAAATTAAAAGATAACAATACATATTTATTAATAATAAATAATAAAATACATTGAATAAAAATATATGTAAAATAACAAAAATTAATTATACATTTAAAATTAAAAAAATAACTTTTAAAAAAATAAAGCCAAGAAAAAAAGGAGAAATAAAGTTTAACTTGATTCGCATGTTATTCCCTAAAAATGAATGAGTGATTTTCATTAATGCAAAAATTTTGTTCACATTAAATTTTATTTTTTTACTAACTAAATATTAATAATGAGAATTACCCATTCTTATTCTCATTTCAATACTTTTTATTTTTATAAACCAAACACCCCTAATTTCTTTTTTTCTCAGTCCTAAAATATATACTCCTTTATAATTAATTATGACGAAGATTTTGAAAAAAAAACCCTAGCGAAACAGACGACTCTCAGCCAGAATTTCTCAACCATTTAAAGACTGATGGCTATACCTTAACATGAATTGTTGTTTGGAAACCTTCTTGGTTTTCATCCCATCGCAAAAAGAGACAAAGACCCTACAATGAGAAAGATATATATCAATTAATTAAGGGTCTATTTGAAATTATATGAAAAAAATATTTTTGGAAATTTTTTTTTATTTTTAATTTTTTTAATTTTGAAAACTATTTTTAGAAAAAAACGGTTAAATAGATATTTTTCTTAAAAACAGAATTGAGAAAAATAATTCATAAAAAATTAAAAAAATTAATCAATTAAATAAAAAAATTTATAAATTTGTTTTTTAGAATATTAATCCCAAACATCCCATAAGAAATGTTGAGGATAGAGATGAAATTTATCTATATACTTAATTATTATTAATTAAGAAAATAAAAATATAATATTTCCATTTTTTTCAAAATAAAACATAAAATTTTAAATTCAAAGATTCAGTTTTTTTTTTTAAATATAATTTAAGCAACACTCATTGTATCCATAATTTATTAGTACTTTATGAACGCTGGCAAGACGATAATTTGATTTGACCATACATTTTGTTGTTTGTTCTTAGATGACATGAGAGACAACGACATCGTTTCTTTCCCTATATATATTAATTAAATAACATCACCATGGCAAATTCCGCACCATCAAAGTCGATCTGCTGCATATCTCATTTTTATGTCATTTAAAGTGTACAATAATTCATTCCATGTGCATACATATATATTATGTATATACTCAACAGTGATTCATCAATTAGGTCAATGTCTTGTATCTATATATTTTCATGAGATGAGAGAGAGAGAAATAATTATTGAACTATGAATCATTCATAGTAGAGTTGTGTTTAATGATAAAATTACGAAATGGGGTTTCAATCAAATTATTAATTATCGAAAAAGTCAAAATCATATTTAATTTTTTATATTTAAATGACTTTGTTAGTTTGTTTCATGTATTAATTTTTGAATCTTATTTATAGACATTTGTATTAAGATTTTTGATAAGTATAGTTAGATATACAAATTTGAGATTTTTATGACATTTGAACACTTTTTATCGACTTGGATGAGCACGTGAAATTTAAGTCTATATCAAACATTGAGACGTTTAAATGGTAAAAAAGAAAATAGCACGAATATATATATATATATATATATATATATATATATATATATATATATATATATATATGATATTAAGAAACAACGGATATAAGTATTTAATTAAACCAAAATTTTAAGTAAAAATGTATATGAACTAAAAATAAATACACAAAGAAAATGATAAGTCATGTCAAATAGGCGATGCTATAAATGACTTAAGCCCACTAAAAAACAAAAAAATTGAGAAAAAAAATGATTGTTGGATTATGGGAAAAACTTTAAATTACATTCCATTTGTAAAAAACGATTTTAAAAATAAAAATTTATTTTTAATTTTTTTAAAATTGTAAAACTAGAAAAGCAGATAATTATATATTTTTTTATAAATAGATTTAAAAAAACAGTTTATAAAAAATAAAAAATTAATTAATTAAATTAAAAAAATTACAAATTTATTTTTTTAATACCCAATAATAATTTCAGACACTTGTATGCAAGAATAATTTAGTAGAAGAATCCTGGCACCACATATCTTTAACAAAAGTGTGGCGGTCCATATAATAATAATAATAATAATAATAATAATAATAATAATAATAATAATAAAAAAAAAAAAGAGATGAGGCCATTTATGCTCTTAGGATGGGATAGCAAAGCGATCAATAATTTATGGGATGTGTAAAAAAAAATAAAAAAAAAAATTGTGGTCCTGAAAAATGTCAACCATATTTCAAAAAGTATTAGACTTGAAAGAGATTTTTTTTTTCCTGGTAGAAAACAAGCTAATATGGGGGTGGTAGTGGTGGAGAAGAAAGACATGTGTTTTAACTTCCTACTTTCTTTAAGCTCTAACAATTGTTGCCGTGATGCATGGTCTGAAAACGTTTCTTTATGACATTGCGACAGGAATGTAATGATAATAGTGATCTTATTTGAGTGAATCTTTGAGTGCTTGTCCATTTCAATCTCTTCACTGAATATTCAAAATGGGAATATTGGTCCCTCTAAATTGCCTCTGATCAGATTATTATTCTTCATTTACTTAATTAACATGGTAATTATTCTGTGTAATTGTGGCAAACTCACTTCATATGTAGTTGGTCTATATATATACCCACACACAAAATCAAAAATTGACCCAATAAAATAGAATAAATTATTACATTGTCATTGGTCTAAGATAATGGATTGACAGTTGATACAAATGCCCCTGCTGTCATAAGTTATTTTTTGATTATCTGGGTGTGGCAGTTAAATTCTAAAGCTGTTGTTAATCTATTGTCACATAATTAATATGACAATAATTTTACATTATTATTCTGATTTATTAAAACGCATATGGTAATATAAATATTCTCTTGTATTTGCTAATTTGAGATAATATTGAACCGTAGCATTAGAACCATTTGTAATGACCAGTAGCAATCATTCACATGACAAAACGATAAATGTAGTAGAAAGGATAAGTTCAATAAATTGGCTTTTGAATCAGAGGCTATAGAGAAGAGAAGCAATTCCAATTCATCTTTCCTTTCATTTTTTTTTTGCACTCACTTTCACTTTATGTCTTACATTGACATTCCCTTTTCAAAACTAATTAATTATCACACATATTTCACATTCCAATCTCTTCTTCTTTATCCTTCTGTCGTTCATAAGAACCTCCCTATGCAAGTAG
Source organism: Triadica sebifera (assembly GCA_023653625.1). Taxonomy (NCBI): domain Eukaryota; kingdom Viridiplantae; phylum Streptophyta; class Magnoliopsida; order Malpighiales; family Euphorbiaceae; genus Triadica; species Triadica sebifera. Next base: position 10,194,731 of record CM042911.1, on the reverse strand, counting down.
GGAAAAGTAACATGTAGCTTTAACGATACTCACATATCCTCCCAAACTTATCTCAAATATTAGAAAAAGTTGTATGAGTGCCCATATATATTTTTTTTTATTGGAGATATATAAAATATTTCAATTTGCTTATTTTAATTTCAAATCTATTTGAGAAAAGTTCTAAGCTTTAAATATAAACAGACTGAAGTTTTCAAAACATGCAAAATCGAGAGAGACAACCCGAATTTCTTAGGTTTTGCAATGTAATAATTAGTTATATTTAAGTAAAATATGTAAAAAATTTAAGAGTATTTTTATATTAAATTGCATCTCTCAAAGCTTGTTAGAATAAGCTATTTGATGAAAAAAAAGTAGAGAGAAAAAAAGAGAAAAAAACTATTTAACAGCGTGTGAATTAGTTGTTACATAACTCTTCCAGCTTAATCATATATTTTAAGATCGAGTTATGGAAAAACAACTATTTTAAAAATTTTTGATAGAGTATTTTGTTAGTAATCTTCAAGGTCCCGGCATATTCTAAATTAGTCGAATTAATTCTGATATCAAATTAAAAAAAAAAAAGAATAAGCTATTTGTGCAAACTTCCAAATTTCTTTGATTAATTGCTATAGAAATTGAATTCTTATTTCTAAGTTTTTTTTGTTTAGGAATTATTATTATTATTATTATTATTATTATTATTATTATTTTATAACTAAGAATTTAAAAACTAGTTAAAAATTACAGAAATGATGAGCAAGATATGTGTGATCACAGGGCTAGTTTATATAAACTGATAAAGTATTTATGCAAATAAATCAAAGTCATCAATACAAAAGAAACACATTCTTCTTTCTATTTTCAATAATATGAAATTCTCTATCGGATGAGGTTTTGTAGCATTTGTGGTGGATGTAATCAGAATAATTGGCAGTTGCGTAGGACTGCTCCTCTAATGATATTGGTTTTTGAAACGATTAGGCCAATATTTTTGTCGGCTCAAAATGCTAATAATGATTTATACATAGAGAGAGAGAGCCAAAAATATTAGAGAAGGGTTTAATCTCTAAAAACTTGGTGGATTGAACTGTGCTAATTGGACTTGAAAGTTGATGGATATTATTATTGTATTGTACTCTTTGTTTGTACTAATTAGTTTGATAATAAAATTAACATAATTTGATTCAATATTTTTGTTTGATAAAATATATTATTTGGAAAAAAAGTTATACTTACTTCAAAAAAAATTTAGTAGAACTAGCTAGAGTTTAACTTATAAGCTAATATATTATAATTTTTATTTTCCATTATACTATTTTTTTTTACCAACTGATTTTGATCCATAATTTTTGTTTGGTATAATAGATTATTTAGAAAAAAAAAGATTATAATCTCCTTCAAAAAAGCTAGTAAAAATTAGTGTTCAACTTTTAATCTAGTAGATTATAATTTTTATTTTTCATTATATTCTTATTTTTTACCAAATGACAAGTTATACCCCTTAACCTAATACTCCTGGATAATTATATATAATATAATTATCTAATATGTATGTATATATAATTATTAAATATAAGAAGATATGAATTGACATGTTTATTATATTGAGTAGAAATATTTTAATATAATTTTTATATTATTTAATATATATATATATATATATATTATATAAATTCGTTTGTTGTATTTAAATAAATTTTATATAGGATTTTTAATTAATATAAATATATACTTTTATGTTATTTTACATTTTTTGTCTATATTTTTAGCTAATTTTACTAAATACTTTTAATTCAATTAGTTAAATTATTCGGCTACTATATTTTCATATTGTAGTTAGATTATTAGCTGGTTTTACTAAAGTATTAGCCAATATGCACATAATTTTTCTTGCAAAACATAATTAGTAAACTGATGTATTGTTTGACGATGACTACCCAACTTTTAGGGGGCAGGTATCCCTCACATACTCTACATATTGAATTCTTACACTTACCAAATTAATTTCATTATATTTTAGTTCAACCAATTTATAAGCATTTTCTTGCAAGCCTTTGCATTAATAGGATTAGCTCTTACTCGTTCCGTTCCACAAATATACTTCTAATTTTATATTTGAAATTATAAATTTTATTTATATTTTTGGAATAACTTAAACAACTCAACATTTGTTATTTTTTCAACCAGTCACTTATCGTTTTTTTTAATCAATTGGACACCTAATATTTAATTTTTTTAATCAAATATCTTCATCAATTTTTCCATTCAAAATTTAAAAGTGGACAATTAAAATTTTTTAAAAAAATTTAGTAATTTAAAAAATTAATAAAATTTGTTATGTAACTCCTCAAATACATAACATTTGGAGTATTTATATCTTGAATAATTTGAGTTAAACAACAAAATTTATTATTTTTTAAATTATTAATATTTTTACTTACTGATTTTCTAGGAGAATCTTTCGTAAAATTGCTTTAATGGTTCATTGTTAGATTTTGGATGCAAAAATGGATAGAGATGTCCATTTAAAAAAAAAAATTCAAACGTTAGATGTGCAAGAAAAAAGTGAAATATTAAGTGTTTTTAAAAGTTATCCCTATATTTTTTTAGCATATCTTTATATTAATTAATGATATATTAAAAAATTTAAAAGAATAATAATTTATATTTTTAAATAAAGATGAAAATGAAATTAAATGTATTTTTTGAGATCGAGGAAGTAGTAATTATAAGGACAAACTATACATTATTCCAATCTTAGGTTTCGTTTGATATTATGTTTGGAAAAAACGCTTTTAAGGAAAAAATTTTATTTTAAATTTTTTTGAGTTTTGAAAACTGTTTTTGGAGAGAATCAGGTAAATAAATATTTTTCTCAAAAACAAGTTTGTGAAAACCAATTTATAAAAAATTAAAAAAATCAGTCAATTAAATAAAAAAAATTATAAACCTATTTTTTGATATCTAGCATCAATTAAAAACACTTCTATAATCAACAGAATAAAGAAATATATATTTATTTAATTGATTTTTTAACTATCAATCTTACTTTACCATTAATAAAATGCTAAGTATTTTACAAATAAGAATAAAAATTATTCAAAATTAATAATTAAGAGAATCAATTAAATGAGATTGATACTTAAAATTTTAACATAATGAATTTTTAATGAAATAAAATTGATGCATAATTATATATATGTATATATATTGAAAAAAGAAAAGAAAAGATAGTAAGGATGAAAGAGGCTGGCTGGGGCATTGTTTTTTGTGGGACGTCATGACGTGGCAGCAAGCAGTTTGGCAAATTAATTCGGTAAGTCACCCACCATTTAAAAATCCCCAATTTGTACACTATCATGCCATGCAAATATGCATTGCCCATTCGCTATCCTTCTATCCCTGAAACTCGACGTTAAAGTAAACCACCATTCACTCTTAAAATTTATCACCCTCTTAGAGAAGTGCACCTTCTCTAAACCCATCATCAGAATACAGAGCACATGCCTTGGAATATTCCTCCTTCATCTATCTGATCAAACGATCCAATTCCAGCCAATGCTCATTTGCCACGAGTGCAACTTCTGTTTTATGGACCGTTATATCTAAATTCTATAGCAGGAGTAAAATAAAAAAACAATAAGTACTAGTCTAGCACTGTAAAATCTCAAATTCGAATAGCAGTCATACACGTTTTAAATACTACTTCAATCATAATCTACTGTGAATGTGAAGTAATTATTATTATTATTATTATTATTTTATATACATGTCATATTTTATTATATTTATATAAAAGAAGAAGAAAAAAGAAAATTTAATTATGATGAGTTCTAATTTAACTAGAGTTGATTCCTAGCTGCATGAGATTGTTTGCTGTCAAATGGAGCAAAAGGAACAAAATCCCAAGAGATTATGTTTTGAAAGCAATTACTAAAAACTTGATTAATGTATAAATTTGTAACCAGCAAGAGGGGACTAAAGAGAGTGCTAATTTCATAATTAAGGCACTACAGCAAGAACCGACTTCTTTCCTCTCCAATTAACTTCTTTTGCTCTAATCATAGACAAGACAACTCCTAATTTGTTTGGTAGCGGCGTCTAGACTAGAGAAGTTGATTTGATGGGGGTGGAGAAGCTACTAAAATAAAAACGTTTTCCTAAAAAACTAAGAGAAACCACACCGAACAACAGAAATAATTGATCTCCCTCCACCATATGGAGCCTAATGCTAGCAGCAACATGCATTCTCATTATCTAGAAATAGCACCTATGGAGGTTCACAGAGTTGTCCCACCACCTCATAAGACCACCATTCACAAATTCACTACTAAACTTAAAGAAACCTTCTTCCCCGATGACCCTTTGCGCCAATTCAAAGGGCAACCATTGGGCAAGAAATGGATTCTTGCATTTCAGTATGTGTTCCCTATTCTTCAATGGGGTCCTAATTATAACTTCAAGCTCTTCAAATCTGATATCGTTTCTGGCCTAACCATTGCCAGCTTAGCCATTCCACAGGTCTTAACCAAAATATACTTCTTCTTTCTTTCTTTTTTTTTTATTCCTTTCTTGTTTTTCTTTAATGTTGAATGAGAATTCAAGATTATCCGTTTGACCCTTTCGGATGCATTCTTTCAGGGTATCAGTTATGCTAAGCTTGCTAGTCTACCTCCTATAGTGGGTCTTTGTGAGTATTTTTTATTCTTGATGATTTCTATATTCACAGGGTTTTTACTGTTTGATTGGATTTGGAATCTATATGTATAAACAAATATGCAGATTCAAGTTTTGTTCCTCCTCTTGTTTATGCTGTTCTCGGAAGCTCAAGAGACCTAGCAGTAGGTCCTGTTTCTATTGCTTCTCTTATAATGGGATCAATGCTAAGACAGGAAGTTTCTCCCACCAATGATCCCCTCTTGTTTCTTCAACTTGCTTTTTCTTCAACTTTTTTTGCTGGTTTATTCCAAGCTTCTTTAGGATTGTTAAGGTGATTATTTCTTTCCTTTCTTTGGCCTTTTTTTTTTTTTGTGAAATTGTACCGACCAATTGATAATCGATGAAATATTGAATTATTTTGTTTTCAGGCTGGGATTTATTATTGATTTTCTTTCAAGGGCTACTCTGATTGGGTTCATGGCTGGCGCTGCTATCATTGTCTCTCTGCAACAGCTTAAAAGCCTCCTTGGAATCACTCATTTTACTCAACAAATGGGTTTGGTTCCTGTTTTGAGCTCTGTTTTCCATACCATCCATGAGGTAATTTCACTCATCAATACTAGCCCCACATATTATTCAATAAAATCATAATTATCAGTTGCTTTCTACTTTATATCATGAGCAATTAGGACCATAATGCTCCTTAATTTATGCTCACCACTAGCTAATTCTACTAATCTTCATCATAATGGTGGCAAATTTTCATTCTAAAGACAATGAAAATAGTACCTTGTTTTACCATCTTCTTTCTTCATTCATTACATGTAATAAGATGAATTCATTACTAATTATTCATTTATTTATAGTCATATGACATCCTTTACTATTTTTCTACCTGTAGGATTTAAATGTAACGTATATATTACATACAAAATTTATCTTCTGAAAATTCTGACCATTATTTCCCTTTTCTTGTGCAGTGGTCATGGCAAACCATATTAATGGGGTTTTGCTTCCTTATACTTCTTTTAGTGGCAAGACATCTTGTATGTTATTTCTTTTCTCGGCTTTCTATGTGGTAGCTTATAAAAAAGCACAATACTTATCTAAATCAGATTCATAAAAAAAAATTATAAAACCAACCAAATCACAAAACAGTCATATATGCTAATTAATTATTACTTTACATATATGATAATGTCATTGAATTGGTTCATGAATTTATTTGCATGCATTATTTGCTCCCAACAAGTTGTCTAAGAATCAAAATATGAAACTCTACGACAACTGATATATTAAATCAAACTTGTGTTGTCGACCCTTTTAACTGTCTGTATTTACCAACTTCAAACACCTTGGCTCCAAACCTTTTTACATTGATCATCTTCATACTTTTTTACTGAAATCACCACCATATTATATAGAACCAGTCATGTGTGGGAGTCTTATCTGAAAGTTGTGGATCACATAATTATAAAGGGGAAAAAACAATAGTAATCTCAATTTAAGATATATGAAAATTAACTATAGCGTTGCTACAATATAAGGATTTGTTTTTAGTTATCATTCCATTACTTTTTGTTTTGTGTTTGTCTTTTATGGGCTATGCTTTTAGGTCTATCTTGGTTTTTCCTTTTTCTTGGTACGTCCATTATAATGTTCTGTGGTCCTGCATAAATTAGACTGATATGATGAGCATTTTCCTTTCTCTAAATCGGGTTTACAAATATATTTCTGGGTCAATTTAATTACAGTTTGACATTTATACAATAGAACATGGTATTAAATGCTCATACTGAGAGGTGTGACTTACAGAGCATGAGAAGACCTAAGCTGTTTTGGGTTTCAGCTGGAGCCCCTCTTGTATGTGTGATATTATCTACCATTCTGGTTTTTGCATTCAAGGCTCAACATCATGGGATCACAATAGTAAGTTTGTTACTTCTTGGCACGTTTTTTTAGAAATTATTCAATGCACCTAACGCAATCATTCAAGGCCCCTCATCCGATTCGATGTCCTGTCCGGTTTCAACATCAAAGCTTATCATGAACAACTTTAAATTTGATTTGTTTTTAGATTGGAAAATTACAAGAAGGATTAAATCCTCCATCATGGAACATGTTGCATTTCCATGGAAGCTATCTTGGACTTGTCATAAAAACTGGAATTGTCACAGGCATTGTTTCCCTCACTGTAAGTTTTCTTTATTTTTTTGTTTTTAATACCATTTCCTATATGGTAATTAACTAATTATGCAGGTTAAATATCAGTGATTAATTGCCTAATTTCAAACAGGAAGGAATAGCAGTAGGAAGGACTTTTGCTGCTTTAAAGAATTACCAAGTGGATGGTAATAAGGAAATGATGGCAATTGGGTTAATGAACATAATTGGCTCCTCAACTTCTTGCTACGTTACAACAGGTGAAAATCTATTATTTTATTAGCCCTTGTTGTTTTCCTGGAAAAAAAATTATAATTTTTAACAAAAAATTTTGGAAAAATTTTCAGGGGCTTTTTCGCGATCTGCTGTGAACCATAATGCAGGAGCCAAAACGGCAGTTTCCAACATTATAATGTCAGTAACAGTGATGGTGACTCTCCTTTTCCTAATGCCACTGTTCCAATACACACCAAATGTTGTGTTGGGTGCCATCATAGTAACAGCAGTAATTGGCCTCATAGATTTTCCAGCTGCTTACAACATATGGAAGATTGACAAATTTGATTTCATTGTCTTGTTATGTGCTTTTTTTGGTGTCGTATTTATCTCTGTCCAAAATGGTCTCGCCATTGCAGTAAGTTCTACAAGCTATCAGCTCTTAGCTGTCAGCAAATTTGGCTGACTATACTAACTCTAATCTTTGGCTATATATGATCAGGTAGGAATATCGGTATTCAAGATTCTCCTTCAAGTTACAAGACCGAAAACTGTGATCTTAGGAAATATACCGGGGTCAGATATATACCGTAATCTTCATCATTACAAGGAGGCTTTGATGGTTCCAGGATTCCTCATATTAAGCATTGAATCCCCTATCAATTTTGCTAACACAACTTACCTCAAAGAAAGGTTGGTTAATGTATCATACAGCAATAAAACTTGCACTTCATACTACAATTGTTTTCACTAAATGGGCATAATTTCTCTTACAGGATTTTGAGATGGGTAGAAGAATATCAACCACAAGAAGATGCAAAGAAACAATCCAATATTCATTTTGTCATCATTGACCTGTCAGCCGTGAGTGCCATTGACACAACTGGGGTGTCACTCTTCAAGGATTTGAAGAAAGTACTGGAAAATAGGGGAATTGAGGCAAGTAGCTTTAGTTTGATTGTTTTAAGTAAATGGGTTTTTAGACTTTTAAGTTGCTAAATAAAATTGTGTGATCTTCGATTTGTGATAGCTTGTATTGGTGAATCCTCTTGGGGAGGTAATTGAGAAGCTACAGCGAGCTGATGATGCCCGCGATATACTGACGGCAGAAGATACCTTTTACTTAACAGTTGCTGAAGCAGTGGCTGCTGTTTCTTCCACGATGAAGGCTCAATCATCAACCCATGTATAACAACAACAATGTTTCTTTTGTTTAATTCTCATTAGACAAAATATTAAACCATATATGAATATATATGATGTAACAGTATTTAGTGCATAAACACTTTGTATTTTCATGTCCTACTACTTTATCAATTATCCTAAGCCCTTCTCATTCCTCCTATTTCTTCATGGCAAAAAAAAAGCATATTTTGTTCTTACATTTTATAAATTTGTGAAATATTGATAATTTATTTTAAATTAATTATCATCAATCTAATGCTAAATATTTCATAAATTATGTAAACAAATTAAAATTTTATTTAATTGACTCCTTTAAGTAACTTTTAGTAATTAGATAAAGAAGCATTTTGTAAATATAGATTAAATTAATTTAAAATTTTATTAAGAAAGTCAATAAAATAAATTTAAATAATTAAAGCACTAAATTAAATAAAATTTATTTTCAGTTGAAGCACCTCTAAATTTAGCAAATTCAAGCACAAAATATATGCTTTCTTCTTTATATTTCTATTATTCATGTTTGAAATTTGGCATAGTAAATTAATAATAATAATAATAATAAATGTTGAAATTCATGAAGTTATTGAAGAATGTACTGCGCAGGGCAGAACAGTCATCTTCTCGTCTCTTCTTATTAGAGATTACTATTCACGGCTTTTAATAATGGAAAATTCTTTCTTTTCTCTGTAATCTGTCTCTTTCTATAATCAATATTGGATTCTTTTCCTCTGTTTACTTTGGTATCGTCTTCCATATATTGTGTTTGAGTTGTTTGTTGATTGAATTAAGAAATTGAAAGAATTTGAAGGTGCGATGAAGGTATTAGGTATCAGCTCTATATTTATTATTTATTAGTGAGTGGCTCAGAAGTAAGAGCTCGCCGGCCGATCATCGATAAAATTACTGTCTGTTTGACTAGGCAATGGGAAAGAATAAGAAGCCGGATCCTCCCAGCTTGCAAAAATATGGCGTTCCTTTCTACTCTGCTGCTTTTGTTCCCTATAAGGAGCTCAGATCCAAACTCCAATCTCAAGTTTGTCTTCAATCCGACGACAAAGATGAAGATTCCGGTAAGGAATTCTCTCCTCCTGCAGCTCAGCAGGAGATCACTCATCAATACTACTTTGTTCTTGCCGGCGGTGGCGGTGAAGGCCGCAGTGGCATTCCAAACGCTATCCTTGTCGTTCACTTCGATTTCGCCTCCAACACTCTCTCTGCTCAGCCTGTATGTTTAATTTTTTTTGCTCGTTTAGAAATTCAATCCAATAATTTTATGTGGATTTCATTACGAACAGTGAGAGTCAGATTGAATCTAATATGTAACCAATAATCATGCATATTAAGTTTTGATGTTATGTTTATGTTTTGAAGCTTGAAGACAGTTTACTCTATTCAAAAAAAATTTCAATGGTTAGTTGGCTAACCGTTGATTAGCTATCAATTGAGGATTTTTAGTTAAGCTTGTCTGTTGCTGGACATATGTGATCCATTGTCACAATTCGAGCCCTCATTTATCTTTTCTGTTGACTTAATTTGTAGGGCAATGGTATTTTCTTTCTTATAAATATTTTTCTCATGCTGTAGCTTGGTAGCTAATCAATGGTTCAATTCATATGCTGATTATTATTTCATAGAATCGATTATATTTGGGCTTACCGATGCTCTAAGATCACATATTGGTAATTGCGTTGTAAATTCTCCTGGTTTGGGATTGATACATATTACCTCTTCAATCGGTTGGAATTTATGAATCGCAGAATGTTAAAGATGTCCTTTAAGTTCCCTCTGCAATCCATTAGGATTGCTCAAGAGTTATCCTTTTGCTGGAGAATGCCTGGCAATGGATGTGGGATTCCTCATTGTTCTGTTTTCTTTTTCCTTTTTATTTACCTTATGTTGTGCAGGATTAGACATGCTATTGCTATCTGCTTTAGCTTGATGGAATTTCTATTTTTGCTTCAGAATGTGACATCTGAATTGGCATTAAATTTGACATTCATTCTTGTATTCCAGATGACACCATTGGGTATGATTTTCTTTTTGTATGTTTTAGGTGGCTAAGCTTGGAACTGGTTCTGATTTGCCTTATAGGATGGTTGTTCACCCAGGTGGAGATGGACTCATTTGTGCATTGCCAAAAGGCTGCCGGTAATTATTTTATTGACTGGCTTTTACTTTTCTCTTCTTATCGGTAGTTCTTGGGATACTTTATATATGTTAGTCCCATAATTGAGTGAGGTAAACACAATTGTGTACTAAATGTAATGGACGTATGAACAATAAATTTTTATGAAGTATAATGCTGGTAAACTGCAATATATTTTCTTCTTTGTCTCTCTTAATCCATAACCTTTCTGGTTTTAGTGTACGGTTATGACCTTACTTAATCTAGTTCTGGTTTCTATCGCTCCACTAGTGTTGCCATTGATTTTATGAAGGGTTAAGTTGTGAAATGATATCATATACTCTTCCATAGATTTTCTAATGCCAGTACCGCTCGTGTTAATTGTCTTAGTTTCATGATGAGTCACACTCATTAAATGATGCAATGTGTGACCTCCAGTGATATCATATAGAGTTAGTTTGTTCTATCTACCCATCCCTGCCCAGCAGCGCAAGTCCTCTAGCATTGCCTTTGATTTCCAGTAGTAATATAATATCAATGAAAATTTTTAGGAGTAAACCCTTTGAACTGCGTTGGGAAGGTAAACAACTATTACTTTAGCATTGTAAGTAGTTGAATTTAGGGCACAAATAAGATTCTGAATATGAAGATGTGTGGTCATATCAGTTATATAAAGTGTGATTGAAGCTTATGTGATAATAGTAGTCAGGAAATTCGGACTGACTTTAAAGATGAAAACCGAAAATTTCTTTTGGAATACATCTCAGGGATTCACTAAGCATTACATCTTTGTTTAGAGAAAGTTAGAGTTGCAATTTGGATACTCCTGGCTGATGAGCACTTCTGGACCTTCTGCTCTACTTTTTCTCCACCTCATTCTTCAAGGCGAAAAAATTCTAACAATATGTGATGTTTGCTTGTAGTTTGTGTGAATAGTTTGCAGTTTTTACAAGATTATTAATCTATTATTTTGGTTTTTTTTTCTAGGTTTTTTGAGTGGGACGAGGTCAAGGACAATGAAGCCCACAAGTTCGGTCTAAAAGAGTCGGAAAATGAACTGAACCAGTTAGAAGACATTGAACAGCAGTTAGCATTGACCTTTAACAGTGAGAGTTCTGTGCTTGCAGTTGGTGGTGAGGTAGAAATATTGTACAGATATCTTCTGTTAAATTTTGAATAGGATTGCTTATGATGCTGATTTTTTGTTATAAATGCAATGAAGACATAATGAAAGACAATACTGGCATCATATTTAGGTTATTTTTATATATATGGTTGTCTTACTAGTTACAACCAATTACACTGTTGTAACAAGATGAATTGCATATTAACTATTTTAACTTGTTTACTTTGTACTAGGATGGAATGTATTGGAGACTATAATGTATTAAATTATGTTTTTGGGGCTTGGGATTGTCTGGTTTAGCAAGAGCAGTAAGTAGCCTGGTCAGAAGTATTTTGGTCCAAATTGATAGAAGATGAATGCAGCATCATCTGCAATATAGGATGAATTTGTGGCCCTTAATAGATTGTGGGAACTGGAATTTGTTGCTTCCTGCTACGATTGGGACTCTAAAGCATTGATAAGGTATTTTAGTAATTTCTGGGTTTCTTTTGGTGAAAGATGGTTGACTGGGGTTTAAGTGACTCCATTATTTGATTCTCTTTTTTCTGTGAATGGATTCAAGAATTTTCATGTTAGGATCACATGCTCCTGCGAGAATGAAATACCATTTTTGAAGATCTAAGAAGAAAACCTGGAATAGCCTTAATTTGTTCTTTTAAAAATTTAGATAAAGTGACAATTTGCCCAAATTAGGTTTTTAATATTATTTGTTTGAGGGGTGAAAACAAATGACGCAAACAAGCAGGCTTTGGCTGTGGATTATGTGCATTTTAATTGAATTCCATATAGAAGATCTAGCAGAAAGACTCATGTGCATAAACACACATTCATTTATGTGCATACTACGTACACTATAATGCCTGGCAAAGTTTGAATATTTTTTCAGTTTTCATTAGATATTATCTCCTGTTTCTGCCTTTCTCTAAAGGTTAAGCTTTGTTCTTAGTTATGGCGATTTTGTTAGAGAATAATTGCTCCTCTTTTTCATAGTGCATTCCATATAATGCTGTAATTTGTTGCAGTACAGGATGGCAAATTAAGAGTTTTCAAGTGGCCCAGCATGGAAATTATTCTCTATGAGGCTGAAGCTCATGCTTCTGTGAAGGACTTATGTATCAGGTATTGCAATAGTGGAGTGAGAGATATGATCTATAGTTCCTGTGCAGGCAAGTCTGAAGAGTTCATAATCTACTTATGCTGATATAACTTAATTGTTGCAGCCCTGATGGAAAATTTCTTGTTTCCTTGGGGAGTCGTGGCCCTGGTAGAGTTTGGGATGTGAATTCTTCAACAGCAGTAGCTTCTTTGTCAAAAGAAAATGTAAGCATTAAGTTACGACTGAGCTAATTAAATGTTTAATCAATACTCAATCGGATTGCTTTCATCATGGTTTTGCATCAAGGAGATTGGTTTCTTGTTAATTTGCTGTCATAGTGGTTATTACTGTTTTCATTTTCAACCTCAGCAAGAACATAGTCAATGAACTGCATTATGGTAGCTCAAAGACTTTGTTAATTATCAGGTTATTTGTAGACCACCAGATATAGCCTTGACTTGATCTTTTGTGTGGAACGGTTAATGTGTTTTCCATGAGTGGAGAAATTTTCAAAGCATTTTTCTCAGTTAATTGGGATTGATATTCTATCAAATGTGTCCTGCTATTAATTGTTGTATTACCTGCAGGATGAGGTTCTTGCCTTTTGCAGGTTTTCTAGAAGTAGTGATAGGACTCAGGTTCTTTACATTGCTGCAATAACAGGTGAATGTTCAAAGCTGAGAACTACTTTTGTCTTTGTCAGAAAGATTGAAAAGGAGTTTGTTTCTTCTTTCTTTCTTTCTTTTTTTTATAAATCTTTGCTGTTTTATAAGCTAATTGTCAGAAACATTGTTCACTCAGGCAAGGGTGGAAGTATAGTGACATGGGACACAAGCTCATGGAAGAGGGTTAGTTCAAAGCACATAACCCGTGATCCAGTTTCTTCCTTTGATCTCTCACCTGATGGAAATTTTCTCGCAATGTACTTATCATTGTTTTGTTACTTTCGGGAACTTGAGTTCATTTTGCAAGCATCTTCATGATTAAAATTCCTTTATAATTCTTGACGTGCAGGGGCACAATTCAAGGGGATGTGCTGCTTATAAATTCAACCAATAGGCAGGTTCAGACAGTGGTTAAAAGGGCACACCTTGGCATGGTAACGGCATTGGCATTCTCCCATGATTCAAGGTTGGAAGTCTAACATGGTCCTAGATATTCAATGTTGGTTAACACTTTTAAGTCTGATCATTCCCTTCTAGGAATACTATTTGGTAGTGAAACAGGGGATATTTGAATGCAGGACTTTGTTGTCTGCGTCCATGGACTCAAGTGCAAGGGTGACAATAGTTGAAGACAAGAAAAGTGGTATGTGCTTCCAGACTTGGATTTTCTTAAAATGCTGATGCCCTGCGAATGGCATATTCCTGACATGGTTGGATAGACCTGGTAACCTAGTAATAGGCTAAAACAAATCATTGTCTCTGATTGAGATCCATGATAATGTGATTCCGCTCAATTACTTGGGACAACCAATTACTTATTGAGCTCTGGCTGTTAATGGTGGTCAGGATGTAGAAGACACTCTCACCACTGAACTGTGTTCTTTTTTAGTTTTCAAGGATAACTTATTACCTTCAAAAATATCATATTCATATCAAAATTTATTTATTCATTTACAAGAAAAATAAAGTCTATGGATTAAGCATTCACATAGGGCTGGAACTGTTTGTCAATTATTTTGAAAGGACATTTGCTGTAGAAAGTATGCTGGAGATGAAGGCAGTTAAATTCGCCAAATGTTTTACACATTTTAAGAAAATACTATAGACCAGGAGACTATTTCAGACATTTCATTTTCTGCCTAGTGTTCTGGTTCGCTTATTTTAGTAACCTTTTTGTTTGCAGGAGCATTGAGCTTGTGGATCATTATATTCATAATTTTACTTGCAATTGCTGCATACTTCATGAAGATGGGAGGACGTCTTCCTTTTCTTGGCTAGGAATTACTGGTTACACTGATGAATTGTGAGATATTTTTTTTTTACCTTGTCGATGAACATATAAATTATAAATAATTAACCGGTAATTTACATGTTTTGAAAAAGTGAGTTGAATTTTGTTTTATTTCACATGGACGAAACATGAAAGTTTAATGCAAGATGGACTTGGATCTAGGATGTAAGAATTCTCTCTTATATCTTTTGATCCCTCATTCAGTCCCTGGTACAGTTCTGACCTATTAATTTGTTGTTCTGTGACACATAGTTTGTGATTTCAAGCCTAATGCCAAGCCCAAGAACTCCACCAATTATAAGGAACAAGAGGGTGATTATATCATATATTTCGGTTTATATTGCATTATGAATCTACGTGTCTTATATGTGATAAAACTATATATTCATTATTTAGAACTTATAAGTTTATCATTTATAAGTTCATTCATTTTGAATTTACAGATTTATCATCTATAATTTATAGATTCATCATTTATAATTTGTAAGTTTATTATTTATAATTTCATCGTTCATAATTTACAGGTTTATCGTTTTAACTTACAGGCTTATCATTTACAATGAATTTCCAAGTTTATCATTTATACCAAATCGATTGTTTTCAACATTTAACAATTCAATTTTTTCTCTTTACATTATTCATTTTTAATTTTAATATTTTTATTATCAATCATTTTCTTTCACAAATATATCAAAACTAATGTTTTTATTCCAAATAATATTAACAATAATTAAAACATTCAAAAATTCTAAAAATAAAACCAAATATGCAAAGTAAAAATTTTGTTCTCTCTAAAACAAACTTAAAATATATATAAATTTATTTATTTTTATCTCTTTGAACAAGAAGGAGAAGAGAAGAAGAAAAAGAATAAGAATATTAAGAATACAATGAAACAAAATAAAAATATTATTTTATAAATAAATAAAACACATGCGAAATATTAGTAGTATAATAAAAAACGTTATTGTATAATTAAAAGATGCACAATATATTATGGATACAAAACCATAATTTACGGTAAGATATCAAGGAAAATAAGAAAAATCAAAATTAAGATAAAGATTAGGACATCAATAAGTAGATGGAGACGATCTCGGAGAAGGAGTAGGGAGAACATAAAATCTGATTTTCCATTATCGTCCATAATGATAATGCTGAATTTTTTGTTCATTAAATTTGACACCATTATCTAAAATAGATATTAAATACTCACTTGTTTTCTAAAATGGACACTTTAAATAGAAGCTAAGAAATATATCAAAATAAACAATTGAAGTGGAGTATTATTTTATTTTCACTGTTAAAGAAGTCCTCAGAAAATAAGTTCGAGTCTCAAAAATATCATATAAAAGTATGGAAAATCAATAAAGCTATCTCATTATATTATTGGCTTAAAAGCCTTAAATTATTATATCAAATAACAAATCTCAAGATGGTATGTATCAGTTAAGCATAATCCTATGAAACATCATGTCGGGGGAAAGAGAAATTAGGCCAGTTATATCAGGAACTTATAGTGATCAAAGAATCCATACGGTTAATACTCTATAAGCTATTCTCAACTCCTTTCTATGCAAGTATTTACAAAAGGAGGAAACTAAATAACTGTCTGTCTGTCTTCTATATTCAAAGAAATTCTCAGGAAAAAGAAAAGACAAAAAAAGAGGTATATTTCAGGGGATAAATTGCATAACTCTGGAAAATTGTTGCCAAGAGAAGCAAGCAATTCTTGTTAGAAATTTCTGTTAGATAGGGATGACAATGGGGCGGATTCAGGGCGGAGTTTTCCGTCCCCAACCCCAACGGAAATTTTTTTTGAATTTCCATCTCCGCACCATACAAGAATCCCCGACCCTACTCCAATCTCCAAATTTTATTAAATTTTTTTAATGTTAAAATTACTTTTTATTTTTTGAATTTTAATTAATTAGTTAATTATATAATTATTTAAATAAAAAAATATTTTTTACTTAAAATAAGTGTTATATTTTTATTTTATTATTATTTTTAAAATATTAATTATATTAAAATATAAATAAATATTATATATATAAATAAATAATTATATAAATATATTTTCGGGACAGGATCGGGACGGAAAATATATATATCATTCCCGCTCTGTTCCCAGCAAAAAAAATTTAGAGTCGGAAAAAAAAAATAAAACTTGAAAAAACCGCCTCATTCGAAGCGGAGCACTATCGGGAGAAAATTGTCATCCCTGCTGTTAGACTCAACATTGCTGATGATTACCCCAGAGATGCTACGAAGGCATGCTAACAGCTGCTTTCCTCGTTACATTAAAAAAAAAAATAACTTGTTTGATACTCCGTCTGGACAGGATAAAGAAAATGTTCATTGGCATTTCCTTCGGTAGAGAGAATAGCCAATGAGCGCAGACATCTGAAAAGTCCGTAACACCTGCCAGATACTATTGCATTAGAGGCTAATCATTAATTCACGAAAAGAGGGAAGAGAAGAAAGAAAAAAAGCCTCACCGTTTCAACTTAAACAATTATTAGGTTGTTGGCCCAGCGAAATTAAGGCATACACTTCCAGTTCCGCATCAAACAAAGATACAGGCAAAAGTGCTTAAATTAGAGACACAGCCTCATACATGTTGCTGGAACACCTTTATTCACTTAGCTGATAAAATCTGAAGAAACATGTCCATGCCTACATGAACAAAGCCCATCCAAAACTGATATTCCAATTCTTCCCACTTCAAATTTTGTAGAGGCTCTTTTTCAAAGATTTTTTTTTCTTTTGGTGTGAGTGTGAGAGTGTGCACACACAGTTCTATTTGCAGGAGGCATTCTAATTTGTGAATATTAGATACCAATGCCAGTAACCATCCATTATTTTCAACACTATACAAAAACAAATAAATCTTTTCTCAAGACAAAAAAAAATCTAAAAATTTAATTGCATTCTAGTCATCATCCAGTATCTTTCTGAAATTCTTCACAGGAAAGATAAATTCATGCCTTCCTGTTCATGCCCCTCAACACCATAAATGTCTCACTGAGAGTATCGATTGTCTCCAATGTTTTATTGAAAGATTGCCATTGCTGATAGAAGTGGATGCTTGTTTGTAACTGACCACAACAGTGTACCCCAGATCCAACAAACCACCAAGTGTCATCTTTCCTACCTGTCTCAATATTACAACAAAAAACCAACTAAGCTAGTAATTCTGCAGGAAATGACACCATAATTTCTCAGTAATTCTAAGAAAGCCTTTCCAGTTTTAAGATCATGTTGCAATACTCATGTTGAATGAAGAAAAGCAAAAAAGAAATCAAAAAAGGGATCAATAGATCTGAAATGCTACCGAGAGATGGCACTGCAGCTACCTGTCTACTGCCAGCTTTTATAATGATAGCGAATACAAGTGTCTACACTAAGACAATAACATACCTTGAATCCAGGGTCCACATTCCCAAATGAAATTGCCAAAATTAAGTAGAACTTATGCAGAAGGTTCCAACGGAGACAATAATGTCCTTAAAAGCCTTAGAGATTGTCTTGAACTTGTATTTGTTGGATTAATTGACGGATTGGAATATTTGAAACAGTGTAAACGTAGTTTTGAGAAGCGGCATTTAGTCACAGATAACTGTCCACGCTGCCATATCAAACTACATTAATTTACAATCTGAATTAGTCAAGGTTTTATATCTTTGAACTTTGAAGACGGCTAAAAATAGTCTTATAAAAAGCCATATTCTTCATTTCCTAATTTTAAAGCCACTTAATTATTTTCTTCAGAGGAAAAAAAATTATGCTAATGTATTTTGTGGAAAATTGTAGAACTGTACTCATAAATTTATGCATTGGGTGAGAAATTACCAGACACTACAACATTCTATGCGCCCAGAAGTGCTTACATCTATCTGGAAAGTAACATTTCAAGCCCATTTCCTCATTCAGGAGCACAATTACATGTCAAAGGCAATGGACCACAATCAAATTTTTTAACAAAGTTCACATCTGTGTTTGTACCAGAGCTGCAGTCAGAAAAATCTTACCTCAAACTCGGCTTTTGGCCTAATTATGAAATTTTTGTCAACAATCCTCTGGTCCCCAAGTGACAGATAATATCTAATACCAGATTGCCTCACACCTTGATCCAATCACCGATCCGTGCTTCTTCACTCGCTGAAGGAGCTCTAAGGTACATCTCAATAAAATGGAAACCAAGATAAAGTATGAAGCAGCATCCCTCACAATCAATGCTCAAACTGATTTGTTCTCTTTGTATTCATAGCTAGAAGAATAACTGGCTTATCTATTTGCGGTTCTGTTCCTTGAAAAGCATATGTAGATGCATCTAGAGACTGTCACGAATAATAATAGTTGAACATATTAAAAAAAGGGTAAATATTTATTAAGAAATTCAACAAAAGATGATTCCAGAGAATCATTCCACAAAATGTTAGAAATCAAAAGGCATTAAAATAACACAAGGTGCCTTTCAATTCCTTGAATAAGGTCCTTGAAATGCTGTGTGTGAAACAACCTGTCTTTTTCATTTAAGACTTGAGAAAAGGAGAAAAAACAAAAGGACACAAGCTCTATTTCCGCTTAGCAATTTAAATTTTATCATGAATTACAAATGTCAAAAGATCTCCCTGTAGATGTTTTGTTAATATCCTATACTATAGTTACAAATCCGTGACACATTGATAGCTGCGCAATAATAGACTATAGTACAATAATAGCACACCTATCAAAATAGGGCAAGCTAGAAAGAGCAGTAGCTCAGATAGGCACAAGTAAAACAAGCTTTGTTAGAGAAAAACTTGTTCTATAAAATGTAATGCATGGAGGTTTTTTTTTTTTTTCAATCAATAACTTCAATTGACTTATATCTAAACCCATAACTTAAAGAAGACATTTTGTTTTGTGTTATCTAAAACCATAATGTCAGATGACATTTTGTTTTGTGGCACCATTATAACTTAATATATCAGGCAAAAATTTTCACCAAATGAACTTATTGACCCGAAATAACCTTTTTTAAGGTAGATTGAGGGTAAAAAGCAAATGAAAACAAGAAATTTTTTGGACTTTTCTCAACCTTAAGGAGGTTGCAATTTAAACTTTATCAGGTAGCATGGTGTTGAATGATAAATTTGTTGAAAATTTTTAGTAATAGGTTCCTCCACATGTGAGCTCCACTAATTAATTTTAAAAAAATTAAAATCAGATTTGAGGTGCTACCAAAGTCCAAATGATTGCTGATTATGTTGAATTTTAGCATTCAACTTTGTCTATAAAAGGTAGTGCAAATTTAGGAGAATGACACAATAATTTTTTCATTCCATTGAGAGATTAGAGGTAGTTTGGTAATATAGTTAGATTTTTGGAATTTTTCTAAAAAGGGAGAGTGACAAAAATAAAGAGAAAGATATTTTGAGGGTATTTTTTAGAAACACTTATGTGCTACCATTCTTTGTGTTTATCTCAAAATTATTGTATAAACTCTAGCATTTGTCTGAGGAATACTATGTCTTTGTACCCATTAATTTTTATTAGTAGAAAAAAATATTTATAGTTTATCCCATGAATGTAGTCCAAATTAAAAGATGAACCACATTAAATTGATTGTGCTATTTTTGCTAAATCTTTTATTCACATTTATTTGTGTATTTTTACCCGTTGTGCCCCATTTTGGTATCAGAATCAGCCTATCAGTCCTATAAAATTTTTAGTATCCTCTGTGGTTGCAATATTGATTGATCTTTCATATTAGAAAAGATTTTATTTGGATTACTGTCAGCTAAAAGAATCTCACTATGGCGACAAATGATACAAAGATAATTAGCTTAACTGTCACAAATTACTATATATAGAGAAGCAAAAAGAAGGGTATCCTATTTGTGATGAAAATGCAACTGTCAATATTTGCTACAGCTAAATCCGATGGAAAATCATATGAGGAGTGGAAATTTAAGCACAAGCAAGTGTGCAACTACATCCAGCAGTTCATCGAAGACAATATGTACAACTATATTTGTATTGAGACTTATGCTCATATACTATGGAATAAACTTGAATAGTTGTATATAAAAAACATGCAATAATAAATTATTTTATTTGACAAAGTTGATGCAACTGAAATACAAGAAAATAACTTTCATAGTCAATCATTTGAATGAAGTGCAAGAGATTATGACCAGCTATCTAGAATGAGCATAAATTTAGATGACAAAGTTTTTGCTCTACTAGTATTAGGTTCTCTGTCAGAGTCGTAGGAGATTTTGAAGATTTAAATTACCAACATGCACCTAACGGTGTAGTTAATATAGAATCTGTTAAAAGTGGTATCCTAAATAAAGAAATGAGAAAGAGATCTCAGAACTCATCTTCTCCATCACAAACAATATGTTCTAGTTATAGATTCCAGAGAAAGAAGTTAGTCTAGGCAACAAATACTAAAAGGAAAGAGCAAAGGTAAGTCAAACAGATATGTCAATATTGAATATCATTACTGCAAAAAGAAATGTCACATAAAGAAATATTATTGAAAGTTCAAGAAAAAATAAAAAGGCAAGGAAGTAAAACAAGATGACAATAGTGATGATGATGTGACAAATACCATGAATGAATTCAATTTTGCTTGTGATGATAATATCAATTTTATATCCCATAAGACTATTTGGATAATTGATAGTGACGCTACCATTCATATCACGTCTGGAAAAGAATTTTTCTCATCCTACACAGCAAAAGATTTTAGCACTATGAAGATGAAAAATGATAATATGTCAAAATTTATTAAGATAGGGGTATTTGTCTTGAGATTGAAAATGGTACCAAATTATTCTTCAGATATGTTAGACATATTTCAAATATTCTCTTAAACTTGATTTTTGCAAGAGGATTGGATGATGCAGGTTTCTACAATACTTTCTTCAATAACCAGTGGAAAGTCACCAAATGTTCCATGGTGGTGGCTAGATGTATAAGACATGTTATCTTATATGTGATGTATGTGAAACTCTCCAACGACACTATAAGTGTTATGGATAAAGACAATGTTGTTGAATTATAACACATAAAACTTGGCTACATGAGTGAGAAATGAATGACCATTTTGGTCAAAAAGAAGATGTTGCCTGGAATGGATGAAGTGCATTTGAAGAAATGTGATGACTGTTTAGCAGGAAAGTAAAACAAAGTTGATTTCAAGAGTTTTTTTCTTTCTAGAATGAAGAATGTGTTGGATCTGGTTCATTCAGATTTATGTAGGTCAATGCCAAAGTCATTGGTTGATGTTTAATATTTTGTAACTTTCATTGATAACCATTCGAGGAAGATGTGAGTGTGTGATCTTAAGATAAAAGATCATGTGTTAAATATATTTAAAGAATTTAATGCCTCAATTGAGAATACACTGGACTATTTGATGCCTACTGCAAAGAACACAGTATTCAGCATCAGAGAATGTCTTCAAAAATACCACGGTTGAATGGTCTGACCGAGAGGATGAATAGAACTTTGATTGAGAGAGTCAGATGTTTGCTCTCACATGCAAAGTTGCCTAAAACATTTTGGAAAGAAGCTTTACTCACAGTTATATACGTGTTTAATCTTTCAGCTTGTATTCTTTTAAATTTAGATGTATCAGAGAAAACATGGTCAAGAAAATATTTTTTTTATAATTATCTGCGGGTGTTTGGTTGTAAGACTTATGTGCATATTCTAAAAATTAAGAGATTCAAGTTAGATGTCAAAGTACGACATTGTATTTTTATTGGCTATGGAAAAGATCAGCTTGACTACAAATTTTACGATTAAGTGGAAAAGAAACTTATCAAAAGTCATGATGATGTTTTCGTTGATAATGAGACTATTGAAGATATTGTTAGGATAAAGAAGAATGCTCTTAATTCTAATGGTGACTCAAAAAATTTGGAATTGATTCCTCTAATACCAGTATCGATACAGGTTGGGATGACGATTGTATTGATTTGCCTGAAGAAGATAATGCTTCCATTGATGACCTAAAAGATGATGCTATAGATGATGGTGTTCATCATTAACCATCACCTATACCCTCTCCAGTTCCTTTGAGAATGAGTAATATAATGAGACAACTGTCTATAAGGTATTCAACAAATATATATGTGCTACTCACTGATGAGGGAGAAATCGAGAGTTTTGAAGAAGTTATGGCTGATGAGCACAGACAGAAATGGGTTGAAGTCATGCAAGATGAAATGAAGTTCTTGCATGAAAATAAAATTTATAAACTGGTGAAGCGACTAAAAGGCAAGAGCTTTAAAAAATAAATGAGTGTTCAAAATCAAGCATGAAGAAAACAGTTATATGAGATTCAAAGTTAGATTGGTGGTAAATGGATTTAGCCGAAGGAAAGGGATTGATTTTGATGAGATTTTCTCACCAGTTGTCAAAATGACTTTCATCTATACAGTGATGGGGTTAGCAACAAGCCTTGACATGGAGGTTAAACAAATGGATATCAAAACTATATTCCTACATGATGATTTGAAAATAAGAGATATATATGGAGCAACCAGAAAGTTTCAAGCATAAGGAAAAAGTGGATTATATTTGTAGATTGAAGAAAAGTCTTTATGGCTTGAAGCAGATACGAAGACAATAATATAAGAAGTTTGAGTCTATTATGGAGGAGCAAGGTTATGAGAAGACTACTTCAGACCATTGCGTTTTTGTGTAGAAATTCTCTAATGAAGATTTTATTATTTTTTGTTCTATGTGAATGAAATACTGATTGTTGGATGGAATGTTTCCAGAATTAACAACTTAAAAAAGCAATTGAATAAATCTTTTTCCATTAAAAGACTTAGGACCAATAAAATAGATTCTTGGCATAAAGATTATAAGAGATAGGAGCGCCAAAAAATTATGGCTATCAGAATATAAGTATATTGAGAAAGCACTTGAGATATTTAAAATGGATCAAGCTAAAGTGGTTAGTTTTCCTTTTGCTAATCACTTTAAGTTGAGTTCCAAACATAACCCTTCTACAAACGAAAAAAAGGATGAGATGGACAAGGTTTTATATGTTTCAGCAGTTGGAAGTCTTATGTATGCTATGGTGTGCACACTATTAGATATCATTCATACAGTTAGAGTAGTAGCATATCCTTTTCAAATCATGGAACAAAATATTGGGCTATAGTAAAGTGGATCATCTGGTATCTTGTGGATACTTCCAAAATATGTTTATATTTTGGAGATACCAAATATGTGTTGGTTGGATATACATATGCAAATATAGCTAGCGATGTCGACTCAAGAAAGTCTGCGTCAGGATACCTGATTACTTTTATAGAGGGAGTTGTATCATGGCAATCAAAATTACAGAAGTGTGTTGTGCTATCTACTACTGAAGCATAGTTTATTGCAGTAACAGAAGTATGTAAAGAGTTTCTATGGATGAAAAAATTCTTAAAAGAATTTGGATTGCAACAAAACATATATCAATTGTTTTGTGATAGTTAGATTGTTATTCATTTTGGAAAGAATGTCTCATTTCACTCGAGTTCAAAACATATTGATGTGATATATCACTAGTCAGAAATGTGATGTAAAAGAAACTACTAAAACTATAAAAGATCCATATAGAGGAAAATAGATCACATGTTAATAAAGATTCTATTAAGATCATATTTTGAGTTTTGTCGATTAGTTGTTGGAATGATAGAGTCCGCATGTTATCGAGATGGAGAGATTAATTGTGTCAGTGATGGACGACAAATTTGTTGAAATTTTTTGGTAATAGATTCCTCCACATATGAACCCCCACTAATTAATTAAAAAAATTAAAGTCAGATTTGAGGTGTTACTAAAGTCCAAACAATGGCTTATTAGATTGAATTTTAGCATTCAACTTTACCTATAAAAGTCAATGTAAATTTAGGAGAATGACACATCAATCTCTTCATTCAATTGAGAGATTAGACATAGTCTGATGAAAAAGATAGATTTTTGGAATTTTTCTAAAAATGGGAGAGTGACAAAAATGGTAAGAAAAATATTTTGGAGGTATTTTTTTAGAAAATATTTGTATGCTACTATTTTTGGATTTATCTCAAAACTATTGTATAACCTTTAATTTGTATGTAGGAAAATCTCTCTTTTGTACTAATTAATTTTTATTAGTAAAAAAAATATTCTGAATTTGTTCTATTGACGTAATTCAAATTAAAGGGTGAACCACATAAAATTGCTGGTATTATTTTTATTGATTTTTTATTTGCATTTATTTGTATTGTTTTATTCGTTGTGTCCAACAAATAACTTTCCAACTAATTTATAAACAAGCACCTCACTTATGCAGCTAAAGTCTAAAAGTAGCAGAATAAAAAAGAAGCTCATAAACGATCAAGGCACATTTGAGAATGGACCGTAGAGCAAACACATACGTCATTTCTACATTGAGCTTGTAAATTGCTTTTCTGAATGAAGAGACAAAGCTGTTGTTTGTCCTAATTTGCAAAATAAACCTATAATATCATGAACAAAAGTCAAATTCCAAAACAAAAGGGCATTTCAACACCAACCTGTGCATGATGAAGGTCTAACTCAGTGTGTTTCCTAAACAATGGAAAAATTATGTCAACAAGGTAATTCAATAAACAAGAGTCTCCTATATCGTATCGAACTTTTGAAAGAATACTAAAACAAACCTCGCCAACCTCATCCATCAATCATAATTAGAAAGTCATCATATACATTATTAAATTAATAGTTTTATAAAGCATGATCTAGAAAACAGACTACAACTCCTGAAAATTAAAAAACTTACCATAGCTACGTGAATATCCATCAAAGAGCGCAACCTTGCATGTAAGGCATATATATCATCAACTATTACCTAATTATAAAATTTTGCGAAGTGAACTCCAAGGAAGCATTGGTTAATTATAGTAACTACTAGTCACACCGACTTACCATAACAGATGAAAAACTCTTTATTACTTTTGAATCAACACACCTCTTTTGTTGGTAATCAAACACCGGTATTAAAGAATGTCTATTGATTATCAAATCCTATTTTGAACATAAAAGCCATATTAAATATGTAAACACAAGAACAACTATATATGGATGCAAAACAATGCGCATTATCATAACTTGTTTGATGCAACATTTTTGGGTTGCTCAATAAACTTATTGAATTATCATACCAATCATGTTATAGTAAATTAGGATCATCCAATTGTTTACATAAGAAACAAGGTTACATATATACTCACTCTTTTGGATTATCTATAACAAAAGTCCACTCCAAATAGCATAAACCATTTATGCAAAGTTCTAATCACATGTAGTATATAAAATTTAAACACGATTGTAAGAAAATACAAACCTCGAGATTTTGGACCATTAATGGATCAAAATTGAATCCAAATCATTCTCATCATCGACTCCATTACGATAATTCTCTACTGATATAACTGTGCAACCAAGTGCAGATGCTAAGCTCTATAGATTAGATGAAAATAGTAAATTAGAAAGTGTCAACAAAAATTCTTCCCTTCATTTCTGCCTATGTTTTCCTCTACATAAATTTCAAGTAGAAAAGGCAGTGGAATGATCAAGCGTCCATCATAAAAAAATTTTAAAAAAAAATTGCATGAAAAGATGGGTACAAAAATTTGGTTGAGCTAGGACTAAAGGTGGGTCCGTGAAATAACAATGTGTAAGGGATATATAGCGTTGGATTAGTGTCATATAGGGGCGGCAATATATGTCTATGAATCGTTTTCATGTCTTAATATACTTATAATATGATAAGGGGTCCATCAGAATACAACATAATAAGTTAATCGTATCTAAAATTCAAGCACAAATATGACTTATTTAATAAACGGATTAATATAACATGACACGTTTAACACGTTTAATCTATAAATCAAATTGAATTAGAATAAACATGTTCTAATATATATATATATATATATATATATATATATATATATATATATATATATTATAAACTTGTTAATTTGACACAACGCAATACGTTTAACACGATTAATTTATAAATTGAATTGAATTAGTGTAACAAAATCTAATTACTATATATTTGAGTTATAAATGTATCGGAATAAACATGCTAATCCAACATTATATGAATTATTAACAAGTTAATATATTTTTTTCATATTGACAGGTCAATCCACAACACAATAAATTTTTGTGTCTTCATTAAATTGATACGATTATAACATAAATACTGTAAATCTCAACCATAACTTGCAAATTTTGTATTAAGTTTGTGTCGTGTTCATTATTGTTACCCCCAGTGGTGCATGGCTAGCAGTGTGGTTTTGTTTTTGGTACTAGAAAAAAAACTTCATATTCAACTTCATTTTACTGCATGGGTTTGTTTGAAGGTATCATTGAAAATTTATTGCTCTTACCACAATAATAATCAATAAATTCCAACCCACTTTTAATATATTTATAGTTATAAATGTGCTTAGATGAATTGGGTAATATATGTAACACTACTCCTTATCCTTCTGTACTTTAGTCATATCATTTTATACTTTAGTCAAATAAAATGGTGTCTACGACTGACTGATGTGCATGCATAGAACTTAAGAACATACAATATAAACATCAACTAACTTAATTATCAAGATATGAATAAATACTCCTTATGTACTTACATGAAATGTATTTTTTTTACAGACTGTAAATTAGTACATGCTTATTTATAGACATGTATTTGTTTTAAAATATATATATAGTGTATATAAAATTTTTTTATAAGTATGTCATGACTACAATTGTTTTTATTATTGTCATTGCTACACTTTTCTGATGGAATTATTAGATCTACAAACTTTTACCTACTCAAACTCTATTTTTGCTGCAGGAACTAAAATTAAGTAGATAAGAGAAAGACAACTCTTATACTGAGTTTTATTTCAATGGTACAAGCTTTATAAAAATAACTAACTATTGCTTAATTAAAATTTCATACATTGCCTTAGTTACCTTTTGGGGTAAACTGTAGTAGTAGTAATAATAATAATAATAATAATAATAATAATAATAATAATAATAATAATAATAATAATAATAATAATAATAATAATATCATTTGTCACCCAAAGTTAAATATTATCATAAAAATTTATCTATTTATTAATTTAATCAGCATAAATCATTAATCATCACCTTAGTATTATGTGATAATATTATCCAGTATCATTTTCTTATTCTCGTGTATTAAAACACTTTAGATTTACCCTTGGAGAATCAAGAAGTATCGTCAAACGGTGGAAATATCAGAATCCGAAATAACTACAGGATCATAATCAAATATAACCACATGATCCAAAATAATATCATTTTATCCAAAATAATCACATGATCAGTCTCGATCTAGGATAAGCATATAATTGGTAAATAAACAATATATATGATCCAAGACGACTACAATAATCATACAATACCTCTCATAACCAAAATAATTAAAGACTATAAAATTTCTACCCTATTGGCATGCTAATAATACCCTAATTCATATCTAGGTTAATACATAGACTTAAAATAATCATATCTATATCAAAATTATTTCATTTATTTTACATATTTGTCGTAAATCACTGCTATTATGTCATTCGTATATTCTATAGACATATCATTATCATTATGTAGTTATTATATCCTTATTACATTATAACATTCATGTATTATCATATCTTACATTATCAATAGTGTTCATTTATTATTATTATGTCTAGTTTATATTTTTATTCCATATATCACTGACATAATAGAACTGTTCACTGCAGACACATAATTATACCTAACATATATTAAAAATACACTAGTTTTATATTAGAAACTACCACATATGTCTCACATATATCATACATAAACTATATATATACTATGTATATACCACATATGTCTCATATATAATTATCGTATCTTATACAAACCTGATTAGATTGTTATATTATCCGTTCAGTCTTTTTCTTTTTGTCTAGTCGGCATCTCAAGCATCAACATGCCTAACATAATTTATCAAATAATTAGCCGGCATGTACACTGGCTTAATATTATGAGTCAGTTTAATTATTCTATGTAAATCGAGTAACACTCATCTTCTACTCGTTTAATATTTTCCTCTTTTATATCCTTAGTCTTGAATTTTTACAATTAAGTCAAGGTTCACGGTTTCATTCGAGTTCTAAGTTCCCGATGCCCACTGTATCAATCTTTGCTTACAAGTACACTTTGGTCTTACCAGGGGGTTACTCATGGTCTAAGTTGGGTTTGGCCTCTTTTTCTTTTACAATTTCATTGTCCCAAACTAAAAGTTGTCTATCACAGTCCTGGGTAGCTTCTTCACGGATTTAAAAAGTTCAATGTTGTAAATTCTATTGTTCATTAAATTTGGTGAAGAAATACTTGGCGAGTACTCACGGATTTCACGATATTAGTCTCAATTTTTCCCCCAATACTCAAAAGATTTTTAGTCCTAATATGTTCAGTCTTCATACCTTATGGCCCTTTTTCTATTGCAACATATTATAATTTAAAACTTTCCTTTTTAACACACCAAAGCCGAGAATCCATTCCTCACTAAGTCTCTTTTACTTAGACTTTTTCCTTCTCTTAAGTCACGGTTAATTTCTCCATTTACATCCTAGGTCCATTAGTCCTTATATCTCAATTTTCTTAGTAAAAGAAATGGTCCAATGCACTATAAACCTCTCGACCAAAAGTATACCTCGAAACTAAATATTATTTTTAATCTCATTAATTAATAATCAAATTATTTCTCTATCTTAATAATCAAAAATTTAGGTCTAAACTCTTTGTTTCCGATGAAATTCCTAGCTTCATCCGACACAAAAAGAAATTGGAACAAGAGAATAATCAGAATTCATATCAAGAGAGAAGAAAAGAAAACAAAGAAAAAGAGTAAAAAGGACCAAGACTTGGGAAGTTAAGCTCGCGGCTTAAACAGTTATGCTCACCTTAAAATTTCCCGAAGCAACCCGTAACACCCCTCTTGATATCCTCTTTTATATATTTAGATCTCCAACTTGCAAGGCTCATTCTTGCTTCTTCATGCTTTAACTCACATGCAAAATCACCTCTCCAATACTCCAAGCTATGGCCAAAGCTAAACCTCTATTTTCCTTCACCTTAGCATTTCAGTCACGCTCACAAAGGGGATTTGATGACAAAACTTTTATACTCTTCACAAGCTTTGCATAAGCCATTTTATTCTTGCCGTGTTTCAATGTTTGGATTAAGGTAATGTGAAAGAAAATAGAGGGAATCGGTTAAAGTTTGATGCGGGTTAAAGAAAGAAAATGGATGAGTAAAGGATAAATGAAGGAAAGAAAAAATGAGAGGAGTTAGAAAATAAAAATAAATGAACCCAAAACCCCTTTTATTGCTTGATTAATGTATAATTAGAATGCATGTCCACCAATTGTCCGTGTGCATGCATACCTTTAGATTAATTAGTTTTATTTTAATATAATTAATCAAAATCATTAGTTAAATTTTTTTCTTTTAACCTTAACTTTTCTTTTCCTCTTTCTTCTTTTTATAAATTAAATCTCACATTATTTTTAATTTCTCCAATCTCAAGACCTAAACCTTTAGATTAATTAGTTTTATTTTAATATAATTAATCAAAATCATTAGTTAAATTTTTTTCTTTTAACCTTAACTTTTCTTTTCCTCTTTCTTCTTTTTATAAATTAAATCTCACATTATTTTTAATTTCTCCAATCTCAAGACCTAAACAATTCAAATTTTGCAATTAAATACATCAATATTTACAAAATAATTTATTTTACGTGATAACGTTCTTGATTTAACAATTGGTACACCAGATCGATATTCTAGAGAATCTGCACCTTGAATTTTATTTCTTCGATTTCGTATCTTAAACTTTGAAATTTTGACAAGAAATTATACTAATAAATTTATCTTAATATCCTCTACATCATGATATTCTTAGTTCGCGATTCGCTTATAACACAAAAATTTGTATATTTTCAGCTAATTCTCGTTTTTCATCAGTTTTTATGCAAAAATTTAACTTCACATGTTCATAAATAATTTTTTTTCATTTGTGTACAGTTCAAATTTAGACTCTAGTAAAATTGTTTTTATTTCAATAGAGCTTAATTTTCAGATAATCTGACACATTCAATAACAAAACGAGTATATCGATGATGGCCTAAACTAACAAGCGTGGCAATATATTCACCTTGTATATTTGAATTGTGGGTTATTCTTCTTCTTCGAAAAGCCTGCCGATTAAATTTCACATGTTTGATTCGCATAAAATAAGTGGCCACTGAGTAGTTAGCTTCCTAATTTAGCAATTTTAATGAAAAATTTTATATATAAATCAACTCTATCGTTATTTTATAAATCAAATTAATAATATACTATTATATAAGTTTTTTTTATATTTTCTAAATATAAAAATATTTATATATATTTTTAATATGATAATAAATTGTAAATTTTTTAATAAATAAAGATATTGATGGAAAGTAAAAGGAATTTGTCAATTTTATAAAGTTGAAGTTAGGCAACAATGTCTTTGCTCATAATTTTATTTAGATGCAGCAGGTCAGCGGTCGTCCATCCGTAATTGCTACCGCTCAAATAGAATATAAATATAATATCAATAAATATTAAGGATAATTATTAAAAAAAAAAATCTCAACGTATTGTTCATTTTGCAATTTCACCAACCTAATTTTTTTTTTTATTGCAATTGAATTAGAAATGTTTGAAAAAAAATTGTAATTGGGCTCTTCCATCTATTTCTTAATTAAAAACAGATCAAATTTTAATGTAGCACATTGTTGTGGGGCCTACTAATCTCATATGGTTACGCATTTACTCGAATCATTACAAAACATCACAATCTTACTCCAATAAATTTATCCCTAACTGCAAAATAAAATACCAAATTTAAACTGTATTTTCCTCATAGTAAGCGCAAATGTAGAATTAATGGGCTTTGCATCTAAGTTTCACGTTATAATTTTTTAAGTCTTTAATTTTTTTTAAAAAAATATATATATGTTCCTATTGCAAGTTTAAGAACATTAGAGGCAAAATTGCAAAATGAGTAATACATTAGGGATTCCTTTATAGTTAACCCTAATTTTTTTAAAAAAAAATATTGATTACAAATTATAAGTTAATTAGGTTATTTTGAATGATAAAAAAAAAAAGATTCTCAAAAGACTAGAATTTCAATTATCGTTTATCAATGAGAATAGAGAAGTCTTATTGGCAAAATGTTTATGCATCAAAATAGCGAGTCGATTGTTTTTTATTCCTTCCTGTGTAAAATTAACTTGCATGTTAAAAGCTTCCTTATAAGGAAAAAAAAAAAAAAAGATGAATCAAACGGCAGCGAATAAAGAAAATAAAGTAGGTATAATGAAAGCCAATTTCCCCGTTTGAATTCCCCTTTTCCATTTGAATATAAGGATAAAAGAGGTGCAAACTTTTTTTTTTTTTGGGTGGGGGGGAGTGCAAAATTACTCGTGAGATATGAGCAAAAGTATAACATTATTGTTAATATTTTTTTAGGACATTCTATGTATTGATTCTGTAAAGAGTTTGCAATGCATGTTGTTTACAATCCTTTCTTAGGAAGAATTCTTATTCCACAAGTCTTTACTTAGGGTTGTTCGGTGTCGTCTCTGTTTTGATGTTTTCATTTTTTTTTTTCTCAAGTATTTTTCCTTCCTATTTTATTAGTGGGTTATTCCTTTAAAACTTCTGCCTCTAAAAATGTCGTCTCTGATACCAAGAAATGCAGGGTGGGCGGCATCTTCGGTGTCTCCTATCTTGGCATCATCTTTGGAGTTCAACAAGATAAAGAGGAGATCAGGGCCATTGCTACACGAGAGCTTTATCAGTTTTAGAGGGATATGGGCTATGGGGTGCTTGGTTCCAGTAATTTATCAAGATCCGAATATAGTGATGTGGATGGGGAGGATCAAGTTTAAGTTACGAGTTAGTGAAGATGAAAGTGATAGTACTATAAAGTAGGCTGATGGGATTTAGGGGAGTGGTGGCTGTGATAACCCCCCCAATTGAGATGACATATCTAATGAAAGTGGGCAGTCTATACAGACGAAGTCCTAAATATAAATTTTAAATCATTTTCAAAAATAAATGACAAAAAATAAGAAATAATTTTTTATTTTTAAAAAATGAAAAACATAAAATGATCCGGAACAGACCCTTACATTTTCCTGTTTTGATTTGTATAAAATCTTTCCAAAGACACAAATTCTAATAGTTAATACCTTTAATTGTTCAATTAAGCCTCACTTTAGGCCGATATCAACTGGGTCATTATAAAATAAATAATAGCCATGGAAGGACCTTCATGATTATTATTAATTGCTGTATTTGTTATCCAAACACTTTTTAGATTTGAGACCACTACCACCCATTTTATCCAAACTCTTTTACATTCTCCAGATAGTGACATATGTTCATTAATAAAAAGTTAGTTTAGCTAATTATGTGTATAAAATTAAGATTATTTATTTAAATAATTGGATTGAAATTCTATTTTAAAAGGTCATAGTTCTAATTGTCGTATAAATACAATTAATCTAGAATTTATGAATCAAATTGTTTTTTGTCTAGTATTCGGTTTAGTCAAACTAATTCAGAACGTGTCGAATAGAATTTCAAAATATGTCAAAACAATAAATCGAATTATTTTTTAATCCTTATATAAGTTTTTCAAAAATATATTTAAAATGAATCAATGGAGTATATGTAATTAGTGGCCCAGGATTTTTATTTGGGATAATTCGATTTTAGCAATATGAACTGAATTTAGACACCCTTTTTCTTGCCTAAATCTAATCGGATCATATATTTATATATAAAAAGAAATAGAATTATCAAAAAAATACATTTGTTAACACTGCAGTAAGAATGATGATCGATCGAGCATGGTTCCTAATTTTTGAAAATAGGCCTGTTTGCTTTGGAACTCGATCAGCAAACAGTAATTCTGGTGCATGTGTGAGCGGCACGTGTGGTTAGTTAAAAATTGAAATCATCACATGACTCGTATTCTGTAGCACGACTAAGAAGCTTCACTATTGCACTCTTGCCATGGGTAGATCACCCAAGTTGGGTGGGAAGACTTTCTTCTATATTTTTTATTTGAAAGAATTCTTAGTAAAAGCATTTTATTTCTACAGAGTAGCTAATATAAGAGTCCATGGTAAGTGGCTTTAATAACATATTATATTCAATATGAATTTAAAATTTAACTTATTCTAAAAATTAATTTAAAAATATTATTTAAATTATTATAAGATGCATTTACAATATTTGTTTTTTCAGAAATGTACAATAATAATATAGTATTTTATCTACAAATATATTTTTTAACTATCGTGTAAAAATCTTAAATAATATCTATTCACAATAGGGGGGAGTAATAAGCAAAAAGAATATATTTAATTTAACCTGATTAGAAAAATAAATTGAAAAAAATACCAAGAAAATGGTAATGATCCCATTGACTCAGACTGCAATTAATGATGCTTGATCTGTCAATATTTTCCAAGATTTTGCCTGAATCTTAAGTTTAATTATGTCTGCATTGTTATTATAGTCCACCACCTTACCCCTACATGGGGGAAAATCACATGACATGACCCACCATTTTGATTACTCATTTATCATGCCTAGAACCTAATAAATTTCACCCAGTTACGAGTTCTATACTTTCAAATCCCATTTCCAACTTTTTAGACCTATTTGACTTTTGAAATGTCCTGCACTTCTTGGATTTAAATCAATAATAATAAAAAAAATGTAAAACCTAGCTAGGGGATACTTAATTAGAGTATTAATATTTTTAAACACAATTTGTGGACAGGATTTGAATATTTAATTAAATGAATGCTAGAATACGACTCTCTCTAAGATTAAGTGAAAAGAGATGAAAATATAAAAAATTATTTTTAAAAATTTTTCTTTTTGCGAAATGAATGTTAGAGTCATTTAATTAATAATATGACCATTTTCTTTGTGCGGATGATGATGATTAAAGCGCATCATGAGAAAAAGATGCTATCTTCCACTTGATTGCTATCTCTTTCTCTTTCTGAAGCTACTGAAAGTCAACGCCTTCGCTCGCCCACTACTTTTTGTTTCGAATTTTGTCTTTTAGTGTTTTTTTCTGCTAATTTTCTTCTCCGCGTGTTCTTTCATTGACTCTCGACCTCCTTCAGGTTCTTGCTATCGTGCGCTGCTCCACCTTCTCTGGGTTATTATTCCCAGCGGTCCGTCTCACCTAGGGACAGTAGTGAAGCAGGATATCCGCAAAAATTATTTTATCCGAATTCAATCGTATATATACTTAAACTGTTTAAAATTATAATCTTAATATTTATATCCGTCTTAAACCCGATTAATATCCGAATCATACTTAATTGTCTGTTTATTACTAAAAAATTAAAAATAAAGTAAAATTCAAATTAATTAAATAATTTAAAATTTAAAATATACAAATAATCTGTTATGAATTACTACAAAATAAAATATAAACTTTAATTCAATACATTCAAATTAAAATAATTTATTAAATTGTTTAAAAATAAAATTAAAATAATAAAATTAAATATTATTCATTATGATAAAAAATTATATTTCAAATTTCAAACTTTTATTATATTTGTAATTCATTGATCTATAAAAATATATAAAAAATAATTAATTGTACCATTATATTCAATAAATAAATTGCATAATATATATATATATATATATATATATATATATATATATATATATATATATATATATAATCAGGTTCATCGGATAACGGGTACCCGAGAATCTCTACCCATACCCTACTAAAACTTCTGATGAATTTAAATATTACTACCCATATCCGTTTCAAAACCTTAATAGGATTCAAATTAGGATTTAAACAAATCTAAATAGACGCGGATATCTGCAAAATCGATACTCGCTGTCACCCCTAGTCTCACCAACTTATGCAAGATCCTAATTTTTGCACCACCCTCTACATCTCTTAGAAATACAATTTTGGCTTTTTCAGTACACGCACATTATATATAGATATACATCTAGCACTTAGATTGAGTCTTGGGCGGATTTAGATTTGTTTCAAATGTTGAGTTTGATTATTTAAATAAGTTATATAGTCAATTTAACTTTTGAAAAGGTTAAATTTTAATAATTTTTGAATTGCGTCCATGATCTAAATTTTGACCATATATGCATATTACAGTAATTTGTACCCTAATATAGAAGCGTACTGATTAGAGTCTAGATACGGACAAATAAGTGCAGAAAATCTACTTTCATATGATAATAAGATATTTAATATGAATATTAAATTGATAAATTGTTGTGATTTCATGTTTGATACTCAAATCAAAGTAACATATCAAGTCTAAAATATAGATTTTTTGCCCAACAGTAAGAATAAGATTTACACATATCAAAATGTAGAAAAATATTATTTTAAGACTTTAGGTAGAGTTATAAATCAATATTTTAAGATTTATGGTCAAAATGGTGGAAATACAATATTTAGTAAAAGTTTATGGTCCGATTTTCTTATCAGAAGTTAGAGAGATGCATTCACAATTATAATAGTACCAAATGTGATCGCAATTAAATTCTAAAATTTTTAAAATTGATAAAATAGAAATAAGACGATAGAAGAATTTTTACTGCCTAAAGTAAGGAAAATGATTCAATCGTAAAAATGCAATTTTTGCATCGGATGTCGATTTGTGAAATTGAAAAAATAGTTTTTAAAAAAATTATTTTATAATTTTTGGTATATTTAATTTAACATGATTAAATTATTTAGAGGTTAGATTTTAGAGAATTAAATTAAATCATAAATTATTTTAGAGAAAAAATTGTGATTGGTAGAAATTGGTATAACTCAATGGAATTAGTATGCGATTGGGCCACTTGTTAAGATTAATACCTAATTAATTTTTTTAATGATCAATAGGGTGTGAGATTAAGGAATTAATTAATTTTAATTGAAGTATATAAATGAATTTTTCATAATTCCTTAAAAACATCTACCAAAAATCAAAAGAGAAAAAAAATCTCTTATTCTTTCTCTCTTGGGCGGCCACCATCAAGCTCTTTCTTCACTTTAAATTCAAGAGATTTTAAGTATTCAAGTTTTAGGAGTAAGGAAAATTAATTGGGAGGAAAAAAATAAATTTGGAAGAAAATTCTCGTTTGGCCAAAAAATCCAAGAAATTAGATGTGAGAATTTCTTCATTTTTTAAAATTTTATATGGTTTTCAAGTTGGGTTTGACGATTGTTTGAAGAGGATTTAGAATTTGTGTCGAGATTTTAGAAATTAGAAAAGAAGAAATCAGGGTTTGGTGGAGAAAAATTAAGAAATTGGATAAAAATAGAAAATGAGTATAATGAGATTGGATAATGATGGAATTGATGAAAAATTAATAAGAATAATTTTTAGGAAATTTTTATAGAATTATTGGAAAATTTTCATAATTATGACCGATTTTTAAAAAATTATCTTGAAGGATTTGTATCTTAAAATGATGATAATGGAATTATTGGGAATGTTTGAAAGTGGAAAGTAATTTTTTGTATGGAAGAAATAATTTAGAATTTTTGGTAAATTTTTAGATTTTTAGCATAATTATTGAAAATTTTATTGGGAATTATTGGATAGAATTTTGGAGAAATTGGTAATAGAAAATGAAAGAAAATGAGTCAAAGTAATTATAAGAATTTAGTTGAAATTTTTAGACCATTTATTGAATTAATAGAAAATTTTGAGTTGAAATAGATTTTTGGAGAAAAAAATAGAAAATAAAAATTTAAAGGAAAAATTAAATAAATTGAAAAAAAAAAGTTAGAAGAGAGGATAAAATTTTAATTAATTTAGAATATTTAAAAATAATTGAAAATTTCGTATTAGTAGCGCGTAGCGTGAAATAAGACAGGTAGAAAAATACTTGTAAACGTAAGAGCTAGAAAAATTAAATGATAGTTTAATTTTCATTTAAATTTAGTAATTTTTATTGGTTCGGTAACTAATTAGAAATTTAATGGTTATTCATGTATATCATCATGACATACATCAAAACTAGATAAGCGGAATGAACCGGCAACCTCGGACAAATTACAATAAATGCTTATGCATTAACTTATAATATATGCTATTTATATTTTAAATTGATTTTATATGCTTTTTAGCATGAAATATTTTATGAAAATTGATTATTATAGTATTTGTGAAATGTAATAATGATAATAAAAATATTCTTATATATGAAATGGTTTTACCATTTAGAAAATAGTTTTATATAACATTTATGAAAATGTTTAATGTTCGAAAATTTGATGGAAATATATTTCATAATAAAAAATAAAAAAATATTTTGGTATAGAAAAATTACATTTTGTGAAATAAATGATTTAACATTATATATATGATTTTAAATCTATATATTAGCTTGAACAGTGAACTGTATAATTGTTGGCATATCAATAAAATAAGAATTTCATGGTCTGTGGTTATCTTAGTCATCACTTATATAGTTATCTTGAATAATACATATTATTTATTTTACCGATCCTATAGTTATCTTAAATCGAAACTGATCCTGTAGTTATTTTGAATCGAATGATATTATTTAAGTCATGTGATTATTTTTTACTCTAGTATTATGATTATCTTAGATCTTGAGATTTTCGTTAATTGATTGTACCCTTTATTTCCCTATAAATGAGTTTATGATGTCTTAATATATGAGTTAAGCAAGTTTATTTAGTAAATAAGTGTGGTTTTTAATTCTTTGATTACATGCTAGTTTTATGTGCATAAATGAATTTTTGTTTCGAAAAATATTATTATTACATTTCGAAAAATATTATTATTACATCAATTTATTGGAAATAATTTTATGTTTATTTCAATATAAAATTTATTTGTAGTTTTGATTTATGGAAAAAGACATTTTTTAGAATTTACATGATTTTTTCAATTATTATTTGTATTCATAAAGACCTGCATTTATAAATTTTTATATCACTGAATTTTATACTAAACACGGAAGTTTGTTTTTTCTTTCGTTAGTTTTAACTTTATTAATTAGCGACAAGTACAAGAACAGAAGCGGTTGCTGAAATTAGTATACTCTATCAATGAAGTCAAATAGTAGTGGTAATCACTTGCATGAGTGAGTATTTGTAATATGAAATTTACATATTTTATTGATGTATTTAAATATTATAAGTATTATAAAAATAAAAAAAATTATGATGCATAAATATGGTTTGTAAATTAGGTATATGGAATGTAAATAGTGAAATGATATAAATTTATTTTTGTTAATATAATATATTATTTTAATAAAATTCGTTTTATGCTAATATATACTTCTCTCTATATATAAGTTATAATAATGTATTTATTTTTTCCAAATAAATATTTTATAGTATTTATTATTTGACTGTGTATAATAGTGTATACGAGTATATATGAGATATTACACTTTGAGTTTAATTTTATTTTAAATAGATCAATTTTAAATTTATTAGATTTTAAGATTAAATTTCAGATCGATTAAAATATCATCTAGCAAAATATCTAATATAATATCAATGAAATATTATTACTAAAATAATTTTGACCATTTACAAGATGACTAATTAAAATTTAGGCTCCGTATGATTTACTTATTAAGTGCAATTGGTATATAGTAGTTAGCAACTAATTGATATTAATATTTGGTATAATTAATTGAATTATTGCATTAAAATATAAAATTATTAATCGGAATATAATTTATTTTATTTAAAAAATATATTTTTATGATGTATAAATAAATAAAAAATAAAATACAATGATTTTCTGATATAATTATTTATTTTAATAACTAAAATAATAACA
The DNA here is from genome assembly GCA_023653625.1 of Triadica sebifera. Classification (NCBI taxonomy): domain Eukaryota; kingdom Viridiplantae; phylum Streptophyta; class Magnoliopsida; order Malpighiales; family Euphorbiaceae; genus Triadica; species Triadica sebifera. The sequence continues at coordinate 10,155,231 of CM042911.1, read as the reverse complement.
ATAATAAAATGTAAATATAAGTTTCCTCAAATTTATATATATTATCAATTATTTTTATTTATTTTTATATAATGTGTTTTATTTTAAAAAGTCTAATTTTAAAGAGATAAATTTTAATTTTAATAATTTTTTTCACAAATGATATATTTTATTTTAAAGAGGTTAATTTTATCATTTTATTATAAAATCTCTAGTTGTTTTAAGAAATTTTTAAAATGAAAAATTTTCAATTAGCATATAAATGGGTTTCTTGTAGTTGTCAATGACATTATCAAACATTTTTAACTTAGGTATTGGATATTAAAAAATTATCAGTTATATTTAACAGTTGAATTAAATACTTACTTAACATGATAACTTCTTTTTTATCATTTAGAAAATTACACACACATATATATGAGATTTTAATAATTATTATATCATTTACCTATCAATTGGTATTATTTTTAACCGTTAAATAAAAAATTTAATAGTTCTAATTAACTTTTTAACACTAAGATTTATGATGGTTACCCATTGAGCCGTAGCTATTGAAATATATTGATTTTAGTGTACAATTAATACCTTTTTTAGTGAAATATTTTAGATTTTCAATTGGGGAGGTATATGCACATTTTCACTAAATAATACTCCCTTCTAAAAAAAAGACTCATTTTTATTTTAATACATATTAACATTAAATAGAAATATAATAAAAATTTAATTTAAAAAGAAAAGCTATTCTTTTAGGACATTAAAAAATAAATCTATATTTTTTTTAAATTGAAAAATATATATATGCATAAAGATTAATATAATATAAAATAGAATGGAAAAAACATAATTATGTATTAGAGCATCTCATATAGGCTATTTATTTAGGTTATATTATTTATTTTAAATAGTCATTCTACAAAAAAAATTCAATAAACTTTCTATTTTTAAAATTTTGAGTATAAAGTGAGTTTAGTTTTTTACATCTAGAGAGATAAATTTCAATCTCTATTATAATTTTAATTAATACACATTCATTTTTTTTATGTATATTCTATTTTTTTTATAGATGTGTTTCTCTAATTTCTTTTATTTCCTTATAATAAAATTCATTTACTTTTTTTAGCAAATATTAATTTGTATGCAATAAAGTAAAATGAAGAATAAAAATATAAAAAATCTATTGGACTTATAATTTTTTTTTACTCTCTATATTTAAAGATACTATTTATTCTACTAAATATGCTATTGAAAATAAAAAACATTATTAGAGATATTTTTACTCCCTCCAATTTATTTTAACTGTTGCTTTAGATAATTTTACTAGGATTAAAAATCAATAATTAAACTTAAATTTAGGATAAAAATAAATTGTTAAAATTAAATTATCATTAATTTTAAAAGATTCAAAATTGTTTGATACATAAAGATTAATATAATTGGTTGTAAGTAATAAAGTTAAGATAGTAAAGAATTTGTCCACGAAAGAAATTCTATATAATATTAATAAGTTTGAATTGATGAAAATAAGAGTAATATTGAAAAAAAGAATTTAAATTTTATTGATTATATCAAAGCCATTGATAAATAAAAATTCAAATTTTCTGTAAAACGATATTTATAAAGAAACAGAGGGAGCATGTACCATAAGCAAATCAAAGCGAGGGTGCACCGTTCCGAAAGTGAATGGGGCCTCATGTGAAATTGCCAAATGAATAAAAATAAAGAGATTTTCTTTAATTAATTGATCCACTAAAAAGAACCTGGGTGAAGGTAAGGGTGCGCAGGATAGGAGACGCAAATTCTCAAACTCCGCACTTCCCTTTTTACCCTTCATTTCGCTCTCGCTCTTGCTCACCCTCTCTCTAACATTTCTTATAAAAGAGTCAGACGTTTGTCATAGTCAGCGTCACTCATTCCCATAAAACCACCTTTTCTTCTCTCTTTCTTCTTCTCTCTATCTGTGGATCTCTCAAAGTAATCTCACGCAAATATAGCTTTAGATTGCAATAGATAATTAGATATCGCGGCATTTACTCTCAGTATTTTAAATTAATCCTTTCACTTTTGCTCTCTGTGCTTCTGTCTTCTCTCTTTCTGGTTGTGAGGATCAAGAAGGCTGCAAATGGATGATTTGCCCGCTGGGTATCGCCCCAACGTTGGCGTCTGTCTCATCAACTCTGATAAGCAGGTATTGCTCCTCTCTCTCTATCTCTCTCTCTCTCTCTCTATATATATATATATATATATAATATTCTTGGAAAATTTTGGAGGATTAGATTTTGATAGATGAGATTCTGGAAATACACATGAATTTGCATTTAAGAAACTGGAAATGCTTTAATTTGGCGTTTGTATTTTTTGTATAATTATAATTCATAGGGGTTGTTAGTAGACTTGTTTGTCCGGTTGTGTTTGTTTGTTCTGATAATGCTTTTGTTTTTTTTAATTATTATTTACAAAAAATGATAAGCGAAAGTGGTTGAGGAAGTTAGTTTTGTGATTTCAGTTCTATATCTATGACCTCACAGTGACTTTGAATCTAAATGGAGAAAGATCTAAAATTATGTGGAGTGATCATGAGCTGAGAACCTGCTTAGAGTGATATAAATAATTAATAATAATAATAAACGTTAATTCTAAGAAAGGCCGGATGTATTAATAAGCCATTCTTGGATTTTTAATTCTTCAAATTTCGTTGAAGAAGGAATTTTTTGAATTATCTGTGATTTTTATTTCTCGCCTAAAATTATTGGAAATTTGAAAATTGATTATTGCCACAAGGTAAGGTATTGGGGTGGTTTGTGTTTAGACTGGTATATGATACGGCCTTAAAGTTACAGATTTCTTATCATCCAGAGTCTGCTGATGGTAATATCGTGTTACGAACTAAGTTACGAATCTGCATCACTTTTTACTTGATTGTAGCTGAATATCACTATAATTAACAGCATTTTGGACAGAAGTTACATTATATTAACGAGTGTCCAGCCAACAGCATCACTTCTCCCTATAGGCTATAGCCTATGAAATTTTGTTTTTTATGCCCTCGGGCCTAGTATTAAAGAAAACTTCTTTTAATTTAAACAAAATATAGAACTGCATACTGGTGTTTTTCTTTAAGCAAAGTTTTACGACTGGAATTCGAACTTGCTACAAGTGTGGACAAAACCAATATCATGAAGCTCATTGGTGTATACTGGTGTTGTGTGTTGGTTGATGGAGCTAGTACGTATTAGTTGTGTGTGCATTTGCTCATTATAGTCCATCGGTGTCTGTGGCTGATAGATACCATTAATTGGTGAGCCAGGTGGTAAAGAGATGTCTCTCTTCTCGTAAGTTTTACCTCGACTTTATAGGGATTCAAACCAAAATCTTTGTAAGAATTCTATGCTTTAACATAAAAACTGGTGTCCAAGACTTGTTTATATAGGATTTCATGTGTAATCATGTTTCTTAGTGCTCAGAAAGAGAATTTCAGGATCAAAGATGTTTTCAAAACATTAGTTCTGGTCTATTTTTTCTGACAAAGAAAATGGTATTGAGAGGAAATGATAACGCTTTGTGATTTACTTGCAGATTTTTGTGGCTTCTAGATTGAATGTTCCAGGAGCGTGGCAGATGCCTCAGGTGGTACAAAATTTTATAATGTTTTTACTTTGAATTTATCATGATGTAAATGTAATTCTAAAAGAACAATTGCCAGGAAATGTGGAAAAGGTTGCCTTAATCCATAACCACTTCCTTTAATTGGTGAACTTGAAACATCTGCCATTGATATGAGAGGAAATTTTTTGTTTATGCTTGTTCTAATAACAAATTCCTAGCGTATTTTTATGGTTTGTCTAGCTTATCAAATTATTAATTATGTTAATTCCCACTCTGTTGCTTGTTGAAACAAAGGGATTCTGTCACTTGGCAGAGAAAATCTTTAATTTTTAATGAAATGGAATCCTTTCATGTGAAAACATCCCTCACTAGTAGCATTTCGAAATCAAGTAGCTAGAAATTCTTTCCACATGGCATAGCAAAAATGTTCTGCTATATAATACAGCACAGATATACTTAGTAGACAAATACATATTACCGAAACCTTTTTCCTGGCAAAGTATGTTTTGACTGTCCACTATGGAGTCGCAGAAAACTCGTGCTGGGTTTACAATGTATCTTCTCACTCAATGCTTTTATACATATTTCATGTAAATTGACATACAATTTAGACGTAAAATGTTGGTTATGAATATAACTAATTATGTGCTAGTCTGCCAGTTAAATCTTACCTGCTGTTATGAAGACTTCTAAAGAGGAAGTGGTTAGTGTCCTGATTCATAAGTTTACTCTGGGTCAGTAGAGTTTATTTAGACTACCTTTGCATTCATATTCAGATGAAGAGTTTTTATATCATTTATCATATTATGAAATTTCTTTTCTTGCGCATTTACATCTTGTTCTCATTCTTAGATTTTATTCACCTTTTAGCTAAGCTTGTCTATTTTTATGTTTGTGTCTTAGGGTGGTATTGAAGATGGTGATGAACCTAGATCTGCAGCAATCAGGACATTGCAAGAAGACACGGGGATAAAATCTGCTGAAATTGTTGCTGAGGTCTGTAAATGATCATGGAATGACTATATTATCTGAGTCTCTTTTTGATTTTTTTCATGTTAACAATGGTGGCGAATGTGCCAAAAAGAAATATTCATTGAATACTAGTAACTTAAGAAGTGGTTATCATTCTTTTAATTTCTAGCTTGTGTGTTGACAGGTACCAAATTGGTTGACTTATGAATTTCCTCCTGCCGTGAAAGCTAAAGTAAATCGTCTGTGGGGAGGTGAATGGCATGGGCAGGCACAGAAATGGTACGCCTCTCTCTCTCTCTCTCCCCAGAAGGAAAATATTTTGGAAATGAAATTATTCCATGTTTTGTCTCACATAGCTTATATATATAGCTTATATACATGCATGTAATGTGACCGTCCTCTTTATATAATAATGCACTGTATATGTCAAAATCTGCCATCTATGCTAGTCTTCTCATTCCTTCTTTTCTTAATATATATGACAACTAATATGCATCCTCGTGAATGCATACCAGCAGGGGGCTAGCATATTAACCTGTTCCCATGAAGATATTGTTTACTTGATACCACCACAATTTACTGCAGACATCAGCCTGTTTGAATTTAGTTAGTACTTAGCAGTAAAGGAATTTGTATAGGTGATTTAGAAATTTAGGGAAGCGTGGGTACACATAAATTAACATTTGTGGATTATGTTACTCTCAAATTCAAATCAAGTCCATTAGTTGAGTAAAAAAAATTAGGGAATGCCATTTTCTTATTGAACTGTGCTAACTGCGCTTATGCAGAATAATTCCCGGATGGGCAATTGAGCTGGCAGATGATTTTACTTGGTATTATATATGTGCCTTGTCCAGGGAAAGATGACCAAGCAACATTTAAATGTTAATATTTGAGGATTTTCTATTGGAATATTTGAAGCTTAAAATAACTTGCGATTCACTAGTCTGCCTTAATTCTCATCCCATTGATTCCTTGCAACTTGCATAGTTGCCCAGGGAACTGCTATATATCAACGTAGGAATAAAGCAGAAGGTAGCAAAGTTAATTAAAAATAATAATAATAATAAATAAATAAAAACCATGTTAAAAGAGAGCGAGAGAGAACATGAGCTATTATACTCTGTCAATTCCAATATATAATTTGAGGGGTTGAACATGAGTTCTGGAAAATTGACAGGTTTCTTATGAGAATGACAGAAGATGACAGCGAGATTAACTTGGCAGAAAATGCTGAAATGGGGCCAGAGTTTTCAGAGTGGAAATGGGCGAGCCCTGAAGAAGTTATCGAGCAGGTATGCTGCTAAAAAAGCTCAAGATCGTTATAAATTGTGTATGTTGAAATCTAACTAAGACATGGCAATTAAATGATTGCAGGCTGTCGAATATAAGAGGCCAACCTATGAGGAAGTTCTGAAAACCTTCAGGCCTCACTTAAATGAGAATGGAACTGCGGCTAAATGTAAATCATCGAAATGGTGAATGATGTGAGTGTGCTTTTGTAGGTTTCTCCATGTTTCTTACAGTGATGAATCTGGGTTCTCTAGAACTTTTTTCTGTAAAATGTAAATGGATATGGGAGTTGGAATTTCAAAGTTAGATGGTTGCTTAATTGTTATAAAAATATTTGCAATTAAATTCATGGTTTAGCCATTACCTAACGTTGTACATACTGATCGAGCAGTTTGGGGTTGGGGGAACCAAATAACTATTCAACAAAGATGAAGTTACATTTGAAAATTATGTGGTACTTCGGAAAACCGTTTGTCTTTTTTTTTTCTTTCGGAAAATTATATTCTTCAATCGATTAAATTAAAGATAAATAAGGCTGAAGCTACAAATTAGATCTAAATGATTTATATAGTCGCTAAGTTTTGTTTGGCACAAATAAACCCCCAGTGTTAAGAAATGCAATCAAATACTTACTAAACATAGTAAATGTGAGAGGAATACTAAGGATATTTGCTAATTTTGGATACTTTTTAATATTTGCTTTCAAATTGGTTGATAATGAGATATAAAAATTTAAAATTAAGAGGAGTGAAAAAAAATTTTAAGCACTCCCCTTAAAAAAAATAGTTAAAATAGTTGAAGACAATAAAATTTTTAAAAGACCTTTGAGTTTAATGGATATTACAATTCCCATTCTATTTTAATAGGTTTGATTTTTTTTTTCCTTGTGTCCCTCTTCAATCTTTCTTACTATTATTAACAATCCCGATTAAGCTCTCTATTGGAATTGGCTTCAAATTGTGTGAGGAATTTGTTAAAGCTACATTCCATTATTTTCTTGAACAACTCCAGCTAGTTTCCACTAAATATTAGAATCATGGAAATTAATTACAACTAGTTTCATTTTTTTTTTCTAAATAAATCTAACTATGTGTCTTTATTTACAAGGTTCGAACTAAATATTTGAAATAAAAATGGCAGATAATTTCCAAATTTTTAGCCAGATTTGGCTATGCAAACATCCATGTTGACATTGTTCCATGTGGTATTTGCAATTTCCATACAAAACTCTATTTTAAAACTAATTGCTTAAATTTAACTTTTTTATAATTATCAATTTCCGTTTCATAGGAGCCAACTTTGCAATATTAATTACCTTGATTTTCAGACTTATGGAATTACGGTTCATGTATATGACGAAAATTATCAATACTTTCTTAAATATTTGCTTTATAATTAGTCCACATTATTAAGTTTAATTTATTAAATAAAGAAACAAATTTTTTGAATTAAATTTTGATGATGTTGACCAATTATAGAAAAAATATTTCAGAAAGTGTTAAAAAATATTGATAGAATAGATGAAATATATAATTTAAACTAAATTAATTAATTTTCTTAATATGTATGAAGGAAAAATTAAGCCTATTAAAACAGAACGGAGGAAACACTAAAAGATGTGGTATTTTTGCACCTCGGTTAAATGACTTATTATTTTTTCCACTTAAATACAATAAATTCATCTTAAATTTTTACATACGCCAATAATTTTTTTTGGTAGTGATGAACTGATTTTTAGAATAAATTAAATTCCATAATAAGCTGCAACTTTTTAATAATGTAGCTATATAAGTATATATTGTGCCATTTAGGATTAATGGACCTGCAGTTAATGTCACGTTACTATTTTTAATAAAATAAATAAATAAAGGAGTTTAAAAGAAAATTTTAAAAATATTATGGGTATGAAAAGAAAAATGTTGGAGACGAAATCACATAACGGGGGATAACTGATAAGTTAGATTTTCGTTTCGTACGTAAAAAGAATAGAATTTTAAAATTGGGCTAAAAGAATTTCCAATTTTTTTTTTGTTTCCTTTTTCCACTTGTAGGAAATTGAAATTCTTATGCTTTCTTTTCGTTTCCGCACCTTTCCTTGGGAACAAACAAGGTTTACAATGTCACTCTTAAGATATGCTTAATTGCTTCCTACTGCTGTCGCAGTAGCCACACAACTACAACCCATACCAATTTGACACAAAAAAAAAATGTAAAATGATGGAGGTCCAAATAAATATGAGAATAAAATTAAAATTGGCATTTACTATAGTACCACATTATATATTAGCGTGATACTATACCTACATCATTTTAAATTTTAAAAATATTGTTATTATCTCTAAAAATAAAAAAATTGGACTGTCCATAAAGAAAAATTGAGATTTTTGAGATTTCTAATAAAAATTTGAAAGGGAAAATAAGAAGATGTGGGGAAGAAGAAGGTTTTTGGTCTTCCCACGTGTTAATGATTTTTAATAGTTTTTTAAGTTAATAATTTTTAATTTATTTGAATAAATTTTTTATAAACATAAATTAATAAAATTAAATTGATTCTTTAATTAGTAAATTAATGTTTAATTAATATTAAAATATGTTTAAAGTGTAATTAATATTTAATAAATATTAGTTATGATCATTAAAGTTTTAAATTGTATTATCCAATTAAATTTTATTTTAATATTATGTAATTTTAAATCCATAATAATTTAATTTCTAACCATTAAATACATTTTATTTTTAATTAATCTTATAATTTAACAAAAAAAATTAAATATACAATAAAAATATATAACTGTAAAATTCATATATTATAATTTAAAATTATAATACATTTATTACTAACATATATTAATATTAAAAAATATTTTATTAATTAATTTTTTTGCTTTTGTAATTCAATGTTAAATTTTTTATTGTATTTTTAATAAAAATGTATTTTACTTCATATTTTATTAATTAACAAATTTTATAATATGTAATATTAAAATAAATTTATATTTTTGTTATATTATTAAATAATAAAATTTATAATGTTGAATAAATATGTATAAAAATATTAGGATTTATTTTGTAAAATAATTTGTTAGTAAGAAAATAATTAAATAAATATAAAATAAAGTATAAATAAGAGTATATATATATATATATATATATATAATTTTTTTTGTTGTAAAAAATATAATAATTATATTAAGATGTAAGAATTATATGGTGTTTTGGGTTGGGTCTCGCCTAAACACAAGGGAGAGAGTTTTCATCCGGTATCTCACCGGCGGTAGGTTTTCGCAGGCGAAACTTTGAGAGCCATCGAAAGTTGGAAGCAGAGCCGATTTCTGTTCAGCATCCCCCTGAAAACCCAACCATGGATGACAGAGACAAGCATATAGTGAGCAACCTCAAAGCCTCTCTTTTAGCCATGATAACCCTTCTAAAGCCCTCACTCCTCAATTCAAAACTCACATTGAACAACGCCTGCAAGAATTCTTTCCCAGCTTCGATACCCCTTCTCACCCTCCTTACTCCTCTATAAGTCTTACATTTCTTATACTTTTCTTTTGATTTATATACATTTCTTGCTTCAATTTCCTTTTTTTTTAAAAAATGATTAAAACACTGAAAAAGTAATAGACTTAGAAAATGTTAATGCCATTGAAAGCATACTTTTTGTGAATTTTAGCTGAATTCAGTAAGTGATAACTCGTTGAAAGTATACCAAACTATATCTGTTTTGTGATTTTATATATATATATATATATATATATATATATATATATATATATATATATATATATATATATTTCTTTCTTTCTTTCCTTCTAAAAGATGATCCAAAGGGCAATTCAGGAGTCGAATGTTAAAGAGGGTTTGAGCAGGAGGCAAATCAGCATTTCTTAAAAGAGGTACAAGGATTTGCCATGGGGGCGTGAGAGTTTTTTGAGTCATCATTTGAAGAAGCTTTGTAAGAATGGAGATACAGCATTAAATCACCAGCGGTATGTGCTTTAGGTATTCTACGAAAATGATGGGATCAAGTAGAAAAAGAAAGCGTCGCTTGGTAGGCGTCGCCGGAATCCAGTTACAGCCAAGAAGATGCAGAAACAAAATCAACAAGAAATGCTACAAATTGAAGTGTTTGAAGAAACAACTAGAAGGGACTCGCAAAAGTTGCAAGTTAAAATGACTGAAAAGGAAAATGAAGCACCTATGCAACCAAAGACTGGTGACCAGAACCCAGAAAATTGTATCCCACCAAACAACAGCTACAACTCTATCATGAATGAGCTTAAAGATTCCGTTTTAAAAGAACTCATTGCAGCAAACCCCTCCTAAACAATATCTCTTGAATATAAATTCTGCATTGAACAAAAGCTACATGAGTTTTTCTGCAATCTCAACAACTCCACTCATCCATCATATGCCTCTGTAAGTAATGAGTGTTGAATTTTGTTTGTGGTCATTGTTGGTTGAAAGTGATAAGCATCACTTTCTCTTTCAACATTGGCTAAAAAATGCGAGAAAGAGACTTCTAAAATGCTTGGTTTTGTGTGTCTGACAATTTGGAATTTGGCTATAAATGCTTTTGAAAGCAAAAAACTTGACTGTAAACAATAGGAGACAACTACTGCTGCTAATCAGAGAGAGGAAACTTTCTGGTCATCATATGATCTTACTTGGCCCCTTTCTTCTTTTTGTATTTTCCCTTTTGAAGATGATCCAAAAGGCAATTTTGGAGATGATCATGGAGGATAGTTAACTGAGGAGGCAGTGGTAGCTTTCATTAATAGCGAGTACAAGGATTTGCCATTTGGACATGAGTTTTTGGCATCATCATTTGAATAATTTCTATAGGAACCAGAATCTAATGCCAATGATGGGTGATATATTTTTTAAATTAAAACTGTAATTTTTGGGATAAAATGCAATGCGGTACAAAGAAACAATGGCATAGAGGTAGATAACATAGACAATTGGATGGAGGAGCAAAGCGAAATTATTGGAGAAGGAACTCTGTCCCAGTCTCCTAGAAAAGGATAGTGTGGAACAAACTAAACCAAACTGGCAACTAATTAAAGTGTTTGAAGAACCAAGTGTTTTAGAAAAGCAGAAAGTTGAAGTGATTGAACCAAAAGTGAGGCATCAGAGGGAGATGAAGAACTGGGAAGAGAGATGTTTGGAGAAGAGAGACCAGAATGACAAAATAACAAATAGAGGTGTCTAACCTTTCACTTGTTTACAGGTTTTATTTTGAATTAATGAGAAATATCACCAATTTAGGTAGGCATGGGTACATGCGACTCACTTATGGCATTAGGATATTGAACAGCAGTTGTGAATTTTAAAGTGGAACTATGAGTAGGAATTTACTTCTTAATAAGCTGATATTGGTTGTTTGTTAAATTACTGATGTTGGCAGGACAGTTGTGAATTTTAAAGTGGAACTATGAGTAGGAATTACTTCTTAATAAGTTGAGATTGGTTGTTTGTTAAATTACTGATGTTGACAGGACGTGTGTATTAAATCTGTGAGGAAGACGAAAGAATTAAAGGCAATGCTGTTGGAATTTTTAGATTCACTGCAAGGGATGGAAATCTGATAGAGAAGGGGAAAAGGATATTAGGGTGGAAAATCAGCTTACCCGTGCACCTTTTGGCATGAGTATTCTAGAATGATGAAAAGGACACGTGGAGAAGAGAGGGAGGTCTGAATGGTAATTAAAGGCTGGAAGTTTGTTATAAAAAGGAGGGAGGCAGCAGTAGAAAGGCATATTTTGTGAGAATTCTGTTGAGAGGGTCTCTGAGTTGCTTGGAGAAGGGGTGAGTTATTCACAGATTTTCACTTTCTTTATTGGTTGTTCTTTGTTTATTTCCCTCGTTCAATGCTATATAATATATATATTTTGCATTAATACAGTAAAAAGAGCAGAATTTCTTTTACCTAGTTCTCTAATTAGTGCTCTGTTTTGGGTTGAGTTTTAAGATTTCTCTATCAGAGTCAAAGTATGATCATTTTCCCATTGGGCGGAAGCAAAAAGAGAGGAATTTTATCAAAAGGGGCAGCAGGTGCAGACGCAGCCTTCTTATGTAGAGATGAAGTCCAACATTGAAGTGGTAGGACAAAAGCAGCATCAGAAGCAAGAAAAAAAAGTGACGACAGGACGAAGTAAACCACAAGAACTGGTGTAAGAACGTTGTGGAGTGAAGTTGAGGATTACATGGAGAACATCTTCCCTGCTACTAGTGGAAGAGGAAAAGCAGGAAAAGCAATTGCAAGTAGATGTGAACAGAGGGAACTTTTTTTTTGTTTTCATGGCACGAAATTACCATCAACCAAAGATCTCTAATAAAAAAATGGTAGCCAAATCACACTCAATTGAGTTGCAGAGAGATTCACAGCAGCATCTTGACCTTTCTGCTATGGAAATATCCCCAGAACAAGAAACAGATGTAAACAAAAGTTCGGCTATATCTCCAGCAGATCCTTGGCCTCAGTATGAGCAGCAGCCACCGTTCAGGTACTCCACCAGAAATCTGCTACGCAGGAAGTGTTGAAATATGACAATCCCACATCGGAAAGATTTCAATTTTCCACCATAGCATTAGCCTATAAAAGGGCTTAATCCCTCTCTTAACAATTCATCCCAAAAACCACCAATCTCTCTACTTCTAAGATTGATTGTATTTTTCCTCTTTCTCTTGTAATATTTCACTTTGTAATATTTCTTTGAAATAGTGAAATATTATTTTAGTAGTGTCCGAGGACGTAGGCATAATTGGCCGAACCTCGTTAAATTCTGGTGTTCCTTTTATTTCTATTTAATAGCTATTGTCGGGTCTTTTACTTTGTGATATATTGTGCTTTAAATTATCTTAGAAAAATTCTGTCACCAAGACTCAAGAGTCTAAGGAAGTTGGTTTTTAAGGGAGACCATTTGTGACTCCACCAACTACCTGGGAATTTTTCTTTGTCTTAATTTTTGGCACAATTATTCATTTTGGTGGAAACTAACCCGATTTCCACAACAATTGGTATCAGAGCCAAGGTTACTGAGTTATATGCTCTGTGGTTGCGGCGTAAGCTGATCTTCCACATCAGAAAGGTTTCCTTGGATTCTTGGGTATTCCGCATTTGAAAGCTATTAAATAGTCTTAAAAAGGAAATGGCAAGAGACGGACAAAAATCCACAATGGACACAACAGCTTCTACTTCATCAATTTTGGCGAGAACTGTTGTGGCAAATACGAGAATTGCAGTGGAGATTTTTGATGGTACAGGCCATTTCGGCATGTGGCAAGGTGAAGTTCTAGACGCCTTATTTCAGCAAGGCTTAGACATTGCCATTGAGGGAGAAAAGCCAGAAGGTGCAGATGAGAAGGAATGGAAGACAATCAATCGTTTGGCATGTGGTACAATTCGATCGTGCCTGTCCAGAGAGCAGAAGTATGCATTTTGTAAAGAAACTTCTGCAAGTAAATTGTGGAAGGCACTGGAGGAAAAATTCTTGAAAAAGAGCAGTCAAAATAAGCTTCATATGAAGAAAAGACTGTTCAGATTCACATATGTTCCTGGTACCACGATGAATGATCACATCACCAATTTCAATCAACTTGTAGCAGATCTGATGAACTTGGATGTGACATTTGAAGATGAAGATTTGGCCCTAATGCTGTTGGGATCCCTTCCTGAGGAGTTTGAGTTTCTAGAAACTACTCTACTCCATGGGAAAGCTGAGGTGTCTCTTAGTGAAGTATGTGCTGCACTATACAGCTATGAATTGAGGAGAAAAGACAAGAAGGATAGCACCAGTGGAGCAGCTGAAGCTTTGATAGTAAGAGGCCGTTCGAAAAATAAGAACAGGGGAAAGAAAGACAGATCAAAGTCCAGAGTGGGCAAAGATGAATGTGCCTTTTGTCGAGAAAAGGGGCACTGGAAGAAAGATTGTCCTAAGTTGAGAAGCAAATCTGGCAAAGGCAAGTCTGTTGCAGATTCAAATGTAGCTGAATGTGATGATTCAGATTTTTCATTAGCATTGATGCCATCAATAAGCAGTTCGACTGCTTGGATCCTGGATTCAGGCTGTAGCCACCATATGTGTCCCAATCGGGAATGGTTTTTCGATTTTAAAGAAATTGAAGGTGGAGTTGTCTATACAGCAAATGACAGCCCTTGCAAAACAACTGGAATTGGTTCAATCCAATTGAGGAATCGTGATGGATCAATCAGAACTCTGACAGACGTAAGATATGTGCCCAGTCTGACGAAAAACCTCATTTCTATGGGAATCCTTGGGAGAAAGGGTTTCACTATAATCATTAAAAATGAAGTAATGAAGGTTATATCTGGAGCACTTGTGGTGATGAAAGGAGTTCAAAGGAGCAACAACTTGTATTACTATGAAGGCAATACAGTTGTTGGAACAACAGCAGCAGTTTCTAGTGATGACCATGAGCTAGAAATAACCAGATTGTGGCATATGCGCTTGGGGCATGCAGGCGAAAAATCCTTGAAACTTCTGGCGAATCAAGGATTATTGCAAGGAGTGCGAACCTGCAAATTAGACTTCTGTGAGCATTGCATCAAAGGGAAGCAGACGAGAGTGAAGTTTGGCACTGCAATCCATGATACCAAGGGTATTCTGGATTATGTTCACTCAGATGTATGGGGTCCTTCCAAAACTGCTTCAATGGGAGGTAAACACTACTATGTTACCTTTATTGATGATTGTTCAAGAAGAGTATGGGTGTATACAATGAAGACAAAGGATGAAGTGTTGGAAGTTTTTCTCATCTGGAAGAAGATGGTAGAAACTCAGACGGGCAGAAAGATCAAGTGTCTTCGAACAGACAATGGCGGAGAGTACACAAGTGATCCCTTCATGAAAGTTTGCAGAAATGAAGGAATTGTTCGACATTTCACTGTCAGAAATACACCACAACAGAATGGGGTGGCTGAACGCATGAACCGAACTCTACTGGAGAAAGTTCGGTGTATGTTGTCTAATGCTGGATTAGGCAGACAGTTTTGGGCTGAGGCTATAACATACGCATGTCATCTCATTAATCGTTTGCCATCAACTGCTATCAATGGCAAAACACCTTTGGAGGTGTGGTATGGAAAAGCTGCTACAGATTATAATTCCTTACATGTGTTTGGTTCCACTGCATACTATCATGTTAAGGAATCAAAGTTAGATCCAAGGGCAAAGAAAGCTATTTTTATGGGGATATCCTCTGGTATCAAAGGATATCGACTATGGTGCCCAGAGACGAAGAAAATAATCTTTAGTAGAGATGTTACCTTTGATGAGTCTACCATGTTAAAGGTAACAAAGGAGCAGACGGATGGTTCTCCACAGCAGGTGGAGGAAACTCCCAAACAGGTGGAGTTTGATAGAAGAAGAATTGTTGATCCAACAATTGTAAAGTCTGATAAAATTACTCCTACGGAAGAAGAGGAGATAATGGTAGAAAATGGATCAGATGAGGAAGCAGAGGTTTCAGCACAAGAACCTCCTCAGCAACTTGAGCCAATTGCACTACGAAAGCCGAAAAGGAATATTAAAAAACCTGCTCGACTTGAAGATATGACTAATTATACATCTTCAGTAGATGATGAGATTCCTTCCACTTATTGTGAAGCTATTCAAAGCTCAGAAGAAGAAAAGTGGAGAAAGGCTATGGAAGAAGAGATGCAGTCCCTTGAAAAGAATCAGACATGGAAGCTAGCAAGTCTGCCAAAGGGAAAGAAAGCGATTGGCTGTAAATGGGTTTATGCAAAGAAAGACGGATTTCCTGATAAGAATGATATCCGCTACAAGGCAAGATTGGTAGCTAAAGGCTACGCTCAGAAGGAGGGAATTGATTATAATGAAGTGTTTTCTCCAGTTGTAAAACATTCCTCCATAAGAATATTGCTGGCTTTGGTAGCACAATTTGATCTGGAACTAGTTCAGCTGGATGTAAAAACTGCATTTTTACATGGAGACTTAGAAGAAGAAATCTACATGACTCAGCCAGAAGGATTTAAAGTTGCTGGAAAAGAAAATTTGGCGTGCAAGTTGAGCAAATCGTTGTATGGATTGAAGCAATCTCCAAGACAGTGGTACAAACGATTTGACAAGTTTATGATAAGGCAGAAATACACAAGAAGCAAATATGATCATTGTGTATATTTACGCAAGCTACGGGATGGTTCCTTTATCTATCTCCTCCTTTATGTTGATGATATGCTGATAGCTTCAAAAGATGAAGGAGAGATTCAGAAGTTAAAAGCTCAACTAAATCAGGAATTTGAAATGAAGGATTTAGGGGAAGCTAAGAAGATTCTCGGTATGGAGATATGCAGAGACAGAAAATTGGGGAGACTTTGTTTGACTCAGAAACAATATCTGAGAAAAGTACTAAAGCGTTTTGGGATAAATGAGAATACAAAACCAGTTAGTACTCCACTTGCTCCTCATTTTAAGCTCAGTGCATCTTTATCTCCGAAAAGTGATGAAGAACGAGAATATATGTCAAAGGTTCCATATGCAAATGCTGTTGGTAGCTTGATGTATGCAATGGTGTGTACGAGGCCTGACATTTCACAAGCAGTTGGAGTTGTGAGCAGGTACATGCATGATCCTGGCAAAGGACATTGGCAAGCTGTGAAATGGATTCTACGGTATATTCAGAATACTGTAGATGTTGGTATAATGTTTGAGCGGGATGAGAAAAGTGGTCAGTATATAGTTGGATATTGTGATTCCGACTATGCAGGTGATTTAGACAAACGTCGATCTACTACCGGTTATGTGTTCACACTTGCAAAGGCACCGGTTAGTTGGAAGTCCACCTTACAGTCAACAGTTGCTTTGTCTACAACAGAGGCAGAGTACATGGCAGTTTCAGAAGCTGTTAAGGAGGCAATTTGGCTTCAGGGGTTGTTGAATGACTTGGGAATTGGTCAAAAGCATGTCAAAGTGCATTGTGACAGTCAAAGTGCTATTTGTTTAGCAAAGAATCAAGTTTATCATACAAGGACGAAGCATATCGATGTTCGATATCATTTTGTACGGGAAATTCTTGAAGATGGTGGGATACTTCTTCAGAAGATTTTGACTGCTGAAAATCCCGCAGATATGGCAACGAAAGTTGTGACAGGTGTCAAGTTCCAACATTGTTTGGACTTGATAAATGTTATTAGAATTTGAAATTGGGCGCTTTGAAGCGCATTTGGAGACATTACTGAAATTTGTAATATAAGAGTTTAGAGGATGTTTGTTTGGAATTGTGAGATTGTCAAGGTGGAGATTTGTTGAAATATGACAATCCCACATCGGAAAGATTTCAATTTTCCACCATAGCATTAGCCTATAAAAGGGCTTAATCCCTCTCTTAACAATTCATCCCAAAAACCACCAATCTCTCTACTTCTAAGATTGATTGTATTTTTCATCTTTCTCTTGTAATATTTCACTTTGTAATATTTCTTTGAAATAGTGAAATATTATTTTAGTAGTGTCCGAGGACGTAGGCATAATTGGCCGAACCTCGTTAAATTCTGGTGTTCCTTTTATTTCTATTTAATAGCTATTGTCGGGTCTTTTACTTTGTGATATATTGTGCTTTAAATTATCTTAGAAAAATTCTGTCACCAAGACTCAAGAGTCTAAGGAAGTTGGTTTTTAAGGGAGACCATTTGTGACTCCACCAACTACCTGGGAATTTTTCTTTGTCTTAATTTTTGGCACAATTATTCATTTTGGTGGAAACTAACCCGATTTCCACAACAGGAAGAACTCCACAAGCAGCACGTCAGATGACACTGCTAACAGCTATTGCTGTCGGTGAAAGAATTGAACTTTAAGATTCTGAAAATAACTGAAAGATTCTAGAAGTGCTAGATTTTGTTAAGTATGGTGCATGTACAACTCCTAGATTAAATGTAGTTAGTTGTGAAATGCTAAACTGATTACTTCTCTCTTAATCTTCTTCTTATCTAAACTTCCCTTTCCAAATCTTCTCTTTTCCCTCTTTCTCTTTGCTCTTTAACTTTTTCTTAACTTTCCTTTTCTTGTGATCCAATCACCATTTCAGTGATTAGCTAGGTAGGCCATAGTTGTAATGAGCCCAAGTCATAACAGCCACCTGCGCATGGAGTCGAGACCGAGGGAGGCCTCCCCGGGACTAAAGCCGGATGCGAAGATGGTTATGAAGATTTTGTTGCCCTCAAAATAGTCATTTATAGTTGCAATAGAGTAACAACAGTAAGCAGAGGGTCAAGGGCTTGGAAGGTGCCTAAGATCAAAAGCAATTACTACCATAGCATGTTCATCATTCTCAAATGATGAGAATCATGAGGAGCAGCAGCAACTGCAAAATCAAAGACAGGGCAGGCCTCCTACTAACGGGAAAAGAGGCTGCTGCCTCTACCTACAACTTAGCATATCAGGAGACATTGATAGTGTAAGTAAACCCAATTAATGGTAGAAGAAGATGAACTATAGCATTAACGATCAGCAGTAGCTACGGCAAATTATCTTTCTTTTTAGGCACGGGTGGTTATCTAGTTGCTAGTTGCTACTGTCTCGTTTGATTTTATATGGGCCTAAGTTTATGGTATTGGGCTGGATTCTATGAATTTGGTCCTTGTATTTTCTTGGCCTTGCCTTGAGAATATGTTGAGTGCACTAAAGAAAAGACCAAATTACGTAGAGAGAATGAATTTGTAAAAGAATAGGAATGGGTCGGTTATTTGTCATACCCATAGCCATAGGGTTTTTGGTTTTATTTTGCTGGTGCATTAATTCATATTAGACAAAGAAGAGAAAATGAAGAGATAGGGTGGCCTTTATGCCAATTTTTTAATATTTTTAATCGTAGGATAGCGTGCAGTCAATCTGAGTCGCGCCTTTTTTTTTGGTTTCTTTTCTGATCAGAAGAGATCCAACATTAATTGTTGTTAGATTACTAATTCATATTCTTGAATCCAAACAATTCTTGTATTTATTGGAAAGTGAGGGGAAGCATCTTATGAACTCTATCTTTTTGTCATTTTCCTTTGTTTTATTTTTCACTACACCGAAAATGAATGAAATATCGATTTTCTTTTTGGGTTTCCAGTCCCACCCTCCTATATCTAAGTCAGAGTTTTCTCTTGGGTATATATATATATATATATATATATATATATATATATATATATATATATATATATATATATATATATATATATATATAACTCCTGAAAATAAATTACATTTTTTTGTAAACGCCAATATTAAACGGATATTTTGTGTTTTTGCTGCTGCCATGAAAATTTTAAATGAGATTATTTTTAGTTAGTAAATTTTTTGGATAAAATCTATAATATTCACTAAAAGAGATGTAAGGGTATTTTTAAGAAAATATTTTTGAGATTGAATTCCTTATTTAAATCAAGTATCCATTTTAAATAAATTCTCCATTTTGTATAAATTATACCAAATAAGAAAATTTATAAGCAACTAAATTACATCATTAAATTTATTTATAAACAAAATGAATACCTTAGTAAAATTAAACCAAATAATTAATGCATAAAAGATATTCTAATACATTGTCATGCTTATGCTACCACAATATGTAAACTAAGTATATATATATATATATATATATATATGTGATGGCAGGTAGAAAACCGGGGTATTTTTCATATAGCCAAACTCTTGTGAATGAAGGAGGAACCTGCAAAATATCATTAGAACACTTTGACGGTCAAGTCAGCATATATATAATTGATATAAATATGGAGAATGGAGAAATTAAGAGAAGAAAATGATAGGAGGGGAGAAAATAGTACAAAATTGTAGAAGAACTATTTGGGAGCTCCTTTCACCTTATTTGGGAGTTTTTTCACCTTTTATATAATAGTTATCAAGTGATGAGTGGTTACCTCTAGATATAGCGAGTGATTATTGGAATTTTACACTAGTGAAGTTGTAGGAGTGTGACTTTATACCTGCCTAAATGTGACCCACGTCCATAGTAGGTAGCAATCGGAAAATATAATTCAACTTAACTTGAGCGAAGCCGTAAAATTTATATTTTAGGCTTGTTATTATCAATATAAAATTCATAAAAATTTCTAATTGATTTTATTTATAATTTTTATATGCACTGTGCAGGTAAGTGTTCGCTTTTTTAATGTTAAAAAAGGAAAATATAAATATAAATATTAACATAAATTAACATGTGTTTACAAATACTTGCGTGTATTACTTTGTATTCCTTATGAGAAGAAGAAGAAGAAGATATGCATCAAGTGGGTGGGTGGAGTAGTGGCCTTGTTGGTCCCCATTTTGATGCCATCATACTATCGTGGAAATAATATATCCATTCCTTATCTTGAGGACACTTCTGATAAAAGCCAAACTGCATCATCTAATAATATATTACACTGACATTTCCGTAATATTCAGTGCTTCAGAATTCCTCTTGATTTTCATTTTTTATAATTATTTCGATAGTAAAAAATATATTTTTTCATTTTTAAATTTACATAATTAAATATTTCAACTGAAAATTTATTCGAGTAATTCTCGAAATTATCATAAAACGGTAGAATTGGTATAAATAAGAGCCAAGAAAGAAGAGGCAGAAATCGTTCTAATTAGATATACTTTAGCATTGCGTGGCTGTGATTATGGAAGGGAAGACCCAATTTACTAAAAGCCATAAAAAAAATAAGAATATTTTTTGAATGGCCCTAATTTGTTAGACTGTGTCGTTATGCTATCTCTATACCTTAAGGGACTAATCTATATGCATTTTTGACAACCACCTATCTATCATTTGTTAATTAATTTTAAAATTTTAATTTACTTTTTCGACTAAATCTGAACCAAAATCCCAATTGCAGCAATTATGAATATTAGAAAAGGTCAACTGGAGTATCAAGCAAATTCAAAACTGAAGGTTAACTCTCAAAATCATATTTTAAAATCTAAAATATTAAGTTAATTGTTAAAAAGTTTGTAATCCTTTTTCTTTTGAAAACTTTAAAATTTAAAATGTCATTTTCACATTTTTCTTTAAGAAAAAAAAGGCAATCAGTAATGGTATAAAGGGTTTTCTTTTACTCTTTTTAATAAAAAAAATTCCAAAAAGAAAAAAGGAAATAAAAAATAAAAAAAATAGGTTTGGCTATATATTAAGTATATTTAATTGTTCATGCATTAGAGAGCATGACGTCCATTCATAGCAGAAGAAAGGTTAGTCACTATCTGATTCCGTCTCAAGGTTCCATGAAAATAGGGAATAACTAATAAGATAATGTATACAATTTCTGGAGCTCCCAAATGTTATTAATCTTTTTTTTTTTTAATTTAAAGCTAAAATTTTATTTATTTATAATTTGATTGAGCGGTGGTGATTAGCTGAAGATAATTTTGATTTTAATATTATTGAGACAAATATTAATGTTGGCTTTAAACATTAAAATAGTATCATTTTGCAGAGCAATAGATGATGAATTTAGTTTTAGTGGAATAATTTTTACTTTTGCGATTGATTTTGGGGTGGTACAATTAATCAAGCCTCATTTTTCGTACTAAGTTAGTCCAAATTAATTAAGCCCAAACATTTCTATAATAACATTTTAAATTGTATGTATCTTTTTTGCCAACAAAATATTTTGTCAAATTGGATCCACTTCAGCTAACTTTTTAATATAAATATATATATATATATACATATATATTTTTCCCTTTTTATAAGAGGGTCTACAAATGGGAAGTTAAATACAACTTAATAACCTGGATACTAAAGAGATTAGCAAGTGTAAAATTTTTGAATTAAAATATCCAAGTAATTTTCGAAAAGTTCACAAATGGCATGACCTTGATGCTATTGCTATTTCCTTTTTTTTTTTAAGGAAAATGTATCCCAATTTTACTGGATGATTCAATAATCCTTTAAGATAAAATGAAAATCTCAAAAAGCTAAAAATAAAATGAGACTTCTGAGTCAAGCAATAGATCCTCCATTTTCTATGCTCCAACTTTTGACCCTTTGCTCAATTCCACCTCACTACCGTGAACTTATCCCTTTTAGTTAATTAGTAGCTTTTTTTTTTCTTGCCACCTACTGGAGAAAAATCTCTAATCCAGGATACTTGATGATGCTCAGGCTTTATGATTTCCTCACAAAGTGGGCATCTTTCTGTCTTTGACTCATTATTATCATAATAAAAAAATGTTATTTAATCTAAAAAAAATGTTATTTGAAAAAAATAATTTAAAAAAATAAAAAAAGTCATCTCTGATCCGTTTCTGACCATCAGTTTAATTGACAACTTCAAAATCTTCAGTCACATCCTATATAAACTTGCCTTTCTCCAACTCCATACACACAAATTCAAAATTCTTTATTTAGTTTCTTGGAATTTTTACTTATATATATATATGTATGGTCTTCGTAGCTCAAATTCATACCCCAAATTGCTTCTTTAAGCATCTTCGTCTTATTGTTAACCCACAAGCAATAAGGTAATAATATTCCCATCTGATCCGTTTCTTGATTCTTTATTAGTCTCTGCTTTCTTTTTTGAATTAATTTTGTGGGTTCGTTTGGGTTCAGACAATGCTGGAGAAAGAATTCTTCACCGAGTATGGAGAGGCAAGCCAGTACGAGATTCAGGAAGTGATTGGTAAGGGAAGCTATGGAGTGGTGGCGTCCGCCATAGATACTCATACTGGTGAAAAAGTTGCTATCAAGAAGATGAACAATATCTTTGAGCATGTTTCTGATGCCACCCGTATTCTGCGAGAGATCAAGCTCCTCCGGCTTCTTCGTCATCCTGATATTGTTGAAATTAAGCACATAATGCTTCCTCCGTCTCCCCGAGAGTTCAAGGATATTTATGTGGTTTTCGAATTGATGGAATCTGATCTTCATCAGGTCATCAAGTTGAATGATGATTTGACCCCTGAACACCATCAATTTTTCTTGTATCAGCTGCTTCGAGCTCTCAAATATATCCATTCAGGTTTCTCTATCTCTCTAATTTTCAATTTTTGTCCAATTTGCTAAAATTATGAAAATTACTGATGTCAAAATATCAATTTATCAAATAGAAAGTAAGGATCTTTTGTGGAAATTATAATTTTATATATCTTAAGGGTGGACTTTTACACAACTGGTTATGCTCTACTTGATCCATAAAACTAATCATTAAGCAAAGGAGATACAAGTGCCCATAAAATACTTATGTAAAGATGGAGTCTTTTTTATGGCAGGGTTGATACAATTGGAATAATTAACGAGGAAAATGCTTGAAGTTTTGAAAGTTCCACTGTGTGTGTGTGTGTGTATATATATATATATATTATTACTATCCTTTTCATTTTGATAAGAAAATGGATTTGATGTTTTTCCATTGTCTTTGATTTTGCAGCCCATGTCTTTCATCGAGATTTGAAGCCCAAAAATATTCTTGCTAATGCAGACTGCAAACTTAAGCTTTGTGATTTTGGGCTTGCTCGTGTCTCCTTTACTAATGCCCCTTCTGCCATTTTCTGGACAGTAAGTGTCTTCTTGAAGCAGTATTACCCTTCTGCAATTTACTGACTAGTCCCTTCTTTATCAAGGATTATGTGGCAACTCGGTGGTACCGTGCTCCCGAACTCTGTGGTTCTTTTTCCTCCAAGGTATGTACATGCTGATCACGACGTTTCCCCTGGATTAGTTTGTGATTTTTGTTCTTGAAAAAGAAATATTTGTTGGATGTCGTTTATATACAATAGCCAGATTAAGTTCAGCTTAGGCTACCTATTCATTCATTTTTTTGGGTGATAGATTTGTTGTTATGTCACTGTAACTCCATATCCATTTATTAATTAAAGACTCGTGTTTATCTTTTAGACTTACCAAAATGGAATTTGTTTTGCTGCGGGAATATACATTGCAAAGAAAAGAGAAATAATATTGCAGTTTTTCACTTTTCAGCACTTGCAAAAATTCCTGCAGATAAGGGAGAACATATAAGTGTGTGGTTCTCTATAGATATCCTAATAATATTGCGTGTTCTAGGAATGCCTTATTGCACATATTCCTCTGCTAATGCTACTAGATAATTGCTTTTCTGTGGGAAAAAAATGGAAAAGATCTATCAGTTGCTGTGGGCGAGTCTGTTGACTTCTTTTGTGTTAGGTTATCATGGCCATTCCACTTGAAGCCTTCTCATTTATATTTTCCGACATCCTCCCGCTTGAGATAGAAAATACTAGAATCTTATAATTGTTATTTTAAAAAGTTCCACTAAAATATGGTATAAAACATAATTACCCTCTACAGTAATGTCTTACTATAGTCCTGATTTCTCATTTGTATGTCTCAAACGTTAGTAATGATCCTTAGTCTTGACTTATGTGCGATTAACTTCCAGTAGTATGGTATATCAAAGGTGCTCTTACTATAGCTGTTTTAGCCCTAATCAATGTTGTCTAATGCAAAGGCAATTAAAAACAACGCAAGCTATATGTTCAGAACCTTGATAACTGGTTTGATTGGTTGGAAGCACAAATACAGCTCATTTGTTTTTCTTTTGCAGATTTAATCAGATTTGATCGGTTATAACAAAGAAAGATAGTATTTATGCACACTTCTGTTGGTGTTAGCTGCATAATTTGAATATTACAATATTGTTGAGATGATGCTTACTGGCAAAGTTTAACAAAAATTTACAGGAATTTTACAAGCTGCTATCTTATATGTGAATTTGACTCAGAAAATCATGTTATACCATCATGTTCATTGTGTGGCATGGCAAACAACGGACGTGTGATTTGCATCTTGCTGTTTCATCCGCATTATCTGACACTTGACTATGTTTTGACATGCTAAAATATTTGTGTTCTATAATGATTTTATGATCTTTGTTGACTGAATAAACTGCAATTTGTTTAGTCAGTGCAATGATATATGCAATTTGTTTGTGTTCTATGATGATTTTATGATCTTTTGTCGTAATGCATTTTTCATGGATTTTGTGTTATGCAGTACACCCCTGCTATTGATATATGGAGCATAGGATGTATATTTGCTGAGTTGCTGACGGGGAAACCCTTGTTCCCTGGAAAAAATGTAGTGCATGAGTTGGATATCATAACTGATTTACTTGGCACTCCATCAACAGAATCCATTGCACGGGTTTGTCACTTTTTACATCTATCTAATCTACTATTAAAGAAGCTTTTCATAATTGTTAAAGAGTTGACTCTTCACAAGTTCATACAGCAGCAATCCTAATTATGGTTATGCGTCTTTCATAAAATCTCATTTCTTTTTGTTATGTGCAGATTGGGAATGAAAAGGCTAGAAAATATTTGAATAGCATGAGGAAAAAGCAACCTGTTCCTTTGTCAAAAAAAATTCCAAATGCAAATCCACTGGCTTTGCGGTTACTTGAGCGCTTATTGGCATTTGATCCTAAAGATCGTCCATCCGCTGAGGAGGTAACATTTAGCAAATTAATATGCTAACATCATATGATTGAATAGGTTGGAATCTTTTGGGTCTAAATTTCATGTATTTTTCATTTTTGTTCTCTCTACAGGCATTAGCAGATCCATATTTTCATGATCTGGCAAATAAAGAGAATGAACCATCAAGGCATCCCATTTCAAAACTTGAGTTTGAATTTGAAAGGAGGAAATTGACCGAAGATGATGTAAGAAAACTGATTTATAGAGAGGTACGGCCATATTAATTGACGCTTGAATCGTGGTTTTATTATCTGCTAGATTTGGTGGTAGCTTCCTCTTTCCTTGTGATTTATCTAATTTAAAGCAAACAGATTTTGGAGTACCATCCAGAGATGCTGAAAGAGTACCTTCGAGGGACAGATCAGACTCACTTTGTCTATCCAAGGTCAGACATTCAAGTACCATATCTTATATTGTAATAAAGCAATAAAATAAATAAATAAATAACATTAGATGAAACTTCCATTATCGTTCTTTTATTAACATGTACATATAATTCTTATTAATTTCCTAAGGATGTCACAATTTACTGAACTTATACAAATATGTACATGACACTTGGTTAATTTCCCAAGGATGGAAAACAGCTTAAAATGCTGTGCAGCAACTTGAACCTTGAATGAGAGATGAGGTGTCATTCACTTCTGAACTATCATGTACTAGCTAAATTGTGTTGGTATGAGGTGTTATTCACTATAACTTGTATTAAGCTTTTGTTTATATAGTGGAGTTGATCGATTTAAGGAGCAATTTGCACATCTTGAGGAATGCAATGGCAGGATAGAAAGAAGCAGCCCTCTTCATAGGAAGCATGCCACCTCCTTGCCTAGGTAATGTGATTGAAATATTATATTCCCCTTGATTCACTTGATGTCCATTTTTCTTTTGGATTAATTACTATTTACCCATTGAGATTTGACATAATAAACTAGGACCCCCTAAAATTATGCTATTTGTCTTCTCTATTTTATCATACTATACTAATAAGTCGTTCCATTAGATTTTCTGCGAGAAAAAACATTAAATGGTTGTGAAATAAGAAAAAAATCCTTTATAGTAATTTTTCCAAAATTGAAAAAATTACTATTTACCTCATGAGATTTGACATATTACACTATATCCCTCATGAGGTTTTAAAATTTATATTATTTGCTCCCTGAGATTAAGGGTGGCTTTAGAATTTTTTAATTATCTAGTTGTCCCATTAATGGTAAAACTACTAAAATTAACGGAAGGATGGAAATAAAATTGAGGTGGCAAATAGCATAATTTTAAAAACTTATGAGGTAATAGTGTATTATGTCAATCCTCATGGGGTAATTAGTAATTAACCCTTTTCTTTTCAATGATCATTTCGTTCTCTTTCCTGCAGGGAGAGGATCTGCTCAACTGATGAAGCTGATATTATTATAAAGCGTGCTGCAAATTCAGTTACTCGTGCAACTGTGCAAAGCCCTCCACGGTTGCAAGCAACTGATGAGTCACAATCAACTGAAGAGGAGTCGCTATCAACTGAAGAGCTGCAATCTGCAAATAGAAATGCAGTAGCCATGCAGACCAGCTCAACCAAACCCAAGTGTGGCACCCGTAGCCTGTTGAAGAGTGACAGCATTTGTGCTTCAATGTGCATTGGCATAGTTGGAAATGATCGTGAAGTGCATGCTCTCTGATTTAGTTGGGAGTCTATTCTATTTTTTATGGCCGGAGAGCCCGGCAGTTAGGGGTTGTTCAGAAAATATAAATTTATTGTCCTAACATACTGCTAGGTTATTAGAATAGTAACCACTCTTCTTCTTTTTATCTGCTGTTATTTTTATTTTTTTTGCTTCCAGTCTCATAATAAAAGCCTGATACAATGTGAATTGCAGGCTTCAGATTATGGGGTGTAAGAATTGTTCCTAATTCACCAATTTGGTGTAATGAATTTCTCTTGTTAGTTTCGCAGAAAGTAGCTGTATTGTATGCCTGATAATGATCTAACTCCAATGACTCTATTTTCGCCGCAAGGCCCCTTTTTTTTTTTAACCAAAGATAGAAGTGAAGGATGATCTCCACTCGTAATTACGTGCAGATGTTGTAAATTGTAATTACTTACAAGTATATCAATTGAACTAAATCCAACAAATAGAAAAACCTGCACCGATTCAAGGTATGCTTTTCATCTTCCTTTACGATACACTAAAACGAAAAAGAACCATTGTTGGTAACAGCATTAAAAATACAGTTGGATAATACTATAAATTATTACTTGCAACTCCCTAAAATTCTTCTAGGCTTTCATTTCCAGTGGATAGGGACGGCAATAGTAGTCCCAACTTTATCTGATCCTCATACGATGGATTATAATAATGAATGAACAGATTTAAGTATTAAATTTTAATTTCTGTATTGGATTGGAGTAGAATTCAAGTATAGATATTTGGATACTCCCTACTTGATCATACCCGCTATATTAATTGGGTATGTATAGCTATATTGATTTGGTCATGCGTAATATGCTATCGGTAAATTTCCTTTTGAACTTCAATATTTTATATTTTTAGTGTTTTAATGAATTTTAATTATATATTGATTTATTAAGATACTTATTTGATTATGTGTTATATGAATTTAATTTAAATTTATAGTCTCTTGCATTTTTGTTATTTCTTTGGAAAAATTATTATTGAACGAGTATTTATGAGATAACAGATAATTTTGGATAATACCAATTAAATTTGGAACACAGAGAAATAATATAAGAGTAATTTTGAGTTCAAATAAAATAGTTTTTGCAGGAAACCTACTTGATGCCATCCCTACGGTGGATGTTTGGATACAACAGTTCAATATTGATTGAAGTTTTAAGGGAGATGGCCCATCTCTATGATCCTTCACTGGTCACACTCTTCTTTACTCTGAAAGAAAAGAGCTGTTCAGCATTCAACAAAAATAACAACAAAGAACTGGTTCTTATCATGATAGTAATTCTCTGTAGGTGCACTTTGATTGAAAGTTAAAAAATTTCATTTGTTTTTAATGTGGTGAGATTTTTCTGTATTTAGAATGCACTCCTGAGAACAAAAATTCCACAGATGAATATTGGCACTGCCACATAACATATTGTCCCAGATTATTGAGAAGATAGTATGATATTTAAGTGATAATGAAATTTCAAAAGATATTAACATAAACGCAATGTTGCTTAATTCAAAACACTGAAGGCAGAGTACATAACATAATGCTGTGTGAAACATAAATTCTTTGCATCCCACGGAATGAAACTTGCGAAGGAGATTTTTCATCATCTGATAACAGCATAATGTCACGCCCCGCAAAGGAAAGTCTAGGGTCGTGACAATAAGCTGCCATGAGTTTAATGTCATATGCTTATTCACCCATCCACCTGGTGGCCAACAAGCATGCCATTTTAGCCACTTTCATCAAGTTGTCCGTGAGAAAGAAGGTGTGCCATATAATGCTGCAAAAACATATAAATAATGACTTAAAAAAGTGCAGAAGTAAAAGAAGTTTCCATGCATGCAGATACACCGCCTCGCGCCAACATATGAATAATAAAGCAAACACTAGAAGCATTGGCAAGAGAAATAAAAATGGACAGACATCTTATTATCTTCTAGCAATCACGATCTCATAAAAAACCAAAGTTCACAATATCTATAATTCATTACTGAAAAATTAGACTGTAATCCTATTGAAATAACTTGAAAATTTAGGACTGGGACTGGGACTCGGTTTCTGAATGGTTTTTGACCATGACGCAGCAGAAATTCTTCAAATGTTGTCGTAATTGAAAATGGCCAACAATGTTCATGTTGCATGTTAAGTATGAAAACGTATTGGCTTACAATTACTATTTGATTTTGATAATAACAGAGCAATCAAGAATATGTAGTTGTTATGAAACTATTTGTGCAGAAATCTAGGGAGGAGAAGATGAAGTATCATGGAGTTGAAAGATGAATTAATAAAAAATTCTCATGAGAATTGAAGATAAATTGGAGAAAATATTCAAGGAAGAAGTGAAGACTTCTAAGATATAAGACCAAAAGGGCATCTATGTTGCATTGCATACATTGCATAAAAAATTAATTTCAACATATAAAAGATTTTCAACCAAGCAGAATTAAAGATAAATTATTTCTTCTTTAAATAAATGCATAAAAATATTTTTTTCCACAAAAATTTTTATAATGGAATAATCTAGAAAGTTTTCAAAATAAAGTTACTTCTAATATGTTTCATATTTATAATTTCTTAAAACTAGGGCGGGTAAGGGAAACGATTGTCCATATGTTCCATGGATTAATTAACAATCATATTTTAATGATATATTTGTGTCTTAATTAATTGCCTAATCAGTCCACCTTACAGCTGCATGCATCTGATTTCAAACAACAAGAATCATATGACAGTCACCATATGCTGCCAAATAGTTGTGCCAATATCTGGAAATTTGTGCATCACACTTCGCAGACCCAAAGTCCAAATCATCATACCAAGTCTCTCGCTCTTTTCTCAACACAATAATGAAATCGACCTCTTCCACTTGCTTGTTGCAGCTCCTTGTCCTCTGTTTCCTCGGCCAATTTTCACCCTCATCGCCGTTGACTTCAAGCTTTGTGTTTCCTGATGAAGCTCTTCCGACTAAATCTGGCTACCTCTCCGTCAATCCCAAAAGCAATTCATCCATTTTTTACGCTTTCTATGAAGGCCAAAACTCATCCTTACCTCTGTCCCAAACCCCGCTTCTTATCTGGCTCCAGGGTGGCCCTGGCTGCTCCTCCATGATTGGCAACTTCCTTGAGCAGGGTCCATTTCGTGTCACCGAAAACCTCACTCTCCAACGCAATCCGGGATCTTGGAATCGCATATTTGGCTTAATTTTCCTCGATAATCCAATTGGGGTAGGATTTAGTATCGCTGCTAAGTTTGAAGAGATACCCAGAGATCAACACTCTGTAGCTGAGCATCTCTTTGCTGCCATCACTGGGTTTCTCGACTTGTACCCAGATTTCAGAACTCGCCCGGTTTATATCACGGGTGAGAGTTATGCGGGAAAGTATGTTCCGGCAATTGGGTATTACACTTTGAAGAAGAATATGAGGTCGCCGGTGACGAAACAAGTGAATTTGAAAGGCGTGGCTATAGGTAATGGGTTAACAGATCCGATAACGCAAGTGAAAACTCATGCTGTGAATGCATATTTTTCTGGCTTGATCAACGACAGGCAAAAGGGTGAGCTTGAAAAAGCACAATGGAGGGCAGTTAAATTAATTCAAATGAGAAATTGGAGCGAGGCAACAAATGCAAGAAGCAGAGTCTTGGATTTGCTTCAGAACATGACAGGGTTGGCAACCTTGTACGATTACACTAAGAAAATGCCTTACAAAACAAGATTAGTCACCAAATTACTGCAATCAACGGAGGTGAAGAACGCAATTGGTGCAAATGAATCAATAATTTTCGAGGAATGCAGTGATTTAGTTGGGGATGCGCTGCACGAAGATGTGATGAAGAGTGTGAAGTACATGGTTGAATTCTTGGTGAGGAAGGGCAAGGTATTGTTGTATCAGGGGTTTAATGATTTGAGAGATGATGTAGTTTCAACGGAGGCGTGGATGAAGACAATGAAATGGAAGGGGATATGGAGCTTTCTAATGGCAGAGAGGAAAGTGTGGAAAGTAAATGGAGAGGTAGCCGGGTATGTGCAGAAATGGGGTAGCTTGAGCCACGCAGTGGTGCTAGGGGCTGGACATCTTGTGCCTACTGATCAGCCACTAAATTCTCAGGCCATGATAGAGGATTGGGTTTTGGACAATGGGGTCTTTGCTTATGATTATGAGCAGCAAAAGGACTCTTCACCAGAGTAAATTGTAGCTTATGCTGGTCGCTGTTGTCGTATCAGTAGTCAATCCTAGCTTGTTGTAAGCATTGGAGATTGAAGATGGGTGTCTTCATAATAAATTCAGCCACTGCTTTTACATAAAAATTTCAAGAGCACATATGATTTAACTCTTTTGATAATTGCAGTTGTTGAATGCATTTGCTGTTTGCTCTAAACATAATTTATACATCTTCATAAAAGTTATATAATTTTAAAATTTCATATTGAGTTTGTTATATCGAGCTAGGATCTTCAGTTTTAGTTTTCTTTCTAAATTAAAGATGAAACCCCATGAACAAAGATTTTTACCAGATAGCTTAGCTCCTTTAATTGAGCCATGCAATGCACCACATTTTTGGTATATTAATTACCATTAGAAACAAAATTTGAGAGTTAAAAAAAAAACGTCTCGGATTAGCATATTGTCTATTGGCACATTCTTCATAGCAGTCAACAACCGATGTAGAAAACTCTACATGGTGCGCAATTATATCGTTGTTGCCGCTCAAGCCCAAAATTTCTCATCGGCAATAATTAAAGAAAATGAACTGTACCATAAAAAAATGAAAATATTATAAAAAAATATAACATAAAAATTGTTTAACAGCAAAGGAACAAAATTTATTTTGAGGAACAGGTAATGTAATGCCGTTTGGAGGCAGATTTGTGAAAAGAGGAAGATGGGCACAGCGAAAGAGAGATTTGGCATAGAACCAAAAATTTCCACTTTCCCAAATGCCCATCAGGCACAAAATCCGTACTATCATGCCATTGATTTTGATGTTTAGGGCTGAAAAATGCAGGGAATCCGGTGGAGAACCCACCGACTTTTTGAGAGCCACTTTATTTTATACTGCTCTCCCCTATTCGACCCAGCCCTATTTTTTCCCGTTTTCTGAAGATCAAGAATAACAAATCCACAGCACCTAACAAATTGGTCAGAGGAATATCATTATACAGCGAACGAAGATTCAAACGCCGCCATTGCAGCCGATTTCGACTAAAACTCACTTCTCTGGTTCAATCCCTAAGGCGCAGAGTTGGAGTATTTATGCGAGAAAGAGTAGCAAGAGGAAAGTGAGTAAGCACGTGACTAACTACGCTCGAGCTCTTGAATTACAAAAACTTTATTAAAAATGAAATATAGGCAAACATTTTAAAAATTAAATATAGTATAAATTATTTAATTATACTCCTTCATACTTATTTCAATAATCTATTTATTTAGTACATTAAATATATTTATAATTTAACGCATACGTTTCTAGTTTCACTTAAATAATATCAACATATGCACAAAGTTTCAATTTGATTATGAATTTCTAATAAATTTCCATTTTTTGATTTCTGCATGGTCTCTGAACTTGCGCTGGTTAGGAATGCCCTACTCATTCTGTGAGGTTCTTTTGGTTTGGCATGGTACTCAAACCATCAGCTATGCAGGTATGCCGCGATGTATGAACATCGATTTTATAGTTTCAACTTCCTAATATCAGTATAAAACTGCAGGAGTTTGTTTGATTCTCAAATTTGAGCAATTTCTGTTTACCGGTTCTAGTTTGTATTATATTTATTGAAAACCCTTTCGATTGGCCTTTATATTGGGACCAATTGCCCGGGGCTCTTATAAACTATATTATCTTGCCAGAGAGACTGACAATTTCGAAGTCCATCTTCTTATTCAATATATCTTCTTATCCTTACCCTTTACAGGGATAAAAAAAAAAAAAAGAAATATATGGGCGTAGCCATTATCTTCATTGGACTTCTTCATTTTTCAACACCTTAGCTGACAATGATGTTATTCAAAGTTGTTTAATAAGGTAAGTTCATATTATGTATGAGTGGAGGGCTCGATGGCTTCTTTACTTTTGTGCTCCAAGTTGCTTTTGGAATTTGAGGGTTGCTTCACCTGAAGGCTCCAAGATATTTTGTCCTTTTCTCTCAATGTTCCTTAACTTGCAATCTAATTTCTTTTAGGTATCAATGCTAATGGATTATAATTTTTTTCATGGTTTAATTGTGAATGGAAAAGCTGAAAAGCAATCTGGTTGGGATCTCAAAGACGCTGCTGATGATTTTGATGTCTCCCTATCGTGTAAAAGATTTCCTTCCATTGTTTTGGGTAGTTCTCCCCCTGTGGAGTTATATGATGAGACGAGACTGTACAGTTATCTGAAATGAAGAACCTTTTAGCAAGTGAAAGTTGCAAAGGATTTTCCTCAGATTCTCTACCTTTCTATGTTGAGGGCATGGCTTTGGAAATACAAGAAAACTTGGATCATAATAAAATTAGCATGAAAGAATCTCCTACCAAAGTTGTGCCTGAATTACCGCTCACTGCTGCTGCATTTCTTGACACGCCTATCAGTTGTATACCTGGACTAAGCAAGCCACAATGCAATCAATTGGAAAACTATGGATTTTTCACTGTAGGTCTTTTGAATATTATTTAAAAAAATAATTCCTTTTAGGTTCTTACATTTGAAAGATGGCTGGGTTTTCTTCTCTTCTCGATTGCTGTGCAGTTACAGAAACTGCTTCCTCGGACATATGCTGATTTGCAGAGTGCACAAGTTGGAATTGACGAAGGACAGTACTTGATATCCGTTTGGAGGGTTTTATCTTCCAGGTATATAGATACTGTTCCCTGAAAAATTTCTTCACAATAATTTTTATTCGATTAGAAGGTTTTGCAAAATTTTCCAGGCCTTAACGATACTTTACTTTGTCTTTCCTTAGTTATTTGTGCTTTTGCTTAGGCAATTATATTTAGTTCTGGCAAAGAGAGAACTTTGATATAGCTTTTCTTTATGGTCCATCTCTAAGTTACTTGCGGGAGTTGTCCTCACTGGTCCATAAATCCCACCATCCCATGGGATTTGAACTTGAGGGTACCTAATAGAAATCCAAAGCTTAAATTTCTGGGATTTCTGCTGGGAACATTACCTTGAATATAGTCTGTAGATTTGAACAATGCATCTGAATTTGGCTTTGATAATTGATCTGCAATAAATGATCAGAAGAAATGTTATTTCTCACGACAACATTCTGCTTGAGGCAAAGATAAATGTTCATGTTGTTTAGTAAAGTGTTTATACAATGTGCTAACATATTAATGATAAGCATAATCCTTCAACTAGCTGAAGGACGAGAGTGGAGATACTGCAAGGCTCACTCATACTCAGACCTTAAACATTTAGCTATCTTTTGCACTGGTAAGATATAAAGGTGCAGTTGTCTAAGATTGCTTGAATAGCAGAATATATTGATATCTTCAACTGGAGGACTCGTATCTGCATGCTCTAGCTTGTGCATATCTTGTATAGCAACTTAGTACTGGGAAATTTGAATTATGGATGTGTGATGTAAGTTTACATTTAATGCACAGTGCCTGGCTTCCCCCCAACTTCTTATGTTTCTTGTACTGCTTTTATTGCTTCTAGTCCTTTGGAATGAAAATTTTAGCCTTGTTTCTTCAGCACATTACTGATCTTGATATATGAACACAATAATACTTAGGCTATTTGTTATTAGTTTGTTTTTTATTACTTAATTCTATTCTTTTGCTTGAAAGTGGGTGTTCTTTATACACGTAAATAGTCATGTATGTACGTACTCTCTCTATGTTGTCCCTGTATGAGTATTTTTGTGTGCATGCAATAATCATTGATACCATTAATCATGAGCGGAAAGGTTTGTGTTTTTACTTTCCTTTTCTCTTGCAGGGGTGTCAAAGCAAGTTCATCCTTTTCATTTCTTGAGGTGGTTGTTGCTTGTGAGGTCGTAAATGATAAATCTCGGTATACAATTTATTTGCATCTCAAGAAGCTTTTCCGTGGCTCTCATTTCACTGATATGCCTTTTCTCAAAAGTCTTGAAAACAAGCATAAGTTAGGAGAAATCGTTTGCATTAGCAGTAAGGTAAGTTGATTTTCTCCATTTTCGTGCTTTTTATTGTGATTTTTGATCCAAACATGAATTGTTCCATAGTTAGTTGGAAACTTGTGCTAGGTCAAGTTTTTTATAATAAGTTATGATTACGTAAACTTTTAGCTTTTAGTTTTTTCCCCTTTTTTCCTTGCTTTTTCTTCATTGCATCTCTTGAGGATACTTGTTTATAAAGGTGAACTTAATAGTTTTCTTTTCGATGAAGCTGTTTATAAAAAGGCTCTACTAAGTGCATTGAACTTTTTGGATCTCACTAATCCTCTGGACAATACTGATCTTTGCTTGATTCTGAGTTCCCTAGTTGTTAACTACAAGTGATTTGACAAGTATTTGGTTAGCAGTGACAGTGTTAAAACATAGAAAATAAGGTATATTGCATTCTCGCTATCTTAGTCAACACAAAACTATAAGCAACACAGGAACGTAAAATCTATAACTTCAATCTCCTTAAGCATAAGGCTATAAACAAGACAAGAAAACGCCTTGTCCCATAATAAAGGAAAAAAGTCTGATTCTTAATAACTGGTATTGTTGATAATTTTGTTATCCTATAATGGTTGGGTTTAGATGAAGGATAAAAGAGGTCAGTATCCAATGAGTTTTTACCATGATATCAAGGCAGTGATTGACTGTGTGATTATGTGCCTCATGTGAGACTATGAATATTGGACCTGGCAGGCTTTTTGTCCAAGAGAAAGTATAATCAAATTCAACTATTGCCTGCTGTTTGAAAGTCACTATAGTGACAATGTAGGTCAGATTTGAGATCTGCCTATGCATGCCTTTTGTGGTGGATGAGGCTGTGACCAAATAGGGGGTAGGGTTAAAAATTAGAAAATTGAGGCTTGTGGATGTTGTAGACTGAATTGGAATTGCATTGCATGATCTGAGTTGACTGTTTTTTAGCCTAGAATTGCAGCAGTTCCTTGTCTGCATCTTAAAACTAAACTATGGGATAGTTTAATTAGTGAAGACAGCATAGGAAAAAATATTGGAGTGTCCTTGTGAAAGGATGAGTTTTGTGGCTGATTTGTGTAGGCAAAAGAAAGGCTTGTATGCAGTTGAAGAAGAATGTGAAGAAACTAAGAGAGCACAGCGAACAGTTTTCTGATAAAACTCAACTCAAATTTTTGTGATTTTGTTACTCGGAAGCCTAAAAGAATAGCTAAAGTACCAAGTGTTTACATAGAATAAAAGACTCTTCTTTGTCTAGTTAGGATTGGTAATCTTAAATTGGAAAATTATTGATAAACTCTAAATCCTTAAAAAACAATATCTCCTAATAATTATTAAAGTCCTTTAACAGAAAGCAAATTCCTAGCTTTTGTTTGAAATACCCCTTTTCTTGTCATAGAATTAATGTCCTTAGGCATATGGTTCTACTTTCAGAGTTTCCTTTCTAGCCATCCAATAAATGCATCAATCGACTTGTTGATGTTTTGGAATCTTACAGAAATGGCGGCAGGCATAATTTTTATATTTGTTCTATAATATGCATGTTGGAAATGTGCAAAATCTGCACATTAAATTGTGAATGAATTCTTAGAAAATCTGTGGGATTATTATTCTTTTTTCTGAAGTCATATGAACGCATAAGGTGAGAGAAACACACAACTACCAAATGCTCCTTTCTATCATTTTCATTTTTTTTAATAAAAATGAGAACACAATGTGCTTGTATATTGCTACATGCATTTTCATTTTGGTATGTTTCTATATGTTTTCCAATTTCTGTATCCTTCACAGATGTGGGCTTTTTTCAGTAAAGTGATTCTATTTATTCAGTACAACAAGTTGTTCAATTCTTCACAGAAGAAAAAAAAATTTACTCTATAAAGTATAAACCTATTTTTTATACTTTGTCTCTTTAAACGAGACTTTTTAAGGCAACATCAAACATTTTGTTGTCTAAAGCATGCATTTTTAATATTTTGTTGGTATATGGTATATCTGGACCTATTCAATTTATGGTCACTGTTATTCCCTCTGTGGTCTATGTAGATGTAATAGATATAATATTTGCATGAATGGGATTTTGTGGACAGGTACCATTTTTCTTCTATATGCAATGAAGTGCACTTTCTATATGTAATTTTGCTTTCATGATGTTGTAGTTCGATTTTAGATGTTGTCATTTGTTTTGAACATTTCAGGCTTGGTAATTGGTTGTTGTTCTACAATGTAGGCCAGGACTAATACCAAAGATCACTATGAAATAAGGGTATAAATAATATTGATGTGCTAAAAAATGACGACAATCCAGCTCTTCATCCAGAAGGGAGACCATATCCAATATAACCTCTCAAAAGGAGGCCTAAATCCTAATTTTCTTAGCGACATTATTTTAAGATTTCTATGCCATTCCTTTTGATAGTTTAAATGTAAGATTTGTAGCAACATTATTGTAAAAAGTTTTGTCATTTCCCATATCCCTTTCTTTATATAAAATGCTATGCAAGAGAAGATGAAATAGATGCACAATATTCCCACTGATGTGTCAATCCAGGTTGTATACAATATAAAAATTCCTGACTAAGCGTTGCTTGAATTAAGTTATTCCATCATGTTCTTCTTCCCTAGTGTCAATTTCTCCATAGCAGAGATCCACTTAACCAGCATACTGTATGGTTGAGAAGGTTTTTTCTTTGGTTCATGTTCCCTGTAACTAATGATAGAAATAGCAGCAGCGAAGAAAATTGTTGATTTATGGTTTCATATTATTCTTGTTAGGTTTTTAGGATTCAATTACTTCTCACCCCCCCTTTTTTCTTTTTATAACAAAATTCTTATTTGACAAAAAGGGAAATAAAAATTAAAAAAGGATGCTGTGAAGTGATTGGTGCCTGTATGTTAATGATTTCATTTTTTATGTGCCAAATTAAGGTATGGGCCTTGAAAGAAGCTAAAAATTCCTGTCACTTAATGTAGAACATAATGGAACCAAGTAAAACCTACTTGGCAGTTTAGGGGCTATTTGAGAGACGTGAAAAAATTGTGGAGGTGCACTTTTCTTATAGTTAACTGATTTCTGTGCAGAATTTGCTTCTTTCCTTGCCTGGTTTAGAAAAATTTTCAAGTATTAAAACAAAGAACAGTCAAAATCATTTCAGAAATCAGGCAGACATTAGAGTCTTTGGTGAACTTCATCGCATGTTTGAATTGGAAATTGTAAAGGAATATATTTGCTAATATTTTGATACTTGTTCTGAGGGTGATGTGGGAAAACAATGGTAGCTTTTTTGGCATGTATGGAAATTATTGGCTCTGGTTATCAGGGCGGCCACATCAAGATAGTTGTAATGTTTATCTATTTAATTCAATGATCTTCAGAATATCTTCAACATATTCTGGAATTGACTTCAGGACTACGACTTCATAGTTTTTTTTACATACTGTGTATGTTTCAGCATTTTATGTGCTGTTGTTGATTGATTTGATCCTTCATGTGAGCATACTTTTGGTATTTAAACGTATTGTGGTTGAATTTCTGTTTGCAGGCAACTTTCATGGTTCCAACTGAGTTGCTTGCAATCCAGCATTATGAACACTTGCTTAAGTTGCTAGAGAGTTTGGAGGATGACCATTCAAAGCCTTCTATTGCACTACTAACAGGTTCAACACCATTGAAACAGTCGCAGACGATTTGAAAGGCATGCATTTCAATTAAGTATTTTTGCTCTGTTGAATTTAATCATCTTTAAGATGAAATAATTTCCTCTTTTTACAGGATCTCCAAACTGGTGGCATCTCCATGGTCATTGGAACCCACAGTTTAATATCTGACAATGTAGAATTCTCTGCTTTACGCATAGATAGCAGTGGTGGATGAGCAACATGCCACATTATGAACACTAGCTTAAGTTGCTAGAGAGTATGGAGGATGGCCATTTAAAGCCTTCTATTGCACTACTAACAGGTTCATCACCATTAAAACAGTCGCGGATGATTCAAAAGGCATGCATTTCAATTAAGTATTTTTGGTCTGTTGAATTTAATAATCTTTAAGATGAAATAATTTGCTTTTTTTACAGGATCTCCAAACTGGAGGCATCTCCATGGTCATTGGAACCCACAGTTTAATATCTGACAATGTAGAATTCTCTGCTTTACGTATAGATAGCAGTGGTGGATGAGCAACATCGTTTTGGTGTGATCCAGAGAGGAAGGTTTTACAGTAAGGTTGTTGTTATCTAATTAGTCTCGCATGATGCTATTTTATGGGGAATATCTAATTAATATAGTGTATCATTTAAGTGGTTCTTGCAAGATTTTCATTTTACTTCCTAGCATCTATTGGTGGGTTTTAGTGCTCCACAAGTGAACAAATGTATCTGCAATTCACCTTGTAAATTGATATCTTTTAATTGTTTGAATAGTTAGTTTATTCATGATCTGCATTTGGAGTCTACTGTTTAGCATGAACGTAATATAAATTTGGAAAGTAGTTGGGCAAGTCTAGCCTGGTGGTTATATAAGATAACGTCAAGCTGGTGACAAAAGCTGTATCTCATTTGAGAGATTGAGGGGGTTATGTACCAGAGAGGTCTAATCTGATTTAAATTTAAAAAGGCAGCTAATGAGCTTTAACATGTTCTGTTGCAAGCATCTGAGGGCTATTGATTGGGGTATCATGTGTTGCAAGTAATAGTATAGTGAATCTCATTCTCACTTAATTTCGTGGTGCAATATTTGGATTCACTTTTCCTAAATTCTGGAGGCTTTTGTTGGTTCTGGAAGGGTTGTCAAGTTCAGATTGTTCAATTAAATTAGAAAGTTAACTATAGCATACATTTAATAATATCTTCTTGTAGGAACTGCTTTTAATTGCTATCATTTTGGGGCTTTGGGTACAATATGTTGTAATGGTGACAATAATTAGACATGAAATCTGTCAAGTATCAGAAAGTTCTTTGTGATTCTCACTTGGATGAAATTGCATAATTTAATTTATTGCATGCTTGTAGAATTGTTTCTTCTGTGATTCTGCATAGCAGCTATTCTACTTTCATTAATTTTTTAGCTATATCTACTGATCTGATACTCACAACTTATGCCTCCATTATCTTTCTGCAAGTATTACTGACACAGAAATCTGATCCTTGCAGTTATATCATAGATCTTTAAGTAGAATCACGGTTGCCAATTCCAATGGGTCCTCAAAAGTTGATGTCAATATGGCCCGGCCCCTCACATTGTTGCTATGCCAGCCACTCCCATTCCAAGGACACTTGCTTTGGCATTGTATGGGGATGTGTCCCTAACACAAGTCAAAGTTCTTTTCTTCTCTCTTAAATTGTTAGCATGGAATGGAATATCATGCAATTTGAGCAGTTTAGTTTGCTCTTCTCAAATTCTGTTGTCATTGTGAATGAAAAGGGATCAAATCTTTTTTTTCTTGCTTTCACTGTTCAGATGAATTTCTGGTTATGTAATAGAGGGTGATTAAGCTCTGAACCTTTCTCTGCTTAGTTAATCAGCTCTGAGGGAGTTTTTTGGGATTAAGAGTTCCTTATAACTAAGATTTGAAGATTAGATATTTTTCAGCTTTTATTCTCAAATTGATTGGCTTCATATCTGACTAATTAGTTATTCTTTGTTCCTGTATCACAGATCACTGACTTGCCTCCTGGAAGAGTTCCAGTTGAAACACGCCATTGAAGGAAATTACCTGGGCTTTGAGGATGTTTATAAGGTATGGGTTTTTACTTGCAGCCTCTCTGATGTAATAAAAGAAAAAAATCAGCACAGAGCGAGGAGATGCAATGTTCAAGCCCTCATGTGGCAATCACTGGTCCACTGGGCTACTAGCCAACATGTATTTCTTCAGAGTGAGTGTACAAAGCCCTTCATATTGAATAAAATATAATTTTTTTGGTCTATTTCAATTATTGATTATTGATTTCTATTCCACAACTGATATTCCAGGTACTAAATGGTTTTTTTTTCCCTTTCCAACTTCTCAATTCCATTTGTTTATTCTAGCCACCAAATGCCGAATAAATGGGAATTGAATCTTGAGTCCTGTTAATATCAGCTTCCATTTTGTTTTTGCAAACAAGAAAACAATGAATGCAGCCATGTAATTCTATATAAGAAATTTATAGCACTTAACTGATGCATACCAGTACTTTTTTTTTTTGCTTTTTGTCAAATAAGATGCATTACTTGTTAAAGGAAACAACTTTTTATCTCATGTTACTCAATTATGCATCAGTCCATGATGATAGGATGAATTAATGGATTCTTTTACTCCATTCTGCTCTATTTATGGTCAATTCTTTCGAGCGGTTGTAGTATCATGTTTTAACTTTTTCAACATATTATCTTTTTGTCTCTCTCTCTTCTATGCATCTTGCTACTTGAATCCACCCACTTCCCCACAGCAGTGTATAAGCAGATTTATTTTGGATGTTTCCTAGCTATCTGAGCTATCTTTCTTAAAGTTATTCTGAAAAGTATTAATTTCGCCTTTCCTCAACTATACTATAATCTCATATAGAATTTTCAAGAATGTGCAAATTATTAAAATAGAATTCTTCTCCCTGGTAAAAAAATATATAATACATATATAGATGCAAATGTGCAGTTTGATGTCTTGATTTTGTGGGAACTTCAACAGATACATGATATTACATGTTGAAGTTGGTGCTCTCTCTCTCTCTTATTGTTAACACTATATGATGCTGAGCATTTTATTGTGCCAGATGATGCTGAATGAACTAGAATCAGGGGGAAGATTGTATCTTGTGT
This sequence comes from Triadica sebifera, assembly GCA_023653625.1. Classification (NCBI taxonomy): domain Eukaryota; kingdom Viridiplantae; phylum Streptophyta; class Magnoliopsida; order Malpighiales; family Euphorbiaceae; genus Triadica; species Triadica sebifera. The sequence goes on along the minus strand of CM042911.1, from coordinate 10,113,294 downwards.
ATCCAGTTATTGAACAATCTGAGCAACTGCCCCATCTTCATGCTGCCTCTGCTGATTTTGAAGCTGTCAGTTAGGTTTCAGGATTACAACTGTGGGTTGCATGGTAAAATGAAAAGTGAAAAAAAAGATGAAGCATTGAGACAATTTAGATCTGGAGAGACACAGATACTCCTTTCCACTTAAGTAATTGAGGTTGGTGTTGATGTACCACATGCATCCATGATGGTTGACATGAATGCTGAGAGATTTGGAATAGCTTAATTGCACCAAGGGGACGGCTTGGATGCTGAACAAGTCCGAATGTATATTAAAGTCCTCCACAACCAGTAGCCTTAACCGTTTAAAGGTCCTGGAGAAATCATCAAATGGTTTTCACTTGGCAAATGTTGACCTCCTTCTACGTGGACCTGGTGACTTGCTTGGGAAAAAAACAAACAGGACACCTTCCAGAGTTTCCTGTTGCGAGGTTGGAAATAGATGGAAATATTTTGCAAGAAGCACATGCTGCTGCACTGGTATACATTATTTTTAATCTGTTTGAAATTTGTCGACCCTTATTTTTGTCAATCATATACATCATATACATTACTATCCAGTTATTTAGTTTGGATGGTATGAATTTTCTACTTTAGATTTTTGGAAAATACACAATTTGGTCCCTCAGTAATTTTCTTTTATTGAGTCCTCATATCTTATGTTTTTTTGAGCCCTTGTAATATGATTATCCTTAACATTAATTACTTCTTTGATTGAGACCAAAAAATAATATTCTATTGAGCCCTGATGAGAAAACTATCCTTGACGATAAGAAAAATATTAGTGTAAGAGCTTAAGAAAACACAATTGAAACATGTAGACTCAATATAATAAACTTAATATAGTCAGGGATCAAATGATGTGTTTTGCCTACAATTTTTGTGGCTCTTATTTTCGTTGCAAATATAATCAGAATATGTTTTAGAGGTAGTATGGTTCCAGGTGTTGGTGTATAGTGTCATTTCGCTGGTGAAGAAATTCACTAACAGGAAACAGGAGCAGAACCAGAGATTTAACGGTGAAATTGGTCTTTTTCTTTTTTGCCTGCCCTAAATTCCAGATCCAAAGGACTCCTTTTACTCCTGCAATGTATTCTATGGTCACAATTTTTGGAGGAGATCATAATTCTTATTAAATTAGGCCAAAGCTTGGAGATACTTGGTCTTCAATTAGCAATTTAGCATAACTTACATAGTGCATATGTTTCAACTGCTCGTATTCATGGATTTCACCGTAGGGCCTTCTTTTGCTGGATGCATGCAGGAGCAAGATCCACACAGGGAAAAAAAAATGCTCCTCTTTGTGTACTCTTTTTCTTTGGCATAATTTGTCTCGTAGATTAAGTCTAATTAAGGTTGCATGCATCTCAGAAATATTTACAGGAAAAACATATCCTCTCCTTACAGAATTCCTAATTCATTATAGAGGATTCTAAATTTATTGGCAGGTAAAAACTTGATTGGTTTTTAACAGTCAGTGTCTTGCTTTAATATGCAAAAGAAATGCAAACCTGCTCCCTATATAGGGCTTTAGTGTAGCTTGCACCCAATTAGGGCAGACATGTGTAATAAATTATGTAGTTTCTGTCATTCTACTGCAATCTTTTGATACAAACCCGAGGCTGATTGTGGCTGGGATTGACAAGTTTTTTTTTTTTTCATTTCTGAGAGCATGTTGCTTACTATGCAACCTTGTAAAGGCATTTGCTTTAATTGCATTCATTTTTTTATCTGTGATTACCTACCCCAATATAGAATTTGTAAATGGATTGTCATGCAAAATGGCAAGGCTTCTGGCGAGGACTGTTGGCCAGCAAACGAAATAATACATTAGATGTTTGATACACTTACATGGACATCTTGAAGAAAGAGTTGTTTGTCTACATGCAGAAAGTTCTCAGTGATTCTCGTGATCTGAAGCGATTTCCAGCACTGAAGGCAGAACTTAGCATGAGACAACCACTTTGTCTGCTCGGTGATGGAAATAAAGTTTGTTAGAAAAATCCATTGGCCTTGCATGTTGGGCAATTTTGTAGTGTAGCTTAGGCAATTGTATTTTGTTTAGTTTATGCCTCCCATGTAAATGTTGCAATGGTCATTTCAAATGTAAGATAACTTTTTTTCTTCAATTTTTTTTTTCCCAGAAAATTTATAGTATGATTCTGTAACAGCTTCTACCACTGTTCTGAGTACTTTTTGACCTGCAACGAACAAAAGAGAGGATGCATCATAGCTTCTGTTCAGCCAAAACTTACATGCCAAAGAATTCCCCCATCTATTTGTTTGAGTTTGTTTTCGTAATTCAGTGCAATATCTTACATATGCGGATTATTTAATCTGAATTATGTGATTTTTTTTGTTGGTGAATCAAAATATTATATCAACAATGTAATTAGAGTCAATAATCAATTATTTTATAATTCTAGCAACAATGATTTGGACAGGATTAGAATATAATAGTACGATTGATCTAATTCATTAGAACCCTACATCCATTGTAGTTTCCACATAATAATAATAATAATAATAATAATAATAATAATAATAATAATAATAATAATAATAATGGCACTTTTTATCACATGAAATTTAGGGAACATGCTGTCGGCAAGCATATGAGTATGTCAAAAAATGAATGATTCACAGAGGAAATAGCAACTCCATAGAAAAAGGGGTAAAATGCCAATCAACAAACACTAATAACAGTTTAGAAAAGAGAATTTCCTCATCAAATCACCTTTAGAATTTTACTACAGCATCTGCTTTTGGCATTGCTGCCTCTTTATTTATTTAATTATTATTTTGGATAAAATAAAATGAAACAAATTAATAATATAAGAGAAGAAAAAAAAAAAAAGGAGCAAAAGGGCTCCACTTGCTATCCACTGAGATTAGGGATTAGGAACCGATGATAGGGTTGAGCCAACAAGAAGGGATGCACAGCAAAAGCAGAAGCGAAGACAAACCAGACATGTGGGGGCCCACAAACGGTTCCCTACCCAATGATCAAGGTGGGGTCCCACTCTGTGTTCCATGTCCCCATTATTACCAAGATTGTCCAATAACCTAATCATCGAGATTGGGACCCACTCTTTCCCACGCTTTTACAGTATATACATAAATATATATATATATATATATATATATATATATATATATGTTATTTTATTATAATTTTTACAGTTCTCTGCGTGCGCGTGTAGCGTGCGGTTATCTGTGTGTATTGACTTTTTCATAGTCTGACACCTTACAAATGCATTACGGCTTTGCAACCGCACATCTTCAACACCTTAATTGTGCACAATATTTCTTTTTCTATCTAATTTTATTTATATTTTTATTAGCAGAAAAAGAAAATCATAACCGCCTTCATGGGTGTGATTTTGCAAATTTAAATTCTAGTCAATATCTTACAAAGAGAATAAAAAAAGATTCTTCTGCTTTTATCTGGATGAAAATAAATATAAAAAGGAAAAAAAAAGCTAGAATTAGAAAAATTAGAATTATATTCCTTGCATTCTCTTTTATAAGAGTAAATTATTCATTTATTTTTTTAATTTATGGAATAATTTTAATGGTGTTATGTGCATTCTTTTTTTAAACCCAATTTTACATTCAGAAAAGGAAGAAAGTCCTTTTTTTTTCTTTTGAAGTTTAGTAAAGCAAATTATGAATTTAAATCATGTGGAAATGAAGCTTTATTTATTGATTATATATTTGGCAAAGAAAAAAAAGAATAAATCACTTTGATATTATAGAATTAACAAAATTAGTTCAATAATCACATCATAATTGTAGTTTCATTAATTGTTGAAGTGAATGTTATAAATTTTTCAAAAAGAAAAACAGTTCAAAAAACCCTTTTGTCCCATTGACTGATAATTTTCAGATCATTTAATTATTTTGATTTTTAGGGACAGGTCTTAGATTGTACTGTTGATTCCCATTTTACATATTATGAATTATATACAAAGCAATAAAAACTTGGAAAAATAATGTAAAAGAAAATGTAATCTCGTGATCATGTTAACTATTAAAGATATTAATTAAAATTATTCCCTTTGTCACATAAAATTAAAATTATTCCCGAGTTCTTATTAAAAAGAAAACAATAATCTGAACATTAATCAGAGTGATTTTTCAAGTGGCCTCAAATAATCATTATTAATTAATTTCTCCACTTCACTAATCTCATGATTTGTCCTAATAGATTTTCCATATAGCCTAAACTCATAATGTCAACTTCTTTCTCATGGATTAAGACATTTCCACAGTATGGAGAGAGAAAATGAATGGACTTAACATACAACATGTGTTATATGCTCTTCAAGAGTTTTTAATACTCTATTTCAACTACCCCATATATATTAGAAATGCTAAATACTATCTTTTATTATTTTTTTATTATTATTTTATATATTTTGAATGATAACTAATTTATTTTTAATGATATGATAATGAAGAAAATAATAGAGAATGTAATTATATATATATATATATATATATATATATATATGCACTTTGACTTTGGACAAATTAATTATTAATGATGTGGAATAGCACCAAGAGTGGTAGTAGGTGAATATAATCTGGTTTTTTGAATTGAAAAGTAATTCTCATCACTATATATAATTGTTCTATATGTGTCGAGGAAATTAATTATATATATATATATATATATATATATATATATATATATATTCGAGTCAGGAAACGTGTGTACCTTCGAAAGTGCTACTTTTTATGCTTTTATGAAGGATTTTTCACTTTTGTTATTAAAAAAAAAAAGGAGATAGTTTTTCTTAAAATATTGGGAGAAAAATAAAAATGTAATTGGAAAATTTTATTACAATAATTAAAGAGAAGAAAATTACATGAAGAAAAAGAAAGTAAGAAGAAGATAAGTACAAGTTGGAAAATGAAGATGAAAGATCCTATTCCTATCTTATAAGTGCTATGTTGAAATTACAATACCTAAGTGGATGTCTAAATTAAAGAAAATGCTGTGTCTTGTTAGTTGTAGTTGGCTGCTTTCGACCAAACAAAGACAAAGGGGTCATATGCAATAATTGATATACAATCTTTGATAGATCTTCCCTATTCATCTTCCTCACCCATTTGCGATAATAATATCAAGAAATTTCTCCTACTTTATTTACATGGCATTAATTTTTTTATTTATTAATTCAGATCTTACTTCTTAAATAAAATTGTAGAACTGATTTACACAAGAATTATTCAAAATAAAGCACAAGATTACTTATTATTCTTCTAAGACTGGGATGCATTTATGTTCTGGTAGGCCATATACTTTCAATTTTATTAAATTTCAAAATAAAAAAATTTAATGAATTGCTTTTATTATTCTCCCTATTCCACTGTAAATGAACGATTTTGTTTTTTATTTTTTTATTTTGTCCCACTTTAAATGTATTTTTAAAATTTTAATATATAATTAATTAATTTTTTCCATTTTATCTTTTTTTTTTATTAAGCTCATCTCTTGTGTCCACACAAGATCCCCAAGCCTTGCGCATTGGAGTCATATAAAGCTGCCAAGTGAGGTTAGTAAATGATCGTCGGCCAAGAGAATAAATACTTGAACGAACTTATCTAGTTGCCTAGAGAGGTTAGTGTGTGTGTCAAGGGTACTGCTGGCAAGCCAGGCGGCCCAGGGAGTGACAGGCAGGCATGCACACCAATCAAGCAGTATGTAGCCCCGGCAGCTGGCATATCAATGCGTCCATGCTATTTCAGGCAACCCGCACATCGATAGGGTTGCTTGCCTAATAGCAGCCTTAGCCCACGGTCTACTAGCGATTACATAGGCCAGCTTGGGTGCCTTCGGTGATGCCTGTTGCATCGCCTCGCGAGCTATCTGCGGCTGCATCGGTGCATTGGCCTGGGCTACTTGGGATTGCTTATCTACAGCAGCTTTGGCCCATGGCCTACAGACCGCTGCATAGGCTAGCCTGGGCCTTTGATGATGTCTGCTTTCATGTTATCTTTCTTATCTAATGTTGGTCAAACTACACATGCACCAGAAATAAATGACAATAAAGATGGACGGTGCATCTTTTACTGAAAAAATATTTAGTAGGTAAGATGGTAGGTGAAAATTGATCTTGGCCATCCATTTTGTGGGTGAGGATTAATCTTGACCATATATTTGGTTGGTAAGATGGTAGGTGAGGATTAATCTTGACCATCCATTTGGTGGGTGAGACGGTAGGTGAGAAATGATCTCAATCATCCATCAAAGTATGTGAGAATTAATCTTCATCGTCCATTGAGAAGGTGTAGGCCTATATATAGCCTTAGAAATTCATTTGTAAGACATTCTATCTAAAAGTGAGAGGTTGTGAGTTGTGAGTTGTGAGTGTTTGTAAACACTTTGTAAATTTCTCTTCCTTCAGTAAAAGATCTGCAGCAGTCCGGAGACGTAGGCATAATTAGCCGAACTCCGTTATCAACTTGTGTGTCTTATTAGTCCGCATTTTCTTCGCTTTCTTATAAATCTGATTATAGGAAAATTAGCGTTATTTTCCAACAACTGGTATCAGAGCCTTGGTTGCGTTTTTCTTTCTTTTTTCGGGCAATACTATTCATGTGAATAGTGAAATTGTGAATAGTAAAATTTGGTCAGTTGTACCAAATTATCCACGGAGGTGTTCTAATACACGGTGGTTCGCAAGAATTGTCAGAAACGATCCAAATGAAGTCAGATTCGAGTGGAAGCGATGGCCGCAAACAAAGGAAATGTGAAAATTGAGAAGTTCGATGGAGCAGACTTTGGCTTTTGGAAAATGCAAATAGAAGATTATTTGTATCAAAGAAATTTGTATCAACCTCTCTCAGGGAAGAAGCCAGAGGCTATGAAGGAAGAAGACTGGAGTCTTCTCGACAGACAAGCTCTTGGAGTTATCCGATTGACGTTATCCCGCAATGTTGCTTTCAACATAGCAAAAGAAAAGACCACGACAGGTCTTATGATGACTCTCTCTAGTATGTATGAGAAGCCTTCAGCCTCAAACAAAGTGCACCTCATGAGGTGCTTGTTCAACTTGCGAATGACAGAAGGTGCATCGGTAGCTCAACATCTCAATGAACTCAATACAGTCACAACCCAATTGAGTTCGGTTGGAATTGAATTTGATGAAGAAGTACGAGCATTAATACTTTTGTCTTCTCTACCAGAAAGTTGGAATGCTACTGTCACGGCTGTGAGTAGCTCGTCGGGAAGCACTAAGTTGAAATTTGATAATGTTCGTGATTTGGTTCTTAGTGAAGAGATCTGACAGACAGAGTCGGGTGAATCATCAACTTCTTCAGTTTTGCATACAGAGTCAAGAAGAAGAAATTCAACAAGAGGCAATGGACGAGGTAAGTCAAACTACCGAGGTAAATCAAAGGACATGAGGTCCAAATCCAGGAATCCAAGTAATTTCTATAGTTTAAAAACTGTCGAATGTTAGAATTGTGGAAAGACTGGGCACTACAAAAATCAGTGCAAGAGTGCACCGAAGAACTAGGAAGCAAAGGTAGAGGCAAATGTTGCTTCCACCTCTGGAGGCAATGACGCATTGATATGCTCTTTGGAAAGCAAAGAGAAGTCTTGGGTGTTAGACTCTGGAGCATCGTTTCATGCTACTTTACAGAAAGAATTCTTCGAAAGGTATGTCCCTGGAAACCTTGGAAAGGTATATCTTGGTGATGATCAACCTTGTGTTATTATTGGCAAATGTGTAGTAAATATTGAGTTGAAGGAATCTGTTTGGGAGCTGAAGGATGTCAGACATATTCCCGACCTGAGAAAGAACTTAATATCAGTAGGGCAGTTGGCTAGCGAAGGCTACACTACGATCTTCCATGGTGATAATTAGAAGATTTCAAAAGGAGCAATGACGGTTGCTCGAGGCAAAAAGAATGACACACTTTACATGATAGCGGGAGCACGTTGTTCAATCATAGTTGCAGCTAGCAATGAAAATCCCAATCAATGGTACCAGAGACTAGACCATATGAGTGAAAAATGAATGAAGATTATGCATTCGAAGGGGAAACATCCAGGTCTACAGTCAGTGGAGATAGACACGTGCGAAGATTGCATACTTGGAAAGCAGAAAAGGGTCAGCTTTCAAACAAATGGCAGAACTCCAAAGAAAGAAAGGCTAGAGATAGTTCACTCTGATGTTTGGGGACCAACGACTGTCTCATCCATTGGTGGGAAACACTACTTCGTGACTTTCATCGATGATCACTCTCGGAAGGTATGGATTTACTTTCTAAAATATAAGTCTGAAGTGTTCAAGGCTTTTAGAAGATGGAAAGCTATGGTTGAAAATGAGACAGGTCTGAAGATTAAAAAACTCATAACTGACAATTGTGGTGAATATGAAGACACCAGATTCAAGAAGTTTTGCTATGAGCACGACATCAGAATGGAAAGAACCGTGCCAGGTACACTTCAACACAATGGTGTAACTGAACGTATGAACCGAACGTTGACAGAAAGAGCCAGAAGCATTCGTATACAGTCAGGTCTACCGAAGCAATTCTGGGCAGAAGCAGTCAATACAGCAACTTACTTAATCAATCGAGGACCATCGGTTCCATTGGAGTACAGAATACCAGAGGAGGTATGGAGCCAAAAAGAGATAAAACTATCACATTTAAAAGTTTTTAGTTGTGTAGCATATGTGCATATCAGTGATCAAGGAAGGAATAAGCTTGATCCCAAATCCAAGAAATGCACTCTCATCGGCTATGGTGAGGATGAGTTTGGCTACTGTATTTGGGATAACAAAATCAAAAATGTCATCCGTAGCAGATATGTGATTTTTGACGAAAGGGTGATGTACAAGGACATGCATAAAACAGTCGCCAACAACTCAGAATAGAATGAGTCAGTATTTGCAGATGCAGATGATGTCCTAGTTAGTTCCATGACGGAACCCATTGTAGCAAGTCCTCAGCTAGAGGAACTTGTTGGACCAAGCAGTGCGCACCAATCCGACACACCACAACCTCATACTCCATCTCCTATATTAAGAAAGTCTTTTCAGCCTCATGTGCCTAACAGGAGATACATGAACTATCTGTTATTGACTGATGGAGGGGAGCTTGAATACTATGATGAAGCATGTCAGACTGGAGATGCTAGTAAGTGGGAGCTTGCCATGAAAGACGAGATGAAGTATCTGATCTCTAACCAGACATGGGAACTAGATGAGTTGCCTATGGGGAAGAAGACACTTCATAAAAAATGGGTGTACTGGGTAAAAGAAGAGCATGATGGTCTCAAAAGATACAAAACCCGACTTATTGTCAAAGGATTCCAGCAGAAGGAAGGAGTTGACTACACCGATATTTTTGCTCCCGTTGTGAAGCTCAATACTATTAGAACAGTATTGAGTATTGTGGCTATTGAAGATCTTCATCTTGAATAGCTGGATGTGAAAACAACATTTCTTCACGGAGACTTAGATGAAGAAATATACATGCATCAGCCAGAAGGTTTCTCAGAAAAAGGGAAGGAGAACATGATGTGCAGACTCAAGAAGAGTTTGTATGGCTAGAAACAAGCCCCAAGACAGTGGTACAGAAAGTTTGACAACTTTATGCACAAGGAAGATTTCCAGAAGTGCAATGACGACCATTGTTGCTACTTCAAGAGATATAGATCCAGTTATATCATTTTGCTACTTTATGTCGATGATATGTTAGTAGCAGGTTCAAATATGGATGATATCAGAAGGTTGAAGCAGCAATTGTCAAAAGAGTTTGACATGAAAGACTTGGGTCCAGCAAAGAAGATTCTTGGAATGCAAATCACAAGAGATAAGCAGAAAGGGTTCTTGCAGTTATCTCAAGCAGAGTACAACAACCGTGTTTTGCAGAGATTCAACATGAGCAACGCCAAGCCAATTAACACACCCTTGGCCAGTCATTTTCGCCTATCCAAGAATCAATCCCCTCAAACAGAGGAAGAAAGAGAATTCATGGCTAAGGTTCCTTATGCCTCAACTATTGGAAGTTTGATGTATGCAATGGTCTGTACTAGACCAGATATTGGTCATGCAGTGGGAGTTGTTAGCAGATTTATGTTAAATCCAGGAAAAGCTCATTGGGAAGCAGTCAAGTGGATTTTGAGGTATTTACGAGGCACCACGGAGAAGTGTCTGTACTTTGGTAAAGGAGAGTTAAAAGTACAAGGCTACGTAGATGCAGACTTTGGAAGAGAAGTCGATCATCAAAGAAACACCACCGGTTATATATTCACTGTTGGAACTACAGCTGTTAGTTGAATGTCACAAATATAGAAGATTGTCACTTTATCCATTACAGAGGCTAAGTATGTAGCAGTGACTGAAGCTAGTAAAGAGATGATATGGTTTCAAGGTTTGTTAACTGAGTTGGGATTCAAAAAGGAGAAGAATATTTTGCATAGTGATAGTTAAAGTGCGATACACTTGGCAAAAAAATCAGCATTTCATTCTAGAACCAAGCATATTGGGCTTTGTTACCACTTCATCATATCTTTATTGAAAGATGATGTGTTAGTACTGGAGAAGATCCAAGGAAGCAGGAATCCAGCAGATATGTTGACAAAGGCGGTGACTATCGACAAACTGAAGTTGTGCTCAACTTCAGTTGGTCTGCTAGAGTAACAAGACCAGAAAGGTTGCTGCATTGATCGAGGTGTGAAGACAGATTGAAACTAGTCTTCAAGTGGAAAATTGTTGGTCAAACTACACATGCACCAGAAATAAATGACAATAAAGATGGACGGTGCATCTTTTATTGACAAAATATTTGGTAGGTAAGATAGTAGGTGAAAATTGATCTTGACCATCTATTTGGTGGGTGGGGATTAATCTTGACCATATATTTGGTTGGTAAGATGGTAGGTGAGGATTAATCTTGACCATCCATTTGGTGGGTGAGACGGTAGGTGAGAAATGATCTCAACCATCCATCAAAGTAGGTGAAAATTAATCTTGATCGTCCATTGAGAATGTATAGGCTTATATATAGCCTTAGAAATTCATTTGTAAGGCATTCCATCTAAAAGTGAGAGGTTATGAGTTGTGAGTATTTGTAAACACTTTGTAAATTTCTCTTCCTTCAGTAAAAGATCTGCAGCAGTCCGGAGACATAGGTATAATTGGTCGAACTCCGTTATCAACTTGTGTGTCTTATTAGTCCGCATTTTTTTCGCTTTCTTATAAATCTGATTATAGGGAAATTAGCGTCATTTCCCAACATCTAATGCATCTATAGTTGATTATTTGGTTGTAACAGCTTTATCAAACTCTCGTAAACTTGTATATATTATGATACATCAATATACAATAACATATTAATTGGCTTTCCTCAAATACTTTTACATGGTATCTGAGTATTGAAGAGGTTTAACAACTTTATTTTTTTTAATGGCCATCGACAACCCCATAAATCAAACTATCATACCAGAAAACTTAAATACAATGATGTTTATAGCTCCACAAGTCTTAAGCTTGCCCAACATCTCCACACATCTTCCAGCTAAATTAAACTTTACTAATTATCTTATATGGAAGACTCAAGTATTACCACTTATACACAGTTATAATCTTGCAAAGCATATTGATAGTCGATTACTACCCCTATACTAAAATGGTGATAATTAACCAACCAAATTTATTATATGAATCCTAGTTTCATCAGGATCGATTATTTTTAACTTGGATGAAATGATCCATGACTAAAAGCTTCATTCCTCAGGTGGTAGGAATTTTTTGCACTAAATAAGTTTGGGACAAACTAAAAAAATCTTATGCTTCTAGTTCAAAGGCACAAGTTCGAACTGTTAAAATGACATTCTTCAAGCTCCAGCGAGATACCAATGAATCAATAACCACCTACATTCAATGTGACAAAAGTATGTATGACCAATTTACTACTCTTCAACATTTAGTAAGTGAAAATGACTTAGTTTCATGTTATTACAAATGGATTGGAAATAAAATATCTTCCTTTTTTTAGATAATTGGAAAACATATTAGATGTCGTGTCATTTGATAATCTTCATGGCCTACTCATATGTGAAGAAACATGCCTAGTTGTCGAAGTAAAACAAAATGAACCCTTTTCTACCCACACCACTGTCAGCCTTTTATACATTTCATTCCACTCCACTTAATTATGGATGCGAAGGCTAATCCTATAGAAAATGCGGAAGAGGTCCATCTTCAAAACCATCCAGCTCGATATCTTCTTCACAATAGTAGTATTCATCTTTTTTCTCAACAAATACAGGACATTTCACATGTCACAATTGCAAAAAGATATGACATGTTGCTCGAAACTATTATTCACCCAAGATTGATTGTGATACCATATCTTTTCACAATGAGCTTTCATTCAATATTGCTACATCATATTCCCCACATTATTAGCAATGGATTATGGACTTTGGTGTCACTCACCACCTCATATCTAGTCTCAAAAATTTGCACATTCAAAAAGATTATCATGGTCCTGATGATATCACTATTGACATTGTTAAAACATTTTCAATCTCTCATATTGGTTCCTTTTAATACATGTCTCAATATAAATCTTTCTCTTTACATGATATTTTACATGTCTTAGATATTTCTAATAATCTTTTATTTGTTTCTTCATTTACCCAAGTTGACAATGTGTTTATTGCATTTTGCAATCGTGACATGTGAAATGTCCTGTATTTGTCACCATATGGTACAATTGATAGTCTCTTACTGAGGCTAAAGAGAGGTTGAGGGTTCGACTCTTGCCTCCAACAACCTGCCTCATTAAATGAGGAGATGGGTTTGAGGTATTGGGCCATGAACCCCGGCAGCCCATTGGTCTCAGTGAGATGGCGGGTGAACTCGGTCCTATGGACTTGAGATAGGGCTCATGCTGTGGATGAGACCCGGCTGTTACAATCAATCATGAGATTCTTCTTCACAAATCATCTTCATTTGCAATCTTAGCTTATAGCAACGTTGATTGGGCAAGTTCCATTGATGACCACAAATCAACAACTGGTTACGCAATTTATGTGGGTGATAATCTCATTTCGTGTAGTTCACTAAAGCAACGATGTGTTGCTCGATCCTCCACCGAAGCGGAGTACCATGCCTTAGTAATAGCAGTTCAAGAAGTTAATTGGTTGCAAACTCTGCTACATGAGCTTGGCTATCAACAACTTCCTCCTCCTCCACTATGGTGTGACAACATTAGCACCACATACCTCACAAATATGTCGGTGTTTCATTCGCGGACTAAGCATATGAAAATTAATTATCACTTTGTGAGAGATAAGGTCTTCCATAAGGTTTTAGTTGTAAGTTACATTGTCTATGCTGATCAAATAACAGACATATTAACCAAACCATTAAGCAAATACGCGTTTTCTTCTTCTCTAAGACAAGTTGAATATTGTGGCATCCCATGTTCACCTTGCAGGAGGGTGATAAGGATAATTTATTTTCTGCAATGTCCAGTTCTATCTCATGTTTTCTTTCCTATATTATACATTTATAGCTTATCATTTGGTTGCAACAGATTTATCACACTCTTGTACACTTGTATATATGCTGATACATTAATATACAGTAATATATTGGTTGGCTTTTCTCGAACACCTTCACAAAATTAATAATTACTAGCAGTATCTTAAATATAAAATTTGTAAGTCATGAAAATCATATTAGTCCACAATAAATATCGTGCAGAATAATTAATATGTTTGGGTAAGACATTAATAGGCTTCAACTGCTTCTACTATGTTAACATTTGGAATCCTCGTATTGGCATTTCAATACTTATAGATTGTTGCTGAGATAAGAATTCAGACTTTCAAACACTTAGATTTTTTTTTTAATATTGATACGTACTGTATGATGTTACTAATATGTATGGGCCTGTATGGCCATATATATTAATATTTTTTTATTTTGTATATAAATTAAATTAAATTAAACTTTTCTCAAAATAAAACAGTATAATGTATGCCTATGTCTAAAACCAACCAACGTAACCCCTTGAATAAGCAGATTGACTAAATACCAAATTTTGATTAATTACTTAGTGGTGGAATTTTTTTTGCCACAATTCGGTTCATATTCAATGGTATTAAGACCATTTTCCTCCCTCTTTCCATTTTCCATTATCTCTTATTTATTTATATATTTATATACATTTAATAGTATTATATTTAATTTAAATTCAACATTCCACGATGTGAAAAGGGAATTGCATCAGCTAACAAACATAATGATCAATCGATTTTATTTAACTATACCTAGATGAGATTCAATGTCAAAAGAATCGTATTTAAAAAAAAATGTTTCTTCCCGTCTCATAAAAATATATATTATTTTTTTTATTTGATTTAATTTATAATTTAGAATACAATTAATTTTTTAATTCCAAATACAATATTATTATTTAATGTGTTTTGTTATCAATAAATATATATGAATGGTCTATTTCTTAATTTTAATTTCTAACCATAAAATTTATATCTCCAATTAAATTTCTGAAATTATAAAGTAATTTTATTTCTATGGAATTGTAAGGTATATAAATTGTTTTATTAAAATCAATTTTTAAGATCAAAATTAATGGGGTCCAAATGGTTAAATAATAAAAAGAGGTTGCAAGATAATAAATGAGTAATGTCCAAAACTCATATCATCCACAACAAACATTGTCTTCTGTTGTTGAGCAATAAATGCAAAGCAAAGCGTTAGAATTCCAATTCTTGGTACATGGCACCTGCCCTCCCCAGTAGGTGAAACTGCATGCATTTATTTCTGCTTTATCTTAACACTAATATTAATTAATTTGCTAATTAATATTCATATTAAACATTATTAATGAACCCAGTTGCCCTAAATAAAAAAAATAAAGAAAAAGTCAACAAGGAATGGCCCAGAAAAATCATAATCTTCAAAGCAATATTAGATTAGATGTACTATATCTATATATGAATTTATAATATAAAAAATATTAGTAACATAGAAAAATCAAAAGGCCCGGTCTAGGCTCCCAATCATTTCAACAGCTGACCTTTGAACCGACAACACAAAGAAAACTCACTTTCTCTTCTTATTTCTTAACCCACTTAAACAGAAAACCTGCCGGTTATTCTCCTACACCTAATCACTCTGACACGTGTCCTCAATCGGATGGGTCAGACTCTTTGACTTGACGACCACAGTCAAAATTAGCCCTGCCCTTAAACAAAACAAATCCCATCTTAATTTTTTTTTCTTTTTGCTATATATTTATTTGACCTTTTTTAGCTTTCACCCCTTTCTTTCCTCCGTTTCATATTCTGCTTTGTCTCTCATCTGTCTCCTTTTGTTCTTTTTATTATTATTATTATTATTATTATTATTATTATTATTATTATTATTATTATTATTATTATGTGTGTATATATATATTCATCTGTCTCCTTTTGTTCTTTTTATTATTTATAATTACTAATTATTATTATTACTATTATTATGTGTGTGCATATATATATCTTTTATTTTCTTTTTAATTTGCTACTTTACCTTTTGTCCTGCAAAATATAAGTTATTTAATCTTCTTCTTCTTCTTTTCTTGTGTTTCTTGCTAAAAACTAAGTTTTTTTTTTCTATTCGATGGCTGTTTCACCCTCAAGCTCTTCTAGCTTGGAGTTGACCATATCCATGCCTGGCTTCTCTTCTTCCCCTTCTCTTCCTTTCTCTGGTAAGCTAAATCTCACTCACCTATCAGATTCTTTAACTTAAAACTATTAATCTTTTTCCATGCCTATTTCTTGATTTCATGTTCCTTTGCATGGCTATCATCTTTTTTTTGTGGGAATTTCTTTATCTCTTTTCCTTATTTTGAATTCTTTAATTTGATGCGTGATCATGCATATCAGTTAATTTGAATATGGTAGTTAAATAATTAATTAATATATGAAAGTGATGATGAAATCAATATATAATAGGTGAAGGGAGTATAGCCGGGGTGAGGGATTTGGATATAAACCAGGTACCATCAGGAGGAGGAGAAGAAGAATGGATAACCACCGGCATGGAAGATGAAGAAGAAAGCAGTAATGGAGCTCCGCCTCGCAAAAAGCTTCGCCTTTCAAAGGAACAATCTCGCCTCCTTGAAGAAAGTTTTCGCCAGCACCACACCTTAAACCCTGTACTAAACCAAAATCACACCTAATTACATATATTAGGATTTATATTAATTAATTAATTAAACACACAAACATATTTATGTGTATAATTATACTAAATGGATTTTTTTTCCCTTTTTGGGGGGTCACTGTATATGCAGAGACAGAAAGAGGCATTAGCTATGCAGTTGAAGCTAAGGCCAAGGCAAGTTGAGGTGTGGTTTCAAAATCGTAGGGCCAGGTACTAGTGTCCTCTTAATTCCCTTATAAATATATATGATCTGGTGTTATTGAATTCTTATATGGTCCTTTCCAATTATTTTCCCTGGTGGGTAGATTGGATATGTATATATAATATTAAAGTTGACAGAATATTACATAAGTATACATATATATATATATGTATGTATGTATGTGCGTGTGAGTCGTCGTGTATAGATAGATAGAGATAATCTGAATCAGATTCTACTGGTAGACATCGTACCTTCACATAAAGTAGAAAACGATCTTTCCCAGGATTTAGCTAGGTTTTTTTTTTCTTGGATATTTTATGAACATTAACTACACCTCATAATATTGGTCATATCATTATGAAGATGCTTTGGTCATTTTCATGGTCATGAAAGGAAAAAAAATATTTTGTTAAAAGAAAAATATGAAATTCGTGGATTTTTTGGATTACTAATTCTCCATCTCGCATAAAAAGTCTGTGGGTTAATGGGTCTTTTCATATATTCATTATGCTGTGGAGTTAAAACAAGTTAAGAGGTTGACTTGCAAGTTCTTTTTATGCCGGTAAAGCAAGGTAGAAGTTCATACGAAAATTATCTTCATTTCGAAATTTTTTGCTGTTTTTTCTTAATATACACTTACTTGGGGTTTGTCAGTTATCATACCAATTTAGTAAGAAATCTAGATTGATATTTTTAGATTTGGATATTCCAAAAGATTGGATTATAATTTAATGCAATTTATACTCTTTTTTTCTTGTAAAATTTGGCAACTAAGAAGTTAAATTTCCAAGAAAGGTAAGTAAATTAGAGAAATATATATATATATATATATATATATATATATATATATATATATATATATATATATATATATCTCTTCTGACTCAACTTCTCCAAAATAAAAAATAATAATAATAATTATTAGAGAGGATAGATAATTGTTTCGTGTTTACTACAAATTTCATAAATGAATATCATATGTTATTTTGGTGATCTTAAAAAATATAGATAATTATGACATATATATCACAAAAAGGAAAATTATTAAAGAAAGTGGGGGTGGTAGTTCTTGCCATAGATATGACAGAATCACACAAAAAAAAAAAAAATTTTAAAAAAGTAAAGCATTTCTAGTTTCAGAAAGAGGACACGTGAGGGACAGGTGGCTCAGTAGAAATGCGAACAATTAAATGATGAGGTTATTTCATGAGCTGAACCTTGTGAAACCAATATAATTATTTATGGGGTGTCTAATAAAATGATATCACAAACATTAATTGATTAGTAAAATATATATTTGTATTTAGATGCATGTGTTCCTTTCCTAACCTCGTGTGCTGGTCAGATCTTATGTAACTCTAATAAGTGTTATTTTGACTGATCATTATGATTCTTTTGGACCAGTCCATGCATTTTGTATCTTCTGTTTGAAAAGAAATCAATACTCTTTATTTTCATGAATTCATGAATTTATTATAATAATTATTATCAGTCAAAAGTATAACAATTATTCATATGAATGGAAAATTTCAGTTGCTTCTCAACTTCTAATAAGCATTTAAGTTCGACCCTCAAAAGAGACTGGAAATTATAATAATTAGAATTCAATTTGGATTTATATGGGTTTGGTCAAGGAAGGAATTAAGTTTTATTATGCATATAATTAATACTATTAACGAAGCATGGAATGCCATATATATTGAATTCATATTAATATGTGGCTACTGAGCTGGAAGAGAGATTGAATTATTTAGATAAAAAGAGAAAAAAATAGCAACTCGAAGGAAAACATATGTAGAGAAAAATAAAAATTTTGGATTGATTAGATTGAAAATGAAAACTGCAGGAGCAAGCTGAAGCAGACAGAAATGGAATGTGAGTACTTGAAGAGATGGTTTGGGTCATTAACAGAGCAAAATAGAAGGCTACAAAGGGAAGTAGAGGAGCTTAGGGCTATGAAAGTGGGGCCACCAACCGTTATTTCTCCTCACAGTTGTGAGCCTCTTCCTGCATCAACCTTCACCATGTGTCCCCGGTGTGAACGTGTCACCACCACCACCACAACTGCCGTGGACAAGGGCCCCACCACCACCACCGAAGCCGCCACCTTGTCTTCTAAAGTTGCAGCACCAACCCTCCAATCTCGTCAATCTTATGCTGCTTGTTAGTCTCATATATATATATAATTAATTAATTAATTTAATTACTTGAAAGAAGGAAAATAGATTGAGGAATGTTCATAGTAGAATTTAAAACAAATCCCAAAAACAAAAAGGAGAAAGTTGTATGCAAGGGGAAGATTATACCATATACACACATGTATATGGTATCAATGATCTACATTTGGATAATTTTTTCTTGTTTAGCATATTCTTTCTTTTTGTTTGTTTGTTTTTTCATTGCTTCGTCCATATATGTTTTAATTATTTTTTTTTTACTAATGCTTCAGATTGTAAAAGTGTTTCAAAAATTAATAAATTTTGACTAAATATTGTAATATATATTCTAATCAAAACTCCAGAAAAAAAAAGTTATATATATGTGGTTAACAAGGAAAATGATAGATGTGTCGTGCGAATTTGTAATGCTTTTTATTACGTACCACCTGCAACATCGTATCTATATATTATCTAATTAGTTATACTTTTTGTTTGTTTTATTTACATTCAAGTGAAATAAAATTAAGTAATTGATTAATTGTTAATCTTATTTTTTTCTTTCTTTGAAGTGATTTGTTTATAATAAGAAAACAGAAACAATCACTAACAAATTATATCAAAGTAATATATAATAAACCAATAAATTTTAATTTATTGGTATTGGTCTGATGACCAAAACGATATGGTATTGAGTTCAACTCTCTAATCATACTTTTATATAAAAAAAAAAGTAATATATTAAATAGTTGGATAGATAAAAGTGATAAAAGTCAAAATAAGTGATTTATGAGTCTATGAGAAAAGGTACAAAGTCCTTCTTTGAATATATATATATATATATATATATATGATTTGAAACAATGGATGATCATAGATATATATTGTTATCCAAATTAGTGAAAGAGAGGAAATTTGATGGAGGTTTCTTAAGAAGCAACAAGGGGAAAATTGGATTGGAGATTTGGAGTTCAAATTCCAATTTTCCACCAATAACAAAATGCAATGATTTTCAATTTTCATGGTCCACTTAACTTAAAATACAAGCCATGCATCAACTTGTTTTGAATGTCTTTTTGGAATTCAACCCCCATTTTACTTTAATACAACAAACTAAAACACTTTCTTCAGTCTCATCCCAGGGTCAAAACAGCCTCTATACACACATATACACGTTTATAAATTAAATGTTTTGTTTCATTACTTCATTGAATTATGGCGTCATATACGCTAAAAAAAATTATGGGATCATGTTTTTATAAAATTATGAGATTGTGGAATTTGCGTATTTAATTATATTTTAGTTCATGGGTCTCACCTGCTTATTAGCCTTAAAGATCCAACAAAACCCTTTGAAAATAAATTTTACGTCTACAATAAATTATAATGATAAATATTTTTTGAAAAGAAATTATAGTTCATATTCCATTTATCACTCATCTCCCCTCCCATATATAATTAGCTAGCGTATAATTAAGTTTTTTTTTTTGCATATAACTTTTTTTTTGGAGTGCTATATATATATAAGGGAAACAAACTAGAGATTTTTCTGTACATTTTGACAAATTTTAATTTTATGGACCCAACAACATTTTTTTTAGAAAATAAAAAAGAGAAAAGAGGTTGAAAATTTGGATTCAAAATTGACAAACAAAATTAAAACCATAATTATTTCATTTAAAAGGGCTAGGAGTTGCATTTGTGTGCAATTTCTTCATATTCTTCTTTGTGCTGATTTGGATTTCATTTCAGTACTTCATTTTCTCTATTTCGTAAATTTAGGGCAACTTGTGCAATAAAAATTAGAGCTGCAGATTTGAATTTGCTCAAAAATTTAACCGAATGTAACCTAGAAAAAATTAAAGTGATCCAATGTAATTTATTCTATTCAAATCCACATGTTTTGACTTGAATATATATATATATATAGGAAAATTTCTCACTGCCCCTCATCAAAATGATCTGACCTAATTTGACTGCCAGATTTAATAACCAACTTGGCTATAATATTAATAATATTATTGATAATAATAAAAAGGAGTATGTATATGTATATCATAGGGCGATAAAATGCACAATTTCAAGCCCATTTTGTTCAGGGTGGCCATGCCCATTCTGGCCAACTCATTGAAATTGCTTTTTCCAACAAATATTTCGTGGATGGATGCAAGTTGATACTCTCTCTAAAGAAGATATTATCTATTGCTTTATGAGATTTTTGTTTGTCACAAACAAAAATCTAAGAACAGTAAGGAAATATCTGAATTTTTTAATAAACATATTAATTTTTTGGTGAATTTTTAATAGAGCTAGCAATTTTTTTTATTGGATTTCGAACTCATTCAAAAATTAACTCGGATACGAAGATGACTCCAAAGAATAACCGAACATAAAATCTATAAAATTACCCGATAAGGAAACATCTAAATATGGGCTGATTTTATTTTTCAAGTAAAATTTATAATTAATTGATGTTTTGCTTCTACTATTTATTTATTTGTGCCAAACCATTTCTTTTTATTCAAGTTGTGAACAAAATATAACTTGGAAGAGGATCCTTAACTTACATAATAAGGCTAAGGCCCCTTATCTCAAGCCCAATGTAACTTTGAAAGATAACAACAACCTTCTACTACAGCCAAACACACAGTAGCCTAAGCCCATAAAAGTCTGTTGATTGTTTCAAAACCGAATTTTTTTTGTTTTTTTCTTCAATGAGGATTCTATATGTTATCGCTGCTATGAAACGATTTATATGCAATTTTCTTATCATTTTGTTTCTCTATATATATATATATGGCAAATATAATTTTATTTTATTTGTTTGAATTTGAGGTTTTACAATTGAATTTCATGTATAATTGTTGCTGAAAAATGTTGACAATCTTCTTCACATTACTTTTTATTTTATCTTATTCGTTATGTGTAAGACATATTCTAACTTTTAATATAATAGAATTTACATGAAAAAATTAAAAATACATAAAATTAAAAGTGTAATTAATAAAAAAATAGCACTCCTCTTACTATGATGATTGAGATTAATTGAGGGGCTGGTCTTCTCTAACAGTAGCATTTGTTGATAGCCATGAATATGATCAACTGAAGCAAATCATTGGAACGTGGAAGCTTCGTTTTGTCTACCCACTAACATGTATATATCTATTGTATCCAAGACATTGTGACATTATCCAAGAACCCCAAAGATTTATGGAGTGTCCTAACCTACACATTTCTGAAAAATCATGAGCTGGAGATGAGGATATAATAAAATGAAAAAAAATGAGAATTGATTTTAGGGCAACAGCTAGGAAAGTGTGGGAAAGGTTATCTCCCCTTTCACATAAGCCCAAAGGAACACTCCTTGATCTTGTCTGAGACAAACAACCTTGCCCTACAACTAATCTTAGAAATAGGGCATGCCCTATTTCTAACTTCATTCATTTTCATCCTTTAAATTATTTCTTCTTTCTTTCTCTTTTGGTTTCCATAAGGCTTCAATTAAAATTCAATATTATAATCATAAAAATTATGCAGAGAATTGGTATATATGAATATGAATATGATTTGTAAGTCACAAAAAATAATTGAACACAAAACTAAAGCGCCTTAATGTTAAAAACTCCCTCCCAATCGAGCATTAATTAAAAGTAAATTCAACGAAACTACCAAATGAAGCCAATCACATGGGGCTGTAACTTAGTTGTGACATAACATTAACTGTTCAAAAGAGTTTCCTTTCCAACATAATATTTGCCAAACAATAACATAAACACAACATGTCTCAATCACCCCATTAAATGTGTTTCCTTTTAGCTTTTCATTTTCTCCAATTTTTAGTTAGTGGGTAAAATCCAAAGAGATGAGATCATTGAATTGAATAAATGAATAAACCTTAGCTGGAACTTGGAATTTGCTCCTCCTTTTGGAGAAAAACCCATATTGCAAATTATGAAAAATTAATACTACTAATTGAGATGACGAAAAGGTGAATTTTTTTGAGGATGGCAAGTGACAATATCTCAAAAGAATGTTCTTTCACATGAAGGTTAGTGGCTTTGGAGTTTGGGTGAGCCCATGCATAAATAAAATAATCATAGTACTATGTGTAAGTTCAGTTAATTAATTAATTAAAATTAAACAACCCCACAAGCACGAAACCTACTTACAATACATAATTTATTGGTGTTCTCAAGATTTACGATCCTTATAAAACAATCTTTAATTAATGAATTAATTCTTGTTAAGATAACATTATTTTTAATTTATTTAGTCACGGCTTCAGATTGAGTCAGACTAAGTAGTCACGTGTTAAACTCATAACGGTGGTTTAACTGTCCACATTACTATGCATGTGAATATATTTGATATATATATCATGCTAAAGATTTAATCAATTAAATGACAACATTATATTTTAAGCTAGGTTTTTTCGTAATTTAGTTATAATCTCCACTTCAAGGTGGGTTGTTAATACCAAGAAATAATTAAAAATTAAAAATTTATAATTAATCATATTGTTTGGAAATTGAAAAGGAGGACCACTTCAATTTTCATCTTGACTGAAAGAAAATGGACTACTAGGCCCAATAAAAAGTAAGGCAGTTCCTCAACGGGGAACGCAAAATTTATAGTTTTGAGAAATAATAACGGGCACCAAGTATCTGGATCTAAATCTTGAAGTCATAAAGAAAGATATTGATTTACTACAGAAAAATTAGAAAATACTAATATATTCTTATGATATGTTTGGTATATTAAAAAAATAAAATTTAATAAAAAATGAAATTCTATTGCAAGATTGGTGTTTTGGAATTTCAATATTTATTTCTGATATGTTTATGTAATATAAACTAAAATTTTATTTTTATATTCGATTGAATTTTGTTGATAGTATTTTTGGAAATTAAAATATTTTATTTAAAAAAAAGTAAAAAATTTCAAATACCAAAAATTTGAGTTATTAGGAATCTTTATAAAATAATCAGAATTTTATTGTCAAATATTTTAACTACCAAACTCAAAAATTGAATGAAAATATCAATTTTTATTCCAAAATTAAACATGCCTTATTGTAGGAAAAAAATGCTCTCATCTAACAAGGTATTTCTAGCTGGCTTGGGGTTTGGACTTCTATTGCTCTAATATAATATAATTAAGATATTTTGGTTTTTGGTTTTGAATAAAAAAAAAAGATAATTTTTTATTTGAGGAGCTGAATATATTAAAAGTGTAATATATAAACAAGAATGGAACACTTATACAAATATTTAGTTTTAATTATTTAGCATTGTATTTCCTAATTCCATTTAAAATGACATACATTAACTCTTTCAGGAATAAAGTCGTTTATCTTTTCAATTTCTTTTGATGAGGGTAAGGTTGCTAGCTTGGCTAGCACTAGATAGATATATTCCTTGATGGGATATGATTGATTTAAAATCATGTTTAATCTGGCTGCTTTCTGTTTATTCTAAGGCCATCTATGTAGAGCCAGGAAGAAAGTTCAATGTACAATTATATTATGTTTTGACAAAGATCTTGGGTATATATGTTCATTGATGCAGTTTGGGTCAAAAAAAAACCCTACCACATTGTCTACTATGGGTCATTAATATATAACTTAAGACCATGACTACCAAGTTGAACCCATATGGTCCTAGATGCTCTATTAAGGTTTGTGTGTTTTTTGTTAGTCTTTTAGTGCCAAAAGATAAATGTGGGGTGTGAAATTGGTACCTTATCCTTACCCAAAAAAAAAGGGATAAAGGGGAAGGAGAAAGAGAGGAATTGCTAGCTAGCTACAAAATTGTAAAAGAAAAGTAGAAAGGACGCATGCATATATTGTGGTGTCATCATAGTTAATAAAGTGACTAATTATCTAGTTAATCAATGCCTTTTTCTTCAAGTATTTGAATAAAAATTAGATTTAGTTATGTCTAATGCAAATGATTTTATAAAAATTAGAATTTCATAGGCATAAATTTGAGTAATTTAAGGTAAACTGAATCATGCATTTTTATCAATATATTTCGAAAAATCTTCAATCCTGCTATTGACTGATAATAAAGAGAATGAACTATAAAATAATGAGATGAAATCAAAAGCTAGTGAATCAACGAACAACATGCATGCTTACTCTGTCGATTATCTATCAACCTATAGGGATTAAAGATTATCAATTTATCATGTATATGATAATTTACTTGCACGGGAAAACTAGAAAGGGGAAGAGGGTTTAGGAGGTTGGGTGTAAGAGGAACCCTAATTAACCCACAAGGAATCTCTTGGCATGGAGAGATATGTGGTTGGGGAGGTGGTGGTGGTGGTCGGGGAGAGCCCAGTGGGCCGACAAGCAAACGTCTTTTTGAGTCACGCATGCCCTAAAACTATACTTACTATATGATATCTGCTAAAAAAAAGAGAGAGCCTTTATATTTTGGTAGCACAAAATTAAAGATATTTAGCCACTTTGAACCACTCACAACTTAAAAATAGTGATGTTTCTTTTTCTTTTACCTTTTTTTTTGGCCTTCATATCTCAGCCATCCTTTTTATAATTTTATATATCACTTTTCAAATCAAATAATATATATATATATATATATATATATATATATATATATATATATATCAATTAATGTTGATGTGAAATAACCACCAATAATTTATTTTAACAATATTATGTTTTACTTCTAGTAATTTGTGTAACGATCAACTTTTTTTTTTTTGCCATGTTAAGTATGTGAAGATTTAGGTAATTGAAAATGACAATTTCGTGTGCAAACATTAGTTTAAGAGTTTAATGCATCAATATTAACTCTAATAATCATGCTTAATTATTAAGAATCATATGTTCGAAAGTTTTTAGTGGGAGATGTTAAGTTTCTAATTAATCTCTTTCTAGATTAAAATGAGATATATACACATGGAAAAGAAAAAGAAAAAGAAAAGAAGAAAAATTACGAAAAGAAAAAGAAAAGTAGAACACAAACATGTTATAGACAAATGTAAAAGTTCGGAATGTGATTAGACACAGGTTAGGTTGTATAATGTGAAGTTATGATGTTCTTTCACAACTTTGATACAATTATATATATATATAGTCACCTGCTAGCAACAAGAAGATGGAGACAATAAAGATTTATCACAAATCTAATCTAAATCCATTAAAGCATCGATTTCACAACTAGACGCTCATAAAATTTCCAACACAGACATTTGCATGAACACTTTCTGCTCGGCCATGAACTAAGAACTATTTATCTAATTAGGTATAATGGATAGAAATCTATCAATAACATGACCATATACATATACATATATATATATATACATATATATATATATATATATATATAATTAATATATTTGAAGGAAATAAATAAATAAATTATGTTGATTTTACGCATCTTGGTTTCGGTGATAGGGAAGTGGAGCAAGAAATGGGCATATTTTGATGGCTTTAAAGATTTAATTATAATACCAAGTGGAAGATTTTATTTTATTTATTTTTTTGGGTTCCCAAGGAAACTAAGAAAGGGAGTTAAAAACTAAAAGAAAGAAGAAATTTTTTAAGGGAAACAACAAAGAAAGAAAGAAAAGATAGGGTTTAATTTATTTTGGCATTTTGAGTCTGCAAGTCTTTCTCTACTAGCAGATGTGCACGTGCATGGTGGCCCTTGTAAAGCTTGGATTTGCATGTGCATTGCCACGTGTCAACATCATGGCTTGTCTTCCCCACAATTTTGGGTCCTTTTTGCTTTAGTGGTCAGGTACACATGGACCCCAATCATTGGATAAAAAACTCTCTTTTTTTTGGGTAAAGGATAAAAAACTTTCTTTATGCTATGAGTTTTATCTTAGTAGTGATGGGACTAAAGGATCAGAAATTATATATATGAAGTGAGTGAAGTACAAAATTAAATAAGGCATAATAATCTAAAGAATGGGTCACAGTAATTTGTTACTCACAAATTAGTACTGTCCTCGTGTAGACATAGACCGCATTAATTAATAAATTTATAGGTAAATTTAATTACAACTTATTATTATATATGTAAAATAAAAATTGATTTGCATATATAAAATATTGTGATAGATTAGGTTAATTAATTCATTAATATTTAAACTACAGCAATTAGCAAAAGAATTATCTCTTTTTCATTTATCGTTTTCTTTATAACACTCTCCCTTCACTTTAATTGTGACAAAATTAAAAAAACCAATTAAAATCTCTTAAATGAGATCTTTGCGAATTTGTTTCTAGGGGTATAGGCTTGATATATATTAATTACTCTGTTAATTAGTTTCATTATTTAGATAATTTTCGTTTCGCAACTTCTGAAAAATAAAAGTTAATTATTAAAAAATCCAAGAATGGAAAAAATATCATATGGTTTGACTTTTTGCAACTTGAGACTTCCTGTTTTCTCTTGACGAGCAAGGAGTATGCATCCTGCGATCCAGGTCAATACACGAATTTGTAAAATAGCCTATCAAAATTATTCTAAATGAATTGAATTCATAGAAAAAAATTCAAAATTTTAGATAGATTCAGTTAAATTTTAAATCAAATGATAAAAAAATATTTAATATCCGAATTAAATTGAAATTAAATCTCATCCCACAAAAAATTTTATTTTGAATGGAGTCTAATTGAATTAAATTATCAAACTATATAAGAATTAGATTGAATCCGAATTAATATAAATTAGAATTTTCTCAAGTTTTAATCTACATCATTAATGAATAGTTAATATTTATTTAATTTTGACCATTAATTAATAATAAAGATTAAATGATGAATCCAAAACTTTAAAGTATCTCAATCCAAATATATATTCTAACTCCTATAAATTAGCGTTAGGACAGATACACTCCCACAATTAATCTTGCCTTACATAGAAATACAAGGATCATCCAGAGAATAATATAAATCACAATCTTGATTTATAATTCTTACATGTGAGATTATTTTGTCTTAAATGTGTCTCTATGCACCAACTATATTATGATCTGCAAAGATGTTAGCATGAGAGTTATGAGTCTTATAACTTACTAATAAACACATTTGATAAAATTATAAGGGCCTTAATAGGGTAGGAGACAAGAAATCATCATATCAGATAGACTATTATTTTATAAAACGTTTGACATTGACGTGCTCCATTAATTTACAATTGACTGTGAGGTGTTAATTGATCAATCAATATAAAATCTAACTAAAATATACATAATCAAGTTTGATTAACTGTGATAATGTATCATTAGGGAACGAACTTAACAACCCTACTATTTCATAATAAGAGAAAGAGAAAGTTTGGTTTTATTTAGAAGTTTAATAATTTAAATTTAGCATTGTTAATTTACAGTTTAGGAATCCTATGGGCTGCATGCCCATAGTATTATTTATGCCACAAACTTTTTTTATTTTTTTAGTTTTTTGAAAGTAAGGAATTATTTTATATGGTGGGCAGGCTTCAGTGCCAAAAAAGATAGATGTTGCTTTTGTATGACATGCTAATGTGTGTATTCAATCATGGAGGAGCAAAAGGGACTGATATTTTAGGCATCTGAATGTGACTCATGTTTGTAACTCCAAAAAATTTTCCCCATTTCTATAATATATGATTGTCCAAATCATAATTAGCTCAAAGATATATTTCTCTTTTATTTTTGATCTTCTTTAAGAAATCAATCTAGTTACATTTGATTAGTCTAAGTAATAATGGGTATAATCCAACCATACATGTCATGTTTATCATGCTTAAAAGAAAAAAATTATATATTATAGTCCCAATCTCTATTGATTTGTGCAATTAAATTATGTAATTAAAAAAATTTGTTCAAATATTGACTCTTTTAACTTTCTTCAATTTTATTTGATTGATTCTCTTAACTATCTAATTTATTTAATAGACTTCTTTAGTTATTAACAGAACACTTAATATCTAATTATAATTGAATAAAATTTCAGTTGATTTTGATTCAGGATTAAATGCATAAATTTATTGAAATCATAATTGAAATATGTCAATCATAAAAAAAATTTTAAAAAAAACAAAACAAATACTATCTAGGTGTATGTATTGTAATGCAAATTTGATATATCATATCATTTAATTTTGACATATAAATCTAACCTCATCAATGAGCTAACAAATTAAGAAGAATTACAAACTTATTAAGGATTTGAACGTAATTAGAAGAATCAACATGGATAGTCATAGTAGAGTGAGAAGATAATTAAAGAGGTTTTTGCTTATACGCAACCCAACCATGAGAGTGAGACTAGCTAGTGATTTTACATATGGTCAAAATGAATGAGACTAGTGTTGTGTATATTATAATCACACATATTTAAGCGTTCAAATAGATCACCCAATTGTTCATTACTAAAAGAATGTTTTTTTTTTATTTTCTTACCCAGAAAAATTGAAAAAGGAAAAAAAAATGTTTTTATTATTGGCAGTCAAATAAGGAATCCGTTAGGCAGAAATTGATGCATGAACAACAGAACAATATATATATCTTTATATAAAATTGGTGTGTCCTTTGAAATTTTTGCCTAATCTTTGATTCCTTTATGCATGCAACCTATTATTTGACCTTTAATTTTTAATTTTTTTTAACTCATGTCTCTATCGAGGGATGGAAGCTGTATTGGGATAATTCCATTTTCCCCAACAGTAGATGAAAGGTGAAGTTATTCAACCAGCATGATTCATGCATTAAGTCCAACAAGATAGGAAGAG
The DNA here is from genome assembly GCA_023653625.1 of Triadica sebifera. Lineage (NCBI taxonomy): Eukaryota > Viridiplantae > Streptophyta > Magnoliopsida > Malpighiales > Euphorbiaceae > Triadica > Triadica sebifera. Next base: position 10,083,930 of record CM042911.1, on the reverse strand, counting down.
AAGCAAATTGGAACAAGAAAGTAGGAAATTTTGAGCAAGATAAGCCCACGAGTTGAGACCAGAAACATAATTATAAAACTAATTTCAACTCTTATATCATAGTCTCATGGATTAGAAGAAAAATTATTAATTAATCAGGCTATTGTTCCATTTTTATCCAATTATATGCACAAAAAGTATGTGACAAAACCATTGCTGGGTTTGTGTCTTTTTCCCTGAAAATTTTTCTGCTCAAACATTTACCTATCATAACTCAGATTCTGACCAAAAACATGTATAAGTTATATACAAGTCTCTGAGATTGGAAAAGTAAACAGTAGACACTCAAAATCTTGTAATTATATAAACATCATATCTGCAATTGGGAATCCACTTCATGCTTTTATTTTTCTAAATGACCAATTATTCACATTTACCATCAATTAGTTACTATGTCATTTATTATGTTTTGTTATAAACAATAATGTTTTTTTTTTCCTTTCTAAAAGATGCAGATTGTGTTGCCTGAACTATACATATATATTAATTTGGTCAACATTAAGCCTTCCCATTTTTATTTTATAAAAAGTCAGTTCATTTACTGACTGCGCAAAATTAACATGAAGGATTAATATAATAAAATCAAATTTAAAGAGTTAAATTTTAAAAAAAAAATGAAAATTGAAAGACATATTTAATATGAACCAATAAAAATTTAGAAACTGAAAACAAAATTAATATATATAATTCAGATATCAATATGATCTTTTTTTTAAAAAAAATCAACTAAATTCTATAATATATTTGGTGCATTACCCAACAGGCACAGCCTTAGAAAATAATAAAAGCTCATGGTTTGTCTTAAATTAGCCAAAGACTGATATTGGGCTGGAAAATAAAAAGAAAAGAAAGGGTATAGAAGAGGAGGTTGGGGTTTTTTACGTTTAAAAAAATAATTAAGAAATTAAGAAAGTAAAGTAATGAATAATGATGTATAGGAATCTAAACTTTCCCAGTTGTGGGTCAAACCCAGGGCAGCATTATATTCAACTACTAAGCAGTGAGTGAAGACATCACTTCAATGTATACCTAACTCACCTAGCAAAATAGCAATTAGTAAGGAAAACACATATAATTCTTAATCACATTGCATCACTCTTTCTTATTTTAATAACTATTCCATCCACTAAAATTTTTCCATGACCTTGTAGATGCTCTTAAATTATGTATATTAGTTCCACGTTCACCTAATTTGCTTTTAAATACTCAAATAAAACAATCATTGCTTGTTTTCATTAGACCTTTGAAAATTGGCCTTCGGTGGTAAGTATCTTATCAGAAACTGTTCATCAGCATAACTGGTTATCGCATTTGATTAAAAAAAGCGATTGGCGCCAAGTTACCGTGCGCTGAAATATAAATATAAATAAACGTTTTTTAAATCAATATTGGTTAAGGTAAGTGTTCACTTATAGATTTAAATTTGAAAACTTTCAGGTTATATAATTAATATTTTGAAAATAATAAATTTTATTTATATTATTTGAATAAGAAATTTTACGTTAATATTTCTAAAAATAAAAAATCAATAATGTTAAATATAAACAGATTTAACACATTATAATTAGTGGATTGAAATTGAAGACAAATGAATGCAGCGAGAAGAGTAATGATAAAAGAGTCACTTCTTAAAAAGGAGTAAAAATCATTGCTGAAATGATGGCAATCACCTTCAAAAATTCAACATGGACCATTTCTCTTTTTCTTACTGCTAATTCACCTATGACTGGAATTCAATTAACTCGTGTAAAAAAATAAATAAATAAATAAAGAAGGAAGAAGTGTCCACGTCAGTAGAAAAATCATTGTCTGCCACGTATTTAGTTAACTCAACCCTGATATTTAACTATATAAGGCGGTTACATTGCTAACCCAACTTCACACTCACTCACACTCAATACTGCCACACCACTGGTCCCCTAATTGTTAATTGATCTGGTATTGCTATCTCCACTCCTATCCTCCCTTCTTCTAAACCTCCACGGGCACTCCACATTTATGTGTATATATATATATATCCACTCCCCTCTTTCTCTTACCTCTCCTTCTATATCTCTCTCTAAACTTACATAGTTAGCTCTTATACCGCCCTTTCTCTCTCTAGAGATATCTGAAGCAGTACACTGCACAGGAGTTAGTTAATTAACGGTTTTTTTCCCCCATTTTACCCTTCTTATTCTCTTCAATTTTCATTTTCTTGCCATTTTAGGAGGTACGGAAAGAAAGAAATTGAGGATTAATCATGATTTCCTGGCATGATCTCTACACCGTTTTAGCGGCTGTAGTTCCTCTGTATGTTGCCATGATCTTGGCTTATGGCTCTGTGCGGTGGTGGAAGATTTTCAGTCCAGACCAGTGCTCCGGTATCAACCGGTTCGTGGCTATATTTGCCGTTCCGCTTTTGTCCTTCCATTTTATCTCCACCAATGATCCGTACTCCATGAATTTCCGGTTCATTGCTGCGGATACGCTTCAGAAGATCATAATGCTCGTTGCGCTTGGTATTTGGACTAATTCTACTAAAAACGGAAGTTTAGAATGGATGATAACCATTTTCTCTTTGTCTACTCTTCCCAACACGCTTGTCATGGGCATTCCCTTGTTAATCGCCATGTATGGCGGTGATTCCGGTAGTCTCATGGTTCAGGTGGTGGTCCTGCAGTGTATCATTTGGTACACTCTTCTGCTGTTTCTTTTCGAGTACAGAGGAGCTAAGATATTGATCATGGAGCAATTCCCCGAAACTGCAGCTTCCATTGTGTCGTTCAAGGTAGATTCTGATGTCGTTTCGTTGGATGGTCGAGATTTCTTGGAAACAGATGCTGAAATTGGCGATGATGGGAAGTTACATGTGAAGGTGAGGAAATCAAACGCTTCTCGGCGATCTTTAGGGCCTGGCTCCTTCTCAGCATTTACTCCACGGCCTTCGAATCTCACCGGAGCCGAGATTTACAGCTTGAGTTCATCAAGAAATCCAACACCGAGAGGTTCTAATTTTGACACTTCAGATTTCTATAATATGATGGGAGTTCAGGGATTCCCCGGCGGAAGACTCTCAAATTTCGGTCCGGCGGATATGTACTCTGTACAATCTTCAAGGGGGCCAACGCCTCGGCCTTCAAACTTCGAAGAAAATTGTGCTCCCATGGCAACCATATCATCTCCTAGATTCGGCTTTTATCCGGCGCAGACGGTTCCAACATCCTACCCAGCGCCGAATCCAGAATTCTCATCTGTGACTACTAAAACCAGCAAGAATCAGCAGCAGGAGCAGCAGCAGCCAAATAATACTAAAGCAAACCATGACGCCAAAGAGCTACACATGTTCGTCTGGAGCTCAAGTGCCTCGCCAGTTTCCGACGTATTTGGCGGAAATGATTTCGGGGCATCCCAACAATCCGGGCGCTCCGACCAAGGAGCCAAGGAGATCAGGATGTTAGTTGCTGACCACCCACAAAATGGGGAGACTAAAGGTATAATTTTATGAGCTTTTCAATTTGTTCATTTTGTTATTTTAGTCTTGAAAATTGACATAGTTTTTCTTTCGAAATGTGAAAGCTATTGCACATGCTGGAGAATTTCCTGGGGAGGACTTCAGCTTTGCTGGTAAAGGAGATGGGGAAGATGAAGAGAGAGAGAAAGAGGGACCCACCGCACTTAATAAGCTAGGGTCCAGCTCAACAGCCGAGCTCCACCCAAAAGTCGCCGGAGCACCGGAAACAGGTGTCAACAAACAAATGCCTCCAGCTAGTGTTATGACCCGGCTGATATTGATCATGGTTTGGCGCAAGCTGATTAGGAATCCAAACACATACTCCAGTCTGATTGGCCTCATCTGGTCTCTAATTGCTTTCCGGTGAGTATACACAGAGACAGAGTAATCAAAAATTGAAAGAAATTGACTTTATCCATCAGAAAATGATATTTAATTTAAATGACTGTGATTGATATTTAGTGGTGTTGATGGTTAATTGCAGATGGCATGTGGAAATGCCTAAAATAATAAAGGGTTCAATCTCCATACTGTCTGATGCTGGGCTTGGAATGGCTATGTTCAGCTTAGGTGAGAAATAATTCTTGTACTTGATTGGTTAAAAGTATCCATTTTATAACCCTTCCAACCGCATCCATCTTTCTTGTACCCAACAATGCATTAAATTAAGGTTAAACAGTTCATTACAAGGGCAAGTCATATTATCGAGTTTTGGCAAGTGTCTTAATTTAGGATCACTGTAACTAATTAATTAATTAATTAATTAATCATCAAAACCCAGCATCTAAAAATACGAGAGGAATTGAACTTCAAATGTGGCAATATTTTGACCACAGGAGAGGGTAGAAGAGCATCAATTGGGTTGGTATGCGGTGATGGTCACATTGTGTAAAGTTTAGATTATGAATGAACAGCTCATAGCCACCCAATTCCTTTTGTGAGATAACCTTGCACAGCTATCACCAAAAGAAATCAAAGGGGCTAATGGATTGACCACCCGACACATGGGGCCGGATTTTTCTTGCGGTCCAGGGTCAGTGGGGTTGGGTTGTGATAGATACCTGTTTCGGCCCGATTTAGTCAAGCTCGTTGAATTGGGATTATTATTTATTCTTTTTTCAATCATTTAATTATTAGGACAAAAAACTCATTTTAGTTGTTAATACGACGGTGAGAAATGAAGGTCTGTTCATGGCGTTACAACCAAAGATAATTGCCTGCGGGAACTCTGTGGCGGCATTCGCCATGGCGGTACGATTCTTGACTGGTCCTGCAGTGATGGCTGCTGCATCAATTGCTGTTGGCCTGCGTGGCACCCTCCTCCATGTCGCTATTGTTCAGGTGAAAGTCATTTTCACATTAACTACTACATAATTCATTAACTCGATTACTTTAATTAACATGTTTTTACTATCAATCATAATTCAGGCTGCACTCCCACAAGGAATAGTTCCATTTGTGTTTGCTAAAGAGTACAATGTTCATCCCGCTATCCTTAGCACTGCGTAAGTAAAATAAAAGAAGTATAAGAAAAATTCACTAAAAATATAATGAGCAATTATTTTTTAACTAGTTAATTATTTTTGTTCTTTTTCAGGGTTATCTTCGGAATGTTAATAGCATTGCCAATTACACTTGTCTACTATATCCTCCTTGGATTGTGATTCTGTGTATGGTATCTCACAATTAGAGCAGAAATTAAGAGAAATTTTGATTGGGGATAGAGTGTGTGACGCTTGGCATGTATAGCTGCATTCACTGCATCAAAATTATGTTGCTGTTAAAGGAGAATTACCTGGCAAAAGCAAAGATTTAAATACCAAGAAATTTGCCAAAAGGTTCCAAGATTCTTGGAGCAAAACAATTATTTATATTATTATTTTAACTTAGTTGATTGCCCTGATATAAGGATCATGCACCCTTTAAGAGCCAAAGTCTTTCCCATTTTCTAAGTTATCCATGGAGCAAATTAAAGAATTAAAGGTCTATCGTTCATATTTTTAAAGGAGACATGGAGGAGGAAAACAGGGGGCAAAAGAAAAGAGGGGGCATCATGGATTTATCCTTAATTATATCTTCATTTTCTGTTAGTGCATGTAAAGTCTGATTTCAATATTCGTCTTCTTCTGCAACAAAACGACAATGAAAAAAAAAATTAAGGAATTGGGGAACATATGAAAAGAGCAGGAGAAAAGGCTTTTCTATTTTTTTTTACCTTTTAGTTTTCTTTTCCTTTTACTTAATTTCTTAATTTTGGCTATTTTTAGCTTTGTTGTTAGTATTGGCTTTTGATTGTCCATAGATCCGGCAATTATTTGCGTTTGTCGTCTACCTTTGGGTTTGTAATTTAATGTAGAATTTTTTATAATAAAAAGAAAAGCAAAAACAAAAGCAAAAAAAAGGAGGCCATTAGCTAACATCACCCTTGTTAACACAAAGTTAGTGATGTAATTTTCTTAGAGAAAAGGACATGCTATCGGTATAGGTATAGGTATAGCTAACTCTTTCAATCAATCATGGAAAGCACAAGTATGGAAGAAAAGGCGATAGGATGAGTGAGTGAGAGAGTGAGGGATCTTTGAAAGCAGAGTTTCATTTTTGCTTTAGTGGGTTTTGTGCTCTTGCCCCGGATCTAGAATTTACGTTGATTAGGAATAAATTTAATTTAATAGGCAATAAATTAAAAATTATATAAAAATAATTGATATATATAAAAAAATTTGAATTTTCATAAAATAGATAAAAATAAAATTTAATATTTATAATAATATAAATTCTAAATTATTACAATTATTCTATTCAAAAATTCATATATTGATATTTTTATATATTTTTTTCGAGGCAACCTCACTTTTATTCTAATTATCACTGATATTATAATATCAATTCACCAAAATTTTATTTTATTTCAATTTTTATTAAATTACTCATTTAACTTATTTAATTTCATTAATTAAAATTTCTCCCTCAAATTTCTCACAATTTAAGGATAAAGAATGCATTTTAATTAAAAACTAAATTAGAAGGAGAATTTCATTACTTTATTAGTCTCCCTCTTTTTCTTCCTATCTAGATTAAGTTTTCATTGTATTTTTTGTCATATTTTAGTGTAGAAAAATTGCTTGATTTAGGAGTGAAGATAATAGAGGTGGAGGAAGGTTAATAAAAAAATGAAGTTGATTTGATTGTAATATGAGAATTAGATATTAGTTTAATAAATAAAATAAAAAGAATAAAAATTAATCTATCTCTTTGTATTTTTTTAATAACTTACTATACAAAATATATAAAATTAAATTTTATTTTTTCGAGTGGTCAAATATACTATATATATATATATAGAAAATTTACTAAAAATTAAATGGGTATTAGGAAATATTTTGGAAATTAGCGGAGGCAAGTGCCCCATTTCCCCATACTGAAGTCATCTATGGCCTAAAGTCCCTTTTTTTAGAAGTTCCTTTTTGAGGAGATACAAGAGATTTGAAAATGAAATATAGGATATTAGACAAACTGAGTTAAATTATTTATGGGTGAGACTTGTGAAATTAATCCTACATAATTTTCATCAGTAAAAGCATGAACAAGTTATGTACCTCACTTTATTTTGTATATTATTACTCTCTTTGTTTCTAAATAAATATTGTTCAAAATTTTTATTTTTATTTCAAAATATTTTTAATGTTACGTATTTATCTATAAACATTAATTATTTTTTATTTTTTCTACCTACAACTATTTTTTTAAAATTATCTTTTTCGTATACAATTACTTATTTAAAATTATCTCAAATTAGCTTTTGCTTTTGATGCGCCAACCATCCTATGCCCTACCATTGTAGAGCCGGGGACACAGTCGCTGTAACTTAGGGTGGTGGGTTGGTCAAAATTTTCAGCTTCTTCAAATTATGTTACTTTTTCTTTCAAAAAAATAATTGAAAAATAAAATTACTTTATGTTGAAAATGACTTTGAAAAAACATATATTAATATTCATACTATATTCTTTTTCTTTTTTTGAATTCGAATTTATATTAATATTCATTCATTGATCTCTTATAAGTATCTAAATGACTTTGAAAAAACAAAAAAAAAATCGTATTTTAACATTGAAAACATGAGGCTTAATTGGAAATTTATTGTTTAGATATATTATAAGAATTTTTTTATGAATCAAAACAATCTTAATGTATTATGTACTTAAAATAATAAATATACTTTATATATATGACTGATTTTGTTATAAATTTTCTATGAATTGAATTTAAACAAGTCTTATCCAAATTAATTATATTTCATTTTTTAAACTATTGGTAACTTCAAATTTTCTCTTTCTTTTTTTTTTAATAATCCCTAATATTTTTTGGATAGGCATGTTAATCAAATTGAGTGGGATTAATTAAATTGAATCATTTTGAAATCAAATCATTTCAAATCATCTGTTTTTCGAATTATTTAAGTTTCAATCATATTCAAATAATCCACGGAATAATTTTATAATCAAATTTAGATATTATAATATCAAGTTGAATCAGACTTATGAGAGAAAATTCAAATCAAATGAGGGGTAATTTATTTATTTTGCATTTCTCAATATAAAAGGATTGTATCATATTTTATCATCTCAAAATAATTAGAAACTCTCATTTAATAATGGATTTCTCTTTAAGAAAAAAAAAAGTATCTGATGATGAAGTTTATAAAAAAAAATTTCTTTGATTAAGTAATTGACAAAAAAAATTACTAAAATAAGAAAAACTAGTGAATTCTATCAATAATCAAATTACAAATTATAATGTAAATTTCCAATTTTATATTTAAAAAAGTGTAATGCATGTTGATTTATTAAACTAGAACATAAATGATATCTAAATATAAAAAAAAACGATAAATTAAGAAAAACTACAAAAGGAAATAGGAATTAACTTGAAAATCTCAGTGGCCATTTGTTTTGAAAATTTGGGCTGCTCATAGCTATTTCTTACATAATCGTAATAGCTGCTTCAACAGATATTTAATAAAATATTTCAATCAATAATTAATAGTTTATTATAAGTCCAGCTGATTAATTGTTGATTCAAAAATTCTGTTTAAAATTTTTTTATTAGCTATTGGCTAAATTTTATTTAATTTTTTTAGTCAATATATAAAAATTTAAAAATATCGTAAATAATAACTAAAGTAGCAATAATTTCATATATATATATATATATATATATATATATATACCTGAAAAAGTTTTAATTATTATTATATTATTTAATATATATTGAGTATAAATTATATTAAAAATAAATAAGATTTTTAATTTATATATAAACAATAATAGTTAGAATATTTTTACCAAAACGAATGTTGAAAATACTTTATAATTTCAAACACTCTCTAACACTCACATTCTGAATAGTTAGTGAAAAAAATAAAATTCAAAAATAATATTTTTTCTTTTTTTTAGATTTTTCTCTATTTTCACCCATTAATTCGGAAATGAATATTAAAAAATAGATAGTATCTTTAATATTTAACTTTTACCAAAACTTACAATCTCTGTTAATTATGAGCTACCTCAAATCAGGAAAAAAATTAAGAGAAAAAAAAAAGAGAATGTCAAACCAATTACAAGCGCAATTTTTTAAGCTAATTTTTTTGATTGGGCTAAGAATGGACCCACAAATTGACCTAATTCAATTTTTTTTTCTTTTTTAATTTGGGTTCATTTGAAATATATTTTGTCTTTTGAGTTGAAATTATTTATTTATTTAATGGGTTCAAATCAAACAAAAATAAGCTCTCTATTTTTACCTATTGATAAATACTGTTGATTCCTCTAATTGATTGACTAAAATTCTATTTAGGAATATTTTCTTCAGGTTCTAAGTATTTGTTAACCCTTATGTTCCCATTGTTTCGGGTATTTTGGGAGTTTTATAATAAGTTTACTTGCAGAAAAAACTGTCAATTTTCTAGAAAATTTTACTTTTCAAATGAAAATATAAAACAGATTTTTGTATTTACTTGCATTATTTTTCTAAAATGAAAATAGAATACAGTTTCTATTTTTTATAAAGTATAACTAAACTTTAACAAATTTTTTATATTTTTTGCATATAACATGTGATTTATTTTTAAATTTCATTTATTCCAAGTCTATCCATTAAATTTAAAATGTTATCTAAATAGAAAATAATAAATTTTTTATATAATAGCAAGCAAATATATTTTATATAATAGCAAGCAAATATATTAAAATTAGAAAATGGAAACAGAAAAAAATTTCTATAAGTAAATTTATAAGTTTCTCAATCTCTTTTTGTCCTAAAAAATGACTAAGTTGAAAAAAGGAAAATTTCTATCCAATTTGCAATCTGTTCTACTTTCTCCTTCTCCATTCCCTTTTTTAAGAGTCATTTTAGAAAGGAAAAAAATCCATTTTAAATGTCCTTTTTTAAAAAAGTTAAGGAACACATCAGTATTTTTTTTAAAAAATTATAATTTTATTACTACTGTGTTTATATTGTTCCTATCAATAATATTTATGAGAGTTTAATTCAACCATTGTATGCAGGTGGTAGTTTTTTTTATTTCAATAAAAGTATTTAGTAACAACAATTAATAAATGATAAAAAGTCTAATTAGTTGTTTGAAAAAAAAAATTATTTTAGAGTTTTTTTTGAAACAACTGAAGTTTTTTATAATAAAATGACAAAATTAATCTTTTCAAAATAAAATACATCATATTAAAAATATATTAAATTAATTGATTGTATATATATATTTGTAAAATTTTTTATTTACAAATGATTATATTTTATTATTGTTATTATTTTAATTATTAAAGTAAATTATTGTATTTTATTTTTTTATTTATACATTATAGATAAATATATATTTTTGAATAAAACAAATTGTACCTCTATTAGCAATTTTACATTATAATAACAATAATTTAATTAGTTTTATCAAATATTCGTATCAATCAGCTACTAGTTATTAAATGCATTTAACAACTAAACCAAATGGTGTCTTATTATCACTACGGCATTTAAATTTTTTTAGCTATATTTTTCTATCTTAATTAATAAAGTAACAATTTTGTTAATTATATGTATATTTTATAGAATTAAAATTGTTTAAAATTTCTCAAAGCTTTATTTTCTAAATCCTTATATGATACATAAAAATGGAACAATAGGAATGCTAACAATACTCTTTTTTAACGTTCATTTTTCTATTGGTCCACTATTTTTAATAAAAAAAATATGTAATTTTTTTGATAAAATTAAATATAATAATTTTTTCTCTTTCATAATAATAAATAAAATATTAAAATTTATTTTTTACTTAACATTTTCTCTTCTCTCTTTCCTCATATCTAACACCACTTTTTATTCTCTTTTTTTACACTTTTTTATTAAAATTTAAAAATTTAAGAAAAATAAAAAATATTTTTTGACTAGTTTTTGAGAATACAAATGATATTTTATGTAACAATCTCACACTCATAATTTTAAGTCGAAATTAATTCAAAGGTTATATATCCAAGTCCAAAATACTTTTTTATGACTTTTATACTAAAACTTATGAAACACATTTTTCTAGATAAAATAGTGTGCATAAAAACAATTCAAAAACCAACAAAAAGATAAAATAAAATAAAAAAACTAAAATAATAAAGAGAAACAAAACAATTATATATATAAAAATAAAATAATTTAAGCAATAAAAAATCTAAAACGAGGAAAAAAATTATGAAAAAAAATGTATTAGATTTTTTTTGTGATTTTTTATTTTCTTAAAAAAATTAATATTCTCTTAATTATCAAAATTTTTTTCTTTATCATTTATTCTATTTTTATTCTATTAAAAATTTTAAAATAATATTTGTTTTTAGCATAAAAATCAATCCAAAATTCTTTCATAATTTTTTCTATATATTTTTTAAATTTTAATAAAAAATTAAAAAAATAAAGAGTGGTATAAGATATAAACAAAAAGAGAAATAGAAGAGAACAGTAAATAAAAAAATAGATTTTAATATTTTAGTAATTATTATGAAAGAAAAAAATATTATATTTAATTTTTACCTAAAAAAATATATTTTTTAATTGAAAATAGTAAATTAATAGAAAATAGATTGTTGAGAAACAGTTTTGCTAGCATTACTCATGTAACAAAATGAGTTTTTTTTAAAAGAAAAAAAAACTTTTTGACCAAATTACTTATGTGAATAGCTCAAGCTTATAATATTATCTTAAAAAAATAACTTTTTTAGGAGAATGAAAAGTATCACACACACCTGATAAATAAGTATTTGAAGCGAAAAATAAAGGGTGGAGAAGTGTAGATTTTTAAAAGGAAAGGATAGATTTTTATGAGCAATAAAATCCTCCTCACTTCAAGCCATGAAGGAGGAGAGTTGGCAATTGGCACCTTGAAATATATACATTAATCTGTAAAGCGATTAAATTGATTAAATATAAGATTAAGGAAACATTTTTATACTACCTAAATTATAGACTAACTCAATAGAATTGAGATAAGTTAATTAATTATATCACATCACATAATAATTATTTTAAAGTTAACAGTATTAAAAAAATATAAGTAAATTTCAAAAAAAAATGAGATAACAAAACAAAAGGACTATCAGAATTTTTTTTTATTAAGTGATGTGCCATTAAATAATGTGATATTATTAATTAATATATTTTAATTCTATTGGATTAGTTAGTAAACTTTTATCTACCTAAGAAGATTAAGATCACCTATTGAATTAATCCAGCCAAAATTTGCCACATAGCACCAACAATCTCATCAACAAAATAAACCATCAAGTAATGGTATTGACAAAAATTGGTGAGTTGTAGCATTAGAAGGGAACATACGCTCCACAAACTAAGCTTTAAAACTCTAAAAACCCCAGCTTTACCAACCCCAAAGTTACCATAAAACCTTTCAAATTAGCGACCAAATCAAAGTAAAAGATCTTACCCATTTAATTAATCATGTTATTAATTATTAATTAAGTCATTAAAGCAATTAAAACAGATAAGACCAACATGCCCCGGAGAAAGTGATGGCTCTTAATGAGGAGAGACAAGCAGTCACCATGGCAGGTGCCATCTCACGTGGGATTGTAGTCACTTCGCAACAAAATTTCTCTTAGCCCCACGTGTGTTCAATTCAATTCAACCTCAATTTTCTATGTTTTTTTTTTTTTCTGAAATTTGAGCCATATATATCCTACAAAAAGATGGACCATGTCTAGTTGGATGGTAAATTTCTTTTATTAGGGCTTATATGTAGTGACATTGAAAATTACTACTCCCTCCACGGTTAAGATTTTTGCATATTAATTAAGAAATTTGTTTAAAATGTAGGTAAAACACTATATTATTCTTAAATTTTCCAAATTATTATTATTATATATTCTAAAAAGACATTAAGTTTTATTTTTTCAATTATTAAACAAGGGTAAAATAAATAAAAATAATAATTAATATTTATTAATAACGGTAAAATATTAATAAAAATTTTAAACAACATCTATTAAGAAATGGAGAGAGTAGTATATTAGTTGATTTGTTGAAAACTTGAAATCGAATGGGATCTAAGAATATTCGATCTAATTTAATGAAATTAAAAATTAATATAAATATATTTAATATGGATTTATTACCTTATTATAATGAAAATCAACATTTTAAAAGAAATGATTAACAAAACAAATTAACCTTTTTCTTTTAATTTATCATTACTAATATAAATATATTAAACATCGAATCATGATCAAGTTATCGATCAGTTTAATGTTGGGTGGGATTTTGATACCATTAAATTATCATAACATCAAAAATTAATTGCCCCGAAAAAGACAGAGTTTGTCTCACATGTTTCTTGCAAGAAATGTCCTAAAAGCAAGCTTCTTGTTTAGCATGCCCAATTACCAAAACAGCTTTTTGTGTATAAAATGTTTCGTTCATGAATATGGGTTCTCAGAGTGCATAAAAACTCTCAACATCTGTGAAAATAAGATTTATGTTCTTAAACTATAAAAAGAAGTGTCATTAGGCGGGCAGATAGATACAATTAGTGAAGATGCATTTAAATTTGGATTAACTGGTATAATAATAATTTAAATCTCATATTAATGATTTATATATGGTTAGAAATTACTTTAAATAAATAATAGCAAGAAGTAGTAGAAAATATAAGGTTTAATATTATTTTTCCTTCAAGAATTTATCAATTTTCTAGCAGACAATGTTGCAGGGTATATTTTAGGAAGCAGTGTGATGGGTCCTATCGTATTATTGTACAGAAAAGAGAAAGGAAAGAGCCGAAAGAGGCCGTAAACACCATGGAAGAGAATAGATTGGAGGAAAGCTTTTCTGCTGGAAAATGCAAAGGCCATTTTCATGGACCACTTCTACCCACTATCTTTTTGTAACCAAAAGCCTTATCAATGATTTTCACCTTCCAATCCTCTCTTCTTATATTTATCATCTGACTTCCAAATATCGGATGTATTAATTTGAAAAATGATAGTTACCCTTTTAATTCTACCATTTTCTCTAATTTGATGGCACATTTCTATCGTAAATTTGTTTATAGAAGACCCACATAAAAACAAATTCTAATTGCTATCATGACAAGAGAAAGGCAAACTAGCAGTTCTCTTTCCCTCAAAACTCAAGGGATTAATTTATGAGTTTTCATTCCTTTATTCATTTAATAAGGTGTCAATCTTCCTACTAGAAAATAGTATATATAATATATTCTATGTTCTTATAAAATTTATTTTCTAATCAATGACCATGACAAGGTTTGCTGAGACATTGCAAATCCCATTTTAATTTCATCTAGTCTACGTAGAGAACAAACCCTAAGAAACAAATTTAAGGTGAATCAGAAACCAAATTCACCAGAAAAAAATTTGCATGTTCCCCGTGATCACCTATGCAATTAGGTAATTAGGATTACTGCATTAATTAGGTTTCTAGTCATTTCTTTCACGTAAACTTGTTCATAAAATATCCATAGTTCCTTTCACATGTCTCCACCTCTTTGTTTCCTTCGGAAATCCCAAAATTCTTTTTGTTATTTGTCATCTCTAAGTTGATAAATCCATCTCTGCATTAATTTGCCTGTTTTGGACACATCTTGTTAACTTGGCCCCTCTTATATATACCCATTAATTGATTACCATTTTGAAATTTGAGTCCATATAATTAATTTAAGGCTTGCTCAATAACATAAGCTTGTGTTTGATTAAGTTACTGAAATTTTATATAAACATGAGATGCGAACTATAATAACTTTTTTTTCTTTTTTTTTTTTGGGGGGGAAAATGTCACATATAATTCATTTAATGATGAAAACATATGCAACGAATGCTATTAACAAGAAATTAGGAGCATTAGGACCCCGGAATTCAAAATCTAACATAAAATTTGCTACTTCGGAAGACTAGGAGCAATAAAATTCGCAGATCTTCTAATAAACGCAACTTTGAGATTACTAACATCGCCCCACAAAATCCTACGACATGCAACAATTAAACCCAAGTCAATTCCTATATATAGTTGCTATCAATATGCATACATCAAATGGCTCTATCTCTCTACATGTATACGTGTGTGGCTAAAGCAACTAGGACCGTGAAAATCTCAATCCGACGGACCACATTTCACGTGGTGAAAATAAATAATATGATGTGGTGGTGTGGTGTGGTGTGGTGGGGCAGCAGGAAATGGACAGAAAGGCATGATCGCAGTACGGGGAGGGATGGGTGGGTCCAAGATCATGTGGATGGGCAAAAGGCCATACCTTGGGCATGTGGTGTGGGTGTTCAAAATGGTACAACTGATTGAAGCTAAGGCCCAAACAGAGAGGCAAAGTGTATGCGTGTGTGTTATTGCAAGCTGGAGTAGGAAAGCCGAGTTAGAAAATAACTAATAAGGTATAGGGACTGACTACTGCTGTGTATATAGTCTGAATTCAATTAAGTATATGCATATATATCTATGGAGTACAATGTAGTTGCTCATCTACTTTGCTTTGCTTTCACATCAAATCAACTATACCCATTTCCAAATATATATATAAATATATATATTTTAAAAAATTACCAGTTTAAAATCGTGAACCGCTAGTTCCAAACCAGTATCAGAGATTACAGTTCCAAGAAATAGTTAAAAGTAACATATAATTAAATAAATTTCTAGTTTGATTTGCTATTAAAAAAATATTTCATTATTCTATTATTTGTTAATCATAACTAAATACTTGATTTATGTTTACATTTTTTTTCTAACTTTATTTATTATTACATTTGCAAAATTATGTTTATATCTTCCAAACTCATATTTTTCAAATAACATATTTGTTGAATAATAATAATAATAATAATAATAATAATAATTAATCAATAAATTGTAATAGAATAGTTTTACAAATAAATTTTATGTTATATTAATAACTAATTAATAAAACTTTAAGCAATAATTCCTTTAAAATAACAGTAATAAAAAATATTAAATGAACTTTAATAAATACATTAATTTTGTAAATAAATTTTATTTTAATAACTATTTTAGAAAAGAGAAAAATAAATTACAAATAAAGCTTTTTTTTTTCGGAAAAAGCACATCCAATAAACAATCCAGTTGTTTTGGCATTTGATGCAACGTTTTTGAAAATGTGTCCGTTCATCAGTTATTGTTGTGCAGAGTTGCGATTGAATGTTGCACTGGCCGTATATTTTGAACAACGTCGTTTCATTCATGTATCAGAAAAAAAAAAAAAAGAGCCTACTACACGGTGCCGTTCCACTGAAAGAATTTGGGGTCGGAAAACGGTGCCGTTTTGAAAAGGGAATTTATGGTAAAAACACTGTTATTTAAATAGTATCATTTGCTATGGATTTTAATGTATTTAAATAGAAAAAAAATAGCCTCTACACGGTGCCGTTCCATTGAAAGAATTTGGGGTCTGAAAACGATGCCGTGAAAAGGGAATTTATGGTAAAAATACTGTTATTTAAATAGTATCCTTTGCTATGGATTTTAATGTATTTAAATAGATATGTGATTGTGTTGAAACTTAAAAGAAAAGACTGAAATTGTCTCCACAATATAAGTAGGCCTTTAAATTCTTTAGCAATGTTACGGGAACATGATCATCAATCATGTTAAATTCTTGTAGCAATTTTTCTTTTGAACTGCTATTAATTCCCTGGTGAATACTTTATATATATATTTGTATTACAGATATACTCATTTATTTTACGATTTGAGACTAATTTTATTCCGATAATAGTTACAGTTAAACATTCTTTTTTATTCTTTAATATTGCATTTTGTAAATGTCGAACTCAAAATTTGTTATTCATAAATTCAATCTATATTATCAATTGATACACAACTCTTAGACCGTGAATATCTATTTAATGTTGAGTTTCAAGGGCAAAACATATAAGAATTGTATTACCCTAAACTTTAGTGGTTGTGAATTTATGGGTACTCCTTGATAATTTAAACTATTGTGAAGTTAGCATCCACTATATAAATCTTTAGTACATTTTTTTCGGGTAAATCTTTATTACATTTCGTGAAATTTCTTCAATACTAAATTATGATTAGATATGCAACAGGAAAAAAAGATTGAATTATTAGTGCCTGTAAAATTTACTGGATAATAGTCATTTAAATTAAATATAAACAAAAAATTATTAATAATTTTTTATGAAAACACTTAATTTTTTTTTTCTCACGACTAACTGTCAGCAACCATTTACCAATTATCAACCACCATTTTTAGTTATATTTCGCCGCTTTGAATTATTTAACCAAATATATCCTTAGTGTTTAATCCCTTGCTCTTTTTTTTAAAAAAATATTATTATTTTTATTTCACTCTCTTGAAAATGCAAAAAAAAAAAAAAAAAAGAAGTCCAACAACATAATTACATTAAATTGATTTTTAATTGTTTTATTAAACCACGGTAAAACCCTTTCTATAGGAATTTGTTGTATATCTTAAATTAATACCAATTAAGAATCTTATTGTTCTTGATCATCTGTTTGCAATAAAAACTCACTGAATAGACGCATGTGATCAAATATACATATGACGCATTTGATTTCTCTCAATAAAATGTTAGAAAGGAAAAAAAAAACCCACACCAAGACAATATCGTAATAATATATGAATTTAATTAATTAGGATTTGATAACAGTTGTTTTCACAAAAAAAGGATTTGATAATAATTAATGAAGAACACATAAGCACGTGAATGCAGAGGAAATGAAGACCACTAATAATAAAAAAAGTTAAGAATTTATAAGATTTATTTTTATTTATAGATTGATAATCAAATCATTAAAAAATTATGATAATAAATGGACCACTTTGTGGGCACAATTATGAAAATGACGCAAATATATTACTATATGGTGCTGTCCTCGCGTGCGTGGCTTCATTCTCCATAGTGGATTAATAATTAAATATGGGGGCCATGCTTTTTCTTCTTTAACAGAAAATATTTATCCTTTAATTCTAAAATTTTAATTCAATAAACATATATGATATTGTGAATTTATAAGCTTAAATATCAATAATTTGGAAAATATTACAAATAAAAAAAGGGAAAATATATTAGTTGGACTTGAAAACTGTTAATAATATAACATATCTATTATATATATAAATTTTTTTTTGACATTTTATTTAGAAATAGGAAATATATATTATATCAATTTCTTTAGGAAAAATAGTATGAATTGCTAATATATGAAAGATGTATAAAACTGCAAAATTTATTAATGTGAAGATTTTGGCGATTGAATACCCAAATGCTAAATATATATGGGATAAGATAATTTTCTCTTGGAGTGTTTTTGTCAATAAGGAATAAAAATGGGTCCAAATGGGGGGGCTTAGGACCGAAAATATTTAAGCCGTGGTTGAGATGAGCATAAATATAAGCAAACAAAAATTAATTTAGACATTGAGATTGAAAGAGAGAAAGGTCATGATAGTTGTAGCCCAAACCACAGGCACATCCCACAGAACTGGACCAATGAATTGGTTGCCGGGGACCATTCCCATTCGGTTTATGAAAATTTAGTCTTTGAATTGAACAATCCATCATAATTTTTCCTTTTCCCAATTTCAAATTTATGGATAGAATTTTTTTTCTTTTTTTTGAAAAAAAAATAAAAAATGTAGGATGCATCTTGTCAAAGACCCATATGTGACACGTCCCATTCTAATTATCTAATAGCTTACTTCTTTTTCTTGCCTTTCTTCTTGAATTCATCCTCTTTAGGGCTAAATGTTTTATGGGTTTATTGAATCTTGACTTGGAAAAGGAAATGGGAGGGTTAGTGCTCTTATTGTGGGGCTTTTTGTGGGCTTCTTTGAGTGATTTTGACCAAACTTATGAGTTGTAATTAATGGGGTTGGCCTTTAAAAAGTTTATTGTTTCCTTTGTCGAGTCATAACTTAAGGCTGCCTACAGATCCCAATTGGCCCAACTTTTTCATGATTAGTCGTTGTACTTCGAGGCCATGGCTTAGCTGACTCAATTTCTTTAAAGTTTAATTTGTTGAGGATAATGGCAGAAAATTGAATATTATGACCAAACGCCTTCATTCGTTGATTTTTGATGTATAAAGTAAAAGGGAAGTATAGAAACAGGACATACGAGAGGAAGATTATATGAAAGCGATTTTAGCAGAATATGTGTTCGTAGTAGGTTTAATTTTTCTGCAAATAAATAGTGTGGCTCCAAACAAAGAGAGAGGTCAGATGATTAAGAGTATATTTGCTAGCTAAGAACTGCTACTTAATTTATTCTTTTTCTCAACCTTTATTTTTATCTCTCTCTCTTGTTTCATTAACACTTGGAAAAAAAAAACACATGAATCCGAATTTAGCAGAATTTGTGGCACAAAAATATTGTAACTTTAAAGAAAGAATTGAAATAATTTAGAGTATATTGGCTGACCGAGAATTGATAATTAACTTATTCAATTTATTATTTGTTTTTGTCTTATTTTTGTTTTAATAAAACATAATATATTTATTTTTCATGTAGTTCTATCATAAAAAATTTCAAACGATAACACATGAAAAATTATTATATGTCATTAAAATAAAATTAAAAAAAAAAAGAAAAAAAAGAGATAATAGCTAACAGTTACATTGGCTGGGCATATATATTTTTTTAAATAAAGAGAAATAACATTAAAACTGTAAATATTCATTATATAACAGGTGTTGGAGGTTCTAAGGCACAGTGCACAACTTTAGAAAGTGATAAGAAATTTTCTCTGAAGTTTCTCATTCCTTTGCTCCCAAATCGACCACAAGCTTATACATAATTTGCTTACACAAATCTCATTTGATTGGCTTATGACATAAAATATCCATGCATTTAAGCTATTGGTAGAAGATGGAGAAACGGAGCTAGAAGGGGTTCATTGTCTGCAGGTGAAACTCTGCTTTCCACATATCTAATAACATATTCAACTTGCCCATTGCCCTCAGAGAACAAAGAACAGAAATAATTTTTCGCAATTTCACACATACCAGCAATGTCTGTAGTCCAAGAACCATCATCTCCTGTGAGACCCTGTATGCAGTTCAATTTCTTCTTGGCTGATGCACTAGCATGGAAGAATTTGGTGTTAAGATCTCCTGTGGGACCCTCTTTCAATCAAAACACTTTTGCTCGTTGTTTCCGGTACAATTCCTCCTGTGTCCCATTGATTGGACGTATACTCTCTCATTCTCGTACATTCTTTATTGGTCCTTTACAGAATCGTAATCTGATGGAAGCCCATGAAATTTTCTCGGAGAAAAAATGTGGAATCGGGTTCGGCCCTAAATGGAAAAAGGTAAATAGGTTCTAAACCCAATACTAAGAAAACATTTGGGTCCATTCGCAGTTTTTTTTTTTAACAAATTAATCAAAACCTAGAAATAAAGCAATTAAGAAAAAGAAAATTGCAAAATTAGCCAAGAGGGCGCCATAAATTAGGTATTTAAGACGATAAAGAAATCAAATTTAAGTATTTAAGAATGGGAAGGAAAATAAAACATTAATTAAAGTTGATGAATCAGATTAGAGGGGCATTGTCAATGTCAAAGTTTAGCCGAAGAATGAGAATCCAAATGTAATAAATCCTCAAATTTGAGGAATCTTGGTACCAAGCCAAGTGTTGAGCAAACCTAGTTTCCGACAAAATTGTGGCAGCTAGTAGTCAATTTATGTGCAAGGGAAATTCTAGTTTTTTGGGTTGGAAAGTCGGAAGGCTAGGAGTGAGTAACTGGGTCAATTTCTGAGTGAAGCTAACTCTTAAAAATTTCAATTAATTTTAATTCAAGTCGGCTCTAAACTAAATTCATAAAAATTCAGATAATAAATAAAATTCACATCAATCTCAATGTCAACAATTTTTTGCTACAACCACATAACTTCTCTTTTTCTCTGATTATGAGATTGTGGGTATTGTTAAACTTACAGGTAACTTTTTACATAGGGGCACAGGTGTTGTTAAACCTCTTCGAGAGATTACAGTGAGTAGTCAATTTATCAGGAGCTTTGCAAGTTAAACTTACAGGTACCACTTATTTCCTTTAGTTTGTATTTAATTGTAGTATTAATTTTTATAATTATGATTATGACCTAAGTTAACAATAAATATATGGAAAAAAAATTATGGGTTTGAAACCCATTAGAAGAGATCTCACCCCCAATTTCCCCTCTTTCTGGTTAGGTGATTGTACAGAAAATACATATGAATTTATATGTGAAATGTTTAAATAGAGGATATTTTATTTTTTTTAAAAATGAAGAATGCTTGTTCAATTGCTTATATAGTTCATTTATTATTATTGTTATATTTTGTTTTGCTTATACGATTCCCATTTTGGAATTTGAGCTAAAGAACTTTCATGACAAATCAATCAGCGTCCGTCACTAAAGCTAATAGTTGGATAATTGGTCATGAAAGTTCACTTTTGTTGCTATTATTACAATTTAATACTTTGATGGAAGAGATGCTAACATTACAATTACCTACTCCTTTCATTTCATTTTAGAATTTTGTTTCACTTTAAATATCTATTTTTATAAATCAAATGAATATACATCACCCTCATTTTTTAAAATTGCACTATTTTTTTAGCATTTATAAAAAAAATATTCAAGTTAATTGCAATGTGAAATTTATAAAATTGATAAAATCTAATTATTTTCTTAATTTGTGTGAAAAAACCAAAATGGATATTTGAAGTGGAATAAGGATATAATTTATGTACAATATTGCTAGTTAAAAGAGTTTATTGAATAAAACGATAGGTGATTTTTATTTATATATTCTGTTTGTCCGAATGAATTAGTCAATTTTAGAGAGAAAAAAAATTTATTCCAATGAGTTTATTTATTTTATAGATATATATAACTTTCAATTTCTTTCAAATTTTATCCTTTGCTTCAATAAATACTTCACTTCAAACTTCATTCATTTCAAAGTATATTATATTTAATTACTTAGATTATTAGTGATTTTCTTATTTTTAGTGCAATACTAAAAAAGAACAAACTCA
Organism: Triadica sebifera; assembly: GCA_023653625.1. Classification (NCBI taxonomy): domain Eukaryota; kingdom Viridiplantae; phylum Streptophyta; class Magnoliopsida; order Malpighiales; family Euphorbiaceae; genus Triadica; species Triadica sebifera. The sequence continues at coordinate 10,061,782 of CM042911.1, read as the reverse complement.
TTGAAATGAAGAGAACAACACTTAACATATAACAATAACAGTTAATTGGATAAATTTTGAATGAAAAAACTTAATAGCACAAAGTGGTAAAAATTAGACACTAAACATCTTCCAAATTTCAAAGATCTAACAAAGCCCATTTGAAATGAAAGTATAATCATTCCCCTTATTTATTATAGGGTTCATTGGATACTTTTCCTCATAAATGTGATTCCTGACCATATATATATACATATAGTACATAATAGAACTATGAATGCATACCTCACATGCACCCATGAATTAAGTCATATGGATATCTCCATCCAGGAGAGAAAATAATAAAAGGAAACACACATGGAGTCACATGAAAACAACCCTTTCAATATGAATTAAATAAATCATGAATATATATGGTAGTGATTCTCACAAGACAAGGCCCACCCACATTTTCTCTTAATTTATTTATTCTTCCACACATGCATATCCATTAGACTTCAATTGGATGTGGATATCTTACCAGCATAAGTATATATATATGAAAAATGAGACCAAAAACCCTACCCTACCCATGTGACACCACATACCTCCCAGTAGATGTTGCTATGTAAATGCATGATTGATGAGCTCATACTTAATTTATATATAGATGGGTTATTGTCTATCTATATTGTTCTTAAAATTCAAATGGGCATGAATTAGAAGAAAGTAGATTCGATTAACTATTTATCGCACTTATCTAATTCTTTTTTCATAACATCTTAGGCAACTAATCAAATTATATTATAAATGCAATTTGTCTGAATTCTATAATGAAAATTTGATTTCAATTTAAGAAACACAAGAAGAAGAAAAAAAACATTATTTGGTCTCTATATTTTGTCATGTTTCTTAATTTAGTTCCTGAAGCTTTTTATGCATTCAAATTTCATGAGTATCCTCATAAATCTAAAATATAATATAAAATCAGAAGGATGGTCTTTTTAATCCATTGTTTTTTTTAAGTGTAAATTGATGAATTTTTAACGATAATCATAAAACTCATTTTCTTATATAGTTTTCATAATTTATTTTTTCCTTTTTATTAAATTATTTTCTATAATGATAACATAATTTTTTTGTTATTAATTTTATTAAGTGGAGACTATAAATAGAGTGAAAATAAGAATTTAAGGATTAAATTTATAAAAATTAAAATTTTAGAGCTGAAATTAAATTACATGAGGCAAGAAACATGTTTTTTTTTCCTTTCTTCCTCAATTTAATCATTTGATGCGAAAAAAGACATATAAGCACGTACCGTCATATAGCTCTATATGCTATACATTTAGAGGGTCAGGATGCAATTGTTTAGATAAGAAAGAGGAGAGGTTAGATGTGAAGTGACGGAGGGGGGATCAGCGAGACATGCACGCCCCATGCACGTGCAAGGTTAGAATTGAAGTTTGTTCCTATTAGTTTACTGGCTTTGGGTTTAACTGAAATGCTCTTAATATCATAAATCATTTTTTTTATAAATTGATACTAAATTTTTTTAATTATTATATTTTATAAATGTTTTAATGTGATATTCAATTTCAATTTTTGTATCAATATGATAATATGACAGCCGAAAAATACGTCACATGATATACTGATTCAGTTATCGCATCATTTTATTTATCACACATTGAATTTTGATACCACATTTAGATATGACAATTCTTATTGTCGTATCTAATTATGTGATAACTCAATTATATAGGATACAATCATACTAAATAGTAATATGACACGTTTAATTAATCGTATCATATCGTGTTAACGCGAATTTTAACTATATTGTATAGTGTCATACACGATTATATTTAACATAATTAACTAATAATTTTTAATTAAATCGATTATATAATTAATCCACATAAAAATCAATTCACTCAGTTATTCACAAACTAATCAATTTAATCGATCAATTTTAATCGGTCTGATTAAATAAGTTAAACTTTGATTGCTCACCATTGTTCTTTTATATAGTTTTAATCCGTCAATTTATTATTTTTACTAATATGTGATTGATTATTGCAAATGAAAAAAAGAATCATATATGTTGTAAAGTGTAAATCATATAATAATGTGAAATTGAATCATTGATGGTTGTAAAACAAAATAATTTACTTTACAATACATTAATATTAATAAAATAAAAAGTTAAATTCAATGTGAAAGTAATTAAAAATATTAAAAAATCTACATTTTCTAAAGGATTAATACATTATAATAAAAGTAACTATTTAGAGTTATGTATTGCTAAGTTTTTATATTAGTTAGAATTAACTTTAATTGTGTAAAATAATTATTAACAATTTTTGTATTATATAATACTTATACTAATTTTTTGTTTATGATCACATATAATATTATATATAACAAAAAAATAATTAACTAAAATTAAAATAATTATATATATATATATTATTCAATAAAAATAAATTATTAATATATATTTATATATACAGTATACGAATATAATTAAATTTATAAAAATATATTATAGATTTATTCATATATAAATATATGTTATAGATATTTGAATACTTGCATTTTGAATGTCATTAAAATTATTAAATATTTTATATATTTTTAAATATATTTAATAACACAATTTTTTTCATATTATAAATAAAGTGGTATGATTATAATAGATATTCGTTTATACAATTAAATCCATATCGTTTAATCGTATCATATAAAAAATTATCAACTTTAGTCACATTGCAATTTTAAAAAAAAATTAATATTAATATATAATAATTAAATTTTTTGATGTGATAAATTTTAATACTATTTATATTATTATATGCCACCCCCAAATCTCATGGCTCTAATCATCCTGCATTCCAAAAGTTTTTCGGTCCCACTTTTCTAATTTTTATCTGATCAACTCCGTATTACTGTTGGGTTTTATTTCTCCCAATAATTAAGCGGTCGAAAAAGGTGAATTCCTTTTATTTTAAAAGGAAAATAGTTTTCAGCACAAGTCTGTGACTCTGTTTGGTATGACCGTGAAAAAAATTATTTTTTTAGAAAAGTTGAAAAATAAATATTTTTTAAAAAATTATTTTTTTAGAAAAGCTGAAAAATAAATAGTTTTGATATCTGTTAGGAGGTTCTTAAATTCTAATTATTTCATTAATAGAGAAGAATGTGTTAAATTAAATAAAATTATCTCTTCTTTTTCTAATCATAAATTTATAATGCTGAAAATGACTTTTTCTCTTTAAATAATAATAATAATAATAATAAAAGGAGTAGTACATTTCATTTTCATCATTAATTGGACTCACAATTTATCCGCGTCCTTTGACTGACACTGCCATTCTTGGCTTGCTGCTTGAAATTTGAAAACACACAATTGACAATTCTTCTTTTGGGAAAGAACAAATAACATTTTCTAGCCAACTACAATCATAAATAATTTTTTTTAAAATTAATAATTTATTTTTATTATTTTATAAAAATATTATTTAAAATAAATAATTAAAAAAATTATAATTCAAATATATTGATTATTTTACGATTACAATTATTGATAACGAACAGATATTCTAAATTTTTATAAAAATTTATTAAATTATAGATAAAATTTTAAAAAAATTAACACAAAAATATTTCAAATATAGAAAAATATATAATATATTGCATTATAATATTTAAAATTTATATAGTATAAAATGAATAAATATTATTTTAAATGATAAAAAGTAAACTGTTAGTTTTTTAAAAATTTATTTATAACTATAATTTATTAAAATTTAAAATAAATTTTCTATAATTTATTCTATGAAAAAAAAATACCAATTGCTTTTAAGTTTTAAGTTTTAACCACATTAATAATAGCATAAATGAAAAAAGAAATATTTATTTAAATAATTTCACTTTCCATTTTTATTTATCTCAAAATATAGTTCCACTTATTATTTTTTATACTATAATTAATTTTTAAATTATCTTTTATATCCATTTTTAATTATCTTGGAAAATTATTTATTTAATTTTTTTTTAACTTTTTCAAATGAAAATTATTTTAATATATGTAATTTTTTTACATTGTTGGTTTAATATACATTATTTATCAAATTTACTAATATCAATTTAATTTTTTTATTTTTTATTGAATGAAGTATATAATAAAAAAAATTATCATTTAACTATAATAATTACTTTTCTGAAGGAAGTGACACTTGTTTAGGATGGAGCAACAGTAGAAAATTATAGATATAATTAATCCCACATTATGCAACTGAAAACTCCACCAGTTATGACACGGGGCATAACGTTATTGCTAACATAGGTTGTGGTGTTTATTGCAGACACCGGCGTTGATGATCTATGTATCGCAAATAAACGATACAGTAAAGAAGAAAAGAATTACAACTTTGCCGCCGGCACGAGCAGGATTAGTTTCTGTTGTCCAAGTTGACTGGCTGAGATACTGTAGTATGACAAAATAAAGAAGAAAAGAATTACAGTTACTGAAGAAATGATTATGAAATCAAAACAGGACAAAGCATCACATGATATCCATTGCCTTTAATTATTATTAAGCAAATCCCATTTTGTGCAGATTCACACATTTTCAGACACCAAATAGAACACAAACCAAACAGGGAAAGAAAAGAGTGTTTTCATTCTCTTTCAAGAAAGAGATCTCTCTCTGTTTTGTGGAGAGCAAGCGAGATCTAGAAGGTTGTGTTTTGGTGTTTGGCATTTTACTCTTTTAACACGCGATTCCTTTCCCTCTGCGTCTGTGTCTCTGTCTGCGTCTCTGTCTCTGTCTGTGTCTCTGTATGTTCATATAATTGGAATTGTTTCTTTCTTTCATTAGCGATTTAGCGGAGAGGTATTGGTGGATAAACCTGCTTTAGATCTACGTGTGGCATTTCTGCAATTTAGTTTTAAACCACAGGGCTTAATGAATGTTTAAGGTAGTTATGGTGAAATTTATGAGCTTAAACTTCAGCATGAATGTGAAACTTTTCTTTCAATTTCTTTCTATGTGTTTTTGGCTTCTTATTTCTTGTATTCGTTTCGTATTTGCAGCTGATTAGGAGTGGTTTCTTGCTTCATTCAGGAAATTATGGCGGGAGAATTTGAAGAACACTATAGCATTAGCTTTCAGGTATAATCATTATTACCATTACTTCTTTCCCCCTTTCCCCTTATCTTTCCAATTTAATACTCAAGGATCTTACTGTAGATTAGGATATTTACATGCCTTTTTTTCCCCTTTGACAATTTGGTTGCCGCTTTCTTAACAATGCGTGACTTGATGAAGTCTGTAAATTATTTGAAGTGGAAAACGTTAGGTTCTTTAATTCAGAGTCCTGAGTTGGATGTTTTGATTTGATTTTGATGCTTTTACTATCGCTATTACTATTGATAGATCTATTCTTATTATTAAGCTTTAAGGCCATGTGATCTCCAATCGCATTCAGTGTGATCAATGCAGGCGAACTTGAGGCTTGAGCTTGTATTTGTGCATCCTTGTCCTGCTGCATCTGATTTAACAGTTATATTCTAATAAAACTCTTTTGGTCTTCATTTGAATGATAAAATAACTGAAAAGGACCATTATTTACATATCTTTTCTGGTGAGAAGCCATGATCATCATTGTTCATCATGTTGAACTACATTCACATAACGTGGTGAAATCTGTATGTGACTATTTTAATACGGAGAAAAGAAACCTAGGCTGAAATTTTTCGTGCTTTATTTTGGAATTGATTGGATCTTTGACCGAAATTATGGTACGTTATTTGAATTTACAGCCCCAACATTCTAATATGATCTATCTGTGATCAAGAAGGATTGTGCTTTCTATAAGTAGATATTATTCCTGAACTATAGCTAGTGTGAATTCTTAACATAATTTCTCCTATAGATATGTCTGTTTGCTATCAATTTTGAGATTCTCTAGGATGCTCTCAAATTTTTCTGCAAGTTCTTTGTTAGTTAAAATTTTGCTTGCTTGAAAATCATTTCCGTTTCTTGCTCTACCACTAATGAAAAGTCATCCCCTTGTTCAATTTTTGACATGTGCACATTTGAACTGGGCAGACAGATTCTTTGCACTCAGGCTCTATATCATTTGGAAGATTTGAAAGTGAAGACTTGCCCTGGGAAAGGAGGTCATCTTTCTCTCACAATAAATACCTTGAAGAGGTTGAGAAATGCTCCAAACCAGGTTCGGTTATTGAGAAGAAAGCTTATTTTGAAGCCCATTTCAAGAAAAAGGGCATGCGGCTGCCAGGTTCTTTTGGTAGCCAAAATGGTAGAGAATGCCACGGTGAAAATGATTCCTTCGAAAATGTTAGCCACAAAGGAGGAGAAGATGATAACATGAATGCAAGTAGCCATTATACTCAGTTTGATGATGGTGTGCTCGAGAATGCGGACTATGCAAAATTTGATGATGGATATTCAGGGGGTCAATTTGATCATACCAACAGTAGCACCCAATACGCTCATTTTGATGAGAACCATGAAGGTTCAGAAGATTGTGGAGAATGTGAAGGAATGGAATGTGAAACGGAAAATCCTAATGTTTTATCTTCTGAATCTCGGATGGAAGCGGCTTTGGACAATGCTAATGTTATGTTGGAAGGTGTCCTCGAAAATATTAAATCTCAGGAAGCATATCAAACTTATACTGGATCTGATAGTAATGACAGACAAAAGACAGGAACAAAAGAGAAGCTTAATAACAATGGTACTAGTGTGGATGAAATATCGATGCCTATTAGCCCATCCCTTAGAAGTGGAACAGCTGGAATTAAGAAAATCACTGCAGTACATCAGCAAAATCATTCTCCTAAGGTCAGTACTAACATGTTAATGAAAGTCATATTGAGAAAAAAAATGGGAAGCATCGTAAAAAAAACTAACATCATTGCTGACCATTTCAAAGCACTGAAGACAGTAATCTGATAATGTCTAGTAATTCGGTTCTACTTTCTTATGGGTTCTATACTCTTTTTTCTTTTCTTTTTTATTTTATTTATTCTGTCAAATTGGTATCAAAATTTTCAAATGGCGCTTTGCACTATAACCTGAGCCCAATAGTTTTCTTACCCAGTTGGGAGCTCCAACGGAAAGTAAATGTATCGAGCCAAGAATGAAGTCTCCGGTTATTGGCAGTCAAGTTCAGAAATTTAATATTAATGATACGTCAAAAACTGCTATGAAGAAGCAGAATAGAAGGGAAAGAGAAAGTCCACAAAGAAGGAAGTTGGAAAAGCAGCCACCACAAGCTGCCATTCCAACAAGACGCACACTGCTCGGAACTCTCAAAGGAAAGGTTAGCTATCATGAGGCAATATTCTTAGATTTGTCTACTACACAAGTTTATTTGTTATTCTCATTAAGCAATTTCCGGAATTTGTTCGGTCTTTTTTGCTCAGGATTCTGAAAGTTTTAATTCAAGACTAAATCTTGCAAACAAAAGGTACTTACTGTCTTAGTGTCTTTCAAATTGAAATCTGCATGTTACATTGGTTGCATCCCCTAAACTGCATTTTTTCTATAGTGCCAGTGAAAAGGAACCAAAGGTAAAGAAAGTAGTTGAATCTCAACCTTCTGGATCTAAGAAAGATGAACCTAGAGTCCGTCAGAGCTCAAACAGGTTTGTAAGATGCATCATTACATTTATATGGCAAACTCAATGTTTGGAAATTCACAAATTAGTTGTGGGGACTTATGTTGCAGACTTAAGCAGACTATTAGTTCGGCTATGCCAGAAGCAAGTACAAGCACTCCAATTTTTAGTTTCAGAAGTGATGAACGAGCAGAAAGGAGGAGAGAGGCAAGTGAACTTGTTTCATGTATGACTTTTCTAAAGTTTAGGGACCAGATTTGAATGCTTACTCTTTCTGCTTGTGATTCATCTGATTCAGTTCTATATGAAGTTGGAAGAAAAAATGCAAGCTAAGGAGGCGGAGATGAGTCAAATTCAAGCAAAAACACAAGTATGTGGACTTTTCCAACAAGGTCTTTTGTTATTATTATTTAAAAGGATTTAGAATTCTACTGTGGCTCTGCATTTTTGAGCAGAAGATTGGTACAAATGTCGATACTTCTAGAAGTAGCTGCAAAATTATTAACGTTCTTCTGAAATCTGTAGTTTTGTAACAAAGAATCTACTAATATATCAGTTTTTCAGGAATTATGTATTCAATGATTTAATTTTGGTCAAGTTAATGATTGTCATTGTTGTAGGAAAAGACACAGGCTGAGATTAAACAATTCCGGAAAAGCCTTAATTTCAAAGCAACGCCTATGCCTTCTTTCTATCATGATGCTGCATCGCCAGGTTCCAGTGGAAACAAGGTACATTAGCAGTTTTTTAATTACTTGGTTTTGCTATGGTCATTTTTCATGGCATAATGATTGAAAAACTCATTTATATGTAGTTTGAACATGAGATGCTTAAATGCTTCATCAAAGTTCTTCTATCAGTACATGCGGTCATACGATGATATTGCCTCCTAGGCTATTTATTGTGTTCTTTTATGTGATGCGAAACATAAGGACTTGATAGATAAGCTGGAATTTTCTGCATTTATTTGGTTTTCACTGTAAGCATCTCTCCGTGCATTACAAGAAATGGTGCAGTTAATGATTTAAAGTTTTGATCGGGATATGGTGATGAGTCATCAGTTTATACGTCTGAGAAATGAGAATCTTGGCATCTGCAAAACCAAAAAGAAATGATAAGTGAAACGATAAAATGGAAACAAAATTCTTTTTTCTTCCTCCAATGAGTTTCTACGGTGGCCTAAGTAAGTGCTACTTCATGTAAATTTTGGATGAGGAAACACGTAGTATGAATGGGAATCCTACACATCCACTAATATCAGCTAAAGTGTGAAGTAAAAGAAGCTTCTAGAGAAGGACCAATGAAAATGTATTTATGTATTAAAGGCTTGGCAAGAATGCATGCTATATAAAAAGGTGTAACTATGAATTTCTCTGAATATACCACTGCAGTATTATTCTCCATACCTTTCAGTGATGCAATGTTTTTGCAAAAATCCCAAGATAATGTCTATTCTTTCCCCTGTGAAGATATGCTTCTCAGGAAAAAAATTCATGGTTAGGAACATTTCAAATCTTCTAGAAATATTATAATACCCTTCTGTCTTTTGCTGAACTTGAAGGAAGTGCCTATTTCATCTGAAGAGATACACTGAAACCAAATATATGTTGATGCGGGAATGCTGTTCACTAGGCTGCTCCCGTTCATTATAAATCTTTTGTAGTTTGGCATAAGCCACTTTACGTGGCTCTTCTGTGTGATACTACTAGTTGTTCCCCTGAGTTTGATATTTGTTTTCTGGGCTTGCAACCATCTCTTGTTCATATTATTTGTTTTACGCTAAGTGTTGATTGAATATGAAGCCAGCTTTTCTTGCTTTTATCTTAGGTCACATCATCTAAAAGTAAACCAGCTAAAATACAGCATAAGTCAACAAGTCCAGGGAATGGAGCTGCGACAAGATCCCAATTCCTTTACAAGGCTGGAAATAACCATGTAGGTGAGCTTGTGAAAGCAATCAGTCCACCTGAATCCTTGGGCACAGTTGATTGTCATTCAACAGAGCCTTCTGAAGCGGGAGAAACTCTACCAAAAAACAGCAGCAGCAATACAGAAGCAGTAATGAAAAATGGTGTCACTGGCAAGAAGTCAGAGAAGGTTACTACTCCTCAAAGACGTCGAGTGTCAGAGAAAGGTAGATTGTCGAAAGACCATAGAGTTGAAAGCAAGCCAAAGATGGGAAACCGTAGAAGCAGCAGTGATTTGGTGAGAAAAAGTATGAAAGGTGTTGGAATTGGGAGCAATTCCGGAATGGGTCGTGTAGCAGTTGGTGTAGCCTCGTAAACTGAGTTGAGTTCTCCAATGGCTGAAAGATGCTGTTGCAATTGACTGTGATTAAGGTCTATGTATGTTTTGTCACCACACTGGGAATAGTGGGGGATCAGGCATTCCCTCCCATATTGCTTAATATATCGTGTGTGCAGCAGTTAATATACAAAGGAGCTTGAATAGGTGTTAATAATGGGGGCTTGATCTGAGGGAATTCGTCAGTTCGCAGGTCATCTTATCACACCATATTTGGATAATGGAAGGATCAACAGAAGGGAGTCAAATGAACAATTTATTAGCCGATAATAAAAGCATCTTGTGTCTGTATTACGAACATTATCAAACATATGACTGTAGTCAAACTACGCAAAATTTTAATTTAAAAATTATGCAAATAAGCTGAATTTCATAAACCAAGACTATGAGTATGAGATAAATATTTACCAGGTTCTTAAGTTAGCCCTGGTCACTACAATTCCTCACTGAAATAAGCATTTGGACGCTGGTTCTAAGTCTTCAGAGTGCACAAGTGCCCCAGGGGCAAAGGGCTTAGCTACTCCCCAAAAGTCTTGTCGAGACTCCTACAAACCAAAAAAAAAAGTTTGCTTGCCTCTGTGATTCTGTATAAATTGTAGCAGCACGAGATGCAACTTGCCTCCAGTTTTTGGGGTAAATGAACAGATTGTTGACTGCACATAATTATTGATAAAATTTTATTCAGAAATTTGATAAATTTTACGGTATTAATTAGTCGATAGAGAAATTTGAACCCAAAACTCCTTCCTCCCATCTCCTGAAAGGTATGAAAAAGTCTATAAAATCGACTTAATCGGCTGATTTGCCCAATTAGTTCATTACACTCAAAGAAATCTGGAAACATAATATTAATAACTTAGCTCCTTAGAAACTTCTTTGCTTTATTTTATATAAAATTTGTAGAGTTCGAAACACTAAATTCACGACCTCCAAATTTTATCTAGAACTATTTTATAATGGTATACCGATTGATATAGTGTCTCTTAACTAACAATGACAAAATGATGGAACATCTTAGTCTTATAAATTTTTGCCAAATTCTGTGGGATCGAATGGTTTTTTCAATAAGTCGTATGCCGGCTAAATCCAATCCTCACAAAGGAAAAACTAAAGAGAATAAAGAACTATGAGAAATTCTTGAATAAGTAAAAATCTATATGTAAACTTATTCTTATCAATTATTCATGCATGCTACCCCATTAAAATGTCAACATTTTCCCATCACTATCACATCACATATATGGATTTTCTTACAATACCAAAGTAAATTACAACCGATATATAATTAAGTAACATAATTTTATATATTTTGCATCAAAATGGTCTGATAAAAAATTAAAAAAAAATAATATACAACAAAATTAATGCAACACTTTCTGACGCTTTCAATAAAAGCGTCACTAAATGAGAATATTGGCACTTTTTGTAAATGTGTCTTTAAGTTAAATTATTAAATTTTAATAAATTATTAGATAATTAAATTCAATCATCATATATAATCTAGTTATTAAATTATCCTTCTATTTATTTTCTTTAACACATAAATTACAGGGGAGATAATGATCAACAATTTGGCCAGGGTAGTCGTAATCATATGGAGTTTCATTTTACTCATTCTCACTCAAAGTTATATTGCCAGTTATTTCTAGGATTTTCATTTGTTTATATACTTCTACGTTAATTGATTAGTTCTTATAAAGAAATTCTTTGAATTGCAGGAAATTGCCACAATCTTGATTAATTATTTTCAATCTTGTTTATTATTTCATGTATAATTACATCGTAACATAATTGCTAGAAATATTATATTTTCATTTTGTAAGTAAATATTACTTTTAGATTATGAATGCATTAATATATCTTCATTTATTTATTTTTAAATGTTTAAGTTTCTTTTGAAATTTTTATATATTGTTTATAAAAACAATTTATATCTATCAAAATATTAAATTTTCAACAAATAAATAATTTGATGAAAATACAACTTCGCATCTAGGAATGCAATTAATTATGGTGACATTATTTTATAAAATTTAGTGATGCTATTCTTTTTTTGACTCTTTCTCCCTTTATCGCCTCGTAACCTTCCATTCTTCTCTATGTAATTGCATTGCAGTCATTCATCGACTCACTTTTTTCTTATTTAGTTTTTCTTTTTTACATTGCAGTCTGTAGTCATTCTCGAAGTCCTCTATTCTTCTCCTCACTGTATTGTAATCGTCCACACTTTTTCTCTCCGCATTAAAGCTGTTTGCTCTTTTCTTCTCTTTTTTGATCTTTCCTCTTGTAATTGTCTTCTTCGCAGCCTTTCATTCTTCTTGTCTCCACGTTATAGTCGTTTGTTCTCTCTCAATGTAATTAGATCTCATTGTCCAAAAAATATAGATCCACCCTTGGGGTTAGCGATGCTTTTTGAAAAAAAGATCATGAATTTAGTTGCACTTTTAAAAAACTAATTACCCTTCTTAGGGCATTTTTTAAAGCATAGATAAATGGCTGGGGATGCTAAAAAAACGTCACTAAACGTAAATTAGAAGTGTCGTTACATTCTTATTTCTTGTAAGAGTGAAAAAATATTAAATAAATAATGAAATATAAATTAATAGATGAAGTTGTTAAGTTCATGGACTCCTCTATATAAAGTTAAATTTATCACTCATATGAACTTGTAAATTAAATAAAAATATTGGAGTTCATTCACGAATGTACAGAAAAAAAAAGCTATTCAATTTATATATGCAACCTAAATAAAATCATAAATTAATCGAAGAATTTAATTTTTTAAAGAAATTATTAGCCTTTTAATTTTTTGATGGACCCTTTCTCAAAACATAGGGCTTCTAGCACTAGCTTAATTATAGTTGATAACTTGTAGCAAAAGAGGTGGATATGCATAATAAAAGTAATCATAATCTTTGCATATATATAGTTGACCTGAGATTTAATGACTTCCCCTCTAAAATTTGTATGCTGCCATAAAAGTAAAATCATGCAAGTATATAACTCAACTCTTTGCCTAGGAATTTGCACTAATTAAGCAAATCACAGAAAAGGAAAAAAAAAAATTGTTATATATACTTAATTACAAAATGGCATCAGGAAGGTTCTAAGAAGCTCACTGTTCAATACCATTTTCTTCCAAAAGAGGCAATGTACTCAAGTAGTAACAAAAATCGCAATTAAGCATCGAGACCCAAAATAAATAAAATAAAGGAAAAATTACATGATTTATATTTTTTTCAATTGTTTATCAAATTTTCAAAAATAAATATAAAAACCTCTAATAAAAACAAAAATAAAGAAAAAGGTCCCGTTCTTGGTGGCCTCTTGATGTCATTCTCCTTATTAATTATTTTCAACAACTTTTTCCCAAACAGAAATCTCATATATACCATATTTCCATATTATTAATCTGTTAAATTAATTAAAAAATGAAAAGTAACAGCAAACGGAAAGAAAACTAACATAATTTAAAGAGAAAAAAAAATTAATTAACTTACAGGAAGAGTTGTAGGAAATTCGAGAAAAAAATTTCTCATATATAACGCAAAAGTATTAAACTACAATATTAAGTAAAATAAAACCTAGGCAGAACTACATGAATAATTAATACACATCAAAATTTTAACTTACGTTAAAGAGAAAACGCAAAAAGAAAAATAAAAGCAAAAAAATTAACCGTAGCGATGAAGAGAGTCAATATAGAAAGAGAGGCTGCGGAGGAGTTGTCAGTCTTGTGAGGAGGCTTTCTGTAATAGAAGGGAAAATAAGGCAAGATAGGATCAGGAGGAGGAGGACCGTAGTAGTTGTTACCGAAAGGTGGAGAAGGGTAATATGGGAAATTCCCTGTTGGAGTAGGGTAGTTTGTTACGGCCGGAGGTGGGTATGACCCTGTCTGTGACGCCGGAGGTGACGGTGTTCCGCCGGTCCCGGTGGGAGGAGGATAGCATGGATAAGGGCATGTACCGTCGTCGGACAAGGTGGTGATAGGAAGATGGGCAAGTATGGAGATGAGGAAAAGAAGGGTTAAGTTAGTAGCCATTGTTTTTGTACTGGTGAGAGTAGTGAGACAGAGAGAGAGAGGAGAGGGAAGAAGGGGTAGTCTATTTTACAAGTAGTTGTTGTTGTTGTTATTATATATAAAAGATGAGTGGGTATGGTGATGACCCACAAAAGGCTAAAATGGCAATAATTTAAGGATTGAAAAAGTAAGTAATAATCTTTATTCTCTATACACCACCCGTTTCATTCTTACTTTGCCTTCAAGTTTTTGCTATGATCACATCATGAGTAACCTGTTCACATAATTTTTCCAACGACTCTTACAATCACCGGACCAAAATCATAATTTTACCCAATTGATTCGATCTATTTTATTCGGATCGTTCAATTTTTAGTGTAATTGGCTCAGTTCAATTTTTAGTGAAATTTTTATACATTATATTTTTTTTTGAGAAATTTATAATAATTGATTCTGATTTATATATGATAATTCATTTTTAAAGTTAGGATAATTAATTTTATTTATAGTAGTGAATAAAATTGTGGTATTTAATTTTAATTTAAGCGATTTTTTTTTTGGATTATAGCCTTTGATAGCATTTCTACTTCACTTTAAAACTAGAAAACTAGGGTAATTGGTTTCAAAAAAATAAAAGAAAAAAAAAATAAAACTATGGTATTTAATTATGAATCAACATTTTATAGCATTTCAAAGTGAACCAAATCGAACTCAATTGTTATTCAATTAAATTTAGAATAGTTAATTTCGTTCAACAGTTCTTATATCTCTTTTAGTTTGTTAATTCAGTTTTTATAAGTTTGATTTAATTTACAAAATAAAAAGAAGGTTCGCTTTCAATTTAAAAATAGAATTCACCAAATCTTTAGCCCTAATCAAATCAAAATACTAATAGTTTGATATTCAAATCTCTATCTCGTAATACAACAAGTAAAGAGTTAAAATATTGATAATCTCAATTGAAGAAGACAATTTTTTATTCGATCCATCGATCCAATCTAAAACTGTATGAAAAAAGTGACACAAATCCAAACTCAAACTCATAGTGAATAAAATTAGTCAACCCAAATTAACCCGTAATTTTATTAGTTAAGATTTAGGTTTAGGGTTGATTCATTTTAATTTAAATGGATTGAATTGCAGGTGGACCAACATGACCTATTAATTATTACTTTATCCATTTTTAAAATTCCCATCAGCTTTTTATAATTTATATTTATTTATTCTCTCTCCTAAAAGGGCAAATAATTGAACAATGTTAAAATACTTTGAAGCGAAATTAAAATATAATGAAATAGAATTTTGATCTTGTGAATGGAATTTGAGAATGGAATGTCTATTTCAATTCAAATTTTGATTGATTAGCGTTAATATTTTCATTCTGAATTAATGGATCATATAACATATTGATTTTAGGTTGAATTGTTGGAGAATTTAATTTTGTAATGTCAACCCATCAAGAGTGCTCTGGGTTAATAAGATGATTTTTTCTTATCTAAATTAAATTTATATAAAAAAAAATTATACACATTTCAATTATAACCTGTTAAATATATATAAAATTAAATTTATTCACATATCCAAAATATGAGACATGCATAATGAGCAAAATATTAAGAAATTGATCAATAAACTATAGGTATGAACTTTGATATAAAGGCAGAGACGTGACTACAAAGCCAATCTTTAATTAATTGGCATGAAGATTTGATTTTGAACTATGATGTCTCCGTTTAAAGTGAAGAAGTCATCTTATTGGAAAAAATATTAATTATGTCTCCATGAAATTAATTTATTTTTTTTAAGAAAAAAAAAGCCCACTAATTGATTTAAAATTTTTGTAATTGTTAACAAATAAACCGAATATCTTCTTAAATGGGAGAGAATATAGTAAACAAATAATTCCTGCAATAATTGGAAACCGTGGAGCTGTGTTGGATCTTTGCCAAATTAATTCTGCTTTTGAATATTCAAAAGCATACTTAGTTTTGAAGAACTCAATTAATTCTCAGCTTTTGAAGGGTGTTTACGTGTATAATTAACATAGATGGCCTACATCTGTGCAAATATTTTTCTTCTTTTTAGAATTTTAGATTATTTTATAAAGAAAGAAATTCACTCTGAAATCATACCAGTTGACGATCTCAATGTATAGTGCCCTGACATAAGGGAGCATGTTCCTAAAGATTATGGTTTGATCAAGTCTCCTTTCTTCCAAGGACAAAAAAATTCCTTTTTTTTTCATAAAGAAAAAAAAAATTAAATGCTTTCCTAAGCATTTCTACAATCGAGAAAAAGCTTTATTCTTCACTCAACAAACTCTTTCATGCTATAGGTGAGCAGAATTTCATTTTTCTTAATCGTTTAAATATATTCACATAATTTTATTTTTTTAGGAAGATTCACATAATAAATTTCATATCTTAATTTAGCAGAGCTTGGAGGCAAAGCGTAAATTTCTCAAAATTCATGGTCATTCTTGCAATATATATATATATTTAACAGAATTGCAATAACAATCTCAAAAACACGATTCTATCTTTTCTAAATATACAAAGAAATGAGAATTCAATTATTGGAAAACTGCAATCAGTAGTAATACTAATAACATATATAAGCCAATGTATTATGGGTTTTGCTGACTTTTCAATCCTCAAAATCTATCTATTATTATATATTAAAATTCATCCCACTTACATTATTTTATGAACAGTGACTATGCATTGTACAAGTTCTTATGGGCTTGGAATTGCATAGTATTGATGTTTTAAACAAACATGTTCCATAACAAGCTTTTCTTGCATCTACAATTCTTTCAAGACAGAAATTATCTGATAAAATAAGTAACTCCAAGTACTTTCAAGTTAAGGCCAATATTTTTTACTGCCAATTTACGAACTGTCAAAATTTAAAGTGCTAAAATATAAAAATCATCATATGCCCCTGAAATACAAATTAACATCGAATATACAAAATATAAAAATCACCATAATCCTATGGCTATAAAACTACCCTTAGGGTACTAAAGCATGAACGTCCAAGTTGAAGTTTCCTTTCCTCTCTTAACCTGCAGTCGCTCTGTGACTAAAAAAAAAAAAGAACTGGTCTACTAAGGTATTTGAGAGTGCAGTAGGGGGCCTGGTGGCGATGGTGTAGGCAAACTAGATTGATTTTGAGACTGCAAAAAAAAAACTATTACTTCCTTTGAATTCAAATGATAATCAATCTTAGATCTACCATCTCACCAATAAAAAAATTTCATTCTCCCCTCATCATTAAGTTGTACATCCCAATAAAACATTTCACCCTCTTCACTCGCCTTTTTTCTAAAATGATTTACTAGGCTTTGCGAGTCTCCAACCTCAATCAATTTATTTTTCTGAACCCAAGATTTTTAACAATCTTTTTATCAACCTCAATATAATTATAACAATCTTTTTTTGTGAACCCAAGATTTTTAACTCAACCACCTTCTTCAACCGTATAGGCATAAACAATTGGTTGTTCGAATTCTAGTATTTACCATAGAGTTCAATACAGCTCCCCTAGAAAGTAAAACAAATCTCACAGATCTTAGTAAATGTCTTTTTATTGGAGAAGCAAATTCACGGTTATGTTCTTACCTTCCATAGTCCTTGTTCATCAACATTAAAACGTATCGTAGTCTTGCACTCAGTTCTAGTATCTAGCTTGTTAAAATTTGATTCATTGAGTCCATTATCAAGTTTCAAGCCTTCCTTTGAGCAATAGTAATCCTTTGTTTTGATATTTTTTGTCCCATGTTTTCCCTTTCTATCACTGAATCCTCTGCAAAATCCATAATTTCGATTCAATTTATATACTTCTTCTTCACTATGAACCGCCTTTCTCAATAACTGGTTGCTTGTAATTTTTTGATTTGATATATCAACACCACCTCTAACTAATTCATCATTAGGCCTAATTGTTTCTTTGTCACTTGCAGTTTCAAATTCTTCAGTCTGCATTAGTTTTACTGTATATTCAAACCTAATAAAAAGCTCTCGTGTATTTAAAGCTTCCTAAACCAATATTACCTGCAGATCGACATCCCAAACACAAGACCCATTTAGGATTTCAACATGGATGACAGATTCAAGTTGGAACATATCTCCCTAAACCAATATTACCTGCAGATCGACATCCCAAACACAAGACCCATTTAGGATTTCAACATGGATGACAGATTCAAGTTGGAACATATCTCATCTAAAAGTTAAATTAAACAATCTCACATGAATAAAAAAATCAAATTGTTGTGAAACAAATTAAGATTGATGAATTACCTGGGTAGTTATATTCATGTGATACAGATTAAGAAGAAGATGAAGAAGACGAAAGGCTGGTGGCGAAGAAGAAGAAGAATATCTCTATTTTTTTTAATTTTACTTTTACTTTTACAACTAGATTATCTTTAAATCATTAATGTGATTTGGCATCATTAATTGGTATGCTATAATTTTATTAGGTTAATTTCACTTGTGGGTGGCACTCTAATATGTTGCTAATGCAATATGTATTCTCTATTCACTAATCGTTTCTACAATAGTGGATCGTAAACATTTGCTCATACACCATCTATAATTTTATTTATACATTAACTAAACCAGTAATAAAAATATTATATAAGCAACAACAATATCATTTTATTTATATAATATTTTTTTTTCATTTTTATTTATACATAAACTCAATTTAAAATAAAATAAAAAATTTCCAATAACATATTTTATTTAAATTTTGATATCCGACGTACTAACTAGTTTTAAAAGAAAAAGGATTCCTCACGCAACACAACTAACAACTTCAATTAAAGCGCCACCGGCTGGGAAAGTGACAAATCTTGACGTCTCTATGCTTCCCAATTCCCAAAATTCATCGCTTCCTACATTTTTCATCATCCTATGGCCTTTTCATAAAACATGCTACCAACCCTTTCATCAATTATTAATAACAATTCTACCCAATTAATTCATTTGATAAATTTACTTGTTAATTAATTGTTATGAGTAGATTTAACTTCGAAATTGGGAAAAAAAAAAAAGAAGGTAACGTTAGGTGAAGGCTGTCATTAATTATGTCGGTGGAATAAAAGGTTATTTCTGTTGATTTCTGCATTTCTTATGAGCACATATGTATTTTGACGTTGTGGAGAAGTTATATATCGCTGGAAACCATTCCGAGCTAATATCAATTAAATGACTTGTTTTTTTTTTCGTTCATGAATTTAATCATTAATTTTCTCAATATGCTTTCCTTATCATTACTCAATCAACAACAGTCTTATAATATCTTAAATTTTTTAGAGTCAGTTTGACACTGATTTTGAAAAAAATATTTTTAATTTTTTTTTTAATTTTTAATTATTTTGAATTTTGAAAATTATATTTAGAAATAAACAGGTAAATAAATATTTTTTACAGAAGCAAGTTTGAGAAAAACAATTTATAAAAAAATTTAAAAAATCAGTCAATTAAATAAAAAAATTTAAATTTACTTTTTGGACCCTCAACAACAATCCCAAACACCCATTTCTTACTTCTTAGCCATTCTCCTAACCCAAACCTGAAATAACATGATCTGGAGTGTGACCCAAACTCAAATCCATCCGATCAGATTGTCAGATATAATTATGACGTTTCTTATCTACTATTAAATACTTAAGAGAGAAGCATTGATGAATTCTTAATTTTTAAATAAGTGACATTAGATTTATATTTGGAATGGTAAGATTTCAAGTTGAAGATAATTAACATTCTATAAAAGAAAAAAAAATAAATGTCATGAGCAATCAAATATCTTTGCAAAATAAAATTGGAATGTTTAGCACAATGAAATAAAAAGATAAAGCCAACTGAAACTCACCAAAAAGGCAAAAAGGGTGATGTACATAGTAAAAGATAATTTCCTGCTCTGTTTTTTCTTTGCTTCAAAAAGAATTAATACTGACATTTATCCATATAAGGAGATGAATAGTTATGGTAATTAACATAATTACTTCTTAATTTAAAGAACTTCTACAGAAACACTCCATTAAGAATTTTCAAACCTAGTTGGGATGTCTATTATTGCTTTGCCTTTTGGTCTAACAGTACAGGCTGTTCTGTTCTATCATTGTCAATCAAGAACAACCATATGCATACCAAAAAGCTGTCTGCTACTTTTCCTTTTGTCTCATTTTCTAGTTTTCCTACACATTGAACTTGCACCCCAATCTTGAAATGAAATACATCATTTGTCAAAAATTTCCAGCTCCACCAAAAGAAAATTTCCAGATTATCTAAATAAAACCATAATTTCTAGGGCATAATTAATTCTTCTTCTTTACAATAAAATAGTCTCAAATGTCTTAATCCATCTTAGAGCTAAATCCATTATTCTTAAACTAAACTGTACTATAATGGCTATTGCTTCCAGGAAGTGGCATGGGATTCCATAAATTTCTGTGGGGCTAACCTTTAATTTATTTCAGTGATACAGGAGAAAAAGAAAAAGAAAAAAAGAAAGTAAAACCCTTTTTGCTAAATGTATATGCAAGACAAGTTGTTGTAATGATAATGATGTTTAATCTTATAGTGCTTCACTCAGTACTGTAGACAAATTTAGGATTGTTTAATTTTATTTTTTTAATTGCAAATCAAAACAAGGGTTATTTTGTTTTTGAATACTTAGTTCGGTGGTTGGTTCCTGTCATAGTTCGGTGGTTGGTTCCTGTCAAGTTTTATTTATTTGTTTTTTTTTTTTTCTAGATATAGGTAGCATTAAATATTAATGCATGATAAAGTAGTGGTAATACCAGGCGTGAAGGTAGGACTTCTTTTTAAAATATATTTATGTTTTCAATTAGCTGAATTAAAAAAAATAGACTTAAATTATTTCTAATTCTAGGCAAGATTAACGAGTTTGCTCTCTTGTACTCAGTTTTTTAACTCATAATCGTTTGTATTTAATTTGGATTTCTGATATAATTAATTAAACACATGAATTTAATATTTTTTTAATATATATTAAATAAGTTTTAATGAAAATATATGTATATACTAAACAAATTATAGAAACCAAAGAGACACAATGGAGAGGTTGGAATCGAGATTTTTCACAAAATTTTAAAGAAAATTTATCATTAAACTATAATCCCATTAACAACAAAAAGAAAAACTATGGCCCCATTTTACATTTTATTTGAAAAAAAAATTTTAAAATTTTTTGAGTTTTGAAAATTGTTTTTGGAGAGAAGTAGCTAAGGATCCGTTTGGCATTACGTTTGAAAAAAACATTTTTGGAGGAAAAAAATTTATTTTTAAATTTTTTGAGTTTTGAAAAAACTAGTTTTAGAGAAAAATAAATAAATAAATATTTTTTTTAGAAACAGATTTAAAAAAACAATTTATAAAAAATAAAAAAAATCAGTCAATTAAATCAAAAAATTTCTAAATTTATTTTTAAACAGCTAACAAAATTTCAAATACATCCTAAATAAATATTTTTTCTGAAAATAGATTTAAAAAAATAATTTATAAAAAATTAAAAAAATTCTAAATTTATTTCTGTCGTTTCAAGGTGGTGTTTGTTTTTCTATTTGGTTAAGCAATCTTTTATTAGTCATCCATCGCCAACTAACCTTTGCATTTTTCGAAAAAAAAAAGGGGTCCAATTTTACTATTTTCACTGTAGTTTAAAAAAAAATTTATTTTAACATTTTTAGATTATTTATAAAATATAATATTTTTCTTTTTTAAATTTATATATGTTTTAATTTTGAAGTAATTATTAAATTAATTATACTTAATTAATTATATTTAAAAAAATAATATAATCATTTTATATATATAATTATATCTATTAGATAATATTTTTTTTTATTTTTTCCGATACTGTCTTAAACGAGTAGTTATCAGAGGTAATTAGGGAAGTGATTAACTCTGAAATAATGAGATTAGAAAAAGATTCTTTTGTTTTAATTTCGGAAGAGGAGCGGAGCCTAAGCTCTTTGATGAGTCACCATACACATGGCCCACCAAAACCTGCAAATTTGTAACAATCTTGATATGTGGGTCCTACAGTTTGGTAAAACCGAAGATGATTTCTAATAATAATAATAATAATAATAATAATAATAGACCTATTTTCTCATTTGCAGATTGAAACCTCATTTTTATCTTTCTGACATCAAATCATAGGGGATGGTTTCTGTTCCCCGTCTTCATCCGTTTCCTCATTGCCCTTTAACACGTGTCGTATACCCATTTATCCTTGTTTTATTATTCATCAAATTTTGAAATTTCAACCGTGTTAACTATGTTTATGTAGACGTCTTGCTAGTCAAAACTCATTCTCAGTCCGGGACGGAGCTTCATTGCATGGCCCTCCAAAATTTTATATATATAAAATTAAAAAATATGAATTTTTTTTTATGTATTTTTAATATTTGATTCTCTTATAATAATATTAAAGTGACATCAAATTTTTATTGAATTCTTTACATTGAGTTTTAAGCACGTATTATTACAAATTTTAATAAATTATCTCTTTTAAACTTTTAAAATTATCTATTACATTTCTAATAAAAGAACAAAAAAAAATATAAATATCTCTTATCTCTTATAATTTTTGTTATCCGTGCATAGAATAATCTAAAAAAATTAACAAAAGAGGAATAACTCTATAGTTTTTTTTAATCTATTTTATTGTTTGAGTTAAATTCAAGTTAAAATTATTATTTTTATTATTCTTTTTTTTAATTAAATTTGATTAATTGTCAATTGCTTATTTATTTAATTTAGAGAAAAATTTACATAATTTTATCATTTTTTATTGATTTTAACATGGAATTCAACTTCTTTATTGTTATTTTTTTATTTTACTTTTATTATACTTTACTATCCTTATTATTTGTTACATATTATAAATTTTGTTTTTTTCATTTTACTTTTATTATACTTTTTGATCAAGTACTATCCTTATTATCTGTTAAATATTATAAATTTTGTCTTGGTTAAACCAAAAACTATAGATACATTTTTTCAAAAGAAAAAAATTATTATTGTAAAAACTGGTCAAGCTGGGCCTATTCAACTGGTAACTGGCCTTTAAGTTGCGCCGGTTCATTGAACCGTTTACCAGTTCTAACGTTAATCATAGAATTATTGCTTTTGTCACAAAACATATAGCTTAGTTGTCGCTCGAACTCCGGTGCAAATGTCACGGGATTGGTCTTTTGCTACCAACGACCGCGCGACACTAGCAAAGTTTCTTTGATTGGATGCTAGTCAGCCTCTCCCACGAATGCTAGATATAGCTAGCAAGTAAGCAAATATGCTAAGAACACAAATAAAAGAATAGAGAACTTGGAGAATGTTTAAGAATTGCTTGTATTACAAAATGCTTGGATTGCTTGAATCCTTACAAATGAACTCAACTCACCTATTTATAGGTCTCCACCTCCTCAATGGACGACCAAGATCAATTTGATCTAACGGTCTACATTAACCTTCTAGATTATTCTACTCAATTCCACATCAATCAAGAAATATCTCACATATTCTACACATATCTACAATGTTCTAGAAACATTCTAGAACAATCTACATGCTTCTTGAATATGGGGGAGGATTTGGGGCTGAACCTCTTTCGGTGTGTGACATTCTCCCCCACTCAATCTAGCGACGCCCTCGTCGCATCCCTTTCTTTAAGCCTCGAACGCCTCTTTTTAGCTTTAGCTCATTTCTTCCTCTTCTTCTTGGCCTTAGCTTGGTGTGTTTGTATCATGGTCGGCTTCTCATGCCTACCTTTTGCAAACTTGGCAGTGCTTGGAAACTTATGATGTTCCTTAGTGAGCTCCCTACCTCTAAGCCAATTTTGGCGAGTCTTCCCACGACTTGCTAACTCCTTCGATCTCTTGTCTTGTGGGTCTTGCTCCACCAACGAAATCCTCGAGCCTATGGCAGTAGCCCTTGATTTCCTCCTCAATTCTCCAAACTCGGGAGGTGTCATTTGATAGACAGTCGCACAAGGATTCAACTCATCATTCCCATCTACCTCACCCTTGGGTGGAAGGCTCTTGGGCAATTCAGGGAGCATCTTCTCCTTGGAGAGTTGCATGGATGATATCCGTTTGGCTTTTGGACACGTTTCCCTTGCTAAAGGCACCATGCAAGTATTGCCTCCATCTAATATGCACATGGTGTTGGTACAAGGAAAGAGAACGACATTGACTTGATATATGAACTCTATGCCCAACACAATTGCATAATCATCCATTGGCACTACGGAGAAGTCTATAGAGTCATGTCATCTACCAAGGCTTACCTTTACTCCACAAGCAACTCCGAACGTGGCATTGGCTTTGGAATTCACGGATTTAAGCCATCCTTTCTCGCCATTATATTTGATGCCTAGCCGATTGGCTTCTTTCACTTCGAGGAAGTTGTGGCTGGCTCCCATGTCCACTAACGCTTTTACGGTTTATTGGCCAACTTTGGCTTCCACGAACAATCGTCCCTTCCTATCAGACTTTGGCATCTCAACTTTAGTTTTCATGGCATTAAGGAGTTGTAGGGATCCCAACCTCGTCTCCTCGTATCGCTCATGCTCCTCCCTTTCTTCCGCAAGGGCGGATAACATGGCCTTCTTAGGGCATTCCCTTGCCTTATGTGGCCCATCACAAAAGAAACATTGGATAGTTGGCCTACCTCCGCCTTTGTCATCCTTGATGCTCTTCCCCTTGTCGTTCTTGTGGGAGTTCTTTTTGCTTTGGTGGTTGTCTCCCCCAATCTTTCCATTGTCACCATTGTCTCGATAGAACTTCGACTTCTCGCTCCTTTTAAACTCAATAAGGGATTCGACAATGGAAATGGCAGTGGCTAGATCTTGGGCACCACGTCTCTCGATCTCTAGCTTGGCCCAATGTTGCAAGCCATCCATGAAAGCAAAGAGTGCTTCATTGTCAGGATAATCGGGGATCTCCAAGAGCACTTCGGAAAACTCCTTCACATAGTCTCGTATGCTTCCCTCATGAGTGAGTCGCCTCAACTTGGCTCTCACCTCATGTTCTGCATTCACCGGGTAGAACTGCCTCTTAAGTTCCTTCTTGAACTCGTCCCATGTATCTATGGTGCAAGTTCCTTTCTCGATGTCGCTACATCTCCTCCTCCACCATACGATCGTGGTATCCACAAGGTAGAGGGATGCATGATCGACCTTCCTTCTTTCATCAAGGCCAAGTGCCTTTAAGTATTGTTCTAAGCTCCACAAGAAGTTGTCAATCTCCTTCGCATTCCTTGAATCATGATATGCCTTTGGCTTAGGAACGTCCACCCTCGAATGAGTAGAGGCAACCATGAGGTTGACAACACCTCCCCCTTGCGCAATGGCCCTCTTGCAAAGGATCAACTCATCATTTGCATCGCCTAGCTCCACTACAACTCTTGCAATCTCCTTCTTGAGCCCCACAATCTCGGCACGAAAGGACTCCTCCAAGGCCTTCACTTGGTCTAGACATATCATCACGGCAACGTTCACGACACCTTGCATCTCTCATTGAAGCTTATCTTTCCCAGTTTTGAGCTTCATGATGCATTGGTCCGCCTCCTCGAACTTCTCTTGCCCCTCGATGACAGCAAGCTCACCCTAGCGAGCCTTGCATTAATGTCTACCAAGGCATCCTTCGACCTTGATCTCCTCTTCCTTGATTGTTGGCTCTCTTCGGTTGCCATCTTCGTGATCTCGCTTGATCCCGCCATCTTTGTTTGAACCTTAGGCTCTGATACCAACTTTCACGGGCTTGGTCTTTTGCTACCAACAACCGCGCGACACTAGCAAACTTCCTTCGATTGGATGCTAGTTAGCCTCTCCCACGAATGCTAGATATAGCTAGCAAGTAAGCAAAGATGCTAATAACACAAAGAAAAGAATAGATAACTTGGAGAATGCTTAAGAATTGCTTATATTACACAAATGCTTGGATTGCTTGGATCCTTACAAATGAACTCAACTCACCTATTTATAGGCCTCCACCTCCTTAATGGACGACCAAGATCAATTTGATCTAACGGTCTACATTAACCTTCTAGATTATTCTACTCAATTCTACATACATCAAGAAATATCTCACATATTCTACACATATCTACAATGTTCTAGAAATATTCTAGAACAATCTACATGCTTCTTGAATATGGGAGAGGATTTGGGGCTGAACCTCTAGCGGTGCGTGACACAACGTACAGAGGATTGCATATATCACCATTAGACCAAATTGCATCTGCTATTTTATTGTATACAACATTTTATATAAATCTATTATTTATATTATTTTGAAAATATATCATCCAATAATATATATAATTATTTATTTTTATTAGTATACCCATTATTAAAATAATTCAAATAACTTATTCTTAATTTATAAAAATTCATTTAAAATTAATAGTATATAATTAGAAGTATTTCTTGTCAAAGAATTTTAATGTTAGTAATTTATACCATAAAAATATTAATTTTAATCATTCACCTTATTCAGGATTTACATATATAATAAAGTTGAGTTTAGATATTTGTATATTTATTATTATCATACATATTACAAAAATAATCATATAAATTACTTTTAAATTTTATATAAAAAATATATACAAATTTATTTTAAAAAATATTAAGATTAAATATTATAAATAATAATTATCTAATTTAAAAAAACTATAAATTTAATGAGAATTTTAATTACAATCACTTAAATAATGATTATCATATTGTTGGTAAAAAAAGAGAAAACTCTTTATATATATATATATATATATATTTAGTATTAATTTTGATCTATTTTTAATTTGGATGTAATAATGTATTAATTAAATTAAGGATATTATTTTTTTGAACACATTTAATGTGTATTAAACAAGTTTTGTATAAGTTATTTTTATATTTATTATGTATGAGACAAATTATATCTTATTATATATGAGACATGTTATATTTTTAAATTTTTTTATATAAACTAGTTCAACTCCGGTTGAATCTTAAACACTTGACCCGTTGTATTTTTTAATTCATTGACCAGGCTGAGTTTGATAATCTTGGAAAAAATGTTGATGATTCCAAAAGTTCAATACACTTATTCTAAATACAAATTCATGATTTTTCAAATGAAAATGAGTATCAGTTGAAATCTCAAAAAGAATGGACCGAACCTAAATAATATATTTCTAAGTTTCAAAGGTTGAAAATTAAACAAATTGATATCAGTTATTTAAAACATGATCTATGATTACGTCCTCAAATTTTCTTTTAACATGGTGGTTAATATACTTTTAATTTATCCCCGAAAATTTAGAGTCAAAATCCATTACAGTTTACCCCCTGATGTTTTAATAAATTACAATTATAAATAAACTTTTAAAAAACTAACAGTTTACTCCTTTATCATTTGATAAAAAAAAAACTCATTTATTTGATATTATATAAGTTTTCAAATATTACAATGCAATATACAACATGATTGTTCAATGCTTGAGATTTTTTGTATGAATTATTCAAAGTTTCATATATAGTCTAATAATATTTTATAAGAATTTAGAGTTTTTAGTCGTTACCAACGACTGCAATTTCAGAGCAACCAATACATTTAAATCTCAATTTTTCTAATTGTTGTAATGACTCAAATACTGGGTTAGTCATAAACTGTAGTTTTCGAGATTGATCAGTATACTCGAGAGTCAAAAATACAACCGTTTGTGAAAATATTTTATTTGATTATCGGAAAATATATGTTATGAGTAGTCTGAGAGAAACATTTAGAGTGAAAATGAGATCAAATAAGCCATCAAAAGTCAAAATTAAGAAAAAATGAGATTCAGTTTAATTAAATAGTTAGTTGATCATACTTTGACCGGGCTATGAAAAATAGTAAATGACATCTAAAAATTTATTTTAAGATATGGATATACTCTAAATAATATTTAGAATTATTTGACAGTGAAAAACAATTTTACGGTGACACCGAAAATTGAATTATCAGTCCGATTTAAGTGAGCTGGATAGAAAATAAACTCCAATTAAGTTGAAATTTTTTTTAGACATATAAAAATATTTTATGAATTATGAAATCAAATTTGGATGAAATTGAGCTTGAGAAGTTAGAAAAATAATTTATAGTGCAAAATTGGGCCTCAATGGGTTGAGCCTCAATGGGTTGGGCTTTATTTGACCCAAGCCCACCCAATTTAGACCACTATAAATAAGCTCAAAAATCAGAATTCTCTAGAGATAATTCTGCAACTCATTCTTCTCCAAATCCTCCCTCTTGACCGAGACTTGTTTCCTACCTTTCTCTTTCAATTTTCTTCAATTTCTCCACTTTAAGACAAAAATCAATCACTCAAAAATAATTTAGCCTCTCTAGTAGCTAATAGAAGTTTTTAATCTTCATTTGGAGGGCTGAAGTGGAAGAAAATCAAATGAGAAAAGTTATGATTCAAACTTGAGGTAAGTGAAATTTATGGTTTTAAATTAGTTTAATGGTTCAAATAGGTATTTAAGATATGTAGATAATAAATATGAAGTTTATTTGAGTTAAGAAAGTAAAATAATGGTGGATTAATGAACGGTAAATTTTGTCCATGGTAGGTTCAAGAGAAGGAGAAGGTGGTTCGAGAGAAAAGGCAAAGGAAAAGGAAGTTTAGGAAAACCAAAATAAGCAATTAAGGTTAGTGATTTCATAATCTACTTATTTCTATTAATTAAGTATGATTTAGGCTTATAGAAATTTAGAAAATTATGTGTTTTGCATGTAATTGCTAATTAATGCTTAAAACATAATTAAAAAATTATTAAAAGTGAATTATAATCTTTAATTTCAATTAAAAAATTTAATTAGTGGAAATAGTAAAATATGACCTTATTATGTGAAAAGTGAATATTAAGAAATTAATATTTTTTTTGCTAATTAAATGAAAATTTAGTCATGAAATGCATGAAAATATGATTTTAAGTGTGTAGAAATTTATTAAAAATTTCTAAATTAAATATTGATAATTTTCTATTTATTGATGATATTATATATGAAATGAAAAATAATGAATAAAATGTATTTAGTGAGTTTATAACTTAATTGATTATCCATAATGAAATATTGATATATTAAAATGAAAAATGTGAAATTTTTTGCAGTGATAAAATTGTTATGAAAGAATAAAATACTAAGTGATTAATAATATAAAAATAATAGAATTTATGATTTTAATAGAAATTGAATTGAAGAAATAAAATAATACCCTTAGTTATTTTTCTGATGGTTAAATCTAGCTCATGATATAATTGGCTAGCCATAGGGATACCATTACTGCTGTGTGGATCATGGCGACTCGCTTATGTAGACCAATGATGATCTACTCAAGTGATTGTAACTCAGTGATTCAGTGTAGTACTCGGATGATCCTTCGAGATTACTATTCAGTGTAGTGGACTTTTGAATCCACGTCTTATGTATCTGGTCCAAAGATTTTCTATCAGATGGAAACTAGGGGTAAATGTGAATAAAAGTAGTAATAATAATAAATGTGAAAAATATAATGAAAATGATAAATGTGAAAAAAATATGAGAAAAATAATAAAAATGAAAAATATGATAAAAATGATATAAGTGATAAATTTGATAAATATGATAAAAGTGATGATTGTAACAAAAGAAAAAAAATTGTAAAATTGAAAAATGAAAAATAAGTGAAGATAAATATTAAATTGTGTAGTAAAAATAAATAAATAAAAAATAAAATAAAAAATAAAAATATTAGTGGCAAAAGTGAAAATAATATATAGTTAGTGGCATAATTGTAAATAAATAAAAATTTAAGAATTAAAGTGAAATTGAAGCTAATTAAATAAATAATTGAAATAAATAAATAAATAAGAAAGAAAATAATGAATAATTAAAGAAATAAAGTAAAAATGGACTAAATTGAAAGAAATTGAAAATTCAGAAATAAAAGAAAAAAGATATTAAATAGTGAATTAAGAGTAATTAAAAATAAAGTATTAATAAAACGAATTATATATTAAAGAGAAAAATTGAATAATTGCATGAAAATATTATTGCATGTATAATTGCATGAAAATATAGTTAGTGGAAAATTTTTAAATTAGTAATCACCACTGAGTATATTAATACTCAGCATGTAGTTATTTGACTGCGTACAGGTAGTAGCGGAAAAAGCAGAAGTAAGTATACAAATTTTGAGAGCAAACGGAAGAACAAAATAATAATAGGATATTACTAATAACGACATGTATATATATATATATGTATAGATATAATGTGTAAATTATTATATGTGTGAAGAACATAATGATGATTTGTGGATGAATGTAAAATATTTTGTATTATATGTGTATTGTTGTGTCCAAAAATGGACTGTGAATTGCTTGTCTTGCAGGTAGATTAATTAGTTTATACCTGTTATGTTGCTAAAAGTTTTTGAAAATTAAAAAGGATTAATTAAGTGTTGACAATATTAAGGTCATTAAATTAAGATAAAATTTTTTTGGCATATATTGGCTATAATCGTATTTACTTACGTAACGTACGTATAAAATATTATAAGAGTGTCACAATTGTTATCTCAAAAATATTTTTTATCAAATGATAGGGGATAAACTGTTAGTTTTTAATTTTTTTGTTTCTATTTGTAATTTGTTAAAATCTCAGGAGTAAATTGTAATTTGTTCTTGATTTAATAAAATATTTAATTGTGTTTTTAATTTTTTTATTATATTTAATTGAATCTTTAATCTATTATTTTTATTTGATTAAATCTTAAAATATTTCTTTGATTAAATTTAAATCAAAAATTAACATATGAAACAAAAGTGGCTTTTCCGTGCTATTAATTTTCGCATCTATCACTTTTATTTTAAAGTGAATTACTGAATTTATAGTTTTTTTTAAATATATTAAACTATTTTTTAATAAAAAAACTGTCAAACCAGTTCTACATCTTCTTGAATCGGTAGTGACATTCATTTTTGCTCTTCATCTTTCATTAATCTTCCTAATTAGTGAAACTCTACCCGCCAAAAAAGAAAAAAAATGGTGAAACTTCAATTAAAGGAAATTAAATCACCATCTCTTTTTTGTTTCTTCTTTTCCCTGTCAATGCATCATTATAAATCAGTTCTACCATTAATATCATAGTCAAATGAAGTCAACTCATTTCTCTATCATTGGTGGAGATAGAAGATCGATTTGTTAATTAGCTCACCCCTCAAACAAACTTAATTTGTTTCTCCATTGTCGGGGGAGGCGAAGGATCAATTTGCAAAGAAAGGAGGAAGAGATTTTGATTTTCAATTACAAATTATATTTTAATTTTATGAGTTTAATGGGTAATGCTTTATGGGTTTTACTTTGCAAAGAAATGAGCATGACATTTCGATGGTAATGTCTTATAGGTAGATGCAGATGACCCTCTTCAAAATTTTGAAACTTCCTTATATAAATATAATTAAAAATTATAAGAAATCATTTTCATGTATTTTTAATATTTGGTCAAACTATAATAAAATAATTAAGTAAAGTAGATAAATACCAATGTTAAAGTAACATATAGTTACCTAATTTTTATTGAAAATAAAATTACTTAATTTTTTCTAATTGAGTAAAAGTAGATAATTGTAAATGTTAAAATCACATAAAATTACTCAATTTTGATTCACACTCCATCATTGATGATTTCAAGGCTTTGAAAAAAAACATAAAGTAGGACTATAAATTTGTTTTTTTTTTACTAATTTGTAAGTTGTTTATATTTTTTTTTGTAATTTTTTTGTTGATCTTAATTAATGACAATTAAAGATATTATTTTGTTTAGTGAGTTTATTTTGTTTAGTTAATGACAATTGGGTAGAGCATGATCATGAAGTTGAGAAGGCTAAGGTTTGGAGAATGATTGAAGGTCTATACGATAAATCTAAGCATTGGCACTGCAACACAGCTATTGGCCATAACCATCGTCGAGGATCATGATCTCTTTTGTGCCAACAATGGTTTTTATTAAATTTGTAACGTTTGTAAAATATGATCTATAAGTTATGTGATTAGAGAGGAAAAGATTTGGAGTTAAGGTGGGTTAAAGTTTAATGTTAAAATTTTGAAATGGAAAGCTTTCACACCCTTGAAAGTTGTGTTATGGTTCAAATGATAAAGTTTTGAATACGGAGAAATCGTTTGGAGAAAAGAGGATATTTGTGTTGGAAAATAACGTCAATTTCTCTATAATTAGATTCATAAGAAAACGAAGAAAATGCAGAATAATAAGATACAAGTTGATAACGGAGTTCGACCAATTATGCATACGTCTTCGTACTGCTGCAGATCTTTTACGGAATGAAGAGAAATTTACAAAGTGTTTACAAACACTCACAACTCACAACCTCTCACTAAAGCTTATCTCTCACTTTTGGATGAAATACCTTACAAATGAATTCCTAAGGCTATATATAGGCTTGCACCTTCTCAATGGATGATCCAGATTAATTTTCATCTACTTTGATGAATGGTTGAGATCATTTCTCACCTACCATCTTACCTACCAAATGAATGGTCAAGATTAATCAACACCCACCAAATGGATGATCAAGATTAATATTCACATACCATCTTACCAACCAAATAAATAGTCAAGATTAATCCTCACCCACCAAATGGATGGTCAAGATTAATTTTCAACTACCATCTTACCTACCAAATATTTTGTCAACAAAAGATGCACCGTCCATCTTTATTGTCATTTATTTCTGATGCATGTGTAGTTTGACCAACAATCTTCCACTTAAATACTGATTTCAATCTGTCTTCACACCTCGATTAATGTAGCAACTTTTCTGGTATTGTTACTTTAGCAGACCAACTGAAGTTGAGCACAACTTCAGTTTATCGATAGTCACCACCTTTGTCAACATATTCGCTGGATTCCTGCTTCCTTGGATCTTCTCCAGTACTAACAATCATCTTCCTCTTTTACCCGATACACCCATTTGTTATAAAATATCTTCTTCCCCATGGGTAACTCAGCTAGTTCCCATGTCTGGTTGGAGATCAGAGACTTCATCTCATCTTTGATAGCAAGCTTCCACTTACTAGCATCTCTATTCTGACAAGTTTCATCATAACATTCCGGCTCCCCTCTATCAGTCAACAAGAGATAGTTCATATATCTCCTGTTAGGCACATGAGGCTGAGAAGACCTTCTTAATACAGGAGATGAAGTAGGAGGCTGTGGTGTGTCGGATTGATGCGTACTGCTTGGTCCAACAAGTTCCTCTGGCTGAGGACTTGTTACAATGGGTTCCGTCACGGAACTAACTGGGACATCATCTGCATCTGCAAATACTGACTCATTCTGTTCTGAGTTGCTAGCGACTGTTTTATGCATGTCATTGTACATCACTCTTTCATCAAAAATTACATCTCTGCTACGGATGACCTTTTTGTTTTCGTCATCCCAAATACGGTAGCCAAACTCATCTTCACCATAGCCAATGAGAGTGCATTTCTTGGATTTGGGATTAAGCTTATTCCTTCCTTGATCACTGATATGCACATATGCTACACATCCAAAAACTTTTAGATGTGACAGATTTATCTCTTTTTGGCTCCATACCTCCTTTGGTATTC
Source organism: Triadica sebifera (assembly GCA_023653625.1). Classification (NCBI taxonomy): domain Eukaryota; kingdom Viridiplantae; phylum Streptophyta; class Magnoliopsida; order Malpighiales; family Euphorbiaceae; genus Triadica; species Triadica sebifera. Next base: position 10,028,160 of record CM042911.1, on the reverse strand, counting down.
TGTGCTCCAATGGAACCGATGTAGTAGCTGTGTTGACTGCTTCTGCCCAAAACTGCTTTGGTAGACCTGACTGTATACGAATACTTCTAGCTCTTTCTGTCAACGTTCAGTTCATACGTTCAGCTACACCATTGTGTTGAGGTGTGCCTAGCACGGTTCTCTCCATTCTGATACCATGCTCGTAGCAAAATTTCTTGAATATGGTGTCTTCATATTCACCACCATTGTCGGTTCTGAGCTTTTTTATCTTCAAACCTTTCTCATTTTCAACCATAGCTTTCCATCTTTTGAAAGCCTCAAATACTTCAGACTTGTGTTTTAGAAAGTAAACCCATACCTTCCGAGAGTGATCATCGATGAAAGTCACGAAATAGTGTTTCCCACCAATGGATAAGACGGTCATTGGTCCTCAAACATCAGAGTGAACGAGCTCTAACCTTTCTTTCTTTGGGGTTCTACCATTTGTCTGAAAGCTTACCCTTTTTTGCTTTCTAAGTATGCAATCTTCGCACATGTCTATCTCTACTGATTATAGACTTGGAAGTTTCCCCTTCGAATGCATAATCTTTATTTTTTTTTCACTCATATGGCCTAGTCTATGGTGTCATATATTGGGATTTTTATTGCTAGCTGCAACTATGATTGAACAACGTGCTCCTGCTGTCATGTAAAGAGTGCCACTTTTTTTGCCACGAGCAACCGTCATTGCACCCTTTGAAATCTTCCAATCATCACCATGGAATATTGTAGTGTAGCCTTTGCTAGCCAACTGCCCTACTGAAATTAAATTTTTTCTCAGATCGGGAATATTCACTACACCTTTACCAATAATAGCGCAAGATTGATTATCATCAAGATATACCTTTCCAAGGTTTCTGGGGACATACCTCTCGAATAATTCTTTTTGTGAAGTAGCATGAAATGATGCTCCAGAGTCTAACACCCAAGACTCCTTCTTGCTTTCCAAAGAGCATATCAATGCGTCATTGCCTCCAAAGGTGGAAGTAATATTTGCCTTTACCTTTGCTTCTGGGTTCTTCGGTGCACTCTTGCACTGATTTTTGTAGTGCTCAGTCTTCCCATAATTCCAACATTCGACAGCTTTCGAACTATGAGAATTACTGGGATTCCTGGATTTAGACCTTCTGTCCTTTGATCTTCCTCGATAGTTCGATTTGCCCCGTCCATTGCCTCTGGTTGAATTTATTCCTCTTGACTCTGTATGCAAAACTGAAGAAGTTGATGATTCACCCGACTCTCTTCGTCGGATTTCTTCACTGAACTAAATCACGAATATCATCAAATTTCAACTTAGTACTTCCCAACGAGCTACTCACAGCCGTGACAGTAGCATTCCAACTTTCTGGTAGAGAAGACAAAAGTATTAATGCTCGTACTTCTTCATCAAATTCAATTCCAATCGAACTCAATTGGGTTGTGACTGTATTGAGTTCATTGAGATGTTGAGCTACCGATGCGCCTTCTGTCATTCGCAAGTTGAACAAGCGCCTCATGAGGTGCACTTTATTTGAGACTGAAGGCTTCTAATACATACTAGAGAGAGTCATCATAAGACATGTCGTGGTCTTTTTCTTTTCTATGTTGAAAGCAACATTGCGGGATAATGTCAATCGGATAACTCCGAGAGCTTGTCTGTCGAGAAGACTCAGTCTAGCTTCTTCCCTGAGAGAGATTGATATAGATTTATTTGATACAAATAATCTTCTATTTGCATTTTCCAAAAGCCAAAGTCCGCTCCATCGAACTTCTCAATTTTCACCTTTCCTTCGTCTGTAGCTATCACTTCCACTCGAATCTGACTTTCTCTGGATCGTTTCTCATAATTTATGCGAACCACTGTGTATTAAGACAACTCCGTAGATAATTTGGTACAACTGTTTATTAAAATACCTCCGTGGATATTTTCACATGAATAGTAATAACCCAAGAAAAAGACAGAAAAATGCAACCAACACTCTGATACCAGTTGCTGGAAAATAACGTCAATTTTTCTATAATCAGATTTATAAAAAAGCGAAGAAAATGTGAAATAATAAGACACAAGTTGATAACAGAGTTTGGCCAATTATGCCTACGTCTCCGGACTGCTGCAGATCTTTTACTGAAGGAAAAGAAATTTACAAAGTGTTTACAAACACTCACAACTCACAACTTCTCACTAAAGCTTCTCTCTCACTTTTGGATGAAATACCTTACAAATGAATTTCTAAGACTATATATAGGCTTACACTTTCTCAATGGATGACCAAGATTAATTCTCACATACTTTGATGAATGGTTGAGACCATTTCTCACCTACCATCTTACCTACCAAATGAATGGTCAAGATTAATCCCCACCCACCAAATGAATGGTCAAGATTAATCCCCACACACCAAATGAATGGTCAAGATTAATATTCACCTACCATCTTACCAACCAAATAAATGGTCAAGATTAATCCCTACCCACCAAATGGATGGTCAAGATTAATCTTCAACTAACATCTTACCTACCAAATATTTTGTCATCAAAAGATGCACCGTCCATCTTTATTGTCATTTATTTCTGATGCATGTGTAGTTTGACCAACAATTCGCGCCTATGAAATATTATCACAATTGTGAATGATTTTTCACACCCGTGAATGCAGGTCGGTTGACCATAAGTAACCATTTATCTTTTCTATGCATCTTATCTTGCTTTAAAATCATTCCACTGTCCTAGATCATCTTCTGACACACTTAAAGAAGTATTAGTCATCTTCTCCACAAATCTTAACCCTAAAACACTATTTTGAAGCTTGAAAGCTTGAAAAATATAGAGGTTTGAAAGAGTTTTGCCAAGATAAAGGTAGAACTCGGTTTTTAGGGTTTTGTTTAGCTCGTTTATGATTATAAGATTTTGATATAAATATTTTGTGATGATAGATTTAAGTAGTGACCAAAGGAACACATTACAAAGGGAAAAACAAAATTGAAAGACTTGTAAAAGGTATATACATATGGACATATTAATTCGTTTATCATGTATCCCGATATGTTTTTGTATGTTGTAAATGTGAATGAAATGATAAAGACATGTTATGCTTGATAGATAACATAGAAAAGGGATTTTAAGTGTTAAATGACATATGAGATATGTTATGACAGTTTTATACATAGTTATGTTGAATATATATATTTTTAAATATGAAAAGTTTTAATTTAGTCAGTTTTCCATACAACCCGTAGCATCAGTTGGTATAGTTAGGAGGTTTTCTTAGCTATATCGGAGGGTGTTACAAAGTCTTCAAATAATAAAACCCTTTTTCTTAATTTGAACCCAAACACCACCTTGCTCTCCACTCTCAAATACTATATCCAATCCCAATCTCTAATACCTATCTCTCATCGATGCTTTCTACTATCGTCGTCATTTCATGATTCCTAAAGTTCCTTCAATTCCCTTATTCTTTTCCAGCTCGACATCACCCTCTATTCTATGCTTACTTTGTATATCCCTTAGTACCCAACTTTCTCCTCTTCCTCCTCCTCCTAAACCACGCCTTGATTTCCAAAATTCCAAGCCCTCACCCAATTATGTTGTTGGTCTTTGCTGTGGTGCCATAAGCTTCACCACTCGATCTGACATTGGTCCTACCCGTGTCTCTTATGATCTTCCCAATCGATCTGCTACCACAATTGGAGCAGCATCCATCTTCATCGTTGGATTGGGTTGTGGTAAAGAAAAAGGAGCGATGACGAAGATGAGGATGATGGGGATGATAATGGCTATGATGATAATTAAAAATTCGACGAATTTGAAGGGAATGATGTGGGTTTGTTCACTTTAGTAAAATAAGATAAGGATGATAATGAAGCAGATATTGTGTGGGAGGCGATAAATAACAAAATAGATTCAAGAAAAAAAGGATAAGTAAGTGGCAAGTTTGAAGCAGAAAATTGAGAAGTATCGTGCTTGAAATCCTAATTTACCCCACTAAAAATTTGTATTTGATTGCTGAGAATGTAAAAGAAAGTAAAAGAAAAAAAAAAAAAGCTTTCATATTGTGTCTTACGTGAATTTCTACGTGGATATTTTATGTTGACGTGAACAATCTACGTTATCATTTTGTTAATTGAGTTGACAAAAAGTGATAAAATGAATTTTTAGTTATAAAATCAAAGTAAAAATAATTTTTTTGTTGTTGCAAATAATATGTACTTTAGGTACACAATCGTTATAGGTCAAATAGAGTAACAATATGCAATTAAAGATTTGAAACTCAATCAAATAATTAATTATTTCATTATAATATGGAGACCTCAAAATGGGTTTTGTTTTTGTACTATTGAAACTTGAATGTTCTTTCTCATATATGATGGAGGGTAATTTTTCATTTTTATATTTTCTCTAATTTTTGGCACTTTTTGGTTGGTTTGGCTAATATCAGTGTCTCCATCTTGGTGACCTTTTTATCTAGAGGAAGCATCTAACGCTTTTCATTTAGTATATGAAATTTTATCAATAGAAAAAAAGTTACTAAATATGATTTTATAATTCTGAACCCTATCTTCTCACCCAAATGAGATAATCAGCAACCACATTAATGAATTGATTAAACTGGTTGTCGGTACATATAAATCAATCCATCCATTAATTTAATCCTTAATTCTAAGAGTGCCAGGTTCCGAAAATTAAAAAAAAAATAGAAATTCTAAAAGTGCGATCCATGTAAGCATATATAGACGCGTCTATGCAAAGGACAACGCTAGCTAATTGATGGCAGTCCTAATTGAATAACTTTTATTTTTTAGAACTAATTGAATTTTTAATGAAAATAGCAATGGAAATTTAAGTTGCATGAAAATTCACCATAAATAATGCAATAGACGTATTTTTTTTATAGTGAAATTCATATTTGATCTCAGAATTATACATTTTTTTGTTTACTAAATCTTAGAATTTTTATTTAAAGCTTTTCATCTTGGACTTTTTCTTATTAAGCCCTTCAATTTTGATTTTATCTAAATTACACCCTTCAATTTAGATTTATTATAATTTAATTTTAGTAAATAAGGTTTTAATTTTGAAAAAAATTAAACCTAATTAGAGATCTCAATTTGGACAACAAAAATTTTTGGAACTCAATATACGAAAACGAATAGGACCGAAATATGTGCTTTGCTTAATTAAAAAATTAATATTTTGCATGTCCTAATTTATTATATTTATTGTTATGTTATGACCTATAACATCATCTTTCATTCAATTCTTGCCCATACTTAGATCCCATAATTGACTTAAAAAAAAAAAAAGTGAATATAGAAAACAGAAAAAGGAAGAGAGAGAAAATATATGACGATAACACATAAAAATAAGATCATCAACATCAACATAATCAAGAAAAGATTGAATAATGAAAAAGAAAAAAACGTTAAAGAAAGAAATTGATATAAAGACTGTAAATTGGAATTATTGAACAGTTTTTTAGCGATAAAGCAAAGCAAGTACCTTACTATATAGATCCTAAAAGCTTCAACTTTGGACACAAAAATTTATTCTGTCCTTATAATCTTGATCTTAATTTCCACTTACATCTCCTTAAAGTCCAATTCTTACCAAAAGACCTAACAACCCACATACGATCAAAACCGGCAGCGGCGCGGTGGCGCGGCGAGCAGCACCGTTAAAATCATTGTCAATAGGATACAAGTTCCCCGGCGGACCGGTTATGTAGATAAATGATGGAGGTGGGGGGCAGTAACCTGATGGAGGTTTCTTCGGAGGAGATGGAGGCGGAGGAGGCAGCAACGGTGGCGGAGGAGGGGACAGTGATGGCGGGGGCGGCGGCGGGGGGCTGGGAGTACATGGGGTGCACTTCTCATCGCCTGGTGAAGGCACGGTGGTGTCATCTAGCTTTCTTGATAAGGATGCTTGAATTGGGGGAGCAGCCGCAATTAAAAGGGAAAAATTGAGCAGCATCAAGAAATATACCCATGTTGATTTTAACAACATATTGAGGAAAATTGGCAAATAAATTTTGCGGTGGTGAGACTGAAATATATTGATCAAGTCTTTGCTTGGCTATGGCTATGGGTATGTGGGTATTGATTGTGAATGAAGAAGGGTGAGTGATAGTTACGTTATTAGGGTGCATGTCAACTGTGATGGGCTTAAATGGATTTTAGTTTAGATTTTTTTGTCATTTTTTATTTTATTTTTGTCGAGAAGGAAAAGTATAGGAAGTTATTTATTTTAGACTTAATATTATGACTTCCTTTTTCTTGCTTTGCCTTCTTTCATAAGGGAATCCCTTTGCACGTGGATGGTCCAAATTTGGGTCCCTATACCATCTTGATTTAAATCTCTCTTAATCCTTAAATTAAACATATGGTTTGGGGTTCTTATGTATTTTATTTTATAAAATATAAATTTGTAATGTTTTTCCATATATATATATATATATATGATTTTGAGGGTTCCTACTAGTCTTCCATAAGAGTAAGCCCATAGTTTTCAATTTTGTCTAATGATTAATCAAAATTGAACTTGATTACCGTATGCAGATCACTTAAACCTTGAGCATGAAATGATCATATGGGTCCAAATTGGAAAGAAATGGAACAATTATGAACATCAAAGTTATGCATATAAGAAAATATAATTGGAGACTAAACAAAATGATTCATTGATACTTTGCACGTGATCTTTTGATGAAAATTCCAAGGAATGCACATGATTATTGTACCAAATATATTTTATTATCTAAACCTCTTTTTCTTTTTCTTTTTCTTTTTTTTTCTGTTATTTCTGAGTTGGTTTGTAGGTGGAAACTAAATAAGATTGAAAATTGAATCTTGAGATGCCAACCTCAGGACTATTAAAGCGCATATTCTAGGACAAGGTCCATTTACATGGTATAAAACAGATCATACTTCTAACTTAATTTCTAAAACCTAATTAGAAGTAGATGAATTGACTTTCAATGTAAAAGATAAAAAAAAATGGGCTAATTGATTTTTGTTGTCGGCATTAATATTATTAGGCAATTATTTATGTATTTTATAAATATATATTAGAAATATAATTATTCAGTATGTTATCTAATTTCTTTAATTTCTAACATTTGCTTTTGAAGGCAATTCTTACTTCTTAGTGATCAATCATCATCAATTGGGAGGATAATTTAGCAACCCACCAAATTGGGAATAGCCTATAACAAGATCAATATATTCCGGACGGGGCAAGCAACTGCCTTCAAGGTTTTATCTTTATAATTAGATCAAATAAAAATAACCTTATCAATAAGGTCAACATTAGACGCAATTAACAAAAATAATAATGATTACTATTATGTATTTCTGGTGTTGAATCGGAATGATAAATTTTAGATAGTAAATAGCATGAAATTGTAATAAAAATAATATATAATCATTAAAAGTATAGTTTTTTTTATAAAAAAAAATACATAATTTTACTTTAAAAAAATTGGAAAGTATCTAATAATAAAACATTTAGTTAATAGTTTTGCGGGAAAAAAGAATACGGGTTTTGCATAAAGAGGAATGTGCAAAGAACAAGAAGGCCGCCGGCTTGCTAATGGCAAAGAAGGGTAAAGATTTGTGTGATATGCAGAAATTAATATTAAGGAAACAAATGGAATTTCACCAGTCAACACTTTAAACCGATTGATTGTATCAAATTCTCTGCCAACTATCAAGGCAGAGGTTGGATGGGGCAGTAGAGCGAGTGTGCCAGAGAAAAATAAATGACATGGCAGCACAGTATTATAGGAAATTTTAATGTATTTATATATAAAGAAGGGAAAAAAAAAATAGAAGAAAGAAGAATGGATACAATCCATTGGTACACTTGACTTGACTTAGGCACTTGCACCTTTCAATTGTCAATTCATATTCCATTCCCTTGGGGGATCTGTATTCATACCTCCAACCATTTTCATCCACCTCGTTAATATGAATATTTCACTCATATCTACATTCATCGGTGCAAAATCAAGTTCTCAGAATTATCTTTTATTTCACACTTTTTTTTAACGTCTGAGCATTAATTACCATGATCTAGTCTAAACAATAATGATTTCACCCTCCCAATTATATGTATAATGGAATTATTGGCACCCAATGTTTAGAATTTGTAGAACCTTTTCCCACCCAACTGAAAAGTCATCAGTAGATGAGTATCCAATTAATGAAATGTTGTTCAATGATCAAATATAGAATCGCCAATTAAAAATGAGTACAAAGAAGTGAAAAATTAAATTAGGTACTACCAACAAGAATGTTAAGGAAGAAGGATGCAAAATTTTGTAATTAAGTTAGAAAATCATGGTATTCGTACGCCCAGATGATGATAATTAACAATTAACAAACCAATGATACTATTCCATACGAATTCGTATAAATTCCAGTTAAATATCTTTTTCCTTAATAAAAATACTTCCTACATAATTAAAAAGCTTTTGAAAATCCCAAAAATTAAAAAGCGAGGTAGAAAAACATGGAAGAAAATGAAAGAGAAAAAGAGGACAAAAAGTTTCGAGAGAAAGAGTAAATGAAAACAGAAAATTTAGTTAGCAGAGACTGTGGTGCCACCGACCCATTTTCTAGAAGCACTTCCACCCTTTTTCTTCTCATTTCCTAGTCACTTCCCCCAAGTCATTCAGCTTAATTTATGCTTAAACATTTCTTTTTGGATCTTTCCCTACCCATTAAATAATTTCCCCATTCTTAGCTTCCTCTCTTCTTTATCTCTCTCAATGATTGAGCTAATTATTAAATAATAATTATAAATACTGTACGTGACACTGCTGCAGTGTAATTATGAAAAAATTTGTATGATAACCGTACAATATGTATCTGGAGTAGGGTTGCAAACAAAGAGTCTAACATGAACATATACAGAAATTTATAAAATTCATTGTATATAAAGATCCAATTAGACGCCCTAACAGCAGACCCATTTAAAGGCCCAATTATTAGGGCTCACACATAGTTCAGCCCAAGCAAGTCTAAGTCTAAAAATCAGAATGCCATTTTTATTATTTGCTGATTATCTATCATACAAACCAAAACATCATGAGGATCAGGAAGATCAATTATAAGCAATAATGAAGCCAAATAAATAAGCATGGTTATCCCTGCAGCTTTAGACAATCTAACAATTCACATTATCATTCCACCTTTCAACACTGCTGCAAACAACACTACTCCAAAAATTCACCAAAATCATATTTTATCTCCAAAATTTTGCCATGGAAATAGCAATAGGGGAAATACCAAAATTCCCTCTTCTCGCCATCCTGAGGACAAGTTCTCCAAAGAAACAGCAAAATTGACTTCCTTACTTGCAATAACTACTTGTTTCACACATCTCCCAGCTAGGTACACCAAAATGTGAACCTCTGCTATCCATCACCGGATTTGAATCACATCGTGCCTTTTTCGAGCAAACGGGCTCATCAAGAATAGAAGAGCCACAGTATGACATGGAAGATTCGAAACCTTGTGCCATTTCTGTGAACATTGTCTGCAGCTCCTCCATGCTATAACTTTTATTCTGCATATGGCAACAAAGGTTCACAATTTATCAACTGAAGCCTATGGAAACTAAGCAAGAGATGATGCAATCATACTTTTACACAAGAGAATGTTCATGAAACACATGCTAATTATGTGTATTTTTACAAAAGGATTAATTGTTGATATGAGATTCTTTAAAAAAAGTAGTTAGCCAAAAATTAAACAGCACCTAAACAAAACAGCTCATTGCAATTCCCATTTTGTCTTGCTAAAATCATGGGAAAGGAAGAAAATAAGCTAATAAAAGAAATGCAAATGAATTAGGCAATTAGAGAAATAAATTAGAACAGATGGATTCTTACCTGTCTCCTTTCCTGTGCCACGAGAGACAACATTTCCTTCACAAAATCAGAGTACTCCTGAAACAATACAAAGCATTGATATTTAATAATCCAACCAGCTAGTAAATTAGAAAACTAAAGCGTATTAATTTAAAAAAAGAAAAGAAAAGAAAAGAGGAAACGATAAGGCACTAGACTAACATCGAGAAAAGAAAAGAAAAATCGTCTACCTCCTCATCTTCTTCTTCAGCGTCGTACAATCCTATATCATACAATGTCCTCTTCTTCTGGTCCGATAATACTGTTGCAACAGAACATCAATGGAAAATAAACAATCAACATTAAAACTCCATATTAGTGATTATAAGTAAAGATGAACTCTCACCCACTTGTTTGAAGATTTAACACAACGTTTCCCTTTAAAAGGAAAGGCGTACCTGAATAGGCCTCTTGAATGTGCTGGAATTTACGTTTGGCTTCGCTCAACAAAGAAGGGGTCCTCGTCCACCTATCAGGATGCCATTGCTGCACCACACCCATAATTAATCAGTACCCATTTGCAACCAAAAAATTCAAGCAAAGAAAACCAAAATCCATATATAAAACACTCACCATAGCAAGCCTACGATAAGCACATTTGATCTCTTTAATAGAAGACTCTGTACTCACACCAAGAATGCTATAATAAGAAGAGGTTCCTTGCAGCTCATCCTCCATCTCAAACCGTAACCAGCTCTAATTGAACTCTTGTTGTTGCTGTTGTTGTTCTTCTTCTTCTGGTTCTTTGTTCTTGTAGGTGAATTATTAATTATACAATGACAAGGAATGACGGTATATATATAGCGAAAGAATGATAGAAAATATCCGAGGGAGGATAAGTGCTGTCAAGTGTGAAGCTTCGAAGGTGAGCGAGAAAGTTCTGGAAACGAAACTCTTTTGTTTTGGGGGGAGGAGAAAAGATATTTTGGTGATGAAGAAGAATGCAGAGACTTCTCGGGCTTTGGCGGCTTTTGATTTCATGGCATGTTTGCTATACTCCAATAATACAATTGATAAATTAAAATTTTAGAATTTTAATATTTTTCGATATATTTTTATATTTAATATAATTTTATTAAAAATATTTTTAAAAATACAAAATATTTTATTTCAAAAAATAAAAATAAAAATTATATAGAAATTAGAATTATATTTCCAAATATTTTAATTATTACTATTTCAATATATTGAACGTGGCGTTAGAGATTTTAAACTGTCCATTTAAAGAGGTGGGACCCACTATCTTTTTAGATATTTTTCTGTGCAAGTGTATAAATTTGTGACACGTCATCCAGGAATAGCATTGAATATAACAAATGGCAGAATAACTCTTTCTATTTTATCTTTTTATTTGTTCCAATCGCACCGCATAAATCTTTTTATTTCCTAATCTCATAAAAAAAAATTTCTGTGGACATCGCATAAAAAATTTAAAATTTTAATTATATGATTTGACTAATAATAAAATTGCTTTATTAAATTAAAATATAAATTTGCCTCTTTTATATTTAAGGGAAGAGGCTAGGATTTCGATTTATGAATGAGAATTTTTTTTTCTCTTTAATTTCATTCACTATTTTGTTTGCAGAGCTGAAAGTTTATATGGCTAAAAATAATATTAATGGTAACAGAAGTCATGCTGTCATGGAATCAGTGTTAAAAAAAATATAAAATTAACTCAGTTTTAATACATTAACAAGAAAAAAAAAAGGAGAATAGGAAAGACAAATCGAAGCAGATCTCAAAGAGAATATTTATACTTTAAGCCTTTTTTTATCCCATTGGAATTCATTTAAAAAAATCACTTGAATTTGAAAAAAATAAAATAATTTCATCCAAAATAATTCGAATATTAAATCACTGATTAACTTGTATAACTTGTTTTTTTTTTAATAATATTTTTTGGCCTAATTCGCCATTTTCCTTTCTCATTCTTTGTTTCTATAGGTATTTGGTCTGAGTAGTGATGTAACAGCTGTACCCAAAAACTTAATGACACTGAGCCATATATAAGTTTATGCATGTAGCTTTAAAAAGAAAAGCATAAAGACAGGCTATAAATCTCTGCGTGTTAATGAAGAAGGACAAAGACATCTTCTTTGACAATTTTGGGCAACGATCAACTTGTGGAGAGACTAAATGAGAAAGAAAGAACTCTTCACCTTTTTATTCAACCCCATAATCGAACATATTAAAGATGGTGAAACTAGTTCTAACTTTCATACCCAAATTCAACACTTTTCTTTTGTTATTAAATCTAAAATTGACTGAATTTTTTTTATATAGTTTTGGTTGTATCAGTTTGATATTCACAAACTAAATTATAATCTTAAAAATAATTTAGTTTGACTGATAATCTGGCTTTTATTAGTAAAATTAGTTGATAATTTAACTATCGACCGATAATCTAGTTTTATACTGATAATGTAGTTACACTTGAAAATCTGGTAGCTAATAATAGAGTTACCAGATTTTCATTTTTAGATTGACTGACTTTTGTTTTTTAAAATTCTGCTTATCATATTTAATTATAGTTTTGGTTGTAGCACAGTTTGGTAATAACAAACTAGATTATAATCATAAAAGTAATTTAGTTTGACCAATAATCTGATTCTGATTAGTAAAATTAATTGATAATTTAGCTATCGGTTGATAATCTAGTTTCACGCTGATAATATAATGGTACTTGAAAATTTGTTAGTTAATAATCTACCTAATTTAATAAAAAATAATTAGTAAAATTAGCTAAAAAAATACAAAATGATATGTTTATAATAATTAAAAAAATGTTATATAAAATCTATTTAAATACATAATACAAATAAATTATATAATATATATTCATAAAAATTATATTAAAAATTACATACCAATATAATAAATACGTCCATTTTTATCATATATTATTATTACTATTATTATGTACATATTAAATAAATTAATAATTATATTATATATAATTTAATAAATTAATTATTATTATTATTATATATTTTAATAATTATATTATTATTATAAATGATAAAAAAAACTAATGTAAAAAAAGAAAGAAAAATTATAACCTAATAGCTTATAAAAAAAACTAGTTCTACTAACTTTTTATTTTGGAGATTATAATATTTTTTTTCAAATAAACTATTTTATCAAACACAGATTATTAATCAAATTAAATTATTTTTATGGTCAAACTAGACAGTGTCTCTATGTTTAGTAAAGTAGCTTATTTGAAAAAAATTAAATTATAATCTCCAAAATAAAAAAAACTAGTAAAATTATTTTTTTCTTTTCATAAGGTAGTAGATTATGATTTTTCTTTTCTTTTGTACCCTTGTTTTTTTTATTGTTTTATAATAATAATAATAATATATGATAAAAATAGATGTATTTATTATATTGATATGAGATATTTAATATAATTTTTATATTATTTAATATGCATATATATTATATAATTCGTTTGTATTATATATTTAAATAGATTTTATATAATATTTTTGAATAATATAAATATATCATTTTACATTTTTCAGTTAGTTTTACTAAATAATTTTAATTAAATCTGCTAGCAGATTATAATTTATAGATTCTTCATTTATAAATTACAAATTTATTAGTTATAACTTATACATTTATTACTTATAATTTACAGATTTATGATTTATAACTTATAAATTTATGAGTGATAACTTATAAATTTATCACTTATAAATGATAAGTTTATCAGTTATAATTTATAAATTCATCATTTTTAACTTACATATTTATTAAATTTAACTTATAAATTTATCAGTTATAATTTAAAAACTCATTAATTATAAGTTACAAGTTCATAATTTACAACTTCCAGATTTATCAATTATAAGTAACAAAATTATCTTCTTTAATTTACAGGTTCATCAAATAATAGGTTCATCAATTTTCTACCAATTTGTTAAATCAAATTATCGTTTTTAACCTTTTAACAATTTAATTTTATTTTTCTATATGACTTATCTTTAGTTTAAATATCATTATTTTCAACCATTTTCATCCTTATCAAAACTAATGATTTTTCATCTCAAATGATAATAACAATAATTAAAACATTAAAAAATACTAAAAATAAAATCAAATATGTGAATTAAAAAATTTCTCTATATTGAATAGATAGAGAATTTTGATTTTTTTTCTATCTTTAAAGAAGAAGAAGAAAAAGAAAAATATGATGAAAAAAAAACCATTGTGTCACATCCGTGAGTTAGACCCTGACCGTATACGTGTACTGCGGTCGTTTATACTGCAGTATAAAGGCGTACGATCGGAGTCTAAATACGGATAAATATATAAAAATTTAATTTTATTAATATGATAAAATGAATAGGAATTTTATTAAATGAAATAATGTAATTTCGTGTTATGCACACAAATCGAGACGACAGCCCGAGCCGAAATTTGGATTTTTGCTCGGTAGTGAAATTATAATTTAAGCATATCAAAAACATAAAAAAATATTATTATAAGATCATAGGTGGAGTTATAAGGTGAAATTTTAAGGCTAAGGATTTGAATTGTGGAAATAGGATCCTTAGTACAAGTTTACAGTCTGATATTTCATATCAGAAGCTAGAGAAATGTGATCACGATCACAATGGAGTCGATGTGATCGAAATTTAATTTTAATATTTTTAAAACTAATAAATTAGAACTCGGATGACAGAAAAATTTTTACGGGTCAAATTAAGAAAAATAATTAACCCGTAAAAAAACTCGATTTTTGCACCGGTGGTCATTTTGCAAAATCGAAGAGACCGTTTCGAAGATAAAATTATTTTATAATTTTTGGAATATTTAATTTGATGAAATTGAGTTGTTTAGAGGTGGAATTTTGGAGAATTAAAATTAATTATAAAGAAAAATGAAGAAAATATTTGATTGGTTGGAAAATTTTTAAGTCAAAATTAATGGAAATGTAATTGGGCCATGTGTCAATATTATGGAATAATTAATTATGCTATTAGCCAATGAGGAGATGGATTAAAGAATTAATTGTGATTAATTAAGTTAATTGAGTATAAATAGGATAAAAATCTACAAAATATCAAAATCCATTTCTTCTTCTTCTTCTTGTGTGGCCGTCCACCATGGGAGCTGGATTAAGCTTTTCCTTCACCTTAATTTCACAAGATTACCAATAATCAAGTATTTGGAGCAAGAGAAATTAATTGATGGGTGAAGAAAATAAAGAAAAATTGGAGGAAAATTATTTCTTTGGCCAAAAAATTCAAGAAAAATTGGAGGTAAGTTTTTATTCACTTTTCCTTCAAATTTATATGAATTTATGTTGGATTTGATGATTGTTTAAATTAGAAATTGAAGTTGTGGTGTGTTGTTGGTTGAAATTGCTTGATGGAAAAAATTAGGGTTTATGGCAAAAATTTTGAAAAATTAGAGAAAAATAGGAAATGAAGAGAATAGGGTTTGAGGATGATGGAAATAAATTTTAGGAATTTTTAGAGAATTTCCATAATTATGGTTAAATTTTGGAAAAATTATTTTGGAGGAATTTTGCCTTAAATTGAAGATAATGGAGTTAATTGGAATGTATGGAAGTAGAAAATAAATTTTGGGATGAAAGGAAAATTTAATAGAATTTTTGGTGAATTTTTAGATTTTTGGCCAAATTATGGAAAAATTTATTGGGAGTTGTTGAATATTGTTGTGGTGAAATTGATAGTGGAAAATGAAAGAAAATGAGTTAAAATGATGATAGAAATTTATTTGAAATTTTTAGAGTATTTATTGGATTAATAAAAATTCTTGAATTGGAAATGGACACTAGAAGAATAAAAGAAATACATGGAGAAAAATAGTTTTGGAGGCAGAAAAATAAAGAAAATAAATTATTATAAAAGAAAGTTTATATTTGAATTTTTGATTGCACCGGAAAACGTGATGACGACCAAAACAAGAATTTATGCATTAAACATGCATAATAAGAAAATTTTTAATTATAGGATTTTGATATTCGTGAGAGCAAAAAATTTAAATTTTGCTAGATTTTAAGTCGTAAATGGTTCAATAACTAATCAAAATTTTTTATCTCTAGGCGCGACGTTGGACTAGGCGCCAATCCGAGATAAAGGGAAAGAGCCGGCCGATACCGGCAGAGCATAAAGAGGTTAGTGCAACTACCCTTATAATATTAGTCATATAAATATAATTTATGTGAAAATTGGAATTTTTGCAATTTTTGAGTTATATATATATTTTTGTATTCCAAAAAAATTTAAATGTTAAAAATTATCTATAATGATAATTATTTTGATATTGAAAGAATATTTATTCATTATCTGAAAAATGAAGTGAATTATGATTTTGAGAATTTTTCTCACATGTTAGCCTATACATGAACTAGGGTATTGTTGGCATGCCAATAGGGTATAAATTTTGGTCCTGTGCATTTCTGTGGGCTAATGAAATATTGTGATCCTGTGCATTTTTGTGGATCACCTGATACAATTGTCAGTCCTGTACATTTCTGTGGGCTGAGTCATATTACATTTGGATCCTGTGCATTTATGTGGATTCTAAGTTGGGATGTAATATGATAACCCTTTGATTTCCTAGAAGCAAGTGTAGGACGTTATAATATGTGGGTATATGAAAAATATATTATTAAGAATTCAGCGATGTTTGAATTATAAAAAATATTGTATTGTGAGATTTACAAAAAAAAAATGGAAATTTTGAATTGATTTTATTTTAAATACATGTTTTATTTTAATGATTATTATTATAAGAGTTTTTGCACCACTGAATTATATATTCAGCGCGAGAGTTTATTTTCTCTCGCGTAGGTTACCAAAGTAGCAGAGAACATCCTGATTTGTAGATAGAGACGCTAATTGGGGACCGCATTATGGAGCACAGCAGTAGCAGTGGTAGCCACCCAGAGCGGGTTGGTATTTTTATTATATTTTGATATGTATATATACAAGTTTTTAAATTTCATTACAGTATGTATATAAATAAAATAAAAAGGTGTGTCTATAATATTTTAGTATATATTTTAAATTTCTTATATTAAATATGTTTAATATTAAAGAAGTATTTTTGGAGAGTTTTATTTTCTGTAGCATCTCTTATCCGTCCGGTATACGGATAGATGTACAGAAGAGTAAGAAGTGTTACACATTGCATAACAAAGACTATATTTAAGTGCATTACATATGTGTAAATTATTTAACAATACGATGTCATTTCAGATATGAGTCAATGATGTAAGATGAATACGAATTTATGATATAATTTATTATCAAACTCACTCTAGATATTTACCTTCATTCCTTATTCAAAGATGATAGCCAAACCTAAATATCCGGACAAGCTAATATAACTTATTCAATTACTGTTGAGCTATGAACTTGAGTTAGAATCTGACCTTCAATACATCATCAGGAGTGCCTAAACTCACATATTTACTCTGGCTTTTCTGCTTGGTTTTCAGCAGCAAAATGCAGAAGTTGCTAATTTAGATTCATTATAAATTAAGTTTAAAGTTGTTCTAGGGGCAGCATCAAGAATTTTAATTCAAACTTTCATCAAGTACCATATTCAAACTTCTAAGGGCGCCTTCTGCTTCTAGTGGATTTAGAAATGGAATATTTTTGGACCCACAGGCGGAAGAGTTTTTCAATTTTTGTTTGTTCCTTAGGAACTTGTTGAGCCCTTAGGAACTGGTTGAGCTCGGGGAGCGCTCGTATTATTTTCAGTCTTTGATGTTGATGATACACCAGCCTTCTCCCTGAGCTTTTCAAGCTTCTCCATTGCTCTTTTCTTCTTCTCAAGTCTCCCTACACGAGCTTCTGCAGTTTTTTCTGCTGAGAACAAGGTGAATCCAGTCACAGTTTCAGCTGTCAAATATAGCAATGTATCTCTCCGTGAAACATCAAGGGTTCTCGATGCGTGCAAATTCTCTTCTTTTGGCCTTGCTACCTACAAGAAAGACAGGAAAAGAAAAAATTATTGCCTTTTACCATGGTCCTTGTAGTTGCATCAGTTAATCCACAAGTACCCACAGGTTCCTTTTCTACACAGCAAATGATAAACGCCATTATATTCTCTCGGATAATTAATGTACTACCTCCATCCCAATTTAATAAGTTTGTTTCAAAATTTCACACAAATTAAGAGTGTGTTTGGGATTGTAGTTAAGTATCTAAAAAACAAGTTTATAATTTTTTTGACTTAATTGACTGATTTTTTTAATTTTTTATAAATTTTTTTTCTCAAACCTGTTTCTGGAAAAAATCTATTTAACAGCTTTTGGAAAAAACATATATTTACCTGCTTCCCTTCAAAAGCAGTTTTTAAAACTCAAAAAATTTAAAAATAAAATTTTTTTATTCAAAAACGCTTTTGGTAAATATAATGACAAACGGACCCTAAAAAATCTAGTTAATATGGTTAAAATATACATTTGACCTACCGTACATTAATTAGGAGCATCATTGGAAAATAATGATAAGGCGTATCTGTGGATAACAGAACACATTAAATAGAAATATAATAAAAAAATTAACAAATGACTATATTTTTAAAAAGGAAAGTGAATTATTTTTATGAGAGATAAAAAAAAAAAAGTAAGCTAATCAAATTAGGACGGAGAGAGTATATGATTTTTGTTAGAATGCAATAAGCACAGCTATATCCTGTACAAGAATAGATCATACTTCGTACTTCAAACTTCATATATATGCAGATGATTATGCAGATGAATTCCAACCATATTTGATCAAATACATGGCTTTGTGAATAGGTAATTATGATTATATGGACATTGTAAAATCTTAAACGCATATCATAAATATTTTGATCTAGCACGACACTTCTTCTCAAGAAATCTTAGCCCAATTCCTTTCAAGCATCCAATACAAATTGAATACTAAAAAAAATACACGAATCCGATCAACAAATGATCCAACAGATTATCCACATATTCTCACAAACATATCTGTAATGTTTTTACGGAAGCAGAAAGGTACATAATTTTAATCGTCACTCTCTTAAAAACTACTATCCCTAAATATAAGCTTATCACAGTGTGAGTGGGTTTCAACTGCAGATAATTCAGAAATCCCCAAACACAGAATCAAATTCATCAATCCAACAATGGAATAATTATAATTCCACATTAGCTTTCATTTAATAATATTTGATTGTCAAAAGCATAAAACCAAACACAGGGGGGAATGAAAGATGAAGTAAAACACCTGAAACAACGGCCGCTTGATGACCGGTAAGTCTCCTCCTCCAGTTATACGGTGGAGTGGATCACTCAAAAGCAATGAATTAAAGAGTGCCATTCGTCGCCGCCGAGAAATAACGCCGAAAACTGGACTTGTTTACCTTAAGTGCGGGAAGAAGAGAAGCTACTTCGCCAATAATGGAGAAAAATGAAGTAGGAGGAGGGCGAAACGTTGGATTTTCATAAAGGTGAATGTTGGATTGGGCTGGGCTGGGCTAGCCATACCGGTATTAACAATTAAGGTGTCAAATGTGTCCTGATGTGTAAATTTCATCAGCAATTTGGGCCTTGTGGAAAATTCGTGACTTGGATTTTTTTTTTCTCTCTGACATGATTTAGCTAAATATTACATATGTATAATTTTATTTGGCTTAATATATAAATATAATTTTGAATTTAACCTTAAAAAAATCATTTTTACATGCATTTTATATTTTTAGATAACCCATTATAACCTTAAATTTATATATAATGACCTATTAATAAAATTTATATTTGATATCACATATCCAAGTGTGAAGTAGTCGCATTCAAATAATGAGTCACTCAACAATATAGAAGCAAAATTGTTTTTTTATGGGACAACTCAAGAATGAATTTATCCAATATGTCATTTTATTTCATCTATAAATAACAAATGTGTTATTATTAAAAAAATAATACATTATGTGTTTCATCCTCCGTATTACTTTATAGATATATGGGATGTAGAAATAAGTAATTTGATTGGTGAATTTAGTGTTAAGAATCAATGTCAAATTAATTTGTTCAAATATTAGGTACACCTATCATTAATTTGTTGAAAAATTAAGTTTATTGTGTTGAAAAATTAAACAAATATTAGGTACATCAATTTCTATCTAATTTGTTGAAAAATTAAGTCCATATTAGTTATACCTACCATACCAAAGATTTGAACAAATGTATGATGTGAATTAAACTTTAAGCCTATAAATAGGCATACTTCCAAGGTTTAAACCATCAAAGAGTGAAAACTACAAGTCTTGAGTATTTGTGAGAGTTGAGAGCTTTCTTTGTAATATTTCTAGTTTAGTGAAGTTTTTGTTGTGTCTCCAATTTTTGAGTGAATTTCTTCTTTGAAATATTTAATTTAGAGTTGTGCATTTTAAATTTTTTCTCAACAATTGGTATCAGAGCCTAACTTGAGTGTTAATATTTACTTATCGTATGCTCTGTGGTTGCCACTAATAAGTGGATCATGCACATCAGAAAATAAGTTAAATTATTATTCACTCTTAAAGATTGGTATCAGATAGGGACGATCATATATCGTTCTTAGTAGAGTTATCTTTAGTCGTGAGAAGTTTGACACGCTGAAAGTTTGTTGATCAAGCTTGTTCAGTATAGTCAAAATCATATCGATACGATAGGTGACCTTCAAGTAGTCGGAGGAATCAAGAAGCTCAACAACAAAAACTACAACACATGGGAAACATGTATGAAGTCTTACCTACAAGGTCAAGACCTTTGGGAGACTGTTGGTGGTAGTGAAGTTATACAACCAACGACAGAAGATGCCTTGCGAAAGTGGAAGATTAAAACAGGCAAAAAGATGTTTGCTTTAAAAACCACAATTGAAGAAGAAATGTTGGAGCACATTCGAAATTCCAAAACACCAAAGGAAGTATGGGACACTTTTGTTACACTCTTCTCAAAGAAGAATGATACAAGACTGCAACTTCTCGAGAACGATTTGCTATCAATGGTGCAACATGACATGACGATTGCCCAATATTTTCACAAGGTGAAAGCAATATGCTGTGAAATTTCAGAGCTAGATCCAACAGCTCCTATTGGAGAAACCAGGATAAAAAGAATAATTATCCATGGTTTGAGACCCGAATACTGCGGGTTCATTGCCGCTGTACAGGGGTGACAAACACAACTATCACTTGTTGAGTTTGAAAATTTGCTTGCAAGTCAGGAAACAATGAATAAGCAAATGGGAGGAGTCTCGCTGAAGGCTGAGGAGGAAGCACTCTTTT
This sequence comes from Triadica sebifera, assembly GCA_023653625.1. NCBI lineage: Eukaryota > Viridiplantae > Streptophyta > Magnoliopsida > Malpighiales > Euphorbiaceae > Triadica > Triadica sebifera. The sequence continues at coordinate 10,006,961 of CM042911.1, read as the reverse complement.
CCAGCAAAAGCAAATACACTTTCAAGCGGTACGTTGGCAATGGATCTAAAAAGAATAATGACAAGGGAGGCTCTCGTCTAGGGGATGCTTCAAAGAATCGCGGTAATAGCAGAAAGTTTGATGGAAAGTGTTACAACTGCGGGAAGATGGGTCACATAGAGAAAGATTGTTGGACCAAGAAAAAATCTATTGAAGGTAACACTGCTACTTCCAGTTATAAGGAGAATAGCGAAGATGGTTGGGATGCCGAAGCATTATTCGCTATGGAGGAAGAAGAATTAGCTCTCACGGTAACAATATCAGAACATATTGACGATAAAAATGATTGGATCGTAGATTCCGGTTGCTCAAATCATATGACAGGTGACAAACAAAAGTTGCAAAACTTATCTGAGTATAAAGGAGGTCGTGTGGTAGTGACAACTGATAACTCAAAGTTACCGATAGCTCATATCGGTAAGATGATAGTTACACCTCGATATAATTCTAACCAGGTGCCACTTCAAGATATTTACCATGTCCTTGGAATGAAGAAAAATTTGTTGTTTGTGTCTCAATTGACATCATCAGGGCATTATGTCTTGTTCGGTCCTCAAGATGTGAAGGTGTATCATGACCTAAAAATCTCAGAACCACCAACAATAGAGGGGTGACGATTGGAGTCTGTCTACGTGATATCAGCAGAATCTGCATATGTAGATAGGACGAGGAAAAATGAGACATCAGATCTATGACACATGCGATTAGGTCATGTTAGCTATTCCAAGCTAAGTGTGATGATGAAGAAGTTGATGCTTAAGGGGCTTCCTCAACTTAACGTATGAACAGACACAATGAGGAATCAAAGTTTAGAGCAAAAGAATCATTAGAGTTAGTTCACTCTGATGTATTCGGACCAATTAAGCAACCGTCAATTGGTGGTATGCGATACATGGTGACATTCATTGATGACTTCTCAAGGCATGTGTGGGTTTTCTTTATGAAAGAAAATCTGACACATTCTCAAAATTTAAAGAGTTTAGAGAGCCAGTTGAAGGAGAAATGAGAAAGAAGATCTGTTGCTTACGCACATACAACGGGGGAGAATATAGCTCAAGTGAGTTCTCTCAATACCTAAGGCAAAGTGGAATACGTCATCAATACAATTGTGCCAACACATCGCAACAAAATGATGTAGCTGAGAGAAAGAACCGACATATTGCAGAAGTCTGTCGAAGTATGCTACATGCAAAGAATGTACCGGGAAGGTTTTGGGCTGAAGCAATGAGGACCGCAACCTTTGTGATTAGTAGACTTCCTCAACCAAGGTTAGAATTTATTTCTCCTTTTGAGAAACTGTGGAACATGAAACCTACACTTAGCTACTTTCGAGTATTTGGCTGTGTATGTTATGTATTTGTTCCTAATCATCTACGGAGCAAGTGTGACAAGAAAGCTGTTAGATGTATCTTTATGGGATACGACAGCCAAAGAAAGGGGTGGAAATGTTGTGATCCAATGAGTGGAAGATGTTATACTTCACGAGATGTGGTGTTCGATGAAACCTCTTCCTGGTGGTCTTCAGAGAATGAGGTATTGCCAGACTCTAGAGAATTTGAAGACAAACTACAACAAAAGATGGAGAAGCATATTATTTAACTTCAACCAAGTTCAAATGAATCAGGAGATCAAAACAGCGATGATGTCGAACAAAGAGTGACTCAAAGTCCTTAAAAAACTGTCGTGTTTCAACAACCAAATGATGAAGGTGAGCCCAATGAAACTGAAGAATCAATTCTGCAATCTCAAATCCCAAATATGTCAATGTAGCCATAGTCGAAGAAGATAATATAATAGAACCTGAGACATTTGAAGAAACATCGCAGAGTTCTGAATAGATGACAGCTATGAAAGAAGAGATTGATGCACTTAAGCAAAATCAAACTTGGGATCTGGTGTCAAAACCAAAAGATGTGAAACCCATATCCTGTAAGCGGGTTTACAAGATAAAATGTCGTCCAAATGGGTCAATCGAGAGGTACAAGGCATGATTGGTAGCTCGTTGTTTCTCTCAACAGTATGTACTAGATTATGATGAAACATTTAGTCCAGTGGCAAAACTTACAACAGTACGGGTTCTACTTGCACTTGCAGCTAACAAAGATTGGAATTTGTGGCAGATGGATGTGAAAAATGCTTTTCTTCATGAAGAGTTGGATCAGGAAATCTACATGATCCAACCAATGGGTTTTCAGAGCCCATATCATCCTGAATATGTGTGTAAACTTCGGAAATCACTCTATGGATTGAAACAAGCACCCAGAGTATGGTATGGTAAAATTGCTAAATTTCTAACACAAAGTGGTTAATCAGTAACATCCACAGATTCCAGCCTGTTTGTCAAAACTAATGAAGGAAAGCTAGCTATTGTACTAGTATATGTGGATGACTTAATCATAACCGGTGATGATGAGCCAAAAAATTTTCAGACGAAAGAAAATTTATCAGTTTGTTTCCAGATGAAAGAACTTGGACAACTCAAGCACTTCCTTGGTTTAGAAGTTGATCACACATAAAAATGAATATTTATTTGTCAACAGAAATATTCTAAAGACTTGTTGAAGAGGTTCGGAATGCTTGAATGCAAGCCAATTTCGGCACCGATGAAACCAAATGCTAAAATGTGTGCACATGAAGAAAAAGATTTGGAAGACGCGACGATATATTGACAATTGGTAGGGAGTCTGATTTACTTAATCTTGACTCATCATGACATTTCTTATGTAGTTGGCGTGATGAGTCGGTACATGCAAAATCTAAAGAAGTCTCATTTACAAGCAGTTCGAAAAATACTGAGATATGTAAAGAGCACAAATGACTATGGTCTTTTGTACAAGAAATGTGAAGACTGCAAGTTAATTGGTTATTGCAATGCTGACTATGTAGGAGATCATGACACAAGGAGATCAACAACTGGGTACGTGTTTAAGCTTGGTTCTGGAACAATTTCTTGGTGTAGCAAGAGACAACCAACGGTATCATTATCAACCACTGAAGCTGAGTATCGAGCAGCGGTAATGACAACTCAAGAGAGTACATGATTGATACAACTAATGAATAATCTACATCAACAAGTAGATTATGCAGTTCCATTGTACTGTGACAATCAATCAGTAATTCGTTTGACAGAGAATCCAGTTTTTCATACAAGAACTAAGCATGTTGAAGTGCACTATCATTTTATCAAAGAAAAAGTTATGCAAGAAGAGATTGAGATGAAACAGATCAAGACGGATGATCAAGTTGCGGACTTGCTCACAAAAGGTCTAGGTACAAGCAAACTCAAAATGTTTTGTCGACAGCTCGACATAGTACAGAGAATGAGAGTTGACATTGAGGGGGAGTGTTAAGAATCAATGTCAAATTAATTTGTTCAAATATTAGGTACACCTACCATTAATTTGTTGAAAAATTAAGTTTATTGTGTTGAAAGATTAAACAAATATTAGGTACACCAATCTCTACCTAATTTGTTGAAAAATTAAATCCATATTAAGTATACCTACCATACCAAAGATTTGAACAAATGTATGGTGTGGATTAAACTTTGAGCCTATAAATAGGCACACTTTCAAGGTTTAAACCATCCAAGAGTGAAAACTACAAGTTTTGAGTATTTGTGAGAGCTGAGAACTTTGTTTGTAATTTTTATAGTTTAGTGAAGTTTTTGTTGTGTTTTCAATTTTTGAGTGAATTTTTTTTTGAGATATTTAATTTAGAGTTGTGTATTCTAAATTTTTTCTCAACATTTAGTGTATATACAAAACAAAAAAAAAAACTACAATTTTAAAACCATTTCAACATATTTTTAGTTCCTTCATAATTTTTTTTGGGTTTCTAACTCTCCTCCATCCATATTATTATTATTATTATTATTATTATTATTATTATTATTATTATTATTATTATTATTATTATCTTTTTTGCAGTTTTACCAATTTCCTTAGCCTTTTATTTGGAAGGTTTGTTTATATGTGGAAAATCATTCAGAAAAACGTCCTTACTCCTTACTTCCTGGGCCTTAGATGTACTCGAAAATAAGGAATTGCTTTTGGAAAAGGACATTACACGTATAGAAGTTCTTTTCCCATTCGCTAGCTGATGGTCCTCAAAGCCATGTATCCTAACATTCATTATGGTTCGAGAATTCTTTGGTGAGGAATTTTTGGTTGAAGTTGTAACGTGAAGCCAAATATTAGGTTGGTCACATTATTTTCAGCTAAAAAGTATAAATTAAACTACCTGTCTTCATTTTATGAAAAATATACATGTTTTTCTTTTTTGCTCATATTGTTTGTGGCTCATATATACTACGGTATAAAGGTAATTCTGTAACATAAAACCGTACAACTTATATATAAATATAATGCTAAGTCTTACAAATTAATAAAAAAAACTAGCTGTTTTACTCCTGAGAATATAGACACATTGTTGAAGCTTATTAAATTTCAATGTTCTCTATTTTCTTGAATTTTTTCTTGTTGCGGTTTTATTATTTCTCAACAGGTTAAAAGATAACATTCAATATGTATTTACAATAATCAATTGGTTATTAGCAATATATATTAAGAAAACAAATCAATTAACAAGAAGATTATTAGAATGGTACATATTACCAGCCTGATTCGACATGAATGGAGATAGATCTTAATTTTATTTATGCTCTGAGATTACTTGGTACATGAATGTAGATTAAAAAAAAAGGCATAATTGTAGCAACATATATATATATAGAAAGCAATAATTTTAGTTGTAATCAGTGCCGTACCTTTGTTATCCCTCAAGTGTGAGAAGGTATTTACCTCAAAAGATCACTGAAAAGGTCCATGAAATAGGGGTGTCCAGTTCGATGCAAAGCCCTGTCAAAGCACCAGTCCCTTCGCTTAGACCTTACTTTCATTGCCTGTCCGTCCTTAGATATTTTCATTTCCACTTATTTAGGCTTCTCCAACCACTAATTAATTAGTTAGCTACTAGTGGGTAGTTTATAGTTCTTTTATATCATATATCATTTAACAAAAGAAAAGAAAAAGTAAAAAACGGTATGTCATATATCAATATCTTCACCGAACTAGCTAGCTAGTTTCTGTGTTCTAATTCTATGGCACAAGTACCGTAGTTTGAATCCACTACCAACTACATATATAGCTGTAGTTCAATTTGTTCAAAGATAAAAAGACTTGCAATTTGAGCCCTAATTAAAACTTTATTTTTGTACAAAAATTTGAGTATATATTTGCATGGCTAGCTTCAAGTCTATCTAGAAGACAAAGGTGTTTCAAGGCAGCAGCTGGTGCGTACCAGAAACAGCTTCTAACAAACAAAAATATCATGTGGTAATTCTCAAACTCACGCATATTTGTTGTTAATTATTGACATAGACAAACCTAAATATTCTAAAAAAAAATTTATATCTAGCTGGGGCGGTGTGGATATTATATTCTCAATCAAATGTTGCTTTAAACATATATATTAGTGTACCCATTTACAAGAACATATTGGTCTGAAGAGTTAAATATGCACGACTTACTCTCTACAAGCGAGAAGTACGGTTATAGAGTCTCACTTTATAATGTTAAAACTTCCACCATTCATTAATACTCGAGATACATATATATTTCATGGAATTACAGATAATTAAGAAGTTAGAAGTTTAAGTTAATTTGTAGTTAAATGCAGCACAAATAGTCTTAATATCTCTATCAATTTGCATGTGATCTCGCGATAATTTTTATAGTATTAGACATTTTATTAATTAGTTACAAATAAAAAATAAAAAACCCACATTGAAACATGCAGGAACTCATGGCATAATTTCTCTTTAAAACTATACAAATATGAAATTTTCCTTAGATAAATAGAGACTTTATACTACCACTTAATGCGCCATAACCATTGAGCTTTAATTTGTAAATGGCTAAATGTTTCTTGGCAGTCATTCCCTTGACCTATTGTTGTTGTTATTGTTCATTTTGGCAATAGAGGTCCTACTATGATTTATTAACAGAAAACAAAAAGAAAAAAAAAGAAAAGAGTAGATCCAATATTAAAGTCTGCAGAAGCTTCCCCTAATTAACCACCGGAATTTTGGAATAAGTTGTATATTCTATATAAATTTTTTTTTAAGTAAATTCAATTTACCATGTTATTTGTAAACTGAATCACTTATATAAATACCCAAATGTTCTCTTATACAGGAAAATAAGAGGGTTTTCTCTTAAATTAACTTAGTTTGAGAAAACAAAGATGAGAATGAAACGAAACAACTTTTCGACTTCTCGTGAATAAAACCTATGTAGCCATGCATTAAGAAGAAAATAAGTTTAGAGTACCTAGGTTGAAATTCCATACTAGAACAAGAAAAAAAAATCCTCATACAAATCTAATTAATGAATAATTAATTTTTCATACTAATTGAATAAATGAATAACTTATATGTAGAGTGATAACTTATATGTATATATATTCAAGGCCGAACAGACAATGAGCGAAAGGTTAATATGCAGAAAGACAGTTGCGTTGATAGAGATAGCACGGAACGAACTCACCCGGACGGCTAGCTCCCAGTTATCGAACCAGATCATCGATCAATTATTAATCTATCCTTTTACTGCTTTCGATTTCACCTCTTCCTTTTTCTTAATTTTGACCTGTTATCTATATATACACACACACACACAATAATATTTTGTGAAATTCTCTGTGTGAGAATATTAAAGGAAAAAAAGAGGAAGAGGAATTATCAATATATAGTCATAAAGAGAAAGAGGAGAAATTTGAGTTTAAAACCATGGTGCTGGCTGTTTTGTTTATGGTAAGATACTACCTGATGATCTTATAGATATATAACATTCAACGGTGGCCTATTTTTTAGATATTAAAATATAAACATTTTTTATTTTCATATTTATTTCTAATCGGATTGGGTGTAGTCAACTTTTAAGGATATTTATAAATAAATTCTTAAATATATATATATATATATATATATATATATATATATATATATATATATATATATATATATATATATATATATATGCAGACAGAGTGATGGTTTTGACTTACTGGTGAACATGCTTATCTCTGTAACCACCATTTTTATGTGTGTGACAGAGAGATGTTTTCCAAGCATATATATTATGAAAATAACAATCTATCTATTGCTATGACTTTTTTTTTTTGTTGCAATCTACCAATATGTCTTTAATTTGATTTATATTTAATCAATTAGAATAAATTCAATACTAATTAATTATCCAATTGCACCAGCACCCAAAGTGCATATTAATTTGAGTATGAATGAACTTAATGAAATTCATGAATATTTTTATCTTAATTACTAGAAGAGAGAGCTCCTCATAAGTAACTATTGAATTTAGATTGGTCATGAAACGTACTGTATATTGTTGCAGCTGGGTTGCATATATGTATATAAGAGATGAATGTATCGTACATATCTGATAGATTACAGAAAAAATGAAATTTCTAGTTATGCATGTCAACATCATGCATATATTTTCAATTGCAGTATGGTCAATATTTTTTGGGATTATCTTAGTGGAAGGGTAACTTTTTAAATCTTTGAGTTCAAATGAAGTGAAAAATGATATTAGTAGTTATTTAGTCTACATATAACGAGACCAAATATTTGAATAGTCAGAGAGAGTGAGATGATATATAAAATCAGAAATCATTAATTATGTCGGAAAGAAAATATATCTATGAATAACATTTTTCATATTATCATTTTCAAGGAACCACTATATTTTAAGCATTAATTTTTTCCACATATTATCAACACCTTTGTCAAAAAACATTCAATCCCATTAAACCTTGGTTAGAAAAATTATTCGAATATATATGATATATTGCAAAAAGTAAACGGTAATTTTTTTTAATTAATCTCTTTGTAATATATAAATCTTTTTAGATAGATTTAGTCTATCATATCATTTATAAATTAATTCAATCATATTAATTGTTATATTTATATCAATTAATATGAATAAAATAACCAAATATATATTACTATATAATTAGATTAATCTAATATAACATGGTAGATTAAATCTGTCTAAATTTATAGTAATCCTCTTGGTTCTTTGCCCTCATGGAAAGGTCTCAAGATCGAGAACTTTCCAAACCCCAAAAAACCCTCTCCCCTTTGATGTGGTGCATAGCTGAAAAAAAAAAGAGAAAAAACACAGAGAGAGAGAGAGATCAGTTTATATATAGTTCAAATCATAAATTTGTTTTGTTTTTAGTACTATATTCAGAATCAAATTTTAGTGTATGATGATTTTTTTGTAACATGCATGGTCTTACACAAGTACGTAACATTTATATTAATAGTTGAGACACTTGTTAAGATTGTCTCACATCATCTAGTTATATGGTGTAAGTCTTCTTTATAATAGTTAATTTGGAGAATTCCATTCCTTAAATAAGCTTTTGAAAGTGAATATCTAATTTTTTTTTTCAATATGATATCATAGTGTCTTGCAAAATTGGGTAATTACCAGCAAATATTTATATTTATTAATTTAATTAGATTTTCTATTCTATTTGGTCTTCACTGTATAAAAGGGTTCTATGTGTCAAGGGATATGCTTATCAACATTATCAACTCTTTTTATTTTGCTGAATTAATATCAGATTTATTCTTACCTTTTATTGTGTCTTTCCATTCTTGCTTGTAAATAAAACATTATATATATTGTTCATTATTGCTGTAACATTTTTCAACAAAATCAATGACAAAGATTGTTTAGTCAAGGTCATTTCTTCATAGCCCACCATGACTTTTTCATCAAATAACACCACCATTGCTTCATCCCCTTTCTCTACATCACTCATTTGCTATCAAACTAACCTTCAACAATTACCTAGCATGGAAAACTCAACTCATTCCTACTAAACTTCCAATATCTAATGGGTTTTGTAGATGAAAGTAAACCCACCCCACCCAAAGAAATTCCCAACCCGGCTGATCCTACTTTTCTAATTTCAAATCCAAAGTTTACCATATAGTTTATGAAATATCATAATAACTTGGCTATTTATTTGAAGAAGTCTACTCTTATGTTATTGGATTAACATTATCTTTTCAAGTCTGAACAACTCTTGGCCAAGCCTTTGGCTCAGTTTCCCAGAATAGTTAACTCCAATTGCATATTGATTTGCAAGAATTTAAATGCAATGATATGTCAGTGCCTCAATATTTACAACTAGCTAAAGCTTTTCCTGATGAACTTGCAGCTGTAGGACGTCATTTTTCTAATGCTGAATTCAATGCGATTATATATCGCAATATTGGATTCGAATTTCACTCAATCACCACTACTTTAAATCTTCAAACGAAACTAGTACCATTTTATGAATTACATGGCCAACTAGTTGCACATTAAATCCTTTTGAAGAGTCAACAAAAACTATCCCTTGCCAATCTAGTCACTAAAACAACTCATTCACCCACACCTTCATCAAACAATATACTTTTTACCTCATACCCCAATTTCTCCACTCCTCAGCATCACTCTCGATGTCAAATTTGTGGATATAAAAATCACACTACCAAAGACTGTCGTCGGTGTTATCAACGTTCCAACATTTCTCCTTAAGCCAATTTTATCTCTTATAGTTCCAGTTCTCATGGTTATCTGCCTTTCTCTTACTCGTATTACATGACTTACTCTTCGGGTTCATCATCATCATCTCGGTATCAAGACACAGGTGCTATGCACCACATGACACTGGATCTCTCGTCTCTTTCTCTCAATGAAACTTATAAAGGACAAGACTAAATTCATGTTGCCAACAGTCAATGTTTAAGTATTTCCAACATTGGTTCTTCAAATATTATTTCTCTAGATAAATCATTTCAATTAAAAATATGTTGCATATTCCATCCTTAACTAAGCATTTACTTTCTGTTCAAAAATTTACAACAGATAATTCTTATTTCTTTAAATTTCACCTTACTCTTTTTTTTATTTTTTATGAATGACTAGGAAACCCAGAAAATATTGCTTCAAGGAGCAAGTAGACATAACCTCTACACACAACCTCAACACACTTGATCATCCACCTCTCGGTCACAATTCTGAAAAAAGTTTCGCTTTAAAAATGGTATGCTCGTTTTGGTCATCCAACAATAAATATTGTTTCTAAAATAATAAAACAATTTCAATTGCCTTGTGATCAATCATTGTCAGTGTCAAGTTTTAATTGTTCCTCTTGTCGTATGTAAAAATTAGCAAAATTTTCTTTAGCTCAGGTTCAACATTAAAGTACTACACCTTTTCAAATTCTTTATTCATATATTTGGGGCCATGCGCCTATTATTTCCTCAAATAGTTTTTGTTATTTTATTATATTTGTGGATTAATTAACTCATTTTTATTGGTTGTTTTATATGCAACAAAGAAGTGATTTGGCTAATAATTTTATGCAATTTAAATCTTTTGTTGAAAGGCAGTATATAATACCAAAATTAAAGTTTTATATAGTGATTGAGGTGGAGAGTATCGAAAATTAAATAATTTTCATATAACTCAAGGTATAGCTCCACATCTAGCTTGTCCTCATACTCATGAACAAAATATTTCAGAACAAAAAATTCGACATATCATTGATACTAGTTTAACTTTACTAGCTCACTCAAAAGTTCCATTAAAATATTGGTCTTTTGCTGCTAATCATATTGTTTCATTAATTAATTGCATGCCAAGTGATGTTCTTCAAGATAAATCTCCTTTTCAAAAAAAAAAAAAAAATTGGCAAATCACCGAATTTTCAAGATTTTAAGATTTTTAGTTGTTCCATTTTTCCTCTTTTGCGACCCTACAATAACCACAATTTTGATTTTCATTCAAAAGAGTGTGTTAATTTAGGATTAGCAAAAAATTATTTTGGATATAATTGTCTTGATTTATATACTGGTCGAATTTTCCAAGCAAGATTTGGAAAAATTCATGAAGATATTTTTCCTTGTTATAATTAGCCAACTTCTCCAACTTTTCAGTTACACGAAAATTTAAATCCTTGGATAAAAATTGTGGAGAACCATGTCTCCCTGCCCCATCATATAGGTACGGTTCCTAGTCTTTCCAGATCTCCACATTTTTTTTGCTACAAATAATATTTTAAATCCAAACCATAATGGTGCATCAACCCCATACTTACAAAACTTACCAAATTTGACTACTTGCCAAACATCACCCAACTTACCTTCTATATCACACCCAATATTTTATCTCCTCCACCAACTAGTTGTCCCCATCCCATAATTCAAGCCACAGCAGCCTCACAACAAGTCCCCCCCAGCCCCAATTCCCTCCAATCATGCCACACAAAATCCAATCTTGCCACCTGAATTTAATTCCACAAATTCTCAGCATTTGACCACAATTTCCTCACCAATATTATATTTCCTTCTTTACCAACTAGTTGTACACACCCCACAAATTCAGCTCCAACCATCCCCACTTCCTCACAAAAAGATGCCATAAATAATTCCTCACAACCCGCCCCCAATCCCATTTTTTCCAAAAATAATTCTTCACAATCTTCACTTGTTTCCTTTCCTTTATCAACAAATAATTCAAACACTCGAAATAATGATATATCAGCCCTACCTAATCAGCCCTTAGAGACTTTAAACCATCAACAAAATATTCCACCTGATCCCAATTCTCAAACACTTACCATAAATCAACCCGTCCCTCTTCGGTCCTATCCTCCCACATTTCTAGAATTTTCTCATCCCCAGAATATTTCCATCTCTAATGGAATTAAATTAATTTTTGATTTAGGATCATATACCAATAACCAATTTGCTTCTCAATCAACCAATTCCCCAAATACATTACCACTCACACGTACTCATCTCATGACCTTGCGCTCTACCACACTTTCATAACGACAAGCCAATCTCACCACAAAATACCATATTCCTACATCTAAACCGAATTACCTATCAACCGAACCCATTACTTACCTTTAAGCCAAACAACACAGTGAATGGTGACAAGCCATGCATCAGGAAATACAAGCCTTAAATTCAAATAATATATGGACCTTGATACCTTGTCCTTCTAATAAGAATATTGTTGGTAATAAATGGGTCTTCCAGATCAAATTTTTTTTTGATGGTTCTATCTAGTGATACAAAGATCGTTTAGTTGCAAAATATTACAATCAACAACATGACCTTGATTACCGCGAAACTTACTGTCCTATAGTTCGTGCAACCACAATTCTCACTATCATCAATTTAGCAGTATCTCATCACTGAATAATCAGATAAATTGACATATTCCATGTCTTTCTTCATGACATCTTACAAGAGGAATTTTACATGTTACAACCTTAGGGATTTATTGACACAAATCATCATCTGCAAATTAAATATTTATGGACTCAAACAAGCTCCTAGGGCGTGGTTCACCAGATTAGTATGTTGAAATGTGGCAATCCGACATCGGAAAGAGAGCATTTTTCCACCATAGCATTAGCCTATAAAAGGGTTTCATCCATCTCTTAACAAATCATCCCAAAAATACCAATCCATCCCAAAAAGAATCAGACATGGAAGCATACTGAAATGGTGTGTACGAGGCCTGACATTGCTAGATTTGGAATAAACCCATTTACAGCCAATTGCTTTCTTTCCCTTTGGCAGACTTGATAGCTTCCATGTTTGATTCTTTTCAAGGGACTGCATCTCTTCTTCCATAGCCTTTCTCCATTTTTCTTCTTCTGAGCTTTGAATAGCTTCACAATAAGTGGAAGAAATCTCATCATCTACTGAAGATGTATAATTAGTCATATCTTCAAGTCGAGCAGGTTTCTTAATATTTCTTTTCGGCTTTCGTAGTGCAATTGACTCAAGTTGCTGAGGAGGTTCTTGTGCTGAAACCTTTGCTTCCACATCTGATCCATTTTCTACCATTATCTCCTCTTCTGCAGTAGGAGTAATTTTATCAGACTTTACAATTGTTGGATCAACAATTCTTCTTCTATCAAACTCCACCTGTTTAGGAGTTTCCTCCACCTGCTGTGGAGAACCATCTGTCTGCTCCTTTGTTACCTTTAACACGGTAGACTCATCAAAGGTAACATCTCTACTAAAGATTATTTTCTTTGTCTCTGGGCACCATAGTCGATATCCTTTCTTTGCCCTTGGATCTAACTTCGATTCCTTAACATGATAGTATGCAGTGGAACCAAACACATGTAAGAAATTATAATCTGTAGCAGATTTTCCATACCACACCTCCAAAGGTGTTTTGCCATTGATAGCAGTAGATGGCAAACGATTAATGAGATGACATGCGTATGTTACAGCTTCAGCCCAAAACTGTCTGCCTAATCCAGCATTAGACAACATACACCGAACTTTCTCCAGTAGAGTTCGGTTCATGCGTTCAGCCACTCATTCTGTTGTGGTGTATTTCTGACAGTGAAATGTCGAACAATTCCTTCATTTCTGCAAACTTTCATGAAGGGATCACTTGTGTACTCTCCGCCATTGTCTGTTCGAAGACACTTGATCTTTCTGCCCGTCTGAGTTTCTACCATCTTCTTCCAGATGAGAAAAACTCCCAACACTTCATCCTTTGTCTTCATTGTATACACCCATACTCTTCTTGAACAATCATCAACAAAGGTAACATAGTAATGTTTACCTCCCATTGAAGCAGTTTTGGAAGGGCCCCATACATCTGAGTGAACATAATCCAGAATACCCTTGGTATCATGGATTGCAGTGCCAAACTTCACTCTCGTCTGCTTCCCTTTGATGCAATGCTCACAGAAGTCTAATTTGCAGGTTCGCACTCCTTGCAATAATCCTTGATTCGCCAGAAGTTTCAAGGATTTTTTGCCTGCATGCCCCAAGCGCATATGCCACAATCTGGTTATTTCTAGCTCCTGGTCATCACTAAAAACTGCTGTTGTTGTTCCAATAACTATATTGCCTTCATAGTAATACAAGTTGTTGCTCCTTTGAACTCCTTTCATCACCACAAGTGCTCCAGATATAACCTTCATTACTTCATTTTTAATGATTATAGTGAAACCCTTTCTCCCAAGGATTCCCATAGAAATGAGGTTTTTCATCAGACTGGGCATATATCTTACGTCTGTCAGAGTTCTGATTGATCCATCACGATTCCTCAACTGGATTGAACCAATTCCAGTTGTTTTGCAAGGGCTGTCATTTGCTGTATAGACCACTCCACCTTCAATTTCTTTAAAATCGAAAAATCATTCCCGATTGGGACACATATGGTGGCTACAACCTGAATCCAGGATCCAAGCAGTCGAACTGCTTATTGATGACATCAATGCTAATGAAAAATCTGAATCATCACATTCAGCTACATTTGAATCTGCAACAGCCTTGCCTTTGCCAGATTTGCTTCTCAACTTAGGACAATCTTTCTTCCAGTGCCCCTTTTCTCGACAAAAGGCACATTCATCTGTGCCCGCTCTGGACTTTGATCTGTCTTTCTTTCCCCTGTTCTTATTTTTCGAACGACATCTTACTATCAAAGCTTCTGCTGCTCCACTGGTGCTATCCTTCTTGTCTTTTCTCCTCAATTCATAGTTGTATAGTGCAACACATACTTCACTAAGAGACACATTAGTTTTCCCATGGAGTAGAGCAGTTTCTAGAAACTCAAACTCCTCAGGAAGGGATCCCAACAGCATTAAGGCCAAATCTTCATCTTCAAATGTCACATCCAAGTTCATCAGATCTGCTACAAGTTGATTGAAATTGGTGATGTGATAATTCATCGTGGTACCAGGAACATATGTGAATCTGAACAGTCTTTTCTTCATATGAAGCTTATTTTGACTGCTATTTTTCAAGAATTTTTCCTCCAGTGCCTTCCACAATTTACTTGCAGAAGTTTCTTTACAAAAGACATACTTCTGCTTTCTGGACAGACACGATCGAATTGTACCACATGCCAAACGATTGATTGTCTTTCATTCCTTCTCATCTGCACCTTCTAGTTTTTCTCCCTCAATGGCAATGTCTAAGCCTTGCTGAAATAACGCGTCTAGAACTTCACCTTGCCACATGCCGAAATGGCCTGTACCATCAAAAATTTTCACTGCAATTCTCGTATTTGCCACAACAATTCTCGCCAAAATTGATGAAGTAAAAGCTGTTGTGTCCATTGTGAATTTTTGTCCGTCTCTTGCCATTTCATTTTTAAGACTATTTAATAACTTTTAAATGCGGAATACCCAAGAATCCAATGAAACCTTTATGATGTGGAAGATCAGCTTACGCCGCAACCACAGAGCATATAACTCAGTAACCTTGGCTTTGATACCAATTGTTGTGGAAATCGGGTTAATTTCCACCAAAATGAATAATTGTACCAAAAATTAAGACAAAGAATAATTTCCAGGTAGTTGGTGGAGTCACTTGATGTATGCAATGGTGTGTACGAGGCCTAACATTGTTAGACTTACAATGGTGTGTACGAGGTCTGACATTGTTAGACTTACAATGGTGTGTACGAGGCCTGACATTGTTATATATATATAAAGCAAAAAAAAAAAGGAAAGACTTAATATTGCGTGATACCAAATATTATAAGTTTAATATTTTTGTTGTTTAACACATTTATAATTTGATAACCTTATTTAATTCCAATTTTTTTTGAATTGATGCATTTAATTTGCTCCAAATTTGAATTAAATTTTATTCTCACTGTAATTATATAAGGGATATGAATAAAAGGAATTTTGTTCTCAGTACTGTAATTATTGTATAGGTATATCACTTTCCTAAATACTTGTGTAACATACTTATATAAATATTCACATTATGATCAATGAAAGATAGTTCAACCGCCAATATTTTACATGATATATTATATTAATTTTAGGCATAATTTTGCATATCAATATACATAAGGAAATTAAGAGTATTATAATTTTTTTCTGTAAAAAATTTAAATAAATGTATAACTATTAAAAATTAAAGTTAAAAAAAGCTATTAATATATTTGTACGAGTTACTTTATACAATATAATTAATTTGAAATTTTTATAGTTTGAGCTTTGGTTCATTTTAACCTAGTTTGAAAAAATAATAAATTCAACTAATTAATAAAACAAATTGAATTAAATATTATTTAATAAAGTTCTGAGCAGTTGATAATTAAGCTGTAATTTACATAACATCATACTGGTCCACCATGCATGAACCGGATGTACGTTAGAGCAATTTTGTGCCTTTCACTGTGTTAATGCTCTGTATTTGTGGCAGCATCTCTTATGTTCTTTTGCATTCTTAATAAAGAGCTGTCATACTTTTATTTTTAATAAAAGTGCACAGATGTATGGCTAGGTTTGAGATGTTGTAAGGTGAAATTGGGCCTTACCAGAAAAAAAAAGTTATTTTCTAATCAATATAAATTAGAAAGCTTGTTTTTTGATTAATATTTTATTTCCCATCATTTCGTTAATTCACCAAAATTATGGAAAAATAATATTCAATTATTTTCTTCCAATTTACATCCAATTTTTTTTTCTTGCAATTAACATCTTCCATTAATTCACTAATGATGAGAAAATAACATTCAGTTAATATTTTATTTTCATCATTGATGTGATGCTTTTGGTATTATTTGGTTGAGTGTTTTTAGTGGTAATTTTTGTGTTAATTGTGAATTTTATGTTATTTTAAAGCTCAGTTCGTGCCTTTTTTTTAGGTAATGGAAGGCAAATTTCAAAAGTTTGGAATTCGTAGGACTGCTAAAGAAAATTGCCAAGCAAACATATAGACAAGGTGCAGCCACCATCACGCAAGCAATGGAGTGTCGTGCACGCGACGGGACAGCAACTAGTCACTTTTGCACGAGCAATGCACCGTCGCGCAAGTGACAGATATTTTCTGTGGAACTGATTTTTAATTGTTTGAAGGACTATTTTAGGCATTTTGGTCCCATTTTTTAGAGGAAAAACGTGCAGAAAGAGCCAAAAGGAGTCGGATACCAAGGAGATATTAGGTTTATTTTCTAGAACACACATATATATTATTTTTTGGAGAATTTGGGGGGCTCTCTTGTACACAACCTATGAACTTTGGCAGCAATTTTGAGATTTTTCTGGATTGTGAACATTCCATTTTTTGGCATTCAACTTCTTTATAATGTTATTCTTTTGAAGATTTCGTGGAATGGAGATCATTATTCGGGGGAGCTTCGAGAAACAACATTCTAAAGGGAGCTATTCTAATTTGTTATTTCTTTTTCAGCCTTAAACATGTTTTGACTTAGCATTATTATTGTCATGTGTTGAAATGTGACAATCCCACATCGAAAAGATAATATTTTTCCACAATAGCATTAGCTTATAAAAGACCTTCATCCCCCTTTTAACAATTCATCTTAAACATCAATCCTCTACTTCTAAGATTGATTGTATTTCTTCTCTCTTTTTTAATATTTCACTTTGTAATATTTCTTTGAAATAGTAGAATATTATTTTAGTAGTGTTCGATGACGTAAATATAATTGGTCGAACCTCATTAAATTCTGGTGTTCTCTTTATTGTCTATTTAATAGTTATTGTCGGGTCATTTATTTTGTGATATATTGTGCTTTAAATTATCTGAGAAAAATTCTGTCACCAAGACTCTAAGAGTCTAAGGAAGTTGGTTTTTAAAGGAGACCATTTTTGACTCCACCAACTACCTAAGAATTTTTTTTGTCTTAATTTTTGGCACAATTATTCACTTTGGTGGAAACTAACCTGATTTCCACAACAATTGGTATCAGAACCAAGGTTATTGAGTTATATGCTTTGTGGTTGCGGCGTAAGCTGATCTTCCACATCAAAAAAGTTTCCTTGGATTCTTGGGTATTCCGCATTTGAAAGCTATTAAATAGTTTTAAAGAAAAAATGGCAAGAGACGGACAAAAATCCATGATGGACACAACAACATCTACTTCATCAATTTTGGCGAGAACTGCTGTGGCAAATACAAGAATTGCAGTAGAGATTTTTGATGGTACAGGTCATTTCGGCATGTGGCAAGGTAAAGTTCTAGACGCCTTATTTCAGCAAGGCTTAGATATTGCCATTGAGGGAGAAAAATCAGAAGGTGCAGATGAGAAAGAAGAGAAGACAAAATCAGTTAGTACTCCTCTTGCTCCTCATTTTAAGCTCAGTGCATCTTTATCTCTAAAAAGTGATGAAGAACGAGAATATATGTCAAAGGTTCCGTATGCAAATGCTGTTGGTAGCTTGATGTATGCAATAGTGTGTACAAGGCCTGACATTTCACAAGCAATTGGAGTTGTGAGCAGGTACATGCATGATCCTGGCAAAGGACATTGACAAGCTGTGAAATTGATTCTACGGTATATTCAGAATACTGTAAATGTTGGTATAATGTTTGAGCAGGATGGAAAAAGTGGTCAATATATAGTTGGATATTGTGATTCCGACTATGCAGGTGATTTAGACAAACGTTGATCTACTACCGGTTATGTGTTTACACTTGCAAAGGCACCAGTTAGTTGGAAGTCCACCTTGCAGTCAACAGTTGCTTTGTCTACAACAGAGGCATAGTACATGACAGTTTCAGAAGCTGTTAAGGAGGCAATTTGGCTTCAAGGGTTGTTGAATAACTTGGAAATTGGTCAGAAGCATGTCAAAGTGCATTGTGACAGTTAAAGTGCTATTTGTTTAACAAAGAATAAAGTTTATCATACAAGGACGAAGCATATCGATGTTCGATATCATTTTATACGAAAAATTCTTGAAGATGGTGGGATACTACTTCATAAAATTTTGACTGCTAAAAATCCCGCAGACATGGCAACAAAAGTTGTGACAGATGTCAAGTTCCAATATTGTTTGGACTTAATAAATGTTCTCAGAATTTGAAATTTGACGCTTCAAAATGCATTTAGAGACATTACTGAAATTTGTAAAGAAAATGTTTGTTTGGAATTGTGAGATCGCCAAGGTGGAGATTTGTTGAAATGTGGCAATCCCACATTGGAAAGATAATATTTTTCCACAATAGCATTAGCCTATAAAAGGGCTTCATCCCTAATTCATCCCAAACACAAATCCCCTACTTCTAAGATTGGTTGTATTTCCTTTCTCTCTTTTAATATTGCACTTTGTAATATTTCTTTGAAATAGTGGAATGTTATTTTAGTAGTGTCCGAAGACGTAGGCATAATTGGCCGTACCTCGTTAAATTCTGGTGTTTTCTTTATTGTATATTTAATAGATATTGTCGGGTCATTTATTTTGTGATATATTATGCTTTAAATTATCTGAGAAAAATTATGTCATCAAAACTCTAAGAGTTTAAGGAAGTTGGTTTTTAAGGGAGACAATTTGTGACTCCACCAACTACCTGAGAATTTTTCTTTTTCTTAATTTTTGGCACAATTATTCACTTTGGTGGAAATTAAACCGATTTCCACAACATCCTAATCATAGGGATGATCATGTTTGGCTAAGTAGTTTGTGGGTATTTAGTTAACTATTATGAACCTTTCCAATTTATTTAAATGAAAGGATCCTTATTTTTTTTCTTTTCAATTGATCTTTTATTAGTTCCAAGATTTGACAATTGATCGACCACCAATTGTTAGATTTGGAATAAAAATTTGAGGGTTAAATTATTAGAAACATCATTTTTAGTTTAACATAATATTGAATTGGATTCTAATTGATTCATTGATTTGTTTGATTAAGTTTCCGTAATTACTTGTGCATCATAATTTTTATGCTTCGTTGATTAGGAAAAAGGGTAATATAAATTAGGTATTGAAGCTAAATACTTGTCTCATCTATATTGTTTACACATAATTAATTTTTATTTGTATTCTATTCTAATTGGATAGTTTTAGAAAGTTAGACTTAATAATTATAGATTTATCATTATTTTAAAATGATTTAAATTAATTTGATGTTAATTATAAGCTTTTCTTCTATCCCTTAAACTCTTGAAATGAAAATTTTCTTAACATTTTATCTCAAATGCAACTGATATTGACTCAATTGTCATTTGTTTAGTCCACCATTTTTATGCCTGACATTTTTCTCATTTTTTGAGCCACAAACGTACTTAATTTTTGATTTGGGCCTCTCTAATTTTTATGCCTCATATTTTATTCACAGAATCCACGATCATAAGAAAGTTCGAATTGAATGAATTTAGACAATTATATTTGATATTTTTGTTTATCATTATTTTAAAATGATTTAAATTAATTTAAAATTAATTTTACTACAATTTTAAATTATTTTTCTATCTCTTAAACTCCCAATGTGAGATTCTGCTTAACATGCTCAATATAATATGTAAGCTTTTAGTTTAATTTAATTTCATCTCATAATAAACTAAAATTGGCTTAGAATGTTTAGGTTTATTTTTATGGTTTTTGTTTAATTTGGCATTTGAATCTTCTTTAGTTAGGATTTTAATTTCAATAAGCCCTTGTAAGAACCATCTTTGGATGACTTGTTGTCTACTAATATTCAATCTGTATACTTGCGAGTTATAACTTCAGTAACATCAATCATTTTTACTGGTTCATTAAAATTTTTAAATTATTATTTACAAATTAAATTTTCATTGTAGTATAACTTTTTTGAGAGAATAATAAAAATTTTAATCAATAAATTAAAAAAATAAATTAAAAAGAATGGAATATGATTTTATTTTTGGACAAAATAAATACAACGAGATTTTTTTTTCCTGAGAAAATATTAAACCAAAACATATAACCCAATTTGAAAATAATCCGATTCCTTTGATAGGTCTGTTTTATAAATAATTAAATATATTTCTCTCATTCAAATAGTTACTCACTATCCTTTCAAATTTTTTAAAATAATAGATCTATATACCAAAAAAATTCCTATTTTGGAGGTGTGTTACAATCTTGTGTTTAATAATGCAATATACACCATTTGAAACATAAAACTTTTTACGATAAAAAAAATATCATTTTCAAAATTTATTATTATTATTATTATTATTATTATTATTATTATTATTATTATATAAAATCAACATATTGTATGATGATACGATATTATTATTTATTTATAAACATTGAGTTTTTTTTTTCTTTGTGGGTTCCCCTCCTTGGTATCAGAAAATGAGGAGTGTATATATATAGAAGAAAGGAAGAACTTAAGAGTTAATTTGGACAAGTGTCCATTTGAAAGCTAAGCAAATTTGGAAATGTGTTTAAAGGATTTTATTTTTTCTTTTTTGTCTAAACTAAATATATGAGAACAAAAATTTATACATCAATCTAATTATAACATATGATGTATGATAAGGAATATTATTCAAAAATAAAAAGTAAAAGTTGTCTTTTGTGGTTAAACCTTTTATTGGTCTGATATCATATAAAAAAGTAGAAAACCTAATTATTATTAATTGTATGATACATTTTTATGCAAAGAATATGATGACTGAAGAATGCAAGTATAACAAGTAATATATATAGAACGGAAATTTAAATGGAATGATATTCACTCTGTATATAAAATAATAATTGTTTTGTATATATATATAACAAATTGTAATTGAATTGATTTATGAATCTATTCATAGAGTATCATTCTAGGTAATGTTTAAAATAAAATAAATTATAGACTTCAATATAATATGTGTTACGATGGATTCCAAATGTATAAATACTCTTTATAATAATATACTTTGTTAAAATTTAAATTTAACTCATCCAAAAACTATATAAAAAGAAAAGAAATATTGTCTACTTAAAAAAAACATTCAAACTATCATAAAAAGCACCCATACTCAAAGTGAGATCTTAACAATATCATCTGCATTTCAAATATTCATTGCTTGCATAGCTGGAAGCCATTATTCACTATTAATGAGACCGTGGTCCATCCCTAATGACAGAATAAGGATAAATTTTACTAACCGTGCTGTGTAATTTCTTTCAACTTTAATTTATAATACAAATATCTCATAATTTTAATTAATGTAATAAAAAAATTATTCTCATATGTTTTTATAGGTTTCACATATTATCCTTAATAACTAGGTGTCATATCATCCCTTAGACTTTTTTGGAACTTTTTTAATGTGAATCATGGAATTGTGTCTAGTTATTTTTTTTTAAATTTACATGAATAAGCAATATACCCTTAAGCACAAAAAAAAACATTTAAGCAAAATTCTTTTTAAAAAAACTATTAAAATTTTATATGTATTTCATGTAGGTGGTAATATGACTCCTAATCATCAGGAGTACTATGTAAAATCTATAAAAACAGGTAAAAATAATATTTTTTTTTATACAAATTAAAATTGATATGATATTTTTGTTATAAGAATTAAAGTTTGAAAATTTTTATTTAATAAATTAAAATTTATAAATATTATTGTGTTTAATGATAAGTTGAGAGACTGTCGGTGAAAACCCGATAGAATACTCAAGATTATAATTGAGATAATACTAAAATTGGAAGGTTACAAATTCATTGTTAAATTGTGTATGCACAGGTAAATAAAGTAGATGAAGAAGTTGTAATAGAAGTATTTATACAAAGGTGAGGAAACTAAAAATATTTCTAAATATGATAGGTTTTATATATAAAAATTATATTTCTAATCACTTTCCCACGAATTGAATGAAAGAAAAAACACTGTCAACTTGTCACACAACCACTGAAATCAAGACCTGACTAGTGGTTTAGTAAAAATGTGTGCTATATGATTATAAAAGCTTATTTTTATGTACAATAGTATAAAAAATTTTCTCTCTAGAAGAAATTAAGTACATAATTAAACCAGAGGCTCTTCTCGTTATTTTAATTACTTATAATAATAAAAATAAAAATAAAAATAAAATCGCCTGAAAGAAAATGATACAAGTATATTACTTTTCATCGTAATTAATTCTACATGCATGTTATGTGAAAATTATGTAGATTATGTTTAGATACGGCAAAGCGTATGTTGAAAATATAAAATTGCTTAACTGTTTTGACTTAGTTTCCTACCTCTTGCTTATTTATGTGTTTTTGTTATATATGTTTAAATATATTCAACAGGAAAGTTAGATTTTAACTTCTAGTCTCCACATTACAGCTTCTAACTGGTATTCAAATATAGTTTCTCTGCGATTCAAAACAAGACTTTGGGCTGAATCAAATAATAATAATAATAATAATAATAATAACAACAACAACAACAACAACCAACTTTTATAAATTATATCATGAAAACAAACAGGTACTACACATCTTATATTTTCCAGTTTAATCGGGTGAAGATGAGAATTAGTGCCAATATGTCGATATTTCTCTTCTGTCTCAATTTTGCAACAAAATGGTAGTATTTTCATTATTTTCCAGTTTTTCTCTCCTTTTTTTCCCCTTTCCCTGTCCGCATACCAAGTACATAGTCAACAGAAATAAACGATTGCAATATATATATATATATATATATATATATATATATATATATATATATATATATATATATATTACATGTTATAGGGTTTGAATGGTGGGCTCTAAGGGTGTGCAAAACCCAAGTAAAATCGATAACTGAGCTTAATCAAACTAAATTTGATCTACGCGGTTTGGTTAGTTCAATTGATTCTAATTTTTAGATAGAAGAAAAGAAATTTTAGTTTATATTAATTTATTTTAATTTATAATAGTTGATAAAGTCATCAACTATAACAATTTATTGTAATTAATAAAGTTATATATGATAATTGATTTAACTCATACTAATATATAAAGTTGTGATAATTGATTTTAGTTTATGGTAATTTATAGATTTATGGTAATTAATTTTAATTTATGATAACTATTGTAGTTGATAATGTAATAAGTTATTTCAATTTATATTTTATTTTAATTTATAATAATTTATAAAGTTATATTAATTGATTTATATATTGTAATTGATAAAATTATGGTAATTAATAAAGTTAGGATGATTGTTTAATCTATTATAATTGATAAAATATAGTAATAATTATAATTTAAATAAAATAATTAATTAAAACAATCCAAAATATTTCAATTGATTTAGATTTATTTATAATTATTATTCGTTTTGGTTCAATTATGCCAAATATAAATCAATTTAATTCAATTTATGAAAATTCAGAATCGAACCAGTTGAATACTCACATCTAGCAGTGGGTTCATATAACAATAATAACAAGAAATTTTATAAGGGAAAAAAAATTAAATTCTGTAAAACTAATATTTTAGTTTTTACCTTTTTAATCCAAACCGAACCAATCGAATGTTGATGGGTTCATCAAACAATAGTAACAAGGAATTTTATAAGGGAAAAAATAAAATAAATTATGCAAAACTAATACCTTAGTATCTACCTTTTTAATCCGTGAGAAAGAGAAACTTAACTTCCCAACATTAAGGCAACCCGTTTTCTGGTGTCGTTTAGCCTTTTCTTCTGTGGAACTCTGCAGACTTAACTTTCAGAGTGTTGAATTCCATGCAAGACCTTGTCAAATGAGCAGTCCCTTGCTTAATACCTCACATTCGTCGCTCGTTCGACCTTGGAAAAATTCTTTTAGAACTATATTCATTTTTACTTTTTTTTTAGAGGTTAACTATAGAATCAGACTAGAATTTTAACTTGCAAAATCACAATTCTAGTTAGCAAATCAACATCACTTGGTGATAAAATTTATGGATTATAAGTGATTTTCCTTTTGAACGAAGCAAAATAGCAGCAATATAACAAACTTGAATATATATCTATATATATCAACATCCAACCCCCCGGCAGATTTTCTAGACACTGTTCAATCGGACTTGACACTGTCAGTTCTGAACAGTGTTAGAACTCCATTTTGTGATTTATTTTTAACTGGGTTACGCGCAGAATTTGAGGTGCCTGAACCACTACTTTTCAGGTGGTGCGTTTGGTTGTTGGTTCTGTTGGCAATGAACAATACACGCCAACAATATTTTATTTTGATAAAATTGTCAGAGAAAGTTTTTTTTTGTTAAAATAAAATAAAATAAAATAAAAAATAACTTATTATGAATTTGGTTAAAAATGAAAAATCTTCTACTTGTAAGAATTCCTAACTTTTTAATTCCAACTCATGATATGAATGTAATTTACAAAGTATTTATTGTATAGTCCTTCAACTGCTGTAAAGTACGAGGTAATTCATTCTTTGAAATATCATCTCTAATTATAGAGAAGACGCAAATACTCACTATATTAACTCTATATATCTAACTTCAAGCCTACTTAACTTTCACTGCTTCAACAAACATACTTATAGAACACTGAAGCTCCTCAATCTTAACTACCATGTTTGGATGTTTCTTCTACCCCCATGAAAACCATCAACCATTAAATTTGATGTACACCAGTAATCATATTAATTATTCAATTCCATTAAATTTTTTTCATGAGTTAAAATTATCAAAGCTCTAATTTCTATCTTTCTATGTTTTAAGGCATGCACTTATCATTATATTTGATAAAAAAATCTAAATATTCTTTAGTGGCTTGGACATCTCTTTTCCTTTTATCTAGCTTTTGAAATATGTTAATTAAGCCGAATGTTCATTTATTCAACAGTAATTTTATTTGATAACTGTAATATAAATCTACCTAACTAGTTACGTAAGTTGCACCCATGGTATCAAAGGAAAATTTCCTTTGAGGATGAGAAGTTGCGTCACGATGGTTTCAATTTTTTTTTTAAAAAAAAAAAGTTTTATAAACAAAGGGTAGACACACAACCACACACAAAATTATATAATTAAGAGTTCGTTCACAAAGCAATTAGGATAAATCAAAATCTAATTATTTAGATCTTTTTGATATACACTAAAATTATTTAAAATTAATTAGGTTGGTATATTGTTTAAGAAAATATATTTAGTTCTAAAAGAAAGATATATGTTCAAGGTCGAACAGACAACGAAACCAAGGTGAATTTGCAAAAGACTGCTCACTTGATAAGATAGCAAGGAATCCACTCACCCGCCCGGATGATCCAACCAAATGTGAATATAAATAAATCTGATCACTTGCTTCCTTTTTTGGTGAATACATAAAAGAAAAGGGGTTGAGATGTACTGCATGATAAGAAAATTCACCTGAAAATGACAAAACAAGAACCATGTTAATAGAACTATGAAACAACATACTAAAAGAACCATCTATGTAATAGAAAAGATGAAAAAATTACAGAAACAAGACGAGTAAGTACCTTAATTGGTTACACATCGGTGTGTCCCCCCTTTGTTGAAGAGGATATATATATATATATATATATATATATATATATATATATATATATATATATATATATATATATATAGATAGATAGATAGATAGATAGAATTAGCAGCGATAATGTTGTTGTGTTGTTGAAGAGGAAGAGGGTTTGATTTTTATAGAGATAAGAAAAGCATAAAAAGGAGGGTTGGAACGTGTGAGTTTTGT
Organism: Triadica sebifera; assembly: GCA_023653625.1. Taxonomy (NCBI): domain Eukaryota; kingdom Viridiplantae; phylum Streptophyta; class Magnoliopsida; order Malpighiales; family Euphorbiaceae; genus Triadica; species Triadica sebifera. The sequence goes on along the minus strand of CM042911.1, from coordinate 9,980,416 downwards.
TCGTAATGTATCTGCTACCTTTGACACGTGAGACTGGTTTGACTCACGGGTGACACAGATTACATAACTTTGTTTTCATTAGCTAGCTAGCACAAAATTGCTGTCATGTGCATCTCCTCATCTTAACAACCTTCCCCAGTAATTTAATTTTTAGATAAATTTATTCTAACACATCATATCATATATATATATATATATATATATATATATATATATATATATATTAATTTAATTATACAGTGACACGTATTTAATAGTTTAATTCATATTAATTTATGTAAATATAATAATTAATAAATCTACATACATATTATTGTATGATTGAATTAATCTATAGATAACAGATGAATTTACCTCAAAAAATTTTATACAACACTTTCTCCTTTTCTAATTTGGTCGGCTCCTTTTTTTTACTCATAATTTTTAAAAAAATATAGTTATAAATTAATTCTCTATCATATATATATACTTATTTAATATGTCTTGTCGTTAACAAATATGAATTACTATTTAATTGTCAATGATTTTCCTAATCAAGGTAGAGTTATATCACGTAAAATGTATATTTTTAATTATATTAACCATATTAATGTAGAGTTATATTTAATATATCTTGTCATCAATAAATAAGAATTATTATCTAATTTTTTAATAATGCTTCTAATTAATGTAGATCTCTGTTAAACAAAAAATATATTTTAACCATATTATCTATATTTTATTAATATATAAGGTCTATCAAATTGGATTAGAGGGAATACATATTTATATACTGATTAATTGCGTAATTTAGAGTCAAGAGGTATAAATATATAAATACTTTTCAAAAACAAAGGAGAGCTAAAGAGTAGATTGAAAGGAAGATGATCGATGACTGTTGAAAAAGAAGTGGAAGAAATCAAGGAAGCAAAAAGAGAGGTTGAAATGCTGATAGAGGAAAAATAGATCGATTCTACAGGTTTTTTTTAGGAAGATTCTACAGGTTGTTTTTGCCCAATACAATACCTACAGGATCCCTCTTCTATCTACCTTCTATTGGATGCTCCTCACTTTTTGGATTTACTTCAACCAACAAATATTTTTCGTGCAACAATATTTATTGATTAAGCAATTAATATGTGCTTTTTTTTTTATTACTACTAAGGGTTTGATTGACATTTAAATTTGAGATTTTACCATACTAATCATTATGCAAAAACATATTTATTTATAATATATATTATTATTTTTAGATTCACAATATGTTCATTTTTATTATGCTAACCACATGTGATATTTTACTCTAAATGTGTATAAAAGTCCATTTGAATTTCAAATAAAGAAAAATAATTAATTTTATAAGTTTATATTTATACAAATTATTAAGTTTACAAAAGAAAAAGAAACATATTTTGATAAATTTATGGAATTAAGTCTCTCATATAAAAAAATTATTTAGCTGACTCATTTAATATTATTTTTAACTAATTTAGTCCCTCTATTAAATATTTATTTAATCAAGTATCATTAATTAGGTGCTAAGTGTTTCACAAATGGGAACTAACTGGAAATTTATTTAATTGACTCCTACAAATTTCACTAACTAGATTCTAACTATTTCATAAATGAAAAGGGATTGAATTAGTTTAAAATTTGACAAATTTTTAATTAAGGGACTTAATTGTATATATTTGTAAAATTAAAAACAAAATTATGTTTTTTCTTTTATAAATTTAGAAATTTTATAAATTCAGTTTTAAATATATATAATGCCCAATAACTTTTTGTGACGAATTAAGTGTCAATTATCTATTTAATCTTTTTAAAACTATAACATCATATCATTGTTTCACATATGACATATATATGATCAAAATACTTATCTTGTAATATAAGAGGTTTGAGGGTTAACGTCCAACAACACCATAGCCGTTGAAATTTCCAGTGTACTATTTTGACAAAAAAAAAATGGCAGGTCCTTTCATCCGTAATTAATTGGGTTTAGTTATTATGATTTTTTTTTTGATTTGCAAAATATGCAAGAAAAGACTCAAGTTTGAACTCTATTAAAGACTCAAATAATTAAGGACTAGAACTTTGGAAGGATTTGATTTTTGAACTCTAAATTTTGATGTCTTTGGTACAAATATTGCATGTACAATGTGGTTTCTGGCTTTCGCTACCTACTCTGTAAGAAAACTAGCAACTACTGATGCTTTTTATTTATGTTTGGCCACGCTTTTTACATCCCTAAGTGTCTTCTTCAAATGCTTTCTTAAGCATCGTCAGATGCGTTGCTAAAAGTGCCATCACATCATAATATGGCGACTCAAGTTCTTTGCTTCCATGACTAACTTGGCAACAATTTCTGTAAAAAGCTTCACCAGGCTTAATATATATCCCAAATGTGGCTATACTTCTACATAATTGACTCAAATTTGATGAGAGTTATTTTTATATGAGTGTCGCAAAATTAGTGATGCATGGGTTAAAAAAGCGCCAAGTTGAATACGCCATTTATTCTTATATGGTATCTCAATTAGCGACGCTTTTCTAAGTGTTTGGCGACACCTTTTATATAAGCGTCCGCAAAATAATTATGTTTTAGTCCTTAACGCAAGGATTCTTACAAGTTCACTGCGTACGGTTCACTTAATTGAAATTTGATGCTACAAGAAAAGGAAAATGAAAATCTTAACTCACTAATATTAGCAAGAAGACTATTTAAAATAAAAAATGTTGATTGGTTGTAGCTTATATATATACGCCTTGTTAAACAAGAGGGAATTAGTTGCAGAAAGATTTAATTAACTAGCGTTAGCTTCATCCACTTTGATAGTTTGATTGCAAAGTGGAAAGAAAGAAAAAAAGAAACAAACTCACAAACTCTATCTTTCCTAACCAAATACATTTCCCTGTTCTCCAAGGAATTAATATGTGTGGAAATCAATAGGACTGTACTTCTACCCTTTTTCTTTGGAAGCTGTGATGTCTTTTGAGTCTTCTAATTAGCCTGATTTAAGGAAATCTTGAAAACTGGATATCATCGTCATTAACTCACTATATGAAAAAATTTAATCAAATCAAAACAAATTATCCAATTGTGACCCTAAAATAAAAAGGCAAAGCTTAATTTGTTTTTTTTATTCCATGTAGGCAAGACTTAGAAGATGAAATATAATTTTTTTAGAAAAAATAAAAGTAATACCACCCTTTTTGAATCAAAAAATTAATTTGAAAGTAAAGGGCATTGACAAAAGGATTACTTTTTTGTTCAAGAGAGAGAAAGAGAGAGGAGAGAAAAAAAAAAAAGGACGGCCGTTACTTTTTAGATTGTGCCAACAACCCCATCAAACCCCAACTTCCACCAAACCTTGCAGTACTTAACTACCCAATCTATTTTTTTAACCCACGCTGTCTGTTTAGGGTCTACATCTCGAAAATTTGAAGGGTGCGTCTTTATTCTCGTTTTTTCAAGAAATCATCACAAGAAAATCTACCAATTATCGTTAATATATATATATATATATATATATATATATATGTGTGTGTGTGTGTGTGAGACTTTTGATTATGCAATAGAAGTGTTTTTTACAGTAGCTTAAAAATTTCTTTTCAAGAAGAGTTAGATTTATTTATTTTTATTTTGCAAAATAATGTATATATCAATGGATTAAGATTAATTATGTTCGTGTTGAATAGGATTCCAAATGAAAACAAAATATTTTTTCAAAAATTTTTAGATAATTGCATACACAAAGTTCAAATTTAATATCTCTTATTAAATTGAAAAAATTTTGTATCAATTCATCTACACTTTATTATAAGAACTTAAAGTTATTTTTTAATTTGTTATGCATTACATCTATCAGTTTTACAATATTTAACCCCTTGTAGTCATTTATATTTGATCATAAGCATTTCTACTAGCATGATCTCTGAATTCTGCTATTTTCGCTTTTCATGTGTTTTGCTTATATTGGCTGCTTATATAATACAAGTATTTATTATATTATTTTTTCACTTACTTTATATTTGATATATATGTTGAATGATTTAATTATTTCAAGTTAAATTATTGTGAAAGTGAGGTAACTTCGTGCACTATTACTTGTTGATTTGATGTTTCATTTCAACATTTGATAGACTTGATTATAGCCATAAATATTGTCTAGTACAGGTCCTTCAATGCAATTATTAATTTTTGAAATGATAAGACACGAGAAGTGAAATTATTTATCTCTGTATATCGTTGAATTAAGTTTGTCTAGAATTATGTTATAGCTTTAGCTTTTGCATACGTAATTCCTGTTTAAGCTTAGTGTAATTCCTGTAATTAACTTGTATTTGTAGTCTGCCTTAGGTAGGATTATCTTGTATGAAAACCCATGTTTTATCAATGAAATACAAATCAGTCATTACCTTTACAAATTGTACCATTATTGCCTTTATGCTTGTTTTCTTTTGATGCAATCCGTAAGTGCTCAATAAGGAAAAAAAATAAAGTTAAAGGGTTCAACAAATAAATACTCTTGAATAATAAGTATCTAATAGAAAAATTAAAAATTAAGTGGATTAAACACAATTAAGGAATAAATACTCAATAAATCAAAGTCGAAAATTTTCAAGACATTTGGTGGCGTTATTTCGCAATTAATTCCGCCAGGACCTCCACCTACCTATGTGTCTCTTATGCAACCATACACACCACCTACTTGCCTTTCATTTTCCCTTCTTTGCTTTTCATCACCCAAGTCAGCCTTTTTTTTTCAATGAAAAGAGAAAAAAAAAAAAAGAATTTAAAGAATTTTCGATAGGCCAGACAAATTAAAATGCTGGCCGTTCAATCGTTCCTCTGACCAAAAATGGTACCAAGTACTGATGAATACTGAATACACCTAATGGTTTGAGAGTTGGATATGCATGTATAAGAACGTCTGGTAAACATTATATTCACCGATTCCAATACGTATACTGAAGGAAACCTTAATTGATATCGTAATTAATTAGCAACCAAATTATGCAACACTAATAAGAGAAGGAAAACTTAATTAATATCGTATTTAATTAGCAACCAAATTATGCAACATTAATAAGAGAATGAAACTAGGCAGCATATTGCATCAAATGTTGGCATTTTTACATGGTCGAAATTAATCAGCAAGCAAGTCATTTTCAGATTTTCAATTATCCAATGGACTCAAATCTCACTATATTTTAATGATAGGCTAAACTTGTTCAGAGATAGAATCTCATATTGCTAATATATATGAGAAGGGTCAAAAATTTATGATTATGGATATATAAGCTAACTCTAAAATTAATGTAGTTTATGTTAATTTCATCAATTTCAAAACAAGTCAATTTACGAGAATGTTAGAGAAAATTTCACATTATAAAATGATATAATAAGAGCATATATATGTGTGGAATTAATAATTTTATATTGACTTAAATCATCTTATAATAATAATAAAAAAAACCTGTAAGAGTTTTAGTATTTCATTATTTTCACCAACAAAAAGAAAAAAAATGAAAAATCATTTACACTTAAATTATGTATCCATTTCGAGTATTTACTTGAATGTATGCATATATCTCGCTTTATGTTCATGCCTTTCAATTTTTAATGTCAGGGAAACAATAGCAACCTTATATATATATATATATATATATATATATATATATATATATATATATGAAATTTATATACATTATTAATTAGAACCATATATTAAAAAAAGCAACAGTACACATATAGATAAATATACAATTACTTTCGAACCATTTGAAAGTCAATTTGAAATTGTGTTCATGCGTTTCATGTTTTCAGCCCAACAAAACAAGAGATCAAATAAACCTATGATTACTTTCCTCTAATTTATCATATTAATTACATTTTCTGGATTTTCGTAACTTTAAGAAAATTAAAAAAAATAAAGAAGAAGAAGAAGAAGAAAAGAAAAAAGATGAAGAAGCTGAAGAAGAAGAAATCCGTTTAATCCATATAAATCCAGCCCAAATAAATACATGAACTGCTGTATTTGATATCATGAAAAGGGGTGAGCATTTTGATTCAGTTTAAAACCGAACTTATTCTTATTTGAAGAAAACGAATTGAATAGATTAAAAATCAGAACCAAATCTAGCCAAATCTAGCAGTACCGAAATATTTCGGTTTAGCTGAATTCAATTCGTCGTTTTATAAATAAATAAATAAATAAATTTATATAAATTATAATTATTATTATATTTTATTAATATAAAGAATTCATCACTATAAATTTATAAATTATCATAAATTAAAATTAATTACATAACTTTATAAATTATTATAAACTAAAATCAATTATCACAACTTTATAAATTAAAATTAATTGTCATAAGTTTATTATTTACTATAAATTAAAATTAGTTAATATTTCGGTTTAGCTGTATTCAATTCGGCTAAGTCATTTTATAAATAAATTAATAAATTTATATAAATTATAATTATTATTATATTTTATTAATATAAAGAATTCATCACCATAACTTTATTAATTATCATAAATTAAAATTAATTACATAACTTTATAAATTATATAAACTAAAATCAATTAGCACAACTTTATAAATTAAAATTAATTGTCATAAGTTTATTAATTACTATAAATTAAAATTAGTTAATATAAATTAAAATAAATATCAACTATCACACATAAAAATAAATTACCATAAATTAGAATTTTTTTCTTTTATCTAAAAATTATATATATATATTTGATTTAATCAGTTTTTCAATATTAACTGAATAAATTGAAAATTAAACTAACCAAATCGAATAAACCGAATTCAATTTAATTTAGTTCAGTTTTCGGTTTCAATTCTATTTTGCCCTCCTATCATGAATTAAACTTTTAGCTAAGTAAATAAATTTTTAAAATTTTCTTAAAAAAGGGGTTCATTTGAAGGTTGACGAATCTGAGTTCTTATTTTTTATTTTTTTGGATGGTTAACATCCCTATATATCTACCCAAAGTTGGACCACAACAACATGTCAGCATGTATATATCTAAAAAGTTTTATGTCACTTTTGTTTAGAAAGAAAATGAAATTGATACAGACATATTGGAATGTGAGATGTTGAACAGTTGTATACAGGTAATTGTTATGCATGTCTATATCTGCAAAATGAAAATAACAAGTTGTGCCTCAACATTCCAAATCCAATTGGTCCCCTCCTACCCCTTCCCTTCCATTCAAAACTTTCAGCTCATAAGTAATGCCCTCAGTTCACCATTTCATTATGGTTTGACAAACACAAGAATTATAGTAATGTCAGTTAAAGAGATGCATTTCATATTAATTGTAGGTTTTTTGTTTTTCAATTTTTTATTATTTTTCTTAATATTTTTAAATATATAATGAATACGGGGTAAAATAAATTTGAAAGACTAAATTTAATAAGTTTTAATTAAATAGGATTAAATGATATTAATATTATCAAATCAAATTTCGATAATGTGCTTAAAATTGATAAATTTTTAAACATGGTACACATTAAAAACAAAAATAATAAATAGGGAATTACATTTTGAAAATTCACACTTCTTTTTGTTTTTTTAAATATCTTTTTTTAAATTGAAAAATAAATATAAAAAAATTTACTTATTTAGAATTAGTAGTTATTGAGACATCTCATATCAACTCATGGTAATATTTAAATGATACTTATAATGAATTGAATATTTCTCATTTTTTGAGCTAGCTTTTGAGATGAGTTAGATTCAAAATCTATTTATTTAATATGATATCAAAGCTACTAGTTGGGCCACCCACAGATGTCAAATATTGTAAATTTCACGTTTCAAATTTTTCGCATGTGTTCGGTTTTAAATGTGAATGATGCATTGAAATATCCCACATTGTCGAATTGTAAGATCTAAATATTATTTTATAATAGCTTGAATATCATCATTTTTGAACTAATTTTTTGATGAGTTAAACTAAAAACTCATTTATTTAATAGTCCTCGTGTATATAATATCAAATAAAACAAATGTAGCTTAATTTTATCTCTATCATCTTCACTGATATATAAATGAAGATAGAAGGAAAAATTAAAGAAAAAACTAAAAAACAAAAAGAAACCGAGAGAAGATATGATCAATTTTTTTTCTAAGGTTGAAGAAAATACAAAAAAAAAATAAAAATGTTAACTATCATGGACAAATAACATAATCTTTGGTTTCTAGTAAATGAGTTCGGCTGATCTTGTTGTGACAAGGAGAAGGCCCTGAAGGCGGCACCGACCCCTTCGGCAGCCGGCTTTCGAACAAGCAACTGAAATCAGCACCACCCTTCAACGGCCGTGCACATCCGTCGGCGGCAGCCATTATCAAAACAACAAGAAAAGCCATTAAAAACTTTCTGAAAAGCTTCCAAAATCTTTGGTTCACTAACATGATTATGTGTGTAATAATTCTGTTATGTCAAAGAAAGAATATGATTAAGTGAAAAACTAGCAGAGAGTAGTAAAGCATATATAATGAGAGAAAGAGATGGCGGTTGAATTGAAATGCCGTTTGTATTAGACTAATATTTATATTATAATAACAAAATTAATCTTAATTAAGGTTGCTTTTGAATATTGTGGACTATAATTAATTTGTTTGTTTGAATATATATGTATATATATGTCATGAATTGGAATTAAGCAATAGCAGCCAATTTAGAAACATATATATACAGGAATTTGGTTTCTTTGAAATTATGGTTTTCGTCTATTACCAACTCTCTCTCTTGTAGATTCTCTTCAAATTAAACATTATTATTATTATTATTATTATTTAGCATTATTTTTTAAACTGTATATTTTATAGAAAAGTTTATTGATTAAAATATTTCTAAACTTTTATATATCAATTTCACTTATTTATTTATTTTTTGGAATAGTCTCTCTTTAAAGAAAAAATATTAAAAAATTGCCTAATATAAACGTGAAAATTGTATATTCAATTCAATAACTTGAACGGCCTAACTGCTGGTTCTGTTTATAATGAAGGATTCAGAGAAACTCCCAAAACTTTGTAGGATTATGATTCTTTTTGTCCTCTTCAAGACGTAACCTTCATGCAATGCAAAATGCCTAATCATTTGATTAATTAATAAATAAAATTAATAATCATTCATCAACTTTAACCCTATAATCAGATTGTAATTTCATAAATTTTTTATGGATCCAATTCCTAAAAAAAAAAAAAAAAATCTCTTCTGCATTAGTAAAGCAATAATAATATTTTTTATGGACAAAACTCACTATTTGTTCCATGTATTTTTCAACATTTGGGAATGTGAGTTTTACACTTTTATTTTGATAAATCTAGCCCTTGTACTGTTATTTTATTAACATTTAACAGTCGAGTTCCATTTTACATTTTTTTAAAAATTAAACTAACATTTTTAGTCTAATAAATTTATTTATTTTTTTACTTGAACTGAATATGATATATGAATTGAAATGTATAATTTACTAGGATATTGTTAATTTGGATTGCATATTCAATCACACACTTTAACGCATGTCATCATATTCAATCTAAATTTGACAAAAAAAAATATTTTTGTATTAGCAAACATAGGTTTAATTTTGATAAAAAAAACTATAAATAAACTCAATTATTTATAAAATAATTATATATAAATTTAATGTGAAAAGTAATCAGGTACAAAGGATATATGGTTTTACCCTTTTTTTTTAATGTATTATTAATTGGCCAAAATTATCAATGAAAATCCATTTATTAGATTCATGGCTTCAATAAAGGTGTAAATCATTTGTAGGGTTTTCAACTTTCCATCAAAAGTTGGCAGTTTAGGGTACCGACAAGAAACTCACGTAATATGCTACTGTTTTAACTTTAACTTATTAGAGATTTTATTAGGACAAAGACTGTCAATTTTTTTTTCTTTTCAAATTTTTTAAGATAAAAGAGTAGGGGGTCAAAATATTTAAATAGTCAATAATTGACCTTTTTGCTGAGATGGACTTCATTTAATTCTAAGTTGAATTCCTGCATCCGCCCACTGGTTAACAAGACATCTTATCATTGAAACAAATGAAAAATGAAAGTGATACTATAGCACAAGGAAATGTTAGATAGCCCAAGTTTTCAAAAGTTATTTCAAATCAACTGTGTAACTATGATGCAAGCTGCATTTCTTGAACCCAATCCAAGCCCATTATAACAGAACTATTGAGCTGAAGTTTTTATGTGGGCTTTATGGTGGCTTTGGGTTTCTAATTACATTCACACCATTCAATTCATCCTTTGGGGAAATTCCCGAAAAAGGTTAGCTTTTGTTTAGTCACAACTTTAGCAGCAAGATATATATGAATTAATTTTCCAAATATATGTAACTCTGGGTGGATTTTTTCTTGTTTTTCCTTCTGATCACTGTAAAGTGAGTTTCCTTTTCTTGCTCTCTGTAATTCGTAATAGTAGGAGTGGATTTTGATATTCCTGGCTGCTCATAACATGACGATTTTTTGCCTTTCGAGTATCTTTTGCTGTTTCAATTTTGCAGTTTAGATGGATTTTTTTTTATGAATTTGTGTATCTTGAATTTCCATATTTTTATATAGTTAGAAAACCCTTTTTTCTTATCAGATGAATTTTTCTCGTTCTTGCTGCTCTATTGCTTTCTGAACAATAGCTAGTAATTGCAAAACTTAACTGATTAATCTTGATGATTATCTAATTTTTAATTTAAAACTCTAGTTGTGATTGTGAACCTGATGCCACTTGATATGTAAACTGTGAGAACCTTACTTGAAAGCATTGTTCTTTTGGCGTTGGGCTTTTTCATTTTAGCTATGATTTCCTTATCCGTAGCTATATGGATGATCCTGATGGGGCAGGGGTTTCCATTTGCAGGTTATATTGGAAGCTATGTTACCCATATTAGAAAAGAACTTCAACCCAATATTATTAATGTCTGCTAGCGTTTTTAATTCTTCATTAACTTTACCTCATTTATATAAAACTTCAAGTTACATTTCTTTTTCAAAAGGAAAAATTTGGAATGGGTGTAATATTAATTCATTAGCTGAGTGTTGTTCAAAATTTTGGATTATTGCAGGACTGTTAGAATGTCTGCCATTGAGATAAGAAATCCCAGTACATTGTCCCAATCCATGACGATTAAGCCCCCTTCACATCCTACTTATGATTTGAAGGGCGTCATTAAGCTAGCTCTTGCTGAAGATGCTGGGGATCGAGGTTTGATCCATCTCTTCTTTTAATGCTTTTCTGTTACATCTCCATGCCTTCGCCAACAAGTTAGGTTTATTCTAGCATATATGTTTTGCTAAGCTGAAACTCAGTTTGTTTATCATGACCTTTATGGTTTTGCCATGTGTAAAATTGAAAGCCCTTTTATGTAGTAACTGATATTCACTCATCATTCTTTTTTTTCCTGCCTTTTCTTTATGATAGATTTATACCTTGTAACTTCCTCATATTGATATTGGCAATCAACATCTGTGATTCAATTGCAGGAGATGTAACTTGTATGGCAACTATTCCATTTGACATGGAAGTGGAAGCCCATTTCTTGGCAAAAGAGGATGGTATCATTGCAGGAATTGCACTGGCAGAGATGATATTTCATGAGGTTGATCCATCTCTAAAGGTATCAATTCTCCATACTTTGATGAGTTTGCACTATCTATTTAGTTTGCATTTGTTGATGTAAATTATACATTAGGTGGAATGGTCTCGGAAGGATGGAAATTATATACACAAAGGATTGCAGTTTGGAAAAGTCTCTGGTAAACTAAAGGGGACACTAAACATAAAACAACAAAAATTTCTTTCAAAGTATATTGGGAATTTGTTTGATAGTGGTTGCTAATTCCTCTCTTTCCATGGTTCAGGACGAGCACACAATATTGTTGTAGCTGAAAGGGTAGCACTAAATTTTATGCAGAGGATGGGTGGAATAGCAACTCTAACTAAGGTTTCCTACTTTTGTTCACTTGAATTTTGAAATAAAGTCAAGTAATATGTTACTCTATATCTGCATTGTTAATCTTGCAAAATCTGATGGCATGTTAGAGCCCATAATAAATGTTGCACATCATAAAACATAGATGCTTTTCAGTGCACATGATTATGGCTTGGAAATCTGAAAGGATGGTTGATCGGTGTAACTTATTGAAAGAAGATAATGCTGTCTACAATCAAGTTAATATAATAATAATTGGTCTGGGATACCAGTGAACAAGACGAATAGATGAAATTTAAGTTGTTTTTCTTTATGTGCCTTTAACTGAATGAATCATAGCGTTCCTGGAAAATTGAATCAAAATGTTTGTTTAATTTGTCAAACAGAATTTTATATTATTTATGCTTCCTGTAGGCAATGGCGGATGCTGCACGCCCAGCGTGCATTCTAGAGACTCGTAAAACAGCTCCTGGTCTACGTTTGGTTGATAAGTGGGCGGTGTGGATCTCTTCCCCAGATGTTCTCTGCAGTATTAAGTAATTTCAGTGTCTATATGTTTCTGGTTGACTTGAAGCAATCTTGTTTTACAGGTGCTAATTGGTGGAGGAAAAAATCATAGAATGGGTTTATTTGATATGGTTATGATAAAAGACAATCACATATCAATAGCAGGGGGTATCATAAATGCCATCAGATCTGTTGATCAGTATTTAAAACAAAGGAACCTTCAAATGGAGATTGAGGTACTCTTAAAATTCAGTGTCTTCTTACAAATTGTGGATGATCAGAGTAGATTAACTTACTGAGCAGAAGTTAGTCTACCAAACTTTATATGAGTTCACAACCTATTGCACATACCCCTTTGATTTTTTAAAGCAGTCATTCTATACCTGTTCATGGTTTAGTTATCTCATACTTTAATTTCTGCTTGTATAAAACTCTTCTCTCCATGCATGGTGTTTTTTTTTGTGTTTCCATGCTTTTTATTACATGTCTTACATAATCTACACTTATTACATTTTCATTTTGCCCAAGGTTGAGACCAGGACACTTGAGGAAGTAAAGGAGGTGTTAAATTATACATCTGAAACAAAGACTTGCTTGAGCCGGATAATGTTGGATAATATGGTTATACCTCTACCAAATGGGGATGTCGATGTATCTATGCTTAAAAGTGCTGTGGAGTTAATCAGTGGAAGATTTGAGACTGAGGTAACTCTTATTATCAGTTGTACAAAAACTATTAGAGTCTAGAGTAAAGATCAAATAAGAACTATCACTAATACGTACTATTATGGAATAACATTTATACTTTACACCTTGATAATGTCAATGTTGTTTGAAGGGCACTTGTGAAAATTTGATGTGTTTGACACTCAAATCCATCACATGTATTAATAGTTACGAGATAACTCACCTCTGTCACATTGAATATAGTATTTTGTGACTGTCTACTCTTTCTTTTATCAAGAAATCAGCACTTAATTATTATTTTCATAAATTTTCTGTTTCTTAAGCATATCATAAAAAATAATCACTTTCTAAATGATGGTATATCTGTTTGTTAGGTTAAGCTTATTCTTCTCTCATTTCTGAGGTTAAATATTGATCTGTCTATTATGAGGTAACAGGCATCAGGCAATGTTACTCTTGAAACGGTGACAAGATTGGACAGACTGGAGTAACCTACATTTCTAGGTAATTTACAATCTGAGAAGTACGTTTTAGTTTTGTGATGCGGCAATATGCACTTCTGTCGTTATGGGAATCTAGAGTTTGTATAGATGGGAATATTATTCAATGTCTAGTACTAAAATCTTTTAATTTGATTTGCAGTGGTCAGCTAACACATTCAGTAAAAGCACTTGACATTTCTCTCAAAATCGATACAGAGTTGGCTCTTCAAGTTGGAAGGCGCACAAAACGAGCATAATTGTCTTTTCATCTTGCTTTGATTATGCAGCCAATCAACACTGGTAATCTCTTGGCTTTGTCTAGAAAAGAACAGAAATAGAAATATCAAAGTGTTTTCCCCCTTATGCATTTTTCAACTAAGAGTTGTGCTCTTATATAAGTTCAAAGAAATAATTGTTTACTGATAAAGATCTTTCTTCCAGAAGATTCCATTAAAGGCAACAGCAAGTTTCTCTCACTCTAAGCATTTATGCTTGAGCTGATTTGTTTATTTTATTTCACAATTGTTGTTATATACATGTAAATCCTCCAGTCGTGTAACATCACATTGGCATTCACACATATAGTTATGTGCCTAATAGCACTGCCCCTTTCATTATAAAATCCATAATTATTGGGCTTCATGGTGTTAAAATTTCGTGGATAATTTTGCATTTTCATGCCTAGATTGGTTGGCCTTTTATGATCTTAAAGGTCATTGGCTTTTTATTATCTTGAATGGTGCAGACTTAAGTCTTTTTTGTGTTTGAAGTCAACCATCTACTTTTTCCAGTCTTTCGAAACCACTACCATCAATAAATTGGCAAATTTAAATGAATAAGATGAAAAAAATTAAATAGTAATATTTTGGTGCAGAATTACTATGTCTTTGTGGTGAAGTCAAGCCTCATGCTTACAACTTCAAGTCATGGTTTTTTAGTTACTGACAAAATGTAACGAGGTTCAGCATAACATAGTATTTTGAATATATTCAAATTCTCTCTTTTTTTTCTATAACAAAGATTTCAGCTTCTTCTTGGATTAACTCAGCGCTTCACTACTATTGATCCATTATTGCATGAGTATAGTGTGCGAGTGTAGTAGATACCTGAGTATATAGAATTGAAATTCTAATTTATATAATACGGACTACTGAGTCTCCTTGTATGTATATATTCAGAGAATAGCATAAAAATATTCCATAAGACCTTGTCTTGGTTCAAGTTTGGCATTGAAAAAGAGGAAATGGGTCACATGTTGATCAATCCTTTTACATCACAAATGGTTACGTAACATTTGGTCTCTGTCTTGTCTGAGTCTGTTGAAGGCCTAATATTGTGTGACCATAGTTGTCTCCTTTCTAGCCTTAAAAAGAGGGGACATAGCACAGATCTCTACCCAGAAGCAATGTGGGCAATTGGGCATACGGGCATGGGATGAGAAAGTTGAAGGGAGGCCATGTCCTTTACTGTAAACTGCTTACTGGAATTATGAAGTATTTAATCATATTTGATTCCTTTTTTCTTGATTTTTTTAAAAGCCAGCAGTCAATATAAGTGGGATTTTAAGTTTGAATTATCACGGGTTAATCTAGGTAACAAGGAAATATTAGAATAATAATAGGTGATATGCGAGGAAGGTGTTTAGTGGAGGGAATTTTTTGAAGCTACACATTAACGTGATATATTCCAATTTTATATTTTGATGCGTTGAGGAGAATGTGCCAACTTTGTTAAAAATAATAATAAAAGAGCGGTTGAGGCAGCAGATATGGGACATGGAATTTTTATTCTTTTTATTATTTTCTGAACACAAGCACCATTCCTTTGAAACCAAAGGAAGGCTAATGCTAATTTACATCAGGATAACTGAAGAAATTAAATACAGCATTCCCACCCTTAAATAAAGAAAATACCCAATTCCATGTACGCAGAGGTATTCCAGAAATATAACCTCAACCTTACAAGGCAGTTAAATATTTCCACTGATCGCCATTAAAGTCTGAAGTTGATGGATTTTATGGAACCTTCAACTGATATAGAACTAATTTGTATGAAAGTTGAAATTAAAGGGATTCGGAAAAAAAAAAAAAAAAAAAAAACTCATCCATTTACTCTTTATCACCCAGGGATTTGCTATGAAAGTTGAAATATCATTAAATTTCTGTCATCTTCAGAAATAAGACTAAATCACACTTGGCATTTGGCATAATTTTTTATCTTATTATTGTGTGGTTGTTATTTATTAATGTCAATTACTGCCCCATAGCTAATAACTCCGCCAAACATTCAAGTGACATTATTGAAGCAAACCACCATTGTATCCTCTCCCATACTTCACTTGTGAATTGCCTAAAGTTGAAAAATTGAATCAGGATTCTCTAAATTAGAAAGGTAGATGGGTTTGCTCTAAAAACATAAGCCCTGCTTCGTTGAATTTTATTAAAAAATTCATTTGATTTGTAAATAAATTCTATAATGAAACTTATTTATAAATTAATTCTCTTAACTAAACAAATTCAAAATTCATTACTTTTAGTCTTTATATTTAAAAAAATTTCAATTGTTTTAGAAAAACTTCAAAATAGAGTTTTTCAATCAACATTTGTTTAGAACTCCAAACAACTATCAATTGACACTCACCAAACATTTGTAGATCTATTGTTAGGCATGAAAAAACTATCAGTTGCTCCAATCAGCTAAGTCGAACATCCTCTAAAAAATCTGATCATGAAGAGAGAGAAGGGAGAGAGGAGAAGGGAGAAATTGTGGAAACAAAAGAGCAACAGCAAGACAATTTTACCATTTAAAAAAAAGTCTGAAATTGAAAATTCATTTTCAAATTCTATGTATTTTGTTAAAATTTTATTTAGTTACCAATCAATTTCATAAATTTTACTTTTGAAAATTACAAAAATAAATTTACTTATACTAGACATTAAAATTTTGGAATTATAAATGAATTCCACAAATTATATAAAATTCATTTATACCATAAGTCTATCCTATCTTCGGATGTCTTCCACAGAGGACAAATTCGTAAATTAAATTTACCTTATATGAGCCCTTATGACAAAATTAGAATTGACTTTTCAATTAATCTGATTTACAGTGTCCTATTTAATATTACAAAAACTTACCTTAGAGAGCTTGAGTGGATTGTTAATGCCCTATTAAAATCCTATCCTTAGAAAGCATGCTTGCCCAAAAAAAACATTAAATAAATAATAAATAACAGGAAAATTTTACCTTAGTTGTTCCATCAGTAAATGGACAATAAATTAATTTTCCTTAATCAAAAGGAAATAAAGTCATTATCAGCAGAGCACTTGTACCGAAAATAACATCCTACCTTTCTTTCCCTGGAAGTGTGGTTGGAACATTTAATTAAATACTGTAAATGGGAATCACACAGCTACAAAAATTTATTTCTACAAGGGTACAATTGAAATTCCAACTCCATACTCTACATTCTTAATTATCTTATTACTATAATTAAACAAAAAATTTTATAACTTCCACTTAATTAGTTGAGATATATGTAAATGTGATACCGATAGGGATTCAAAGGTGGTTGGCAACTTTTAATGAGAAATGCCATAATACTTTATTGGACACTTACTCTATAATTACTTTACATCATCAAAATTTTAATTTATAAAATTTATTATTTTATTCAATAAATTAAACTCGATGACTAATTATAAAATAAATGTTAAAAAAAGTGTTAGAAAATAAAGTGTTTTACATTATCACTTTCAATTGATAATATCCATCCTTTTTCTCTCTCTTTAAGGAAGCAAAGAAAGATTCAATTCCTTGCAATGATTTTGAATGAGAATATAATAAAATATACCTAGTAAATTAAAGAATAGCTTAATTATAGTTAAATATTATTTTTCATTTATTTTAAAAATTAAAAAAATAACAAGCACAAAAGTCAATGTAATTAGCAGCAAATGGATGATGACAGTGTTGTATATGACTTTTTTTTTATGAGCGGTAGTAGATTAAAAGGAGGCTTAATCTCTAAAACAAATAAAAATAAAAAGTGTTAATGGTACTAATCAAACCCTAATCAATGTCATTTTTAACCTAACAGTAATTATTTTGACATTTCCCCCTGTCATTACGACATTGTGATGTGTCATTAGCAAGCAAAGAGCACCTTGATGGAGATATTTACCAACTGATCAATGACAATTTAGAAGGCGATTAGACAATTAACCCAAAGTGGGAATGTTTATGCCCCATCTTATCTTCAACGAATAATATAGCAGACCAAATTGTTGAAAGTAAATACTCTCCAGCCCATAAAATTAATTAAAATAGTTTTTTTAACTTACAAAATTAAAAAAAAATTAGTTATTATAATTAAAACTATAGTTTTCTTCTAATATCAAAAAAAATAAAAAGAATAATTCATATTTAATAAAAATAAAACATATTAAACATCGAATTAATTATATTTTCATTAAAAAAATGAAAAAGAATTAGATTTATAAAACAAAAAAAATTTACATGTGAATATTACATGTCCTAATTCTCTAATTTTCTTGAAAAGGAATCATTGATATTAGAGCACAACAAACATATATTTCTTCAACTTGTAATGTTCGTATCATTGAGATTTGAAAAATCAATTAGTGCCAAATACTTATTGGCTGAATGGGTAATTATAAATCTTAAAACATTTTGCACTTCACTAAATACAAAAAAAAAAAAACCCACAAATGAGTCATATTGTACATGCCCTAAATGTGCAAGTTTTTTCTAGCATTATCCTAATAACATGGTTGATTATCATGTGTTACTAAGATACTTGAGGACAATATTGGTTTTCTGGCAACTAATAAATTTATAGAAAACTTATATATATATATATATATATATATATATATATATATATATATTTATAAATATGTATATAATTAGTTGTATTTGTAGAGGTAATGGAGATGTGGGGGGCTATGGTACCCCTAATTTGACGAGCATTATTTTTTAATAGAAAAAAGTTGGAAGGCCAATGGATTCTCTATATTACCATCCAAAAGAAATTCAACAAAATAACACACACTCACATGGATATGACTCATAAAATGACGATGATGATGATGATGGGGGGAATTTGTGTATAGAGGGCGGCTCACCCTCCTCTTATCTCCTCTGTGACTGTATTTAGGCACCAATGATGCAACTCCTTTTTCTAGCAATGAGGTGTATCTCAGTATTTTTACTTTTTTTTAATTATCATTTGGCTTAATAATTTAATCACTCTCTCAACTTATCACATTTTATTTCCACAATTTTTAATTTTTGGAATGATATACTTGTCAACATAAAAAAAAAATTAAATTGAAATGTTAAATTAGTCCTTCAAAAAATTTAAAAACCATAATGACTAAATTCATGACCAATTGAATCATTGAGCCTTATGATTGGTAAAATCTAGCACTTAATATATTACAAATTATACTAATAAACTTTAGTTTAATAGTAAAGTTGTCTCGTCGGACTTTTGTATAAAAAAACTTATATTACAAATTATAATTTGGTCACACCCAAAAAAAGGAAAAAGGAAAAGAAAAAAGCACATGCACATTCACACAATTAAGGAGGGATTTTGAACAATAATATCATTATAATTGCCAAGAAAACGTCAAGAAGATAATGTATTTTAGGAAGAGAAGAAAATTTTCGTGCAAAAAAGTCCCCACTTTCGGTTCTTCATTGGCAGCATACACACCTTTGCAGGATGTTGTCTTCTCACCAAACAAATTCCTTACAAATGCTACCAAACCGCCTTACCTGTTTCTGCATGTCTCGTCCCTCTTTTTTTCTAAATCTTAATTATTCATGCATTTGGTTTTTATTTGGGTAGCTTCTCTATTTTCCAAAAATAGGAGTGAGCTAACTATATTATAAATTTTTTTATTCAAATTTCTATTTAAATTGGGTTCACATATTTTTATTAATAGCTAAGTCAGTAACAGATGAGATAATACATCTCATCACAAAATTATAATACACAACGTCTTCTGCTCGAATCTGCTGTCGGAGTGACCTTGAGTTCAAAAAAAGGGTCATAGCCCCGCCTTTAATTCGCGAAATAAGTAAAATAACCGAAACAAAGGGTGGAGATTGTTGTGTGCCCAATAAGTTAGAAGGACATTACCATTTTTTCCTGAATATGATGTCTCTTTCAGAGAAACAACAGTTCTTTTGTTTTTGGGATTTATTTATGTTAAAATATATTTGTTATTCATTTTTAATTATGAAATTAAAGACTTTCTATAATACATAATTAATTAGTTGAGTGAATTATTAAAAAATATTTTTTTTTCATTAATTTCACGTCGACGGATTATGGATTGAGGGGAGTTTACTTATAAATATATGAACGGATTTATTTCTAGCTAGCACTTACAAAATGAATGTTTTTTTATTATAATTTATTAATCTTTCTAACTATATAAGAACTTTGTTTTGAGTTTAACTAAATGATTTCCCTTGAAACTGTTTTAATGGGAGGATTTGATCATTATAAGATATTATAGAAAAAGGTTTGAATTGTTAACATATCAAACTTTGAAACTTTGAAATATAAATTTTATATAATTTAATTAATTTTTTAACCTATCAATTTTTTTTAATTGAATATCTTAAGGTCTTTAACTATCCGTTCAACTAATTTAATATTTAGAGAAATACTAAATACACCTTTAATTTTTAATATTTTACGGCACTGACATTTTAATTGATTGGTAAGAAAAAATAAATTTTTAAAAATAATTTTTATTTTTTCTCTCTTTTTATTTTCTCTTCTCACTAAACAATCAAAAGCTGAGTATTGAAAAGTGTCAAAAAAATAAATAATATTTTTAGCATCCCTTTAATCTTTATCTTTGACATACTTATCATTTAATTGGTAATAATAAAATATTTAGTATATAATTAATTATAATTAATTAAATAAAATTTTATTTGACTATACAAATTAATTGAAATTTAATAATTAAGAAAGTGAAAGGGAAAAATTTCTTAACTGAAAAATTAATGACATAAATTTTAAAAAGTTTGAGTTACTTCCAAAAGAAAAACTCAAAGAAAAGCATGAATTGGAATGTGGAATAGTGAAAGGCAAGATCAATGTAAAAAGCAAGAAGAAAGGTGAAAATTGATTCAAAAGCTGAGTGGATGCCATGCCACGAACCCAAATGGTCAAGTCAGCCCACCAATAAGTCAGCATATTGCAGGAGCTGTAAGGTATTAAAAATTATATATATATATATATATTTTAGTTACAACGGAAGGGAGATTTGAATCTGAATACTATAGCTGAGGTAAAGATATATTCTTTACTTGTGTGCGTAAGGTACTAAAAATTATAAAAAGCCTCTTAATACTAAATTACTAATTACATAGCATTGTATTTAGTGTTGGAGAATTTTTAAATTTTTTGAATTTTAAAAATTATTTTTAGAAAGAAACAGATAAATAAATATTTTTTTAAAAGTAGATTTAAAAAAACAGTTTATAAAAAATTAAAAAAATTAATTAATTAAATAAAAAAATTTTAAATTTATTTTTTAGATGTCCAACATAAATTCTAAATACTCCCGTACTATTGTGTATTGGAAGTAATTTTAAATTAAAAACTAAAAAAATTTATGAAAATGATATTATCTAATTTTAGTTCTAAATAATTATCAAATCGAAATCTTAATAACCATATATAAAAAAAAGTCATATTTCGTTTTCATTATTCATTAAAAAGAGTTTTTGAGTTCGAAATTTGATATATAGCTATTTTAAGTATTCTTAATGTAATATTTCATCTCTATTCGGAATCCTATTCGACACACTTTAAATTAATTGAATTAATTCAAATATCATATATATATATATATATATATATATATATATATATATAATTTTCTCAATAACATTAAATGAAAAAAATAAAAATTGTTTTTTTTTTCTGATTTGATTTCTTTTTCTTGTTCATGTTCGTAGTATTATACATTAAATAGCATAATTTATACTTTTTTTTTAATTTTAGTTATATTTACGATGAAAATGTATTTATTTTGCTTATTTAATATCTTTAAAAAGTTGTGAAAAAAAAGCAGAAAATTAAACTATATTAAAAAAGATGGATCATTTTTAAAAAAAATAGAAATTTACTTTTATTTTCATGCATATTAAAAAAATTTAATATTTTCAAATGAATTAGGTAATAGGGTTGAAATTAAATATTTTACATATTAAAATCCTCTACATTAATTAGAAACATTTTTTAAGACACTAAAAAAAATATAAAAACTCATATTTATTTATGATAAAATGCTAAAAAAATATGAATATAATAAAAAACTTAAACAAAAAAATTATATATTTTCAAAAGGAAAATAGACTTTTTTTAACAGCAAAAAGTAAAACAAACCTCTATGTATTTTTTTTGGAGGGGAATAATAAGTAAATTTATTTATTCAAAAAGTTAAATACTTTTTATTATTATTAATATTGGTTAATTATTTAATCACAAAATAAATATATTATGGTGCTCCCCTAAATAATAAAATTATTTTATTGTATTTTCATAAAAAAATAAAAAAACCATGCGCTTTAAAATAGGGATAGCTGAGTTGAGCATGACATTGGGATAGCTGACCAATGAACAGAGAATGCTTACACAACCAACACAATTTAATTATTAAGAACCCTAATTAATGTAAATCAGCCAATCCCTTCAAGAGAGAGAATATAGAAACCCTAATCCAAATGGATGAGAATGTGAGAATCGACAATGGAATTTCGATTTTTATATATAAAAGAGATGAGAGAGGAAAAGTGTGTTTGCGTTGCTTTTATTTGAGGAAAAGGAACAAAAAAAAACCATAAAAAAAAGGAAAAAAAAAAAGCGGAGGGAAAGTAGAGATTGAGAGAGAAAGAGAGAGTAGAAATAGAGATGAAGGTAAGGAAAACGAGAAAGATGGTGGAAGGAATAGTTGTGGAAGTAGAGGAAGAATTGCAGAAGAAGAAGAAGGAAAGTGTCGTCTTAGAGATGCGTTCAAACTCCGGTAGAAAAGGAACCTCCTCCGTACTCCTTTTTCTTCTTTTCGTCTTCATTTTGCCTCGTATTTAATCCTTTCTTCACTCTTCCCTTCACTTCCTTGTCCGTGATATGCTTCATTCGATCTGCGGATGCATTCTTGATCAATCTGGAATCGGTTAGATTTTAGTGTGTTTTTTTCCTTATTGTTCTTTAAAAGTAATTTTGCTGCTGCTGCTGTTGTTGGAAAAATCTTGTTATTTTTATTGGCATAGATTTTGGTGTAAATAGTCAGATTTGTGTTATCATTTCAATCTATTCACTGATTGAGTTTTCCTCCTTGGATATAATTTTGTGATTCTTGGGGGATTTTCATGCCCTTTCTTGCATTAAAATCTCATCAATTACACTAATACCAAAAAAAAAAAAGGAAAAGAAAAGCCATTTATTTCCCAGATCACCCACCATTTTATTGTGGGCTCCTATCTTACCAATCTTTTCATTATTTTCACCATACCAAATATCTGATCAAGCTTCTTCATTTTTTTTTTGGATTGTTTGATTTTTGTATTCTTCATTTTTCTTAATCATACTCAATTTAGAAGAAAAAAAGAAGTTGGGGTTTATACTGGGTTGTAATTCTTGCTGGGGTTTTTTTGCATTCTGTGGGAATACCTGATACTTCATTAACAGATCTGTTAGTGAAGGTCAAGTCTTGGATTTCTTGGGGGGCAAGCGATCTTTTACCATCTGCTTTATCTGGTCAGTTTGAGATGCCCAAGAACGGTCTCAAAATGTGTTGTGAGTGTAATAGGAATTTCTCTGGGTTCTTCAATGGGTACAATTGCCAATGTTGCGGTAGGTGGTTGTGTGACAAATGTGCTGGCGGCTATGAATCTCGAGCTGTTGTTGTTGGATCCAGTGATGCAAAAACTAATGGTGATTGCACGGAGAATATCAAATTTTGCAATTTCTGTAACAGGTTTGGTATGAAACCTGAAGGCGGGAGAAAGAATAGTGAGAAAGTGCATCCCTCAGTGTCTCCTCAACGGAGCCCTGAGCCTCCATCCCCTTCTTTTAGTGGTGAATCAATCCATAGTGATCGCTTTGTGCACTATCTTGAATCCAGGGATTGTGTGTTTTCCCCTCTAACAGTAGCCAGCAGGAGTATGACCTCATTCAGTCCTCACCCGTCTCCAGTCTCTCTTCATCACTCTCCAAGCAGGTAATAATTCTTATCCAGATTATAGTATGAATTAAGGATTACAAGCTACTAATCTTGTGCATTTAGTCACTTGAAAACTTAACTATGTGTAACATGTCATGTTTGTTTCAAACAACCTATTTCTTCAATTAGAATCCTCGTACCTTACTTTATATTGCTTTGTTCCTTTGTGTTGTCTGTTCATTCTTTTTATGTCTATATTTACTGATGAAGGAGTGATGAAGAAGAGGCAGAGGATTCCAGTAACCACTTTTACAGCCCATCAAGTGAATACTGCCGTGATGTGTCTGATATAGATTCAAGTAGTGTTAGTGCTAGACTTGAGTTCTACAGTTGTAAATCAGTGGGATCAAGTCCTTTAGACAGCCCATCTAGTATTGATTTTACTTCCTATAGAGTCAGGCATTCTGTACAGCAGGGACAAGAGGGAAGCCATTTGTCCCAGAATGATGGTCCCTTTGATCAAGAAAATGCGGCTATTTTAAGAAGGCCTCAGAAAGGGAATGAGAATCTAGAACATGCTGATTATTACTTTGATGATATCTCAATGTTGCGGAACCATTATGACAGGTTTCAAAAACATTTGGATTTTGAAAGCAATGGTTCTATCTGGTTCCCTCCACCTCCTGAGGATGAGAATGATGAGGCAGAGAGCAATTTCTTTACCTATGATGATGATGATGATGATATTGGGGACTCTGGTGCATTATTTTCATCCACTAGTAGCCTCTCGGGTATTTTTCCTTTGAAGGAGAAACAAAGTGAGTACAACAAGGAGCCTCTCAGAGCTGTGATACAGGGACATTTTAGGGCTCTGGTATCCCAGCTTTTACAGGGAGAGGGTATCAAAATTAGCAAAGATGAAGGTGGTGAGGACTGGCTTGACATCATTACAACGATAGCATGGCAAGCTGCAAATTTTGTGAAACCAGATACCAGCAAAGGAGGCAGTATGGATCCTGTTGATTATGTAAAGGTTAAATGTATAGCTTCAGGAAGTCCAAGAGATAGGTATTATTTATGTGTCCTCTTGCATATGTTTCATGCTGTTATGCTTCAAATCTTTTTGCTTTAAATTTTTCTTTCATCAATCATCATCTAGTGAATATCTTTTGCATTTGCAGCACCCTTGTGAAGGGAGTAGTTTGTACAAAAAATATAAAGCATAAGCGCATGACTACACAATATAGAAATCCTAGATTACTTCTTTTAGGAGGAGCACTTGAATATCAAAGTGTTGTGAATCAGTTGGCATCTTTTAATACATTGGTGCAACAGGTATGTTCATTATTGCAATTGTATGCCATTCTTGGGTGGATGAAAGAGCTAAATGAAATTTTGTTTGTCTTTTGTACAGGAAAATGATCATCTCAGGATGATTATATCAAAGATAGAGGCACTTCGCCCAAATGTTCTGCTGGTAGAGAAGAGTGTATCTCCATATGCCCAAGAATATCTACTGGCGAAAGAAATTTCTTTGGTGCTCAATGTGAAAAGGACATTGCTGGAGCGGATAGCACGGTGTACTGGTGCTTTTATTAGTCCATCAATTGATAATATTTTTACTACGCGATTGGGGCGTTGTGAACTTTTCCGAGTAGAGAGAGTGTCTGAAGAGCATGAGACTACCAATCAGTTCAACAAAAAACCATCGAAAACATTGATGTTTTTTGAAGGATGTACTAGGCGTTTAGGATGCACGGTACTGTATTCTTTTCTAAAGCAATTAGTCCTCACTTGATGAATTCATAAAACGTATGGGCACATATCTTTTCACTGATGTTCTCATTGTGGCGTGAACGTGTTTGTCTTTGCTACTTGTAGATGGAGCATGGTTTATGTGGATTCTATTTATATTTTCTCCTGACCTGTGTAATAATGCGTCCAGTTGCATAGAGATGATATTGTCTGCAGTGGTGATTTTAATTTATGTCTACAAACTGCAGTTTTCATATTGTTTTACAGTTTCCTTAGTAATTTACTGATAATTCATCACTAAATGAAGTCACGTAAATGTGCTTGGCAGACAGGAACTTGCTTTGTTTTGGTATATTCCATTTTGGTTTTAATGTCATTGTGGGTGGTTTTATGAGCCCCCGACCTGATCAATTGTGCTGCCCTTGGGTTTAATCATTTGCTTTGTAATGAATGGTTTAGTAATGTGTTGGCTGAGTTATGCTTGCATGTTGCACTCACATGTACTTTTGTTTTGCCAATAATTTGCTAAAATTGTAGATCAAACTTCACTTTCTACTGCTCATTTTAAAATGAATCCCTTAAAAACCTAATTATTACTTATTTAAAAACTATGCTTGCTATCTGTAAATTTCTATCAAGAAATGCTTTACACTTGTTTAAACTATGAAATTTTTTTGTGTTAATATGCTTGATTTCGTAAATATAGTTGTATGTTCGTACATCATGCCTAGCAATTTCTCAGAATATACTCACAGGGTAATATCATCTGCAATTTTATGAGTTTTCATCATAAAGCTAATAGGACATGAACTTGAATCACTTCTCAAGAATATTGTTTTGTCAGTCAATATATGTTGGGATGTTAGTTATAGCTTGTTTGGCGAATTCGTAGGTTCAATTCCTACTGGATGCATGCCAATGGGACCCTCCAATAAGTCTATTGGAATTGGCTCTGTATCAATGGAATCTCATCATCCATACATAACGAATTGGTGTGGTATAGATTATCCTGCAGGCAAGCTAGAAGCTATAATTCTCATTATTGAAAGTTTCTTACCTCGTAATCTTGCATTGCTGTATTTATTTAGTGAACAGCAAAGTTTTAGAACTTGGTTCCAATTCCGATCAAGATGTTGTGCCCTATTTGTAGGTCCTGCTGAGAGGAATGTGTTGTAAAGAACTAAAGAAGGTTAAGCATGTGGTTCAATATGCAGTTTTTGCAGCTTATCATTTGTCCCTTGAGACATCCTTCCTTGCTGATGAGGGTGCAAGTCTTCCTAAAATGACACTTAAACCCCCGATTGCTATACCAGAAAGGACAGCAGCTGATAATGCCATTTCACTTATCCCTCCAACTAGTTGCCATGCCACGGCCAATGCGTTTGCCCAGGATGAGAGACCTGCAGATCCCAAACCAGAGGATGTAGGATCCAAATCATTTAGCAGTATTACTTCTTTATTTACCAGTTCCATGGATTGTAGTTTTGGAAATACACACTCTGATGCATACCATGATGATCTGGTGTCTAATGTTCAACTGGACTCATTAGCTATTAGTCAATTTGGGGATCAAAACTTGGCTCTTTTGACTTGTGTTAAAAATTCTTCACAGCCAGAGCTGCAAGATTTCATTGCTCCACATGAAATGCAGCTTAGGCAGACTCATGAAACGGCTAAATCAGAGAGGATTGATGAAGAGGAAGTCTCAAGTGACTACTTCTCAGCTGCTGATGCTCACCAGAGCATACTGGTGTCCTTTTCAAGCCGTTGTGTGCTGAAAGGAACCGTATGTGAACGCTCTCGGCTATTACGCATAAAGTTCTATGGATCCTTTGACAAGCCACTTGGAAGATATCTACATGATGACCTGTTTGATCAGGTGATCTGTTACAGTTTCCTTTATCCATTTATGTACTATCCAATATGTGTTTGAAGCTTAAATATTAATGGATTTGTTGTTACCAGACATCTTTTTGTAGGTGTTGTAAGGAGCCAGCTGAAGCACATGTGCTTTGTTACACTCACCAGCAGGGGAATCTTACAATCAATGTTAGATCTCTTTCCTCTGTAAAGCTACCTGGTGAAAGAGATGGCAAGATATGGATGTGGCACCGGTGCTTAAGGTGTGCTCATATAGATGGAGTCCCCCCAGTAACTAGTAGAGTGGTTATGTCAGATGCTGCTTGGGGTCTTTCCTTTGGAAAGTTTTTGGAGCTGAGCTTTTCAAACCATGCAACTGCAAATCGTGTGGCTCCTTGTGGTCATTCATTGCAGAGAGACTGCCTTCGGTTTTATGGGTAAATTCTTTCAGTTTCAGGATTAATTTGTCTTTTTAGTTATTGCATGTAATTGTTGATAATCAGTGAAAAGCCTCATCTGGCAGGTTTGGTTGCATGGTTGCATTCTTCCGCTATTCCCCCATTGATATATTAAATGTTCATTTATCCCCATCAGTGCTCGAATTTAATGGCCATGTTCAGCAAGAGTGGATAAAAAAGGAGGCAGCTGAGGTGCTTTTAGGAGTCTTGGCTTGATTATTGCTGATTATATTTGTCAGATAATATAACAAGTTCAGTAATTTTGCATGTTTTTGAGTTTGTTATCAATTATTTTTTTGAAACTTCTAGCTTTTATATGCAGCTTTTGAGCAACATGGAAGCCTTCTGTGCAGAAATATATGATGTACTTGACAGCATGGAAGAGAAAAGTAAGTGTTCTGGAAGTGAAACGTCGGATATGAATGAGTTACAAAATCACATCTTGGAGCTGAAAGATCAACTTAGAAAGGAAAGAAATGATTACAGTGTAAGTGTACTCAAGAGATTACTTAATTAGTAGAGATCATGCCATCATAAACATTAAAGTTTACCCTTTTACAATTAAGTCCTAAAAGTGATTTTTTTCAATCAAGTCTTAAATTTTTTGACAGCAAATTTGTTAGTGCTATCCTATTAGTCAACTCCAAATTCTCTAATGAACTCTCAATATGCTCCCTTTTTTGAATCTTTTTTGTCCTAATACTTGTTAACGAATAAATATAGTAATTATGAATGCTTATTCTATATTAATTTGTAAGATTACTTTATAGTCAGCTATGATCACATTAATAAATAAGAAAATTTTAATTAATAAATGAAAATATCTTAATTTTTTTCTCTAATTTTTTTTAATTTCTGATTTTTAAATTAAAATATGATAATTGAATACTGAAAATATTTAAGATGATTCTTTTGACAACTTATAATGTTTAAGATGTTACACAAATTTGATAGTTTTAAGCTCAATTATATTTCAATGAAGAACGAACTCAAATATAAAATTTGTTAATAATATAAAATTAGTTTCTCAAATGTAGATTGAATTTTAAGTTAAAACTAAATATGTAAACTTAAGTTATGAAAAGTTGTTCATACTATATTGTTTGAGTTATACAAGAATTGATAAAGAAATCTTTTAAAATATTTTAAATCATTGGATGCAGAAAGAAAATTTTAGGAAGAACTTATAATTACTGTTTTGTTAATTTAAATATTTTGTTGTGTGTGATTATGATTGACTCTACAGTAATTTGCATATTAAAATAGAGGACTGAAAAGTGAAAAGTAAACAAATGTATTTTATGTGTTGACTAGGGGAATCTAGCATTCACCAACGGAATAATGGAACTCTATCTCTGTGATGGCCCGTCAGCTTATTGGTTCCTTAATAAATAGGCATTCATTCTTGGACTTTACAAGTGTAAGACCACCAGAATTATTTTTTGAAAAGCTTTAAGACTTTACTTTAAAATAATTAACTTCAGAACTTGTTTGAGAAAAGGGGTAAACTTTTAGATCTATAGATCATTGCTATCAAACATTTCTTGAGTGTAATCTTAAAGTTCCTATGGGATAATTCTTTTATCGTAAATGCATAATGTTTTTGAATTTTAAGTGATGAATCTTAAAATGAGATTTCTTCTAAATAGGGTGTGCTACAAGTGGCTATTGCGGAGACTTTGCAACCAGGTCAGAGAACTTTAGACATCCTGGAACTTAATAGCATGAGGCGTGCTCTTATAATTGGTTCACATGTTTGGGATCGTCAGCTTTATTCATTGGATTCTCTTCTCAAGACAAATTCTGTCGTTAAGGCTATACATGGGGATGAGCTGAAAGAATTAAGAAGTGATATATCTTGTAAGGACTGCAAGCTTGACTGTGGTCTTGTAGAGAATGTCTCTGGCTGTTCAAAACCACAAGACTCCGTTGAAAATGACTTTTTATCTGAGCAGAATAAGAGTGGTCTTACTTCTCAACATTTTGTTGCTGGAGATTCTATACTGCCTTCAAATCATTATAGCAAAGAGGAAGAACTCCATTCAAATGCAGAAATTACTGTAAGTAACACATTCTTTGATGACATCCCCTCCGAGACCTCCAGTTTGTCTGATAGAATTGATTCTGCATGGACGGGTACTGATCAACTCTTGACAAGCATTGAACAAGTTGGGTCTGTTAAGCAGATAAGTATTTGTGATAATCCTCCTTTTAAAAGGATGCTTGCACCAGTACGCGTTAATTCTTTTGACTCTGCATTGAGGGTCCAAGAGAGAATCCAAAAGGGATTGCCTCCCTCTTTGTTGTATTTATCGACTCTCAGATCATTCCATGCATCTGGAGATTACAGGAGTATGGTCAGAGATCCTGTTCCAAATGCAACGAGGACTTGCTTGCAAACATTGCCAATGGAGGCACAGAAATTGAATTTAATGCCCAGTTCTGCACCCTCATTTATCTCCTCTGCGTCTCATATGACTGGAGGAGCTCGGTTGTTATGTCATCAGAGGAGCCCAAATGATATTGTTGTTGGCGTGTATGATGATGATCCTGCCAGCATAATTTCACATGCCCTTATTTCCAAGGAATGCGAGGATTGGGTTTCTGATAAGTCAAATGAGAGTGAAGGGAGCTGGAGCATGAATGAGCACTGCAAGGAAGATTCTGCAACTTCCACATTGTCAGCCTGGCAGTCTTTTGGTTCTATGGACTTGGATTATATCCGTTATGGAAGTTATGGGTCTGAAGATCCTTCACCATCCATCAGTACATTGTTTACAGGTTCCAAACGATCTCCACATATAACAATATCTTATGGAGATGATTCTTCGTTTGCTGGAGGCAAAGCAAAGTTTTCCGTCACTTGTTACTTCGCCAAGCAGTTCTACTCTCTTAGGAAGAAATGCTGCCCCAGTGAAGTGGACTTTGTGCGTTCCTTGAGTCGCTGTCAGAGATGGAGTGCACAAGGGGGAAAAAGCAATGTATATTTTGCCAAGTCATTGGATGAGAGATTCATTATAAAACAAGTTAAAAAGACCGAGTTGGACTCTTTTGAGGAATTTGCATCAGAATACTTCCAATATTTGACAGATTCTCTTAGCTCAGGAAGTCCTACTTGCCTTGCAAAAGTTCTTGGTATTTATCAGGTCAGGATTCATTTTTTGTATTTCTCTGAATTTAAGATGCATGGTTGAGTGAATTGTTCTGGGACATATATAAATTTTTCTTGTTATTCTATACATTGTTTGGTTGTAGGTTACTGTAAAGCACTTGAGAGGTGGCAAGGAAATGAAAATGGATGTAATGGTGATGGAGAATCTCTTTTTCAATAGAAGTATTGCAAGGGTCTATGACCTTAAAGGTTCTGCTCGATCCCGATACAATCCAGATACAACCGGGACAAACAAAGTATTGTTGGATATGAATCTGGTGGAAACACTACGTACAGAGCCTTTATTCCTTGGAAGCAAGGCGAAGAGAAGCCTTGAGAGGGCCATATGGAACGATACATCTTTTTTGGCAGTAAGCTATCTGTTTAGCATCTTATGAATTGGGCATGAGGTATTTTTATCATAAATTTTTCGGGGGCATATTCTTTTTCTTCGTTTTTTGAAGGTTAAACTTTGCAGAATGTCATAAAGAATTGCTTTGTGAAAATTTAACTCTTAAATGTTAAGAGATGGAGTCCATCCGTTGTGATTTCATGAACAATCATCTTTCTCATTTGGTGTGCTTGAAACAACCTTTCAACGGACAATGTGCACCACTACTAAGAGTTGCCAGTATATGTTAATATTGCTAGAAACAAAAAGATCATTGTCTATATTTCTAGTGATGTTGAAATGCACTGAAGTATTTTCATACTGGTTAACATTGTATCTTTTACTGCATCTGTTGTCCTGGGGATACAAGTGCCAATAATTTATCTTATCAACTTGTTTTTCAGTAGTTTTGTCATTATCTTGGTTTATTATATTTACTCATCTTATTTTTCTTCGATTGTGCAGTCTGTTGATGTTATGGACTACTCATTGCTGGTTGGTGTGGACAATGAGCGAAAGGAGCTGGTTTTAGGTATCATTGATTTCATGAGACAATACACATGGGATAAGCATTTAGAGACATGGGTTAAGGCATCCGGTATACTTGGTGGTCCGAAAAATGCTTCACCGACCATTATTTCTCCCAAACAATACAAGAAAAGGTTCCG
Source organism: Triadica sebifera (assembly GCA_023653625.1). Lineage (NCBI taxonomy): Eukaryota > Viridiplantae > Streptophyta > Magnoliopsida > Malpighiales > Euphorbiaceae > Triadica > Triadica sebifera. Next base: position 9,948,267 of record CM042911.1, on the reverse strand, counting down.
AAAGGCAATGACTTCTTACTTTCTCACTGTACCTGACCAATGGTCTTCATGAACTGTATGATTGCATTCTTTCTATTCAAAAACCATTTGTTCATTAACAAGGCAAATAGATATTAAGTGGGAAGGAATGCCAATCCATCCCAGCGAAATTTTTCTCCCCTTAGGATGAAACCTCTATGGGTATGGGCAAAGTAGCCTAAAGAGGAAGGGATTACATACGAGGGAATAGAAATTGCTGGTTGAGAGGCCTTTGTACATCTTTTTATATATGTGCAATAGTCACCTCAAAGGAGGTTCTTTGCATTGTACTCTACTGTGGATAAAGTCAAAAGAAAGATATACATATGTGCAAAGAAGTTGATTTGTAAGCTCTTTGTTTAAAGATTTGTCTCCAACAGAGATAGATTCGAGAAAAAAGAAAAAAAAAATCCTATATATTCCTGAATGCATTGCATTTTACCTGTGCCGAGGATGCTGGAACATGAATGTTTTTCTTGCAACTTAAGTACTAGTTAAAAAAAGAAAAGAGAGAAAAAGGTGCTCAAGGGTGCGGGTTGTTCGATGTGTTTGATTTCAGAATGCATTATGGCTAAAAGTTGCGCCCATTTTGAATTGGGAGAATGAATTAAATGGTCAATTCCTTCAATTTTCCGGTGAAAAGTTGGCCTCTGGGTTCTTTAATGTTTCGAGATGGGGAATCAAATTGGGAACTTGGTAGTTTTAGCACAAAATTAATATCACTCTAACTGTATTAATCTACATGGTTCTTCATTTAGGACATAAATCTTGCATATATAAAGATTAGTGATGACTTTTTAATGAAAGAGATTAAAGGGACTCTAATCGGGCATGGTGCTTGAAGTCCTTTTCAAAAGTTCTGCTCTATAGTGCTGTAGGGCTTATTTAAAGCGAACAAATTTTATGGCAACTCTTTTACCTTGATTATAGCCACAAAATTTTTTATTCAACTAATAATAATAATAAATAAAAACTGAGTTCAACAAATTTTATCATTTTTTTTAATATTGTTATAAAAATGATATTAGCCTGAGCAAACTCGACTCACTTGCTATGCAGAATTTGGAAATTAAATTCGTATAAAATTAGCTACCCCAATGGATCAGTTTAATCGCAACTTTTATGGTACAAAAAAAAAAAATCAATGGTTAGTCGAATTGGAACTAGTGTTTTATAATATGTATTTGAAATGAATTAAAATTTGTGTAGCACTTCTGGCTTTGAATTAATATGCTAAATCAATAATTAATAAAATCTACTAGTACAATGGTTAAACAATAAGTATAAATTTTGGCACTGATATGTAAAATTATTGCTAAAAATGAAATTAATTAATTATTTTTATTAACAAAAAAATTGTAAATTTTCCATATTCAGAGTAGGAAAAAGGATTCTAGATGCTTGTGGGTTAGTTCTCGCTAACTGAATCCTTTTTCTACTCCACAAAGGAAAAACATAAACATGTGTATATAAATCTAACTTAATTATTTGGCTCATTCATATCACATTTCCATCAGAGCCTAATCTTGAAAAACCAGATTAATTTCGTTTTTCTATCTTTTTTTATCTAATTAGTCGATCATGGGATCCGTGTTCATGTGGGAAGAATCGAACACCACTACTGATCAACTGTTAAACAATCACAGAATCCCTTGTGATACTGACATATTCTTTCTGCATATCAAATTTCACCATTTTCTTGAATTATCAAACGCTGATCATCTTCTCATTCCTCTAAACAGAAGCCAAGTGTCGTATCCTCTGCCACGGGAATCAGTCGATATCGTCTACTCTGAGGAGTTTACGGCAACAATTGTTGACATATTTGCTCTCACGGGTGCACCAATTGATTTCATTCACTTTATCTCCCACAAGATATCCTCTTTGGCTTTTGAGATGGTTGATCGTCCATGTAATACCAAACTTAGAGTGATCACCGCCAATTTGAATGTCGTTCTAATTACCCATTATGATGAAGGCCGAGAGATTGATAGCATAAAGGTTTAAGCCTGCGAGTAAATCTTGCACTGATCAATTAAAGAGGGTTAAGGTTGAAGATGATGATCAATTGTGTTTGATGAATGAAGAATGCATGATATGTTTGGAGAAACAGTGTGTTGGTGAAGAGGTTATATGGTTGTCTTGTAGACATGTTTTCCATGGAGATTGTATCATCAGATGGCTACAAACAAGCCACTTTTGTCCTTTGTGCAGGTTTAAAATGTTGGTCGATGAATAATGATGGAACACTCTCACTTTGCTAAATAAATCATCAAGCTCCAATCTTTCGACTTAATATATAATTGTGATTTACTATTACTAAGTTATTTTACAATTATAACTCTTGCCACATTTTATATATTAAAAATGTGAAATTCTATGTCAACACTCTCCAACAATAATCTTACATGAATTTAACTCATAATGTGGTTAAGACAATAATTATCAATGTTTTATGACTGAAATTCCATTAAAAGGATACGATAACATTCAAGATGGGCATAGTTACTACTTTATTCGTGATATTGGAGTTGTTTTTAGAATTGTAAGAGCTTGAGCTGAATGCTCAATAATATTAAAGCTATATGATCCAAAAAGGAGAAAAAAACAAAGAGTTGGAAGAAACAAGAATAGATAAATAAACAAAATGAAAAAAAAAAAAAAGAAGGAAAGACATAAGAAAGATATATGAGAAGTAAATAAATAACTAGTCATCCTATATAGAGTCATATTGAAAAAGGTGAAAGGTTACATATCTGACTATATGCTCTTCTATAATCCTCTCAAAAAGCTCCTTTGTTCTATGTACAAAAGGTGAGACATACTCAGAGAATCTGTAGGCTGAAGCAGAGAGCGGATATATATGATGGATAACCTTTTCGCTCGATCTTCTGCTTATTTTTATTTAAACTTATTTAAAGTAATCTATCACATAAAATATAATCTGATTATCATATTTTTGTTAATAAGAAGCCACAGCTATTTGCATCTCTCCTTCACTTATTGGCAGGAAACTCACTCGCTTCTGCAAACAAAAATAAATAACTGTTAATCACCCGACAATTACTCTAACAAACGTGTTCAAAAGAGAGAAAGGGACAAAATCTGATGTAAATTCCTTATTTTTTATATATATTAATAAAAGAAAGATATGCTCTCCTTATGTATAATATAGAATTATTATATGTACTAAAATTATTGCAATTGATTTTATGATAGTGAATTGACATGACAGTCACATTACGTTTACTTGTTTTTCACATGTTATTGCACATTTTATTATTGAAAAATATTACTAATACTTTCTCATTCACTTCCCATCATACATTTTCAATGTAAAGATTATATTTTTAAATTATTGCTATATATATATATAATTAATGGCAATAATTTTAGTATTACATTAATTCACCGCTTATATGTTGTATAAATTTTATTTATATAATGGTGAGATATCTAGTGATTAATCACTTTGTCTGTTATTTTGACATTCTTATAACATATGATATTTTGTTCGTTATAATATATATATATATATATATATATATATATATATATATATATTGAAATCAAACTTTGGAGTACTTGTGTAATTTAATAATAATTTCAAGAAGAGAGAAACTATTTATATAATCCTAATTCCTATTGACTTCCTAATAAAAGAAAACTTGTATACCTAAAAGCCTAAAACAAAATGTTTGACTTTGTAGGTACGTGGAGCTAATGAAGTCATTATTTTTAGGGGTTAAGAGTATGGCCCCATTAGTGGTCGACAAAGAGAGTATGGCGAATGAGGCATATAGGTGAGAGATTAATTAGGTGTTTGATTAAGATGGCCATAAGCCAAAGGGTCTAAGGTTGAAGAGATCTCGATGAACCAAGCACATGTGATATTTATCACTGATCACTTTCAGTCATCCCTTGAAATTTCTTCCATTTCTAGCAGCCTCATTGCTTCATTCTAACCTAATTCAATATACCAATAATGCTATAACATAACTAGGTCAAATAACACCAACTCTAGATTGTTGAATTGGTAATCTGTAAAGGGTTCTGTTATATACTTTGATGCTCAAAATTTCTTGAAATTATTTGAAAATTTCAGTATTATTTCTAGATCAATAACAAGATTGAGTTGAAGCATACAGGTTAATTATAATAATTAACAACATATATTGAAGTGAAATTGCTTTTGATTCTTAAACCCACATGTCATGTGTTGGCCACACAAGATTTCAATGGAAAACTCAATTTCAAGTCAAACATTAATTAATTACATTCTTAATTTCTCAAAATCGATTTCTGGTTCACCGACTAAGTTAAATGTCTCCCCCTCCTTAATCTTCTCCAGTTTTTCTGCTTAAAAGATTGTATTTTTATTTTTTTAATCACATTCTCGAGGCATAAATATATATTAAACAAAATGTCAACCCTAACAAGCATCTTATTTTTCTTGTCTTTTTAGTTTATTACACCATCTAATTAACAAAACTAAACCAAAAATTCATGAATCATAATTAAGGTAAAGAACCCAGTAAACATGGCATAAAAAGAGGATTAAAATTGTGGGGGAAAAAAAACTAACTTGACGTGCCTTAACAGTAGTAGTTTGTGATGAAGGCGAGGCATGGGTAGTATTCCAATGCAAGAATCGATCGTCTTGTTGGCCATTTTGAGCATTTCGATTCGAACTTTGCCCTTTGTTAGCCATACAAAGATTCATAATCTTGGCAGCTGCTTCAGCCTCGTCCTTGCTTTCTTGCATCAATTTCTCCACTTCTGCCTTTGGTAATCTCATTTTCACCCTCATTGCCCCATTTTTGGCCTCTCCATGATCACCCACACTAGAAGCAGGCTTCATTATCGAAAGATCGGATGCTGATCTTCGAGCCAGCATTAAGCTCTCCAGCCTGTCTTTCGCACTCATGTTGATCCCGGATCGAACCCTTCTCGGTTTCTCGGTTGAAGCTTTTGGTAGCTCCACTAGAAAATACAGCCTTTTTGGGACCAAATCTTGGTGCCATTCTAATGGCTTTGCCCTTACCCCATAATGCTTAACTGCCTCTGATTCTAACAGAACAAGACCCGGATAATCTTTAACCACCTCCCCGGCTTTCACCGGAGTCTTTAACTTGAACGTTTCTCCGGTTATCTTCATAATTTTGACAGTCTTTTTCCCTCCTAAACTGTTTCCCATTTTTTGGATTGAGCTAGCTAGCTAGAATGATCAAATTAACAGAGAGCCCCTAATTATAAACTAATTAAGTTGATCTCTCTCTCTTGTGGGTTGTCCTTAATAAAGCTCATCAAGGGATGGAGAGGCGAAATATGGCCGTAGATAAGGACAAGGTTACGTTGGTTGTTGCTATGAGTCATTAGTCAACAAAGAAGGCACATATTTGAAAATTGTAGAATATTTGGTAGAAATTTGAATAAATATAATAAATACATATATAAAGCTTTCGCTTTCAGTACAAAAAAAAATTGTGATTTTTGTTATGAGTTTAATCTTGATAGGTATGTGTGAGCATACATTTTGGTTTTTCATCGTAGGCACCATTGGGGCAAAAGAAATGGTCGGAGAAACCCGTAATTAACATCTTAATTATATTAATGTGATGTTTAATTTAGAATTAATTAATTAACGATAATCACGGCGGTGAGAATTCAATTCCTTTCGTTGAGTTTTCAACTCATGTACATGTGAAATTTGACTCGGCGTTAGTATTAGGAAATAATACTCAATATATAAAAAATTTCATCATGGTGGAAATCTTGCTTTGGATGAAAGGTACTAGTTTGTTGCTTTTTCTTGCATTATAGAGGCAAAACGTTTTCTTTAATAATTACTTAATTAGTACTTTTGCTCTTAATTTGATAATTCCGTTCTAAAAGGGCTTTTAATCTCTTTGAATGGTGATTGACATGCATGCGTTTGATTACATTTATTGTGTATTTTATTAGAGTTGTGATGAATTTCTTGGAAATGTGAAAAAATGATGGGGAAAGTCTAAATTGATAGTCCGCTCATCAACTTGGAAGTGGTTGATTTTTTTTTTCTTCTTTTTTCTAAGGTTTTATCTTCAACTGGGAATAGAATATATTACTGACTTGGCATTCATGGTTCTTCTGTTCTGAATATATATACCAATTCCATCTGGATATTATTAACATTATTACAACAAGAACCCAAGTTTGGACGACCTAAACTTTATGGATAGCTCTCAATCATGAAATAATCTCTAATTATCGGTGAAATTTCGGTAATTTTACCAATACTTTAATCTTAATTTTAACTTTTTAATTAATTTCACTGGTATTATTTGCTCTAGCATAAATTAAAATATTATCAAAAAATTTTAGTTTGATGTATTGGTCTAATAAGCAAACTCATGGAACTTTGAATTCGAAACCTAGTCTTTTTTATAACTTTAAAAAATTCAAAAATTTTATTTTGAGCCAAAATTTTATTGTTCATAATCAACATTTTGTGTTCATATATATATATATATATATATATATATTTGTATTTTCGGTTTTGAAAAATCTAATAATTTTCTGGTCTAGGCTACATTAATGTCCTCACCAAATAATAATGCAAATGATCGTATATGTATTTTGGTACTTTTTAGAATAATGAATACAAACTTTGATTTCACAATTCAATCACTTAAAACAAATTTTCATTGATATTCATTTTCCAATTTTGACACGAAAGACATTCCAAAAGTATGGAGTATTTTGTATAATAAGTACAATCTAGATTCTCGAAAATAAATAAATAAATAAATAAAATCACACTCCACATAATAATGTGAACGAAAAATCAGAAAACTGTTGAGAAATACAAATTAAGAAGTCGATTTTGAAAAAAACAACAGAAATTTTGGTGACTGCTCTCTTAATAATAGACATATGACATCACTCCTTATCTAATAATTATTGACAAATCTTTATCTCACCAACTATATATTGACGTGTGGCCTATTTTAATTAATCTATACAAACCATACTATATATAAACCGATTAAAAAGGGAAAAACAAAAGGAAAAAACAAAGATAGACAAAGAAAACCTCCACTTCCAAACCATACTTTACCCTTCTGTATCAGCAACTTATTGGTATTTATTTCATTCAATTTCAATCTATATGGTATATCATACTTTTCTTAAAATATTTGGGGCATGTTTCCCATATGCTCATTTTAAATATTTAGTCTTGTTATAAGGGTTTTGGTTAAAATTTGAAATTTTAGGATTCCGATTACGAGATCAATAAGATTAGCACCATTAAATTAAATTAAAGCTAACTCATAAAATTTCATTTTACTTATTTTTGGCGGTCGTTTGCTATCCCACTTGGTATGCACGTATATTAGTTTATCTATATTGTTCAATAATGTGCTATTTATTTGTTAGCAGCCTATTTAGACAAGGGAAATAGAAAAGAAACCATAACAGTAACAAAAGCTGATGTTTATCTCCCATGCATGACTTTTTCTTTTCATTTTTTTTTTCAATTTTTTTAGAGTTTATTAACTATAGAGTTGAAATTTTGTAGCATAATTGGACTATAGCGGACCCTTGAGTTGTTGCAAATAGTGGTTGATTCATGAAAATTGAAAAGATTGCGGAACCAATTGCAATATTTAATGTTTATACATGGTTAGTACATGTGGTCGATGACTGTTTTGCTAAAAGATAGGACTACTTGTTTGGGACTTTTTGATCTTATAGCTATTTGTTTGAATTCCTTCCCTCATTTGAGAGGACCCCATTGTGTGGGATTTACTATATACCATTAGATGTAATTAAGGTCAGTGCCTCAAAAGTCCTTTTGACACAATTTTTTTTTTTTTTTTAAAAAGGGTTTCTGCATATATTTTTTTGGAAACGGTTTCTGCTTTTATTTATTTATTTATTAATGAAGTTGTTTGCTGACGTACATGATGATTAAGAGTGTAATCATGCATTGATAGAGCCTGCAAAAGAGCGATTGATTAATAAACGGAAAAACTCAAAACAATTATTTCCTCAGTCCCAAAATAGACTTTTATTTTCATATGTAATAAGAAAATTTAGTTAATATAGACGATTAAAATTATACATTTTTTAAATATATTTCTATATTAATTAGGAGTATTATTAAAAAATAATAATTTATATTTATTGATAGGGGTACCATAAGGATAAATTTCACTAAATGTCTCTTAACTTTGTACTAAATCGCAATAATATTTTCCAACTCTAATTTGAATACTTATATTCCTTTTTTTTTTTTTTGCTTTTACAAATTTACTAGTTGTTTCTTATAATTAGGTATTACATCACCGCCTATATGCTTGATGATTAAGTGTTGTTAGGGATGATAACAGATAAGCTATCTGTAAAAATTATTCTACCCGAATCTAAACTCGGTTATATATAAATTATCTGAATTTGTCTTGAATCCGTTTAAAATTATAATGTTAATACTCATATTCATCCCAAATCCAACTAACATTACCTGATTAATACGTGAACCCCCTTAATTACTCGTTTATCATTAAAAAATATAAAATAAAGTAAAATTCAAACTAACTAAATAATTAAAAATTTAAAAATATACAAACAATCTACCATAAATCACTACAAAATCAATTAAAATAAATAAAATATAATATAAAATATAATTTAACACATTCAAATTAAAGAAACATTCTAGAGTGCATCCGGTTTATAAATAAATCTTAGACTTTAAAATAATTAGATCACTTACTTTTAATCTTAGTCGTTGAATAAAATTATCAGTTATCTGCTGAATTTATAGGTAAATTTCAATAATTTAACCTGCAACTTGTTTAACAAGTTATCTCTTGTTTGATTTGATAATTATGATTATTTTATTTTATATTATTAACTATTTACAAATAAAAATATAAAGTGATCTTGACTAAAGTTATCCATATTATTGGATATATATATATATATATGGCTTTTATATTGAAACTTATGCAACACAAATTTTTAGAAAAAATAGTGTGCTTGAAAAATAATTCCAAAATCAACAAAAAGAGAAATTAAAAGAAAACTAAAATTATAAAGAGAAACAAAACAAAATATATAGAAAAATAAAATGATTTAAGCAATGAAAAATCTAAAACAAAGAAAAAATCATGAAGAAAAATGAAACAAATTATATAGAAAAATAAAATAATTTGAGAAATGAAAAATCTAAAACGAAGAGAAAATTGATTATATTTTATATTATATTTTTTAGTTGTTTTTTATTTCCTTAAAAAACAAAATTAATATTCTCTTAATTATTAAAATTTTTTTGCTCTATCATTTATTGTTTTTTATTTTATTAATAATTTTAAAATAATTTTTGTTCTTAGTATAAAAATCAATCAAAAAAATTTTCATAATTTTTCCTATATATTTTTTTTAAATTTTAATAAAAAAGTTAAAAAAAAAATAAAAAGTGGTGTGAGATATAAACAAAAGAAAAGATGAGAGAAAATGATAAATAAAAAAGTAGATTTTAATATTTTAGTCATTATTACGATAGAGAAAAAAAATATTATATTTAATTTTATTTAAAAAAATATTATATATTTTTTTATTGAAAATAGTAAACCAATAGAAAAAAAAATATTAAAAGAGAGTATTGAAAAAAAGTGTTACTGACATTCCTCTTACATATTTTTAAATAAAATAGCAATTTATGTAACGAATTAACTTTTACCTATTCATTACCTATAATAGCAAGTCAAACATATTTATAAATAAAACATGTGCACTCTAAAATTAGCCCAAATGAAAATAATTTATCAAAATTTTAAAAATAACATTAAAACATTAAAATTTAATATTGTTTATTATGATTGAAAAATCTCAAACTCACATTACATTTATAATTTATTAACTTATAAAAACATACATAAATATATATATATATATATATATATATATATATATATATATATATATATATATATAATCGGATTTATCGAGTAGCGGGTGTCCGATAGTTTTTACCCATATCATACCCAAATCCGTGACGAATATAAATATAATTATCCAAATTCATCTCAAAACCTTAATAGAATTATCCATTAAAATTTAAACAAGTTCGGATAGACACAAGTAATCGCAAAATTTGAACCCGCTGCCATCCTAAGGTGTTGTATCGCCACTTACATAAAAAAAAGTACATTTTAAAAAAAAAAAGTGTCTAAATGAAATTTTTATTTTTGTACTTCAGTAATTTTGATAGATGAATACTATAATAATCATAGAATACTATAAATTTCAAAAAAAATCCATCTAGGCAAAATTTTATAAGTGCAAAAAAAAATCATGAATTAAAGTGGAGTGGGTTACAAAGAAGTTAAAATTTTATAAGTGCAAAATTTTAGTTATTAAATGTATTTTATGTATATTTTGATGTGACGCTTATTAATCAAGATGACCTGCAAATTAGGCAAAACAAGAAAAGGAACATTTTTATTACAAGAATTCAAGTGGAGAGATTAGTTATAAATTAAAGTTTGAGAATATTATTGTGCATTATAAAATTTATCTGACATAATAAAAAAGAACAAATAATTATACTCTCTAAAAGAATTGATAAAAAATGAAAGTGAGTATATCTTTTTACAACGAAATGAGTAATCAAAACTATAACTAAATTTGTATATAAAAAAAGAAAAACAATAACTAAAATAGTTTAACTTCTTTGTAACCCACTCCCATGTTTGTAATATAGCATATACTTATGTTCTTCTTTGAATTTGCAATAAATTTCACTTAATTAAGAAAATAAATTGGATCTATCTTTAACCAGTAATTATTGTTATTAATTATTGATAAATTAATTCATTGTTTAAAAAAGTATTTGCAAGCCATTATATATTTATAATAATTGTTGGCATTTCAATAATCTTTATATTGATCTTACCACATGAGATCAAATAACTAAAGAAAGTAAGGTTATTAAAATATCTTTTTCTTTATTTTCCTTCCTCTTATGCTAAATGATATAAAAATCATACCATATTCCATTGAACTAAATCACCAAGTCCATACTAAATCACCTGCTCTAAACTGAACATGAGGGATGAGTTGCGAAAGTTCCTTGTGAATTCTTCAGATTTGCGAATTTAATATTTGATATTATAACTGATAGACCCATATGAAGTTCTTGAGTAAAGAGTAAAAAAATTTGTTCTTATTTCTCCACAAAATCAATCTTCATGGGAAAAAATTTTCTTCAATGGCGAACCCATTTGGCAGAATTGCACGACTGATAATATTTGCAGTTGTAATTTCCAATTTACTAATGATTCGGTTACTCGCAGTTGTAAATTCCAATTAAGTAATCGGAACAAAAATCAGACAAGAAAACAACATTGAATGACAATTATTGTCAGAAACAGGTAATCAGTTGTATTTTTTTACACACCCAAAAAAGGAGAAAATGGATACAATCAAAGCAATGAGAAAGACTTTGTCTCCCATGCTTAAGTTCTCAGTTTTCACACTATAATAAAATGGTATTGGCAATCAATGTCAAATAATCTGGAATAAAATAAACAAAAAATTTTAAAAAAGAAAAATATAGATTTCTGGTCAGCTACCTTTGCCACCGTTGGTGTTGATGTAGCTTTCGGAGATGCTCCAACAATGAAGTAGCCTTTCGCTTGGCCCTCTCGGTGCCGCTTGTTGCAAGCTCCATCAATGGTATGACAGCCCCAAGCCTACTTATGCAAGCAAGATTTTCAGGGTCTCTCTTACACAGGGAAAGCAGAATGGCTGTTGCATTCTCCTTGTTGCGGGGCTGACCTGTTCTCAATAGATCTATAAGAACAGGTATGGTGCTCGCCTTTACTATGGCAACCTTAGCATCATGGTTGCTAGCTAGAACAGAAAGAATCGTCAGCGCTTCATCGGCCATGCAATTACTCGGGTCCGTTAGCATCTTTTGTAATGCTGGAATAATGCCAGCCCTTGTAGCCCTGCCCTTGTTCCCTTGATAAATGCAAAGATTGAACAAGGCTGTTGCAGCATCTTTTTTCCCTCTTGGGCTTCCATTTTCAAGCAATTCTACCAAAGCTGGTATTGCCCCTGATGCACCAATGATAATTTTGTTCTCATCCCCGAGTGACAAGCTAAAAAGTGTTGCTGCTGCATTCTCTCTGGCTTCAATACTCCCAGCTCGAAGAATTTGGACAATAGAAGGAACGGCACCGGCAAGCATTATCATTGCCTTGTTAGATTCATATATGGAAAGGTTTAGAATGGCAGTCACTGAATTTTCTTGTATTGATACATCTTCGGAAGTTAGAAGGTTGACTAGAACAGGAATAGCTCCTGCTTGTGCTATTAGTATCCTGTTATCTGTGCTTCTTTTTGATAATGATCGGATTTCAGATACAGCAGCTCTGCACTCCACAATGCACCGGCTTGAGAGCTTATGCACAAGTGCTTGGATGGCTGCCATATCACCACTTACATCACGAAAAGATCCATTGCTCTTTTTTATCCTTCCATTCGATAATCCCGTTTGCTGCTCAATATTGTGCTGTGCACACCACTGCATTATTAGACTTCTCAGAACATAATTTGGAGTCAGTGTTAAATGTTCAAGCTTCTGCTGAGTTTTGGGACATGTTGCATTCCCAGAGTCTATCCATCTTTGGATGTAAGATCTCTCATAAGTCTGTAGAATCATAAGAGATAAATCAGAAGCAATGATAATCACACAGTGATGAGATTTGAAATTTCACACATTTGCAGTGGGGTTTAAGATTGGAAAATGAACCTGTCCAGTTGCCACAATAACAGGATCCCTCATTAATTCCAAAGATATCGAGCACAGAAAATCATCAGGGATTGTGGGCACATCAGGCTTCTTTAAGTCTTCTGTATTCTTGCTAGCCAAATTATTTTTCATGGTGTCATCAACTTCATTCGATCTGCTGTTGACTTGATCTGTATCACTTTTTGACCCATTATTTCCAGAAACAGTTTCCAGCCTTTCTGTAACTTCATCATTCTTTGTACCACTTTTCTCAGTGTGTGAATTTCTAGAAAACAGATTCCCCTTCTGCATCTGATCAACTCTGTCCATGGGGTCAGCTAAGGAAAAAGAAATCCTTCTTGAATTCAGTGAACCATATCTCTCAATGGCCCTTTGTAACTGTGATCTGACCAATGCAACCTAGTAAACAAAAAAGAATGTCAAAGTTGAGCTCCATTCAGACCACAGATTCCCATATATTTCAATGTATACCTGTTCTTGTACTTCCTCTGAGATGTTGAACAAATCATATGGTATGTTCGCCAAAGCCTTTTTCAGTTTCCATGTCACACATTGGAATTGTATGGAAATTTTCTTTGCAGCTCCGTCCTTAAATCAATACATAACAAAGTTCAGAGAGGTACCTATACATTCTTAAGAGAAATGTGCATGATCGCAACAGAATCTCAGCTGTAACAGGTTTTGAAGCTGTTAAACTATCCCTAAAGAAAAGTAATTTCTCTCAAAAAGACCACCGTTAGTAGAGTTGAAGAATTTTCTTCAACACTATTAATCATCACCAAATGGAACAGGATTCATTACATCCAAAGCAATGACTCCGAACTATAAAACAGTTGAATATAATACAAAAATTTAGTATGTCAGAGATTTTTGCTACAAAATATGATAGATTATGTTTCAACGACACTAATCTGCAGTCATTTTGATTGTTGCAGTAATTTCATTTGCATATATTAAACAATATTTAAAAGACTACTTTTTTTTTCTCTCTGTCGTTATTGTAAATTCTCCATCGGATTTGAAACAATCTCAATTAGTATTCTCCGTATCAGTGCACCAGATTAATAGATCAAGCATTAGAAATTGAAATAAAAACCAGTGAAACCATGCCTGCATAACAGGTAAATTCCATTTTAGGATAAAAAAAAAGAAGATGATAATAATAATAATAATAATAAAAACAAACATGGACATGCATTTCACAATCGATAAACAGAGAGTTCAATGCATAATCATGCAGACAAGTAGAATCCAAGTTTTGCAAAAACACAGTACAAAGTAATGCAATTTGCACAAAATTTTAATCTAAACCCACTCCTTTAGCATCAAGTTACTACGTAATAGTCGAGAAGGATAAAAATTTCTAAAAGTTTTGAAAAGCTGTCCAAACTAAATTCACAAAAATGCTACATTCTTTTGCGTTTGGGAAGTAAATGAAGCCAAAAGAAGGATTAGTATTATGCTTTAATTTCAAAGACTTACAGAATTATTGATGGATTTGAAAGCAGTAGCAGCAAATAGAAGACGCTTAGCAGCCTGAAAAGCGGCAATAAGATCGGAGCACCAATTCCCAGAAGATGAAGAACAAGAACAAGACGCATCCAGCGGTGCAGATTCGGCTGTACAATCCCTGATCTCCTCAAAGAAATGCGTCAAAAGCGAAATCCTCCGCACCAGATCCGTGCAATCCTTTTTGAATACGAAATCATCACGGCCACTAAATCCATTTCCAACGATCTCAACGACAAGTTTGAGGAGCAATGTCGCCGGAGGAAGATCATTTCTTGCCGAAGCTGCGAAACCGCCTTCCATTGCGAGCAGATGGACAGCGGCCGGTGATTGTGGTTGAATCAGAGCAGCTCTCTCTTGTTAATTAGGCCTTCGCTTAGAGGTTCGATTTAACCCTTGCTAGAAGGGTGACATGTCCGAAGCTGGACAGAGAAACTAATATATTGGTACTGGGTTTTGATAAATCTTTTATTATTATTAATTTTTGTCTGTGTATGAGAGAGAGAGAGAGAGATTCGCAGGGCGAACTTGTGGTGTGCAAGAGAGAGAAGGAGGGAGGGAGGGATATGGGATATGAAATATAATGAATTATTATATATAGAATTAAAATGCGTCTAAAAACGCGATATAGAATTGATGTTAGTTGTTTAAAAAATAATTTAAATTTTTTTAATTTTTTATAAACTATATTTTTTAAATCTGTTTCAGAAAAAATATTTATTTATTTTTAAAAACAATTTTTAAAATTCAAAAAATTTAAAAATAAAAATTTTTCTTCAAAATTACTTTTACCATGTCAAACGGATTTTTAATATATACTAGGTATACTGAGCTTAATTCAATTTACCATATTTATCCCAATAATCACTTCTACTAATCAATTAAGGCTAGCTCAATTTATTTACTTATCATGACAAAAGTGGAAGGTCATAATTTCAAATTTTATTCTCTATAAAATTGATTAAAAAAATTATTATTTGTGCAGTTTTTTTCTTTTTATCTAATTATTCATTCTAGTTTAATTTTTTCGAATTCCTAATTAATAACTTCTTTATTTAAGATCATAATTTTTTTTTACTAAATTTAACATCATAAATTATAAACCGAAAAAGCTACAAAATTAATTATGAAGAGTACTTGGAGGCTTCTGTCTAAAGAAAATACTTGTAATGTTGGTTATGGGAGTTTGTTGGATTATTGAATCTTGCAAGGCTGGAAAGGGTAGCAGGAGCGCTAAGATGTGGGGAAGGGGCAACCATTAGATTCATGAGATTAAAGTAATTAAAATCAACTCTAATTTTACCAATAAAATTTTTAGATACCATTGCAATCATATATCATGCTTTTTTTTTTTGTTTTATTAATAGTACAACAAATGAGAAGCTTATACATGATTTTTTTTTTCATAAGTTGTTTATTAAATAAGAAAAATTATTAGATATACTCAGTTTAACATATTATCTATACGTTAATTCAATCATATAATGACACGTATTTAATTGTTTTATTCACACTGGTTAATATGAATATGTGTCACTGTATTATTTAATTATTTTTCGGTAAACTGAATTTATCTAAGAATTTTCATTAAATAAATTTGTGATTAACTCAATAAATTATTGGTTAAATAGCTACTAATATTTATGAAAATACAAAAAAAGTAACTTTTTTTAAAAAAAAATTTGTAAGCCTGTGCTGAATTAGAGAAGGAGAGTTGATTATTGTTGCTTTTGATAACATCCGCAAATTATAAATTTTTTCCATCATCGAAGAAAAACTATTACTCATATAAAGGCTTGGTTTTTGTAAAATTGCAGACGTTAATGCAATTGCTCATTGGGTAGCTTAGACTAATCTTGAAGGAATCGAATTTGTTTATTTAGGCAACAAACCTTATATCTAAAATCATTAACATCTTCTATTAGACAACTTCAGAGAAAAGTTAACCAACCAACAAAATTTTAAAAGTATGAAGTATTAATTTTTGGGATTTGGAAAATTTGATAAATTATAAATGAAACTAATTGAAATTAAATTTAATAAATATTTATTTTAAGAAATAAATTACTCTCAGTATTCAGTGGATATTTTTGTCACATTTAGTTTTTTATTTTTTAAAAAAATTGGATTGAGATGCTTAGAATTTCAAACAAGTAATATCTTAAGTTAAAAGAAAAAAAATCGTTTTTAATGAGTTTTGAATTAATTATATATCTTTTGTTTTGACAGTGTAGTTTTACTTTCTAAGAAAAATGCAGATTAATCAATCTATAATAATAATAATAATAATAATAATAATAA
This sequence comes from Triadica sebifera, assembly GCA_023653625.1. Lineage (NCBI taxonomy): Eukaryota > Viridiplantae > Streptophyta > Magnoliopsida > Malpighiales > Euphorbiaceae > Triadica > Triadica sebifera. The sequence goes on along the minus strand of CM042911.1, from coordinate 9,931,634 downwards.
TAATAATAATAAATAGAGTTTGAAATTAAAAGAATTGGAAAAATGTGTTCCTAATACTTGAAACATATATGTTGAGATTATATGGCAATAGGTTGACAAGTGAGGCTTAGGAATTCGGTGGTAAGTGGAAAAGAAGATTTTTTTTTTTTTTTTTGACATTGACAAACTCTTGTTTCTTCCAACTTCAAAATAAAGAAATAAAGAAAGAAGAATCCCCCCTTCTTTCATGGCACGAAATGATTTATTTTCCAATTTAATAAGCTCATTCGATCCTTTCCTTTTCATTATTATAAACCCATATAAAATTCAAGATGACGATCTGTTTTCAATTATGTGCTGGAAAAGGAATATTTGCATTTCAACACCCAATCTCTTAATTTAAGCATATATTATTGGTTGGATGTCAATTCACTTACATTTTTAAGTTCTATTATTAGTATTATTATTAAAACTAATTGCTTCACTGGAACTCAAAATTCATAAGGATATTACACCTCAAAAGTCACGCTCTTTTGTTCAAGAATGTCACGTAGCTTTGGCAAGTTAAGATGACATAATATATAGTTTTTAAATTAAAATTTTAAATTGTTAGTATTTTTTGTTACAAAAAAATATATTTTTCGACTGAATTGCAATTATAGCATAATTTTGTTCAATCGACATTAATTAGCCACCCTTGTTAAATCATAAGCAGCTGATTTTGGACAATCTCTCATATGTATGACCAAACGTAGTTTGCATATATTGTCGATTAAATTATAATGCTAATTATACTTAAATTATAAGTTTAAGTATGATTATAGCTAGTAACATATTAACATGGCATGATTTTATTAGTATGGTTTATATCTAAAGCAAAATAGATTAATCTATCTACTCCAATGGCATATTGACTTATCATTAAGTTGAAACCCTAAAATCAACAGGGTTTACTGTTCGACTTCCACTAAAGTTGAGTTTATAATGTCCATTCTTTCATGTATTTATTTAGAATTTACTTACTGATTTTTTAATTATTGAGTTTATATGCATTCAACTTGTTTATTTGATTACTGAAATTATTAATACTTAGTTTTTTTTGTTATTTTGACCCGAGTAATTTAGCATATGTTAATTTCAGCTTTAATTATATATGATAATAATATTATCATGATCTAGTGTATTTTTATTTTTTATTAGTTATTATTAATTATTTATTTTCCTGAAAAAAAACCCTCTTGTAGAAATAAGATAACTTAAAAGGACAAAAATTAGTTCCTAATTTTATATAAATTGGTACATGAAAATTTATTTGACGGACTCCCTTAATTATCAATTGAAAATTTGTTCTATCAACTCTTTTAAATTTCATTAATTAGTAGCATTTTAAAAAGAGAAAAAGACACCTGCATACCCCTTTTTTTTAAAAAAAATTCAGAAATACCTTTATTTTATTTTTTGGACAAAAATACATTTTTTGAAGAATAAGATTTTATATCCACTTTGAACAACTTCATCAATCTTTACTTCCTTCAATTGTGATCATCTTACCAACTTTTAATAAAAAAGTATTTTTGGAATTGAAAAACACAGAAAATGTATTTATAAAACTTTTTCATTTATGAGGTAAAAATGGAATGATATTCATGTCCTTAACCTTTTTATAAATTGGGATCAAATCAATTCAAAATTGATAATTTCAGGAATTTATAATTGAATAAATTTGATAGTTAATGGATCAAAAGTTATAATAAAGGGAGTATAATGAACAAATATTTTGTTAAAGGATTGACTGACACAAATTTGTGAAGTTCAAAAAAAAAAAGATTAAATATAAAGGGGTAAAATTAAAGACTCACATTAGCATTAAGTAGTTATGTACGGTATATATCTCTATTAATAAATAATTAAAAATTGGACCCACAAATTTATTTGTTCAAGTTTGGGATCCACTCTAACCGAAGGGGAGATGAAAGTTCATATAATGCACAGGAGCGTTTGGTTTGGTGATGCAGACATGGCACTGTTTTGTGATTAAGAGTTATCGTTACCGTTACAGCTAATTAAATTCTTAACTTTCTTAGTCTGTTGGGTTTATGCTGTTGGATATTTCTTATGTTTTTAAACATATCTTCTTTTTATATTATATTAAATTAAATTATTTTTCAGACATTTAGATCCTGACGTGCCTCTAACAACTGGTTGTTTGTTTTGTTTACAATTCTTTTTCTAAAAAAAAAAATTCAAATGGTTGTTTGTTTGGTACTGAGGACGGCCATTGGTTATATCCAAATAATATATATATATATATATATATATATATAATTTTTTTAAAAATGAAGAAAGAAGAAAACAGTTTTTCCCGTTGAATATTCACATGTTGAGACATTCTACTTCTAAGTTCTACCACGAGACTCTCAGACTATTATCTCTTATGTTTTGTCTTTATTATTCGGCATATGCATATTATTCTCAATTCATTAATCGAAGAGGATAAGTACAACTCTTTATATATCAATCTACAATAAAACTAACCGAATGAATAGAAGGAAAAATAAAGTTAATGTATAATAGTTGAAGTTGTTTTAGCTAATAGTTACACACTACTATCTGTTATATCAACTACATGTAAGCTTAACAATTCTTACATGCACATGGTTTCTAAGCTATATGCAGTTACAAAAGCTGTTGAGGCAGTTACTCCTTCAACTGAGCTGGAATAGGAAGAAAGATCATGTGTGCCTTCTTCTAAGCTGCTAAGACTTGATACTCTAGCTTTTGATGTGTTAACTAGAGTTGCAGTATTAGAAGAGCTAAAGCCACTATTGTTACTGCTTGAATTGGAGTTAAAATCAAAAAAATCTTGTCTCATTACCTCCTCCTCAAGGTAGGAGTGAAGATATCTTGAACTCCAAACTTGGATTTAAGGTACTTAAATTGTGGAGTTCGATGAGATTTAGTGAAGAAATATGTTACTTGGTGTGCAGAGGCTATAGGAAGCAAATGAAGAAGACCAACTTTGAGTTTTTCTCGGACAACATGGCAATCAAGCTCAATATGCTAGGTCCTATCATGAACTACAAGATTCCTAGCAATGTGAAGAGCATAATCATTGTCATATAATAGAAGTGCTGAAGTGAACTTAGGAAGAAGAAGGTCATTAAATAAGTATTCCAACCATTGAATTTCATAAGTTGTTGTTATTGCCCTATACTCAGCCTCTAAGTTGGATCTAGAGATAGTAGATTGTTTCTTAAAGTTCCATGATACCAAGAAATCACCAATGAAAACACAATAACTTGTTATGGACCTTCCTGTGATGGGACAAGTGATCCAGTCTGAATCTAAATAGGTTGTGAGCTTAAGGGAGTTGGTAGCTGGGAAAAAAAGACTTTGGCCTGGTGTATTTTTTAGATATCAAAGTATTCCATAGGCAGCCTTGAGATGAAGATCAATAGGGCTATCAAGAAATTGTGAAAGATGTTGAACAACATAGGTTATATCAGGCCTAGTGTTTGTGAGATACTAAAGCTTCCCAATCAGTTGCTTATAACAAGTACTGTCTATAAGTGAGGTAAAGGATGTGTTTTTAGAACTTTGTGGAACCATTGGTGTATCAGTGGGTGTTGAACCTTGAGAGGTATTTCTGTAATTTTGATGCTACCAAATAAAATAACAATAATGTATTTAACAATAATTGTGTTATAAGTTTGTTGAATAGGGTATGGAATATGATGCAAGAATGGAAGACTACCTTTAAAAGTCAAAATATGAAGAAATAGCATGTTCACGCCTGTAACTGAGTATGTCACGTCCATGATATAGCTTAGCGCCAACATTTAAAGTTCACGACCATGAAGGATCATGACAACCGTGAATGATCAAATCAGTCACGTCTGTGAAAGATAGTCACGCCCGTGAGATAACATGTCAAATTCTTCCAAAGAGCTTTACGACCAGAGTCACCACTTGGACCACACACCCATCATCAAACATTTCAAATTCTTCCAGAATGCTTCATGGGCAGAGTCACCACCTTAGTCATGACTTGGAAGAACATTCACGACCATGACACACATATTCACGACCATGACACACATATTCACGACCTAACAAACGAGTGTACTAGGTAAAAGAGGAACATGATGGTTGCAAGAGATACAAAGTTTGACTAGTTGTCAAAAGATTTCAGCAAAAGGAAGGAGTTAACTACACCGATATTTTTGCTCCTATTGTGAAGCTCAATACTATTAGAACAATATTGAGTATTGTGGCTATTGAAGATCTCTATCTTGAATAGTTGGATATGAAAACCGCATTTCTTCATGATGACTTAGATGAAAAGATATATATGCGCCAACCAGAAGGTTTCTCAGAAAAAGGGAAGAATAACATGGTGTGCAGACTTAAGAAGAGTTTGTATGGCCTAAAACAAACCCTAATACAGTGGTACAGAAATTTTAACGGTTTCATGCATAAGAAAGCTTTCCAGAAGTGCAATGTCGACTACTATTGCTACTTCAAGAGATATAGATCAAGTTATATCATTTTACTACTTTATGTCGATGATATGTTAGTAGCAGGTTCAAATATGGATGATATCAAAAGGTTAAAGCAACAATTGTCAAAAGAGTTTGATATGAAAGACTTGGGTCCAGCAAAGAAGATTCTTGGAATACAAATCATAAGAGATAAGCATATAGGGTTCTTGTAGTTATCTCAAGCAAAGTTCATCAACCGTGTTTTGCAGAGATTCAACATGAGCAATGCCAAGCCAATTAGCACGCCCTTGGTTAGTCATTTTCGCCTATCCAATCATTCCCCTCAAATGGAGAAAGAGAGAATTTATGATTAAGTTTTTTTATGCCTCAACCATTGGGAGTTTGATGTACACTATGGTTTGTACGATACCAGACATTGGTCATGAAATGGGAGTTGTTAGCAAATTTATGTCAAATCCAGGGAAAGCTCATTAGGAAGCAGTCAAGTGGATTTTGAGGTATCTACTAGGCACCGCAGAAAAGTGTTTGTACTTTCGTAAAGAAGAATTAAAAATACAAGGATATGTAGACATAAACTTTGGAGGTGAAGTTGATCACCGAATGAGTACTACTGGTTATATATTCACTGTTGGAACTACAACTGTTAGTTGGATGTCACAAATACAGAAAATTGTCACTTTATCCACTATAGATGCTGAGTATGTAGCAGTGAGTAAAGCTAGTAAAGAGATGATATGATTTTTAGGTTTGTTAACTGAGTTGGAATTTAAATAGGAAAAGAATATTTTGCATAATGATGGTCAAAGTGTGATACACTTGTTAAAAAATTCAGCATTTCATTCCAGAACGAAGCATATTGGGCTTCATTACCACTTCATCAGATCTTTATTGGAAGATGATGTGTTAGTACTGGAAAAGATTCAAGAAAGTAAGAATCCAGCGGATATGTTGACAAAGGCAGTGACTATCAACAAATTGAAGTTGTATTCAACTTCAATTGATATGCTAAAGTAACAATATTAGAAAATTTGCTGCATTGATTGATGTGTGAAGACAGAGTGAAATATGTCTTCAAATGGGAAATTGTTGGTCAAACTACACATGTACCAGAAATAAATGACAAAAAAATGGACAATGCATCTTTTATTGAACCAATTAATAATTAGTTAACAAAATATTTGGTAGGTAAGACAGTAGGTGGGGATTAATCTTAACCATCTATTTGGTGAGTGGGGATTAATCTTGACCATCTATTTGGTAGGTAAGACGATAGGTGAAAAATGATCTCAACCATTTATTTGAGTATATGAGAATTAATCTTGGTCGTTCATTGAAAAGGTGAAGACCTATATATAGCCTTAGAAATTCATTTGTAAAGTATTTTATCCAAAAATATGATAGAGAAAAATAAAAACTTAGAAAAGTTTTAGTGAAAAGTTGAGTTGTGAGTGTTTGTAAACAGTTTGTAAATTTTTCTTATTTCAGTAAAAGATCTGCAGCAGTCCAAAGAAGTAGGTATAATTGGTCAAATTTTGTTATCAATTTGTATATTTTATTATTCCGCATTTTCTTCATTTTTTCATAAATTTGATTATGAGGAAACAAATTCTTACATGCACATGATCTCTAAGCTACATGCAGTTACGGAAGCTGATGAGACAACTACGCTGAGTTGGAATAGGAAGAAAGATTACATATGTCTTCTTCTAAGTTGCCAATACTTATACTCAAGCTTTTGATGTGTGAACTAGAGCTGCGGTATTAGAAAAGCTAGAGCCATTATTGTTACTGCTTGAATTTGAGTTGAAGTCAAAAAACCTTTTTTTCATTAGGAGATATGGACCATATTGATATGGAAAGTCAGATGATTAGATAAGAACGTTTTTGAAACAAGTGAGAAGAAATGGAGATTCTTTCTAGATCTATGGTGCTGGCTAGCTAATGTTCTTCTTTCTCAACCTCAACCTTAAATACATGTATCTAATATCTGTGGTTGTCAACTCTTGCATGTGAAACTCTGCAACTCTTACTGCTTACACGCCCAAACTTAGACTTTTTTAATTTTTTTTCTTTTTTTTGGAAGCAGACTGGAATATTATAATTATTAATATTTTCTTTAAAAAAAATCAAATCAGCTGCAAACTAACAAAGCAAAAGACTCTATAATGAACTTAAACGAAGTTATAGCTGATTGGAATTGTAGTTATTTATCAGTAATTAATTAATAAGTTTTATTAGACATGTATGAGATTACTATCAATTATCTTAAAATTTTGAAGTAAACACATTTTCAGTCTATTTATTTGGCGTTAAAGTTGATAACCTTAAGCCATTATTTTTTTATTTGAAAAAAAAAACAGAGAGAGAATTAAATCACATTTGATTTAATTGACAGGATAATAAGAATAATAAAAAAAATGGAAGACGTGATATCATAAATATGTTGAATGAAAACTTATGTGTCGATCCAAAATTATTATGATTAATTTAAAGTAAAAAAATTTCATTGATTCATTTATGGATATAATTGATACATGATTGAATTTCATGTATCAGAATGGAATATTGAGTGTAAAAAAATGATGCATTTATCTCATTATTTAGATATATTAAATTATTATGATATATAAATAAAATTCATCCTTATAAAAATTTCAACCATATATATATATATATATACTCTTATCATACTGAATCGATTAACATTATTAGTATCGAACCGGAAAATCCAAAGATTACGATAAGCATGAATTATTTATAAAATTTCTGGATATTTTCATGCATTCATAAACCATATGGCCAATCATAACTACTTTTGGATTTGAATTTTCTCATTCTTTATTATAATTAGAATTATCACTTATATTTTGATTTGTTGAATGCTATTAAATATTCCAATGATTATTCATTTTTCCAAAACAAGAAAATGTATTTAATTTTTTTCAATTCTACCCTCTGTATTAATAAACTCTATACCAATAATTGTAGATGAGAAATTTTATATAGTGTGAAAAATAGTAAAGCAAATAATTAAGACGTTTTATTAAAAAGATATTATAGTCAATTACTTCCTCCTTTGCTTAATTATAGTACACTAAAACGGACAATCAATATAAGATGGAAAAAGCAAATAAGGTTGACAATCTTTTTTTAGCCATTTATTATTATTAAATCATGTGTTGATTTACAAAAAAAGAAAAAAACATACCTAAGATCAAGCAATCAAAAAATTTATGAGTTATTATCTAAATCATTTTCTATTTCCAATGAAAGTCTATTTGGTTGTTTTATTTTTCCAGATTTTGTAGTATCATTTTTCTTAAAATGAATTTTATTATTATAACATTAATTACTAGCTATATTATTTATGAATCTTTATCCTATTTATCATGAAGACATAGTGTATACTTATATTATTATTATTATACAATTTTTTTTGTACATATTATTAATTAATTAATTATAATTTTATGTATTTTTATAGAAAAGAAATTTTAAAAATTAATATTGATTCTAATTCTAAGACCACTCTAATCCAAATAATTTTAAATTGAATGACATGATTGGATAACAATTTTAAAGATGATTTCATCACATTTTTTTACTTCGGAAAAATACTTATTAAATTTTTCTTATTGATTTTTTAATTATTTTTTAATCAGATGAGTAACTTTAATACAATAAGACACATATAAAAAATTAATAAAAAAGATAATGAGCTCTCATTATTCCCTTAATATATAGACATGAGGACATTTAAAAATAAGTAGAATTTAATCAGATTAACCTTGATTAACGGATTATTTGATCCAATGGTATCTATAATTGAATATTAAATTTTATATAGATTCAGATAAGTTACTTTCAGATATTAAAAATTTTGTAAGCCACCCATTTATTAAACATATTTTCTTTTAGAAAAAGCAAAAAGGTGATTGGTCGTTTTCGAGAACCTTGCAAAAGATAAGTAAAAAGAAAAAGAAAGCAACGTCAAATTCATGATTCCTGTGTTTGGTGTTTTCTGTGAAGTCTCTATAACATTGGCCCCTTTACTAAATTATAATAATTTACCATTAATTAAATATTTTTTAATCTTATTTATTATTTTATATTAAATTTTAAAATAATATATTTTAAAAAATGCAATTAATGAAATTATTATTATTTTCAAATTTAAAAGATATTATAATTTTTTTCCAAAATTCTATATATTATTTATATTTTGTTTATAAATAAATTAATTCATTAATATTTTTTCTTTTTCGAATGAAATCATTAATATTTTTTTAATTCATATTCAAACTAATACACATAAAATATGTGAAAATAAAAAAAAATGACAGTTTTTTTTATGTATTTTTAAGTTTAAGGATAGTTTTGGAATACTATTAATTTATTAGAGATGATTTTAGAATAAAAATCTGACAACAATCTCTCTTAAATAAAAAATAGTGAATTTTAAAATTTTCCATTTACCTAGATAGGAAATCAAATAATTAAAAAATGAAAGATTTTGGTGGATAAGAAAATTTTAAAATCCATGGATTTTAACTTTTTTAAGTAGCAAAATAATGAATTTAATATAAATTTATAAATTATTTTAATTCTCTCGTTAAAAATCTCTCGCTGCAAAAGATTTCAAGAAAATCCAGTTCTTTTCTAATTGAAAATTTGAATTAGTTAGTAAACTAAATTTAATTAATTACCAAATGCAGAACTATTATTATATCACCATCAATTATATATATATATATATAATCTCAAGTTGGATTGTGTTAGAACTCAAAACTCTTTATACATCAGCTGTATATATATATATATATATATATATATAACTTCTCATATTAATTAGTTGTATCATATCTGCATATTTTGAAATCTCACTTATCCGTACTGCAAATGTAATCTATATATAATGTTACACTTGTATTGAAGATATCATATTAAAATACAATTTCATTCTTTACCATCTCTAAACTTACATATTGAACATCATATGTCATATTTATTTAATATTCACTATTTCATTATTAATTAATAGTAAAAATTATATGCCACAATTAAGGGGGGTTATTTTTTAAAAATAAATATTTAACTTTAATCTGGATAATTTATTGATAACCAATATTATGGTCAATCCAATTTGAGAGGATATATATATATATATATATATATATATATAAAGCTAATTCCACATTCTAATATAGCAATTGTCACCATATTTAATATCAAAAAATTAACATAGAGTGGATCATATTGCTTGATTCCATGTGTTTTAGAGCATAGGGAACCATGATCTTTAAAGCTAATTCCTTACTGGTCTTTTATATATATATATATATATATATATATATATATATATATATATATATATATATTTCATTTCCCTAATAAAACTGTAAACCGTTAATGCTTTTTCTGTAATTTTCTGTTCTAAACCTACGCTAAATTTGTTGAAAAAAGAAAATGGGATTCTTAGCTGATTCCATCGACACAGTTGGCATACCATTTTCTTAGTTGATTAAATTCTTGAATGCAATGTCGGACACACTTATATAACTAACATTCTTCTCTGTAATAATCCAAGAATCTATTTGCCCTAATTAGTTTTCAAACATATCCATTGTTGGATTAGACCTCCGGGTCCAATCGGCACTGGGTTTGTACTCTTTAATTTGATCTTCAGATATCACATAATTAACCACCTAATTAATGTTAGCTTACTCATACTCTGCAGTTTCAAAAATTGCAGATAGCTACTCATTAATCGTTTACTTACTGGCCCTGGAAATTAATTGTGGTGCTTTTGCTTTTGCTGTCGATTGATTTGCCGATTGGTGGGAAACTCGATATATTTATCTATTTCTTTCTTTTATAGATTAAGTTTTTCCCCCAATATGGCGGAAAAATAATTGTGAGGATTAAAGTAATTTGGGAAATGCAATTTATCCTCATTTTCTTTTTATTACCTCTTTAAAATTATTCAAATAATGGAAAAAAGATAAATTATATTTATTTTCCCTTCTCTCAGCCTTACTTCCACCTAAACAAATAAAACAAAGGTCTAAGCTGTAAAATTTCATAGAGTGAATATATACAAAAATTCCCAAACTATAATAGAAAATCTTAAAAGGGGAAGTATAAACTAATTTAAAAATCAAATATCTAGATAACATGATCTATTACAAACTTATAATTAAATATAATTCAAAACAACTACTAAATCATAACCCCTTCAAGCGGATGCCACAGATTCAGCATGTGCAAATTGGATCAAATTGAAACAAGTTGAAACTGTGGAATTAGTAGCGACTTGATAAAAACATCTCCAAGTTGATTAATTGTGATAACGTGTTGTATTTGAATTGTGCTACGAAAAATTTATTTGCATACAAAATACATTGAAATGGATTGTTATTTTGTCCAACCATGGAAAACATGATTGAGAGATATAAAGTTTAATTGTACTGATAATATAATTGTCACAATATATAATAGAAGAATTCCAATTTTCACGTACGGGGAAAAATTTTCAGCCAAAAAAAAAAAAGCATGAATATATGTAAGAGTTGTATATAAAGTTGAATGGAGGAGGGAGCAACATGGGGTTGTTTCTTGGCCATTCAAGAAATCAGTGTACCTCCGAGGTAAACAACATAATCATTATCATTAAACTAGTCCAACTGAAAATTAAGATAAAACAGAAAATATATAAAGATGATTGATTTCAAATTTTCTAATTTTGGAATATGAATAAAATTTTGATTTCAAATTTGAGTTTGATAACTAAAACATTTGAGAATATAATTTCAATTTTTGTACAAAAATTTTTAATATATCATATTTGTTGATATTTGGAATTTTTTTCATGTTTTTTTTTAAGAAAACATTTTATATTCTCAAACATATTCTTAATAAAATTAAACCAAATATAAAAATATGATTTTAGTTCCTATTATGTAAATATACCAAAAGGAAATATTAGAATCCTAAAACATCAATCTAGAAATATGATTTAATTTTCCATATAATCTTATTATTTTATTATACCAAACATGTCATAAAGGAAATGATACGTATTAAAGAATTCTATTGAAATACAAACACACAAGAAGAGACCCGATTTCCTTAATTCTCAAAGTTTTCTTATTTGCATTTCTCAGCATTCAAATTTATTTTTTGTGTGAAACTATATGTATTCTCAATCTATATGGCAACTGTTTGAGACTAATTCAATTTTTTTTTTCTTTGATAAACCTCAATATATGTTTACTTATAATGATAAAACGGTTATAATATATAAATTTGTCTATTATGACCTATCATATTTAGTGAATATGAGGAAATCTATATATGTGTATGTACACATGCAACCCAGATCATGGCTTTACTATTACAGTATCAGCTTGGGGGTTCAATTTTTGCCTAGTCATATAGTTACAGGACAGTCATTACTTTGTTTAATTTTGGCTTTAAATATAAATCTAAAAGTAAATATGTCATTTACATCTACTGCTCAATTGAATGGTAGTTGATAGTGACTCTCAGCCGTTAACAAAATTTATATTCGAATTGGTCAAAAACCAAAAATATTTTCTTAAATCTCGGTTAGTTGGTAGTTTGATGCACATGCAACCACTACCTATGGAAGGACTAAAGCAGAAACCTTGGCTAGTTAAACATAACAATCTCATCCCATGATTCTTGTTTGAATGTTTGGTCATCTGCCAAAATAACTGTAGAAATGCCACATGTACTAGCTGCATTGGCTTCTAGTTCATCTTCATAACTGTTCTCTCCTGGAATTAACACGTCATAATTTGATGGAGGGCTGCTCACATCAAATTGGTAAAACTAATTAAAAGTTACCATTTTTGCAATCTATTAATAATGGTAGTTAATTAAATGATCAATTATTTGCAAAATTTATGAATCAATCTAAATACATCCTATTACGTATAAAATGATAAGTACTTTGCTTACATGAAAGATTGTGATTGAATTGATTTATTATTTTGCTAGAGATCACTCTGTAAGGATATTCAAGACCACAGTGATAATTAGTTTCAAAATCTGCATATTACATTGATGATACCCTTCTCAATGCATGTTTGACATAAATTTTTAGGTGTTCTCCTCCAAAATTTAATCTTTTTTGTATAAATGTCTATAAACTTCTTATAGCATCCATATATCAATTCAATATTTAGTGAAAATAGAAAAGAAAAGAAAAACTCTAAGAATTTTGAGTTCCACACACTTGTAAGAAATTAACCGCGGCAGCAAAATATATTTTGACAAGAATAATAATTTTGAATGTTCATGATGCAAAACAAAATTGATTCAATATGGAACAAAATTAACTCTTACAGAAGAATTAATAGAAGTTTCACACATTATGCTATCTCTTATCATTAATACATAGTACTTATATTCGAATTGATCACCCAATCAATTCTCCAATGGGCAAATGATATACAAGAAAGAAATACATTTTTGTGCTATCTAATCATCAAATTTATGATGAATTCATGCTAATTCACAAGGCAATTAAGGATCACTTCTTCTTCAATAGATCTTGGCCATATATAGTAGTTTTTGATCGAGTGTTTACTATCATCTTCAGTTGAATTCTATTTTCCCAAAAATGGATATGATTGCCTTTAGGACTCCTTTTCTTTTCCCTCAAACAATCAAAGATTTACAAAATGAGACCTAACCCAGTCATTAATAATCTGTGTTAGTACCTCCTACACACATTCACAGGATATATATCCTTCATTAATTACTGAAACAGAAGAAGTATAGAAGAAGAAGCTGCAGCAACAGCAACTTCCACTTCCTTGGATGAATTCGACTCGGTGCTAATCTTTCTCCTGTCTTCAACATTGATAACTAAAGAGGAAGAAGAAGCAGGAATGCTCATAGTAAGGTCAAGGTTTAAGTCAGGTAAAATGGCATTTGGGTCATCCTGATCCAACATGCTGGCTGCATCTGATGCCTGCTCATAATTATTATCATTATCGGTATTGTTATTATAATTATTTTGATTATGGGGTTTCAGTGGTTCCTCTTTGATGGGGTTCTTTAATCCAGAAGAAGTTGTACTGGCAGAGTCTAGTGGGTTTTGGAGGCGAGGAAGATTCTGATTCAAACGATGATTATTTGGATCAATCCCCATATTAATAAGCTTTCTTCTTAAATGAGAATTCCAATAGTTCTTCACTTCATTATCTGTACGCCCAGGCAATCTCCCCGCTATCAGTGACCACCTGAAAGAAAAAAAAATTTAACCATATAATTAATTTCCACATATACAATTGGTATATGTACATTGATGTATAAATTGAAATAACACATATTATAAATATAGAGACTACTACAGAAAGTGATTCTTTAATTTTGTCTTTTTCTGAAAAGAAATTCTCTGTATATAATAATATATACATGCAGTTCTTGATTGGAATTAGTTTACGAATTTCGGAAATAGGATTGAATTTAGAGAGAGAAATTACCGGTTGCCTAGGAGAGCATGAAGTTTGATAATAAGATCTTCTTCATCTTCAGCAAAGTTTCCTCTTTTAAGGTCTGGTCTAAGATAATTTATCCATCTGAGTCTACAGCTTTTGCCACAACGAAGCAGGCCTGATTCATTTCGTCATCAAAATGAAAAATTAGTAAATTCATGTACACAACAAGAAGAAAAAGAATTTCTTCTTTTTTTTGAAAATACATATATATATATATATATCATTAATCTTGTTATTTGAGGGATATTGGAAGAAGAAAACTAATTAGTGAAAATACCAGCAGCTTGAGGAAGGGTTCGCCAGCAACCTTCGCCATGTTTACGAATGTAATCAATGAGCTTCTGGTCTTCTTGCTTAGACCAAGCTCCTTTGTTGGTGTCTTGTTTATCGCAGCAGGGTTTTCTCATTTGGTGTAATTTGGTCTGGAGATTAGAATACTGAATCACTATATATTAAAAGAAGAAGAAGAAGAAGGGTTAGGATAGCAGAGAAAGTGAATAAGCAGGAAGATATCTATATATGTATGAAGGGGCATTACTTATTAGACTATTAGTATTAGGAGGACATAAATTATATACATATAAACTAAAGCTGTAGTGTATCCGTGGGTTGACTTTGACCGGTTGTTTTGCCCCACGCGTATGACTGCATGGTTTGTGTTTCTTTTTAACTTTTTGCCCGTACTAACGCTCTATCTGTGAGAAGAAGGTGCTAGGGCTTCACGGTTTTTTTTTTCTTTTTTAATTGTCGTTGAGTATAATTCATTATCCATCCATTTTTGCTGTAATTTCCAAGTCATGATTTGGGTTTGGATTTAAATAAATATTTTCTTTGGAAACCTGTTTTATCTTGATTATTAGATAGTCACTTAAAAAAATGATTGTGGCTTGCATTACTTGAAATAATAATTTTTGTCCAAAAAATAAAGTATATAGCTCTATAAATTGAACCAATAAAAAAGTACCACATAATTAAAGTAACAATCCATTTACTTATATAATGTTTTATCACAGATCTTTGATGCTGCTTTCTTAATTCCCCTCATAAATGTCTCTAAAGATATACAATCGAAATTTTGCCAAATTAATGTTTTTGGTATTTGATCTGTACTAAAGGTTTTATCTCTTATTTTCAAAATGAAATAAAATAGAAGACGAGTAGTTATATATTCATGTATTACAATGTAATATGAATTTATTATTGAAAAATTACGCAAATTTTTCTATAATTAGATTTGTAAAAAAATGAAATAAATGTAGAATAATAAAATACGCAAATTTGATAATAGAGTTCGGCTAATTATGCTTATAACTCCGAGCTACTACAGATTTTTTATTGAAAGAAGAAAAAAATTTATAAAATATTTATAAACACTCACAACTCGCAATCCAATTACACCTTGAAAATTTGCTTTCAAAATTCTCTCACTAAAATTTTTTCTCTAAACTTTTCTTTTTCTTTCTCACTTAGATTGATTCTAAGCACTTGTTGGAGTATTCTATTTATAGATGCAGAAGTTCTCTTTCTACATGATTTAACTCTCAACTAATTCTTAATTGGTTTTTTTCTTTTTCAACAAAATGATGCACCGTCCACTTAATTTTCAATAAAATAACGCACCGTCCATATTTTTCAACAAAATGATAAGTCATCCATCTTTTTTTCAATAAAAGGATGCATCGTCCATATTTTTTTTAATAAAAGGATGTATCGTCCATCTTTTGTTTTATTCACTTATTCTACCTTTTAGTATATATAAAGTTTGATCAAAAATCTCTCATTTGAAAACTGATTTCAATCTGTGTTCACACCTCAATCAATGCGACATCTTTTCCGGTCTTATTACTGTAACATGCCAACTAAAGTTGAACACAACTTCAGTCTATCAATAGTCATTGATTTTGTCAACATATCTATTGGATTCTTGCTTCCTTGGATCTTCTCTAGTACTAACACATCATCTTCCAATAGAGATCTGATGAAGTATAATGAAGCTCAATATGTTTGGTTTTAGAATGAAATGTTGAATTCTTCGTTAATTGTATCACACTCTGACTATCACTATGTAAAACATTATTCTCCTATTTGAATTCCAACTCAATTAACATACCTTGAAGTCATATGATTTTTTTACTAGCTTCAATCACTGTTACATACTCAGCCTCTGTAGTGGATACAGTGACAATCTTCTGTATTTTAATAGGTGTAGTTCTAACAATGAATATATAATCAGTGACGCTTTTTCAATGATCAAACTCACCTCTAATGTCTGCGTCTACATAGCCTTGTACTTTTAACTATACTTTACCAAAATACAAATACTTTTTTGCAGTGTCTCGTAGATACTTCAAAATCCACTTAACTACTTCTCAATGAGTTTTTCCTGGATTTCATGTAAACCTGCTAACAACTACCACTACATGACCAATGTCTAGTCTCGTACAGACTACAACATACATCAAACTCCTAATAGCTGAGGTATAAGGAACCTTAATCATGAATTCTCTCTCTTCCTATATTTGAGGAGATTGATACTTAGATAGGGAAAGTGGTTAGCCAAAGGTGTGCTTACTAGTTTGGTGTTGCCCATGTTGAATCTTGCAAAACACGGTTGATGTATTTTACTTGATATAACTGCAAGAACCATCTCTATTTATCTCTTATGATTTGCATTCCAAGAATCTTCTTTGTTGAACTCAAGTCTTTTATGTCAAACTCTTTTGACAATTGTTGCTTCAATCTTCTGATATCATTTATATTTGATCTTACTACTAACATATCATTGACATAAAGCAGTAAAATGATATAACTTGACCTATATATCTTGAAGTAGCAACAGTGATTGGAGTTGCACTTCTTGAAACCTTTCTTGTATATGAAGCTTTCAAACTTTATGTACAACTATCTTAGGGCTTATTTTAGGTTATACAAATTCTTTTTAAGTTTTCACACCATGTTCTTCTTCATTTTTTCTGAGAAATCTTCTAGTTGATGCATGTATATCTCCTTATCTAAGTCTCTGTGAAGAAATGTGGTTTTTACATTCAACTGTTCAAGATGAAGATCTTCAATAGTCACAATACTCAATTCTAATATAATAGTATTGAGCTTCACAATGGGAGCAAAAATGTTAGTGTAATTTCTTAAATTTGGAATCAAATTTATTCCTTATTTAATCACTGATATGCACATATGTTACACAATCAAAGACTTTTAGATGTGATAGTTTTACTTATTTTGGCTTCATACCCCCTATGGTATTATGTGCTCCAATGGAACTGATAGTCCTCAATTGATCAAGTAAACTGTTGTGTTGACTGCTTCTGCCCATAACTGATTCAGTAGACCTGACTGTATATGAACACTTCTGGCTCTTTTTGTCAATATTCAGTCCATATGTTTAGCTACACCATTGTGTTGAGGGGTGCTTAGCACAATTTTCTCCATTCTAATCTCATGCTCATAACAATCTTTCTGAATCTGGTGTTTTCATATTTACCGTCATTGTCGGTTCTGAGCTTTTTGATCTTTAAACCTGTTTCATTTTCAACCATAATTTTTCATCTTCTGAAAGCCTTAAATACTTCAGACTTATATTTTAGAAAGAAAACACATACCTTCCGAAAATGATTATCGATGAAAGTCATGAATTAGTATTTTTCATTAATAAATGAGATGGTCGTTGGTTTCCAAATATCAGAGTGAACGAGCTATAACCTTTCTTTCTTTAGAGTTCTGCCATTTGTCTGAAAGTTAACCTTTTTCTGTTCTCCAAGTATGCAATTTTTGCACATATCTATCTTCACCAGCTGTAGACCTGGAAGTTTTCCCTTAGAATGCATAATCTTCATCCCTTTTTTCACTCATATAGCCTAGTCTTTGATGCCATAAATTGAGATTTTTATTACCAGTTGTAACTACAATTGAACAGTATGCTTCTACTGTTATGTAAAGAGTGTCACTCTTCTTGCCTCGAGCAACTGTCATCGTGCCCTTTGAAATTTTCCAATCATCACCATAGAAAATCACAATGTAGCCTTCGCAAGCCAACTGCCCTACTGAAATTATGTTCTTTCTCAGGTCAGGAATATGTCTGACATCCTTCAGCTCCCAAACAAATCTGTTCAAGATTTTCGGAGACATACCTTTCGAAGAATTCTATCTAAAAAGTAGTATGAAACAATGCTCCGGAGTCTAATACCTAAGACTCATATTTGATCTCTAGATAGCATATCAATGCATCATCACCTCATGAGGTGAAAGTAACATTTTCCTCTGTCATTGCTTCCTAGTCCTTCGGTGCACTCTTGCACTGATTTTGTAGTGCTCAGTTTTTCCACAATTCCAACATTCAATAGTCATTGAGCTATGAAAATTATTAGGATTCCTGAATTTGGATCTTCTATCCTGTGATCTACCTTGGTAGTCGATCTATCACGTCTATTCCCTCTGGTTGAATTTCTTCTTTTGACTTTGTATACAAAATTAAAGAGGTTGATGATTCATCCGACTCTTTCCATTGGATCTCTTCACTCATGAATATTGTCAAATTTCAACTTATTGCTTCCCAATGAGCTACTCGTAGTCATAACAATAACATTTCAGCTTTCTGGTAGAGAAGACAAAAGTATCTATACTCATACTTCTCCATCGAATTCAATTTCAACTGAACTCAATTGGATTGTAACTGTGTTAAGTTCATTGAGATGTTAAGCTATCAATGCACCTTTCGTCATTCACAAGTTGAACAAACGCCTCATCAAATGCACTTTATTTGAGGTCGATGGTTTCTCATATATATTGGAGAGAATCACCATAAATCCCTTTATGATTTTTTTCTTTACTATGTTGAAAACAATATTGTGGGATAACGTCAATCAGATAACTCTAAGAGCTTGTCTGTCGAGAAAATTTTAGTTTTCTTCTTTCATAGCCTCTAGCTTCTTTCTTGAGAGAGGTTGATACATACTTCTTTGATACAAATAATCATTTATTTGCATTTTTCAAAAGTCAAAGTTCATACCATCAAATTTCTCAATTTTCACATTTCCTTCGCCTGCGGCCATCACTCCCCTCGAATCTAACTTTTTCTAGATCGTTTCTCACTATTTATGCTAACCATTTGTATTAGAACACCTTCGTGGACAAATTGATACTGTCAACCAAATTTTATTATTTCACGAATTCACTATTTATATGAATAGTAATCACCCGAAAAAAAAAGACAAAAAAATGCAACCAAAGCTCTGATACCAATTGTTGAAAAATTATGCAAATTTTTCTATAATCAAATTTGTGAGAAAACGAAATAAATACAGAATAATAAGATACACAAAATTGATAACGGAGTTCGGCCAATTATACTTATATGTTCGGGCTGCTGTAGATCTTTTACTGAAAAAAGAAAAAAAATTTTGCAAATAGTTTACAAACACTCACAACCCAATTACACCCCTGAAAATTTGCTCTCAATTTTCTCTCACTAAAACTTTTTCTCTAAGTTTTTCTTTTTCTCTCTCACTTGGATTGATTCTAAGCACCTATTAGAGTGTTCTATTTATAGATGCAAAAGTTTTCGTTCTATATATTTTGCCAACTAATTTTTAATTGATTTTTCTATTTTTTCAATAAAATGATGCGTCATCCACTTAATTTTCAACAAAATGATGTATCGTTCATCATTTTTCAACAAAAAGATATACCGTCCATCATTTTTTTCAACAAAAGGATTTTTTTCAACAAAATGATGCATTGTCTATCATTTGTTTTATTGTCATTTATTGCACCTTTTAGTGTATGTAAGTTTGACCAACCTTTATTTATTTATTGGCGGAACAAATAGGAATTTATATTTTATTGCTTTGTGAATAATCTATTTTTACACTTAAAATCTCAAAAGAATTATTATTTACAAGGGATAATTCCGATTCAATTTTGTAGAATTATTATTTCAAGGGGAAACTAATTTTCACTAAATTTGGATGTATCAGGTAGATTTAATTGATAAAATGTATGCAAAATAATATCACATAGAAGTACTACTTTTTTCTTTTTGGATGAAGAAGTAATACCTTTTCTGTTCAATAAAAAGAGACTTTTTTATTATTTATTATTAAAAAACTATTGTGCTAGATTTAGCTTGTAATTGTCTTGCCTTATTATCAAATATATGAAGCAATGTTAACTTTCTTCATAAGATTCTCAATTTTTATTACCTATATTTTTACATTTTGAAATATATATATATATATATATATATATATAATAAGTTCAAATTTATTAGCCGATTAATTTTGTGTAGCTTAGCAATCATGTGATATTACTAAAACTATTCGATCTTGTCCGAGTTTACTTTCAAACAAATTTAATGAAGAGAATACAAGAAGAACAAATTAAAAAGAATCTCTCTTTTGAGTATTTATAGTTAATGCGGTTATATGACAAGAAATACAGTGATTCTTTTTATAACTAACGTTGAGGGAAGAAAGAAGAAAAAGAAGATTAGCAAGGGAAGTGTAAGTTTGGCAACATCACATGTTTTTGCCGTTGACTGATAGTTTTCAGTAATAAATATGGTATCTATCACACAAATAACAAACAGTCCCTATTCTCCCTCCCCCGCTCTCTCTCTCTCTATGTATCTTTCTGACCTTCCAGCAGCTTAGCATCGGAGTCATTCCCTTTATAATAAGTAACAACTGACCAAAAATTAGAATTGACAGTAGCAGATACCTCAATTTCGTGATTTCCAATGTAATTATTTATCATAATTCCCACAACCAATAACATGGAAAACAAGAGTGGACCATCATATTGACTCTTGAATTTTTGCTTGCGTGGAAATTTTCATTTAAAACCTAATTCAATCCAAAATCTAACTAGCTAGAATAACTAATTAATTAATTAAATAAAGCACCTAAAAGTTAGGCATATAAATGAACATTTGATCTAACTTTATTTTCGAAAGTTAACTCAAACAAATATAATTATCCAAATGATTATAAAAAATAAATTAAAGCTATAGTTAAACGATGTCAGATAATCAATATCCTCACCTCATGCTTAAATTCATTGTAGGAGTAGATCATAACAGAAGATAACCTAGAATGTAAAGATCATATTGGAGCATTGTCTAGCTTTAATACTACATAAAATTAAGTAATTAAGTAAAGCATGTAGAAATTAGGTAGGTAAATAAGTTTTAAATCTAACTTTTTCCAAAAATTAGCTTTAGGAAAGAAAATTATTCAAACCATTATAATAAGTAGTACATTAGAGTTATAGTTAATTGATGTGAATTTTTTATTTTTCACATGGTTGAACATTGGAAATAATAGAATTAGATATGCCTAAATAGTTAAGCTTTATAATTGTAAATTCATCGTTACTTCAAAATGATTTAAGCTAATATAAAATTAGTAGTATCACAATTATAAGTCATTTTTCTATCACTTAAACTTCTGATATGAGATTCTCTTAACATTATCTCTCAAGTGCAACTAGTCTTGGTCCAGTTATCACTTTCTTAATCCATCATTTTTATCTATCTGAACTTTCTCTTTTATTGAGTCATATATTTACTCAATCTTTGATCTATGTATTTTCACTTCTTGTGCCTCAGATATTAATCATATAGTTCACGGTCACACATCAAATAGTCCTCTAATCGCTCTAATACCATATTAGCATGAGATGAGTCTAAACAGTTGAGTTTGATAATTGTGGATTTATCATTATTTCAAAATGACTTAAGTCAATCTAAAGTTAAGTAACCCACCATTATAAACCCTTATTTTATCCTTTAAATTCCCGATGTGAGATTATTTTCAACATTCTCCCTTAAATGCAACCGGTCTTAGCCCAATTGTTACTTGTTTAATCTACTATTTTTATCTACATGAGTTTTCTCCTTTCTTAAGTCACATACTTAATTTTTAATATAGGTCTTTCCACTTCTTGGGTCTTAGATCTTACTCACATAGTTCATAGTCATGTGTCAGTTAGTCTTCTTAAAACTCTAATATCATATTAGAATTAGATAGTTTAGATAATTAAACTTCATAATCGTGGATTCATCATTACATTAAAATGACATAAACTAGTCTAAAGTTAATTCATGGAGTACTTCATCTAACCTTAATTCATTTTTATTATCTCATAGTCGGTGTTTAGTACTTGCATGGGTAGGTCTAAGGTTGTAAGTAAATCAAGTCGTTCGCAAGCTATTCGAGTTTCAATTCTGAAAAAAACTCATTTGAAATCGTTTGTTACTGTTAACGAGCGAAGTTCGACCTCAAATTCGAACTCGAAAATCTTTTCGATCTCAAACTCAAACTCAATAGTATTTAGTTAGTTAGTTTACAAATATATTTATTTAAGAGCTCGGAAATGTATTCGTTTAAAAACTTACGAACGTATTCGTTTAAAAGCTCGAAAACGTATTCATTTAAAAGTTCACAAATATTTTCATTTTAAGAATCAATGAACGTGTTCGTTTATGACTTGTTTAAAACTCATTTATATTATATTTTATTATTGAGCTTGAAATTTTGTCATTATTAGTTAATGAGTCGAACTCGAACTTTTGTCATTATTAATTAACAAGTCAAATTCGAGATAAACTCGTTAAAAATAATAAACGAGTTATTTACGAATTGAACTCAAACAACTCGTAAACTTAATAATTTTGAATTTTGAACTCAAATACAAAAGCTCAAATTGAGTTTGAGCTCTATGACATTTTTAAACGAACCGAACTTGAGCTCATCAATATTCAGCTTGGCTTGGCTCGGCTCGGCTCGTTTACAATCTTAGATAGTCTATATTATCATAAATAGAATGTTGCAATTAGAGCATATAATCTAAGAAATTAAAGAAGATAAAAAGTAAAGTAATTAGAATTACACATCTCTTAATTTCAGTAACATTTCAAATTTAAGTTGTATCCTCTTTGATAAAAATAAAGAACAAATTACAAATAATTTCTTGAAATTTTAATAAATTACAATCATAAATAAACTTTAAAAAATCAACAGTGCACGCTCTGTTATTTGAGATAATTCTCATTCATTTGATACCATATGAATTTCAAATAAAGCAATGCAATACACCGCATGATTTTTATATATTTGAAGTATTTTGTGTGAATTCTCTAGAATTTCATGAATAGTCTAATGGTCTTTTATAAGGATTTAAGATTTCTACTCGTTATCAACAACTATAACTGCATGGCAGTCGATATCTTAAATTACAGTCTTTCTAATCGTTATTTCAAATAATATTTTTATTAAATGACAAAGAGGTGTACTGTTAGTTTTTTAAAAATTTATTTCTGATTTTAATTTGTTAAAATCTTAAAGTGATTATCTATAATTAGTTCAAAAATAAATAAAAATCTTATTTGATTTATTTTTTACCAATTTTGCACAAAACATATTCTATTTGTAATATTATAATACAGGTATGTATATTATTATAATTAATGAATATAGATAGTTAGATTTGATCATAATTGTATACTTATCATTACTGAATTAATTTCATTACAATTATAAGTATTATTTTATACCTTAAACTTTTAAGGCATGATTATCTCTTATACATATTTAAACGTTTATATGAATAGCATATATAATAAATTTAGCAGATAAATACTATTATAATGTGAAGTATTTTTCTCCAAAATAAAATAATATAAAATAAAGACTGCTAGGAAATGTTTGGAAATCAAATCATTATTTGAACTTTAATAGGAAAAGTTATACTTTGGGATTCCGCCGGGGCCTCTGCCGGCTATTTTGATGTGCCGGCGTCTGTCTGTCGTCGATTATAACCGAGTCCAGTAATTAATTAAAGTTTTTTTTCTTTTTTTCTTTCTTTCTTTCTTTTCTTTCTCTCTGTCTCCTGGGTTGGTGTGTGGATGGTAATATATAACTCCAAAATGAGAATTCGTTGGCGTTGAATTTTGGGTTTGCCTGAAAATTTGCAAATCCGATAAATTATTTTGGGTGCATTAATTTCACTATTTATGAACTTGAGCAATACTATTAGACTGTCGGTGTATTTAATTGTTTATTTAGTTTTAACTATTTCAAATTAATTCATATGTTTTGATAAAATGTGAAACTGATTTGAAATATTCCAACACAAAAAAATATTATTTTTGACTCTTGAAAAAGGGTAGAACAGTTGGTGAAGAATTATTTAATGTACTTTTAATCTTAGTTTTAACAAGATTTTGGATAGCACTATGCATAATGAGTTACATATTTATGACCAAACCTACCAAGATTACACAAATCAGTGTACACTCTGTCTACTATTATAATATCATAATTTTCTTTTTCTTTTTCTTTTTTCTCAGGTACAATCATTGAGTAAAGTAATTGAGAGAAAAAAAATTATCAAAATGGATAAAATGGGGACACTGATCTCACACTTCACATATTCTAAAAGATAAAATTGAACTTGTAATATTATCCACAACATTGCTCTCATAAAATATAAAATAAATTTGGCCCATCTTAGTTGTTGATATATTACCCTTTCATTGAATTCTCATTGGATTGGATGACTTTTTGTTGTAACTGTTCTTCTCAAATACCCCTTTTAGGCAAATTTTATCCAAAAGATTCAATATCATATATACCTTTTTCTTTTACTCCTTTCAATTTCACCGATTATAGTCCACTGCTATTTTTGTTTTTTAATTTTTTTTAATCTGTTCCCAAGAGTATATTAAATTATTTTGCTTATTTACCAACAAAAAAAAGTGTTTGATAAACCACTCAAATCCATATCGGCTAATTATAAAAATTACAACCACTTAGTTTGAATAAATTTTCTCTTGAAATTATCTTTTAAAGATGAATTAGTTTTAATATTTATTTTTAAGACTCAACTTTTTAAAATCAACAATGTTAAATTTCCTTGCTTGTAATTTATCAGTTTTGATTACATGCAGAAATTAGTAATTGAATTTTTTTAATATATTCATTCCAAAGAAAATTCACGGCATATAAAGACTATTATGCAAGTTTCTGTATATCCAATATATAAATAAATACATAAAACAAATAGAAATATATAAGCAAAGAGAAATAAATTAGCAATTAAACTGGAGAAAAAATAAATTAAAATGCAATACATAAGTGACCTATAGAATGGGTGAATTAGAAAGGAATACATTAACCCTAATTTTAATTCATTGATTTTTTTTTCATGCTGAGGTTATGTAACGATAGAAACTTTCAAGTCGCTATCCTTTTTTTTTCCTTTTTTTAAATAAATAATAAATATATTGTATTAGGGTCTTTTTTTTTCAATTATTTGTTCAAATTAAATTATTTAATTAGGATCATTTAGGTTTTGAGAGCTACGATAAATATATTATGTTTTGCTTTTTTAGAAAAAACAGATAAGAAAATTGATACAAAGATATATTATAAGAAATAAGAGGTTGAAGATGAGTTCATACTCAGCTATCATGCAGTCCACTCCATATTTATCACTTTATCACTTCTTCATGTGTTATTATATTTTGGGTAACTGCAATAATCTGTTCAAATTTTCTTTTCAAAATTGCATAGCGACACCTTATCACCATATATATATATATATATATATATATATATATATATTCTATAGAGGATATGATTTTTACTAGTTTTTATTGTAAATGAAATTAAAGCTTAGTTTCTAATTTTTATCTTCCGAATTTTCAAATGTTTTAATAAGCACAAAAGAACTATGAGAAAAAAAACAATCACTTACTAATAAGTTTTAACTTACTGGTACTGGTACAGTGACCAAAATTATGAGATCTCAAGTTTAAATTTCCAATCGATCCATTTGTATAAAAAAATCGCTTTTTTTAAATATATATTTCACATAATTCATGTTCATCCTTTTTTTTTTAACTAATTAGTGCATTATCTTAATTACCTCCTTAACTTATATTAGAACTTTGTAGAAAATCATTTTTTGTACATTCAAAATTGATAAAGTTTTTATCAAAACCTTTTATGCTTACTGATCAGGTGAAATCTCATGATACGTGTGACCCATCAGAATAGCTGTAAATGTACATGTACATGTGAATACTAAACTATAAATTCCTTCGATACCATTTCATGGCACCATTTGGATCAATACAGTAGTGGGGCTTTTTGTGGTACGGGAAATTGGATAAGATTGTCAAAAATTAATATACTTTGTCCATCTTCTAAAATAAGCTCACTTTATTTTCACATAAATTAAAAAAACTAATATGATATAAATTATATATTTTTTTAATAATATAATTCTTATAGTAATTTGAGATATATAAAAAATTGAAAAATAACAAATTTTCTTTGTAGATTATAAAGCATATATATTAAATAAACATAGTAAAAAAATTAATAAGTAAATTATATTCTTGAAAGGAAAAGTGTCTTATATATAATATCATTCCATAAAAATAAATTTATGAAATGAAAGGAGCATTTATATTTGCAAAATACTTATATATATATATATATATATATATATATATAAGAATAAACTGATTATTATTTTATATATCAATTTAATTATAAAATTATATATATATATATATATATAATTATTATTATTTTATATTTTCATACATCTATATAGGGAAGAAACTCTTTTTGTTATATAATTACAGAAAAAAGGGATATTAATTGGATAGTTGGATGAGCACGTGAGTGAGGTGGTTGGACAGTTATTCTTCAAAGAAATGTTGGTAAGGGAGATATTCCGATGGCCTTTATTAATTAAATTATGAATAAGTCCATTATATTGTAGGGTTTTAATTTATTAAATAGAAGCTTATACTAATTTTTTTTTTATCACAAGTCAACCAACTGTACTATTTTTATCTAATTATATAAAAAAAATAAGTGTACTATATTTGTCTAATTAAAGAAAAAATGTACTACATTTATCAAATTAAGAAAATAATTAATTATTGTACTATTTTATCTAATTGAAAAAAATGTACTATATTTATATACACTAATACATGTCAAGTTTAGTGATTTTGAAAGAAACCCTCGAAAATTTAAAAGTTTATGACAAAACTTATGAATTTATTTATATAAGCAACAATTTGTTAAGTAGATCGTTTTCATTTAGAACCAACACAAATAATTGTTTCGTTTGATCAAATTAATATTATATAAAAATTATTAAATATGAAACGAATTAATATTTAATCATATTCTATTTAATGATGTTAAAATACACTATGTTCAGAAATTTTATTTTTCAATAATATTTCTGAAAAAACTCATCTCATAAATTTAAATGCTCCTAGACGAATCAAGTGATAGTTTATTTATATAAATATTAGTACTACATTTATTACATTTGTCTACGAATTAAAAAAATTATATTATTTATTTTAATGAAATATATTTACATATTAATTTATTAAATATTTATTAAAATTTGTACTGTCAATTTTAAAATAAAATGTTTTGTCTTGTCCCCCTCAGTATTTAATCCTACTTCCGCCTCTGTCTCTACCGATGATGAAATCATAGAGATTAATGTTAGTACGCCCAAAATTAATGGAGAAAATGAATTTTACAACTAAAATTAATGTTTAATGTTTCAAGACAGACTTGAGATGAGATTGTTGATAAATGGATTTTTCAACTAAACGCAATTCCAACATCTGAATATTGCAAGTCACGTGATCTGTTATTTTGATTGATATATTATATGAAAATGAATTTTTTTAAAACTTAAATTTAACTATAAAATTAATTTCTGATTAAAAAAATTATACAAACCATTATAATATTTTTTTTTTATTATTTTTATATAATAAGTCGATATAAAATATTATAAATATTTTATAATTAAATATAAAGTTCAATTATTTACAACATAGGAAAATGGATAAAAATCTGATAATATATAGAATAAAATTACCCTCTCTAATTTTCTGTAAGCTTGTAATCTAACTTGATTAGGAGGCAGTGTCGTCACTTGCTCTTTAATTAATGAATATTAATATTAATTACGTGTGTAATCTAAGTGAAAATTATATATATTACCTGTATAATCGGTCCTTATCTATAGCTGGGTCAAATCATATGAATTGCTCTCCATCTGAAATAATATTTTTTCTAATTAATTGGAAATAACTCGAAATAATTATGATAAAGGTGTCGGCATCTATAAAATGTATAAAATATTATCTTTTTCTTATAGAATTATGTTTAATATTTTTATTCATCGGGCTTTAAATTATAATTCATGTTTTTCAAGAATATAATTTTTTTTTTTTGCCTTTTTGATATATTCTAATTTAATATAATTTATTAATTTTTTTTATTATGCATCCAATCAATATAATAATGTTATAAATTTATACTCCATTTGTCCCATAAAAATGCTCAACTTTCTTTTCATCTGTCTCATAAAAATAAATTGAATAAGATTTTTATAAAATTTGTAGAAATTAATAATTTTTTTTAATATGTGTGAAAATTTTAAAAATAACATTTAAAGTGAAACAGAGGAAGTAGTAGTAGTAGTTATAATAATAATAATAATAATAATAATAATAATAGGATATATTTTTATACCGATTTAAAAAAACTTAGCTAATATGATTGGAAGTATGCATTTTATTTGATACTCCATATTTTTACATTAATGGAGAAAATTATTGAAAAAATAAGAAATAATAATTCATATTTATTGATAATTTTGATAACAAAATTACAATATACATTAAATAGAGGAATCGTAAAGAATTAGTAACAAATAAATATATTTTTAATCAAAAAGAAAAGTGAACCTATATATTTTTAACATGAAAAAATTAATACTAATAAGAAGAAATCCAAAATTTAGTCTCTAAAATGTGTATTTTTGTCTTTGA
Organism: Triadica sebifera; assembly: GCA_023653625.1. Lineage (NCBI taxonomy): Eukaryota > Viridiplantae > Streptophyta > Magnoliopsida > Malpighiales > Euphorbiaceae > Triadica > Triadica sebifera. The sequence continues at coordinate 9,902,721 of CM042911.1, read as the reverse complement.
AATCACTAAACTTTTATTTATCCATATTAAACTCTTCAACTTTTATTTCTTATTTCTTTGATGGAGAAATTAAGCCCTTATTGGTTGAAAGTAAACTACAAAAAATAAAATATGGAGGATTTAATTTTCAGATAAAAATAAAAATCAAAGACTTAATATTAATACAATAAAATTTAAAGGGCTTAATTTGAATAATAAAAGTTAAAAAAATAATAGACAAAATATGTAAAGTGCAGGGGTTAAAATAATAATAATTATAATTATAATTACTTGGTAATTGAACTGTCAAGTGTCAACTATGCACAATTTCAGAGAGAGATTGTCACGTAGTACCCAAATGTCATTTCCAAATTCCAACGTATATTTCTATTTCCAAGAAATTATTTTTAATGGTAATATATAAATGGCAAACGCATCTTATATTCTTCTTTCCCTTCAACTGAGATTCTTTCGCAGATTCACTGTTGTTGAAGAAACAGGTGTTTACCAATACAGGAACTATTTTTATATATTTATTTAATAATTTCAATTTATTTTGATTTTTGAACTTTTTAGATCTCGATACAAATTAAAAAAGATATATGGTTTGTTATTTTATTTGAATTTTTGAAAAGCAAATTATTATTTTCTTCCATTTTCCTTTAAATATTTATTTTGAATTTTTTTTATTTAGATTAAATATTTATTTTAAAAAAAATTAAAAGAGCACTCAATATATATTTTTATACTTTCATTTATTAAAATTAGATATTTTTTATTTATAATAAAGTATTAGAGTAAATTTAAAATGATACGAATGAGATAAATTTACTTTCAACTTTAAACAATGTTTCTAAACAGATATCATTTAAAATTTTTGCACACTAATTAAAAAATATGTTTAAGGCATAGATAAAATAATATATATTACTCTTAAATCTACACCAATTATTATTATTATTATTGTACATTCTCAACAAAATAAAGTTTTTTTTCAATTATTAAATAAGGATAAAACGATTAATATTTGTTGATTAATGTTTGTTAATAACTGTAAAACGTAAACCATTTTGAAATAAAAATAAGAACTTTAAACACTATCTATTTTGAGACAGGTTAAGTATCATACTTTATTGATTTTTGAAAAAAAAAAAAAAAGTAAAAACTTAAAAGTGAAATAAATAAATAAAAATTATTAAAAAAAAGGGTAAATTAAATCTCGAAAGATTAAGTCTGACTGATGGATTAAATGAGGGTAAAAGTTTCATTAAGAAAAAGGGGTTGAAATTTGACTGCTCAAAAATCTAATTATTCCATTAATGGCTTCAAATAATTAAAGTGAGTTTCACAATAGCCAGTGTGGCTCAATAAACTCAGTCTATGCTGAAAATAGCCACAAAATTAAGTTTTTTTTTTTAATAAAAAGGACAGATAAAAAGAGAGAGGTAAGCATAAATAATTAAATTAATTAATTAAGGAATTTTAAATAATGGAATATTTTTAAAAACATATGTAGGTTGTCCTAGCCAGAGGTGATGCTATTGTTTTTGTTTTGGCTAATCGAGATCTATGTGACACTGACCAAGATCTAACAAGACACTTTTTCAATGTAAGGATTACTGTATTAGGTTGGTAGATATATCTACCATTATATAATAATCATATAATATATTTATTAAAAAAATATATTATTTGGCTGTAGAACGATTTCACAATCATAGTATATAATTACATATAGTAATATATATGGATAAGCTTTTCATTTTAACGAATCAACCTGTAATTTTTTTATAAAAACAGTATGTAGCATGCATTGTCTATATTTACAAGCTACCAACAACATCTAATCTCGATTGAAAAGCCATTTGATAAATAGAAGAAACTCAGTCTAATATTTTCTTCTTTTTTTAATAATAATAATAATAATAATAATAAATGAAATGTCAAGTAATGGTAGCTCCATAACACTTGAACCCTAATATTCTTATTGTTGAGTTCACTTTTTTTCAAATAAATAAAGAAAAAATATATATATAATTGTATTTACGATCCGAGGTAGAATGGTAGGTTGGTTCAGCATGTGGTTAACCAAATGTTCACCTCTAAAAATTATTTTTTTTTTTCCTTTCCGATTAATACTTCAATTTATTTTGAAAGATTGTTCCTAATACTTCCATCCCATAAAATTCCGTTTGTTTTCGAAAAATAATTTATTTTTAAAAAATATTTTCTAGAAAAATATATTATTTTTCTATATTTAACTGCAATACTAGAAAAATAAAAAAAAGTAAATGAATATTTTTTTCTTTATATTTGATAAACCTTATAAAATTACTTTCATTCTTAGAATGATTTTTTGATATATTTTTAATTAACTTGAAAAATATTGACTTTTGACTTATTTTTCAAAAATAAACTAAATATTAGAAAATAAAAAATATTTTCTAGAAACAAACGGAACATAAATTATTCTTTTTTTAAGAATAATTTTAATAATATTAATTTTTAATATATTTTTATTTAATATGTATTATATCTTTAATTATTATGAGATTGTATTAAAAAAATGTCAATAAAATTTTATGATTTTATTTACTCTAATTAAATTTTTTAATGCGTCTGAAAATAGGAGTTTATATGCGTGGAATAGAGGGAGCATTGAATTGCAAGTACAATGCCAGCACAGTAATTGCAATTTCGATGAATCAGAGAGAAATGACGCAATATATAATGACTTCAGCTGACATCAGAAAAATAGATAAATAATAATATAGTGGAAAATATAACACATGCATTAAAATTCAATTTTTTTGGAGAAAAAAGGTGGCAACTGGCATGCTTCTATTGATTGAATTTAAAGGGAGATAGCTTAAAATGATCTTCAGATTTTGGGCATTTTTGTAGTAGAAATGAGGATGAGAATTAGATGAAAATATTTTTATAAAAGAAATAGAAAATAAAAATGAAAGGAGAAGAAGGATAAAGAATTGTATAAATTTGAACAATTAAGTCCTTCAATTGAATCTTTTACTTATCAAATTTATTTAATTGTTATCTTAATTATTAAATTTGGACTAACTTATGTTTCTATTTATGAAACATTTAATATATAATTAATGATAATTGAGTTAAAATGAACAGATTTTTAGTTAAAATGAACAGATTTTTAGTTATCTCTATTTATGAAAACTTATCATATAATTAATTATAGTTAAATAAATAATTTTTTAATTAAAAAACTAATATTAAAACTCAATCGGATAAAATTTCAGTTTTAAAAAATTAATGGCAAAAAATTATAAAAGTCATCATCAAAATGTCTTTTTTAAAAAAAAAAAAAAACACAATCAGTCTTGTTGTATGTATCAAAATGATATCACTAATGAATTCTCGTTCGTTAATTATTTCTAACATGAAATGTGGGAAAGAGAAGAAGTTACCGAACTTAAAAGAGTAGATAAAAGTGTACAATTTTAAAAACAAAAATAGATAAATCTATTATATTTTAAAAATAAATTACAGAAAACTCTCATAAAATTTAATAAATTACAATTAAAAATAAATTTTATATTTTAATAAAAATATTGTTTGAAATAATAATTAGAAAAACTGATACTTAAATATACTGGTTGTCCTGTAGTTATAGTCGTTAGTAACAAACATAAGTTCTTAACTATTATAAAATGTTATTAGACTGTATATAAAAATCTAAAAAAATTCATACGAAACATCTTAAATATAAAAAAAAGTGATATATTGCACTGTAATATTTGAAATTCATATAATACTAAATGAATGAGTATTATGATAAACTATTAGTTTTTTTAAAATTTATTTTTTGTTATAATTTATTAAAATCTCATATTTTTTTAATAATTTGTTTGATTTTAAAGGATAAATATTATATTTTAATTTCTAAAATATATAAATTTTTTAATTAAATTATTTAACAGACAATTTATTCAATTAACTCTTTTAATTAAACTAATTAAATTCCTCAATAAAAAAGTTATTTAATCATCATTAATTAAGTAATAAGTATTTCATAAATAAGTACTAAATATAAATGTATCCAATTAACTAGATTAATTACCATTATTTAAATGCTATATGTTCAAAAAATATAAACTTAAATTAGTACAAATGATAGTTCAAAGAATTAATTAAATAAATTTGATGAAACAAAGAGTTAATTGGACAAATTTTAGTTTCACAAAAGTATAATTACCAAGATATGACATAACTATGGAAAAATGACACTTCAATTGTCATATCAACATCACATTAGTAATAGTATCACATTAGATATCATGTCAACAATTTAAAAAATTGTGTCACGTCTGTCATGTAGCAGTTTTACCTAAAGAATTATAATATATCATTATTAATTTCACTAATAATTATTGAATTTTATTTAACTTGCTATAAAATCATTAATTTTTTTATAAAAAAACTATTTTCATTTTACTTAAATAAATTGTTGTTAAATTCAATGAATAGACAATCAAAAATATAATTTTACAAGGAAAAATTAACATTAGCAAAGAAAACAAGTCGGACCTAGACCCAATAATCATTTTACTAGCAATAGGAGAAAATAGGTTTCAAATCCAGCATTTTCAGAGAAAATATAGTTGTTAAAGTCACAATAAATTATATATTTTGACAAATAGACAAAATATTCAAATTTAACCAGAAGTTATTTAAGAAAAAAGAAAATAATTTTTATTTTTATGAAAAAAATTAAAGTGATTTTACAGTAAGTAAAGTAAAGTTCAGTAACAACTAGTGAAATAAACAATAATGTGTCATAATTCTCTAAGTGTGTCACGTGACAAATGACATGATAATTTTTTTGAAATTGCGAACATATTATTTATGTAATATTATTGCTGATGTGACATTGATGTAACAACTGATGTGATATTATTATTTATATAGACGTGTCACCTCAGCGTTTCCAATTGATTGAAAGTAATTTTTGTAAAACTAAAATTAAGTTTAGTGATTTTTCTTCAAAAAAAAGTTAAAGTGATTTTGTAACAAGTAAAAGAAAGTTCAATAATTGTAGGTGTAATTAACCCGTGAAAAACTGAATGGAAACTAAAAATAAAATCGAAATCATTTTGAATTTGGTATATTTAATCCGATTTATTCCATTTTTATTTTATTTAATTTGGTTATTTATAAAAACTTTAACTTTTTCTATTCAGTTCAGCTAAAAATATTGAAAAATAGATTAAATCTAACTGATCAAATTTTTTTACACATATTTGTTTTTTAAATTTTATAGTAATTAATTTTGATTTGTAAATAAAAGAAAATAAATTATAGTTTATAATAATTAATTTGTATATATGATAATTGATAAAATTATGAACTGTAACATTTTATTTTAATTTGTATTGGCTAATTTTAATTTATGACAATTAATAAAATTATGATAATTGATTTTAATATATGATAATTTACAAAGTTTTGATTCTAGTTTATTAATTTATGCTAATTGATAAAATTATTATAATTGATTTTAATCTTTATAATTGATAAATATGATAATAATTATGATTTATGGTAATCAATAAATTAACCTAAAAACCGTTTAAATCGAACCAAAGTTAAGTTCGATTCAAAATATATTTATATTTGGGTCAATTTCTGTTTCATTTATAATTTTTGACAAATAAAAGGTGAATATATAAAAGATGTTTAGTTTATCTGAATAAGATAGCTTATAGCTTTTTCATCCATTGATATACAAGCGTTAACAGCTAAACCAAATGGGCATAATCTTAAAATTCTGAACCGACAGTCCAATATATCATATGCCAATGCCAGCACTTCGACATCTTCAAAATATAATCTAGGACAAGGTTCCACTAATCTCAAAATCTTGAATGGAGAAAAATATTTAATTGATGCTTTTTTTTGTTAGCATAGTTTCTTTATCGAATAGAACAATGTCAACAAATTTTCATTAATGCTATCATTCACCTATGATTTTGACAATTAAAGAATGATAAATTTAGGTGTCGAATAAAAATCGATGTTGGGTTTCTAAACTCATGTAACAGTTGAGACACTTGAAACTGCAAACCCATTAGCAGACATGAAGGAATTGTGTTGAATGTTGCCAATTCTGTTTCTTCGCAAAGAGTGTGGATCTACTCATGCCTTATGAGCTGCAACAACACCAATTGCTTCCCAGTAGTTGGAGACTGTCACCTGCATGGGAGGTTCCACTTTCTCTTAGTAATGAAACAATAATTTACTGGTTGTTTAATTGAAGGAATTTTCAACAGTAAATGAATCTTCAAAATCAATTGGAATGATGTTCAGTGGCTGTTAGTTACAACAGATAGTTGGATGCAATTGTGATGTTCTAGGATACGGTTTTGATTTCATCCCTATAGGCCTATAGGGCATTCATCCTTGCTTTGTCTGAAATTTCTACAAACTACTAAACAAGTCGTGTCATGAAAATATGATAAATAACTGTCCTCTTATCAAACAAATATTTCTAAAATTGTCAGAGATATCCTTAAGTATGCGACGTAGAAAAATAAGACATTTAACTGTAGAAGCAGCAAATTCTAATACGCAGGCAGTGCTTGCTTTTGACAAGGAACCAATCCAATAGTTATGACTATGTACATATCGTTTGATCTCATCACTCGGAAATTTTGGAAGGTAAGATGTGCAAATGGCCTCATTAACACCAACAACTGGCCTTCAAGATAGAATGTGAACGCACAAAAGAGGTAGAGCAATGGGAGTTTATGCCATGAGTCTGGAAAAAGAAGAAACGGAGAAAAAATAATGGCTGCTACTGAAAATTCCATTTCCACTTCCAATTTTCCACATCCTTTTCAATGTCATTCCAACAAGTAGACTGAGCAACATGTTAGCTGTTGAGATAAAACTAGCGAGGCCCTCATTGGAAGATTAAACACTCTAAAACAATAAATATTTCGTATCAATTTATTTCTATCACACACAAGGAAAGAAACACAGTGACAGAGAAGCAAAAATATTTCTGAACAGCCATACAAGTCCATCAACTTCAAAAAAACCAAAGAGATAGTAAGAACGAACCAAATATTCAAATAATTGACAGCATACTGCTTCAATCCCAAGTTTATCTGGTGTACTGTTGGGATTCATTTTACTCCACCGTAATTATTAATGGCTGAAAAAGAAAACTGTTTGTTTCATTACATGTACATAATAGTCAAATACAAACTGCTCATGATCAGAATTACGAAGACAGCAAAGTAAAACAGGTGATAAAATGCCAAAACGCTATCATGCAGGCATGCCGTCTATAGCAACGGACTAGGGACAGTTTGCAATGAAAGAAACATAAGAGGTCACACTTCTTTAAATTTCTACCTTGTTCTTTTTACTTGCAAAAGCAAGAGCACCTTCTCCCCCACAAGCATCTAGCGGAAGTATGACACTATCAACATTGCTGTCCAATAGGCAACTATTCTCCGAGAACTGGGAGTTCTTTACCAAATATTGAGGTGCTCTACTTAGCCCAGCAAGTACACAGGGCAAGAAAGTGTATCCTATCTGTAGAAAAGAACTTTAAGTTATGCTATTTACCTGGTGTGAGCAAAACAACTTTTAAAGTGCAATGAGATAAACAAATAAAACATGTCCAACATTTTGAAAAGGTCAAAATGAGTTGTCAACAAAAAATCTGCATCAGTGTTCTGCAATTGCAATTTAAGCAACGACTTTCCAATCCCTTTTTCCAGATTTTCTTCCTAGAAGAGCCCTTTTTTCCTTAAAAAAAAAATAGTTCTTTTTTGTTTAATTAGGCAATTATCATGGGCTAAATAATAAGAACTTTATCTGTTAACCCTGCTCATTCGTATTTTTGTTTTCTCAACCTTTGGGTAATCTCATCTCTTCATATCGCCACAAAAATAAATTCTCCATCAAGGTTTTCTTCTTCAAAAGTCACTGCAGCAAATTAGCACTTTCTTTCAAAAAATATGTGCAGTAGTATGTCATTTAGGAACCAACATCACACAAATTTCATCTATTGAATATTAATATGATCGTTATTCCAGAAAAGGTCTGCTGGATTGGCACATAAGCACTTTTTCTCTTTTTCTTTTTCTTTTTTTTTTAATTTGATAATAATAAAGAAACAAACATGATAAACTGGCAAAGCATATATTCCACATTCTTTATATAACTTTTCATTAAACATCTTATGAAGAAGGTTATCGATGGACGACATCGAACATTTAATTGACAAGCAAGCATGTTAGTCCCCCACCATAATGAAGCCAGGAAAACGGAATAATTGAAAATACTTGGCATGTTCTCTGACAAATTCTTCCATCAGCTAAAATTCCGAGTTTCTGCCAAAACTTGTTGACAAAATATCAGCTTTCAACCTACAAATATTACATATCAGCTAGAAAATTTCTATTATAATATTGAATTTCTAAATATAAATCTTTTGCAGATAGCAACTTGTGTAGAAGGTGCTCCATAACAATAATTAGGTCCTTACACATCTCTTACACTTGAAACAAAATTTAATTAAAAAACCATCACTGCTGCCACATTTCATAATTTGAATATTGGAATTCAAACAATTCTTCCCTACCTTCATATCTGAGAATACCCGTAGGTGGCCTCACAATTCATCAAATGATGGGATTTTCTTTCCTCAAATAACCAAATTATTCCCAAGTCTTAGGCGGGATGTGCTACTTCAGCTTGGAGCCTCTGTTCTCTCCAGCTAATCTCCTGGAAAGACTCAGATGTATCAAGCATTGTGGGAATTCACTGATACATCGCCAACAGCAGACAACAAACCTATGAATGTTACCTTCATTCTGATTCTTTTTACTTTAACAAATCACAAAACAGATTTGATTTCTTACTTCAAACCTAATCATCAACCATACCATCATCTTATTTCTACAAAAAACATGCAATATTTTATCTTCACTTCTGCTAATCTTCAGTACTTTCACCTAATCATTTCTCCTTGGTCCTAGATTTCTAGTGACCTCCTCCATATGCCTTCATTGAATTTTGTTCATCGATAAAAATTGATAGAGTATGATATACTCACTTAAACACTTCTTAAAATCGCACATACTCAAATAGGACTTCAAAATTCACCACATTATCTTAACTGCAATTTTCTAATTTTGATAGTATAAAACACTTCTGCAAGTTAATAAAAAGTTGACAAAACTCCATTATCCTCTGGTCATTTCTACCATTCAGTATGCACAAGAAGATGTAAGTTTATTACTGAAAATGTATCACAGAGCAAACAAGCTTCGGCAAAGGGGAAAAAAGAAAAGAAAAGAATGTACAGTCTCATCCTGAAAAGTTTGCCTATTTGATATTATTGTAGCCTATCATTTTCTTTGATCATCAAATGCTTCAGCAATCTAAAAGTTCTCGTCTAAGGGATTGAATCCAGCCTAGAATCCCTATAGTTGCATACAACAGCTCAAATTCACTGCTAAAATATCAGTATACAAACCAGATAAGTTACCTATTATGTTTATGTTCACAAACCTCTTAAGCAGCTGATTTGGGGCAGAGAAAGAGTCGAGGGAAGTGCTTTCATTGCAGGTGCATGTGCGCAAGGAATCTGGAATTTCTTTACAGCTAGATGACTTATAAAGGCTTCAACTCCAGCCAATACATCTATTCCCTGCAGCCAATTAAAAAGAAGAAAAAAAAAGAATGCAATGTGAATGACAAAATAAAATGAAAGCAGCGGTTTACAGCAAGATCACTATTTGAACTGAAAAAAGAAAAAAAACAGTTTCTTAGCTAAAAATACTCGAAAATAAAAAACTGGATGCCAGGAAACTTAGTCTAAATGAATGTATTAGATATATGAATCTGGAAAATGAGTAAAAACGGGCTCCTAAATTTAGTCGTATTCAACCAATTTACTTTACCTATCCGTGTGTAATCTAAACACCAACCAAAATGAAAAGGAATCAGATAATTTTCAAGGTACTAAACTTGAAATTCAATCAAAATTTAAAAACAAGCAATTGCCAATATGACACTTGAAATACAGAAAGTTGGCAGGTAAGAAAATTAGTATGAAGCAGAAACAACAGATTACTTTCTAAAAGTTTCCTTCAATGCATATAGACTTATAGTATTCATTATTTAGACTACGAGTTATCTGAAAAACTCGGCATATAGGGACTTAACATAAAACAGGGGCAAAATGGAAGGTCTTGTAATAAAACTTTATTGTATTAAGTACATCCAAAATCATATAGCTATATAACAGTAATACAGCATTGTCAAAAAAATGATTAACATGCCATAAAACATTAAAAAAAAAAAAGACTGCCACCATACCCTGTCGATTGTCGATAATCATGAACATCTTCAATGTCATCATCAGGAAAGCATCCAACTACAGCAATAGCATTCACTTTAGATTGGTTAATTAAAGTCTCCACAGCTCTCAATAATGAACCAGGAAGCTTAATCCTGCCAGTTGATTGCCCACTCTTTGGATCAACCCACTTTTCCACCTGCATTAAAGAATGAGCTTTAAGCTCTTGCAATCATAGCAGTCAAAGGATTCTTATCTTTTATTTTGCTAGGTAGTACAAATAAAAGTTCAAGGATTAACTATATCAGAAAACTGCTGAAATGCAAGGCTTGTTCAAACAAAATGATATAGATTATAGTAAGCCTTCTAGAGTGAAAGCATTGAAAGATAGATAAATATTAATATGCTAAGTCTTGATACTGAATTATCATCTACTTCAAAAAAATAATATCTTGGGTGATTAAGAATAACAATATAAGATGGCACTGAAAACTTATTGTGAGTAAAGCAAACTTTAAACCTTATTTGCTTGATACAGAATTTATTCTGCATAATCATTCTGGTGTAGTGCAATCAAAAGCAGGCCAATACCAAAACACCCCCAAAATTCAAGTGTTCAGTTGTATGCATCGCTTTTTCTCTTATACCAAAACATCAAATATGCATGAATGTATATTTGATACAACTAAAAACAATGATACCTCTAATGGGGTATCAGTGACAATATATTCCACAACAGGCAATCCAATGCAAGCCCTAGTGGCATCAGCCGCTTGCAAATGGCAGATTCGAAGCTCCTTCTCTATTCCCTTATCAAGAACCAATCCCACCTACTTCACATCACAAATCCAATGGGGAATAGTATGCTAATCAGTAAATAAATAATTTCATAACAAGTAACTATGTACAGGGTAAAAACAAAACAAATGAAAGCCATAAAGAAACAAACTTTATTTTGGTGAACAGGCTGAAGAGCCCACAAGCCTTCTGCAAAATGATCGAGAGCATAACCTTCAACATATAATACATTCGGCATAGGCCAGTATAGCATCGCCACATTGAGCACCTACAATGCATTATAATTAAAATGGTTAACTACAGATTATTCTTCACATGAAAATGCAGAAAAAGATAATTTGCCGTGGCATGAAGGTTTAAATGCTAGTTGCAGATTTTCAAAAAATAAAAAATAAATAAAAACAATCATGTTAAACGGAGAAAAATACATTAGGTTGCGTGATAAGGCAATCTACGAGTACGACGGAAGATAAACCCCGAGCAACTGGTAGAGCACCGCCGGCGAATCCACCAATGGGGACTATCAGCACACTTGTATACTCCCTCCTGCATTGAAATCCCTCCCATGAACAAACAAAATGACGCCTCAGATTCGAATTTTCCTTTGTGCACTCGCTGAAATCAGAAAATTTTATGTTAAAAAGTTCCATGAGACAGAAGTAACTGAACTCACTCACCTTGCTTGAATAGTGAGGAGAGAAGCAGGAAACACTTAGTCGACTGGACGGTCGTGATTTTGTCATTGGTGGAAGGAATGGGTGGCACCGTGGCAGTGATCGACTGATTGAGTGTAGGAGTAATTGCCATTTTGGGGTAAAGTTGTTGTGTGATGGTTTTTCATCTCCCGCCTCCGTGTGTTCTTTTTTATACTGTTGGGGGTATTTCTTCCATTTTGACGCTTTTACCCTTGCTGACAAAATTAGGCAGAAATTCCTTATTTGATTATGAGGGCCCGTAGGATGGGCCGAAGTTAGAAGTTGTAGGCCTACTATTCCCAGTATATAGGACTGTTCAGAAAATGTATTTATCCAACCAAATCACCCTACCCATTTCAATTCCAATTCTTATATCATCAAAAGGTTTTCTGCTGACATGTTCATTTTTTTATATATTTTAAAAAATAAAATCTTTCATCATTTAAAAAAATAATATTATGAACATAAATTTATAATATAAGTTGCGATTCAATTCAATCTAATATATTTTGATTGGATCAGATAAAATTTATCTATCCAATTTGTTGCTAGATATCGGGTTGGTTGATGGACATAAATTCACCATTATCCTACATATCTATTAGGGTTCGATGTTCTAATTTTCTAAACAGCATTCAGAATATAATTTTTGAATTCACAAGTAAAATATTGGTGTGTCCCTTCGTAAGCAGTGTTGATGAACTCGAATTGGACTAGTGATCAATGCTACCACACATGCCATATTATTTTTCATGGGTTTTGTCATTAGGGTACCTAACCAATAAATTGCTGATGCAATTATTACGAAATGATTATTCATTTAAGGATAAATTGCAATTTTCAAATGATGCGTGTGTGTAAAATTAGTGCACCTTACCTTAGAATTTCAATTGTTTTTTCATAAAAAAAATATAAAATGAGGCATATAATTACAAATTTTTTCAAATATTTTAGACCCAATTGCTAGAAAAATATTAGAGACAGAATCACAAAATAAGTGATACCTCAAGAGCTTTTTCTACTAGTTATGAATATAATCATGACAGAGAAAATTTTAAAAAAAATGATAGAATATTATTGATGAACAGCAGAAATTGTGCACACTTTTTTACTTGCCATTATTTATCATTCAATAATATCATACACAATACAAAACCATCTTAAATTGTGGTTTTTATCACTAATTCTGTGGAATATTATCATTATCTTTTAGGAATTAATACCCTAATTTTTAGTCTTTGGCCCCCCAGCTTTTGCTGTAATTGAAGTACTAAACTTTCCTCTCCTGCAAAAATCAATTAATGAAAAAAGATAAGAAAAAACAAAACTTTTTTTCATTATTTTTATGGCAAAAAATTGCAACAGCAAATAATTTATTTCAGCAAAAATAAAAGAATATATAATATTCACCTTTTCTCTTTCCTAAATAAAAGAAAACAGAAGGAGAAATGTTCTCAGTTCGCCTCCTCAACGAATAAACTTCAACGGTCTCATCATGACATTATCTTCATGATCCAAAATCTGCAAATACAAATTAATTGTTATTATAATTAAAAATCAAACAAATATATATATATATATATATATATATATATATATATATATATCAATAAAGCAAAGGAAAACGACATCATCATGTGGAGAAGACTGACTTCGTAAAATAAAATTATTTGAGCTGCCCGTGAACAACAAAGCGGTCATTGTCCATTGACATATGATCATTGTTTTCTCTTGATTTCCTCAGTTACATATATACTATTATTTAAATTGAATTCGAATTTCTTTATCTGTTCGTTGCTTTCTATAAATTTTTTTATAGAACTGAACTCTCAACATTGAGTGGGGGAGACGAGAGGAGGAGACTTATACTACTAGACAAAATGCCTTGGTATCCTCTTAACAATGTTAATAACTAAGAAGACAAAAAAAATTTAATTGTATGCTGCGTTTTTATTTTTCAATTAAACTTATGCACATCAATTTATATATTTTTTTATCAAAATAATAATTATTGTTTGTTATATATTTAATTTGTATTTTATAATGACAACTTACACAGTGCAATTTTCGTCTCATATTTTTGAATGATTATTATTATGCTAATAAATTTGTGGAGAGAGACTTACGTGGCAATGGTAGACGTAACCAGGCTCCGCGGTTGCATCAAACGCATAGGATGCATTGGAGTGTATGTAAGCAAATCTCACTAGAATCTTTGTCACATAGCCGGGTGTCATCTTGTACACGTTTTTCCACCCTTTCTCATGGCCCAGCACCTCTAATTTCTTGCCGCCTGCATACCTATCGATTTTGCACTCTATCGCGTCGTTGAATTTCAACATGCAGGCTTTGAACTCCTCCAGGTTGTTGACCAACTTCGTTTGTTCCAGTACAACAAATAGTCCTAAATGAATGTGCAACGGATGATTATCCTCCGTCAGATTGATTACATTCCATACCTCTGTGGTCCCCACTTTCGGGATCTCAGTCACCGGTGCTTGGTAAGATTTTCCGTTGATATAAAGATGGGTTGGCTCATCAATATCACTCGCGTATTCATACATAGCAATGTAACGTGTCTGCGACGCATCGGATAATTTCGGTGAAGGATATTTTATCAACTCTCTGGGTACTCTCCACATGTCCACCTCTTTATCCTTCTTGATGATGAACTTCATCACTTTCCCATTAGCTTCGTTGACTGGGTCGCCCGTTGGAAAAGGATAGCGTGCATCATTGGCTAGGATAGCAGTGTCTGACTTTGACTTTGAAAAATCAACAACAACATCAGCAACTTCAGAGGGAGCCAGTAGTGTTTCATTGGTTACAACTGGTTCCTCCAGGTACACAGAGTCAGCAGCGACGTGGGTAAATCCGAGACCGTTGGAGAAAAAGAATTTAAAAAATCTAGCATTGCTGGCATTTATAATGCGAAACCTGTATTTACGACGTCGTACAGACAAATACGGCCACGCTTTCCCATTGACAATAATCGCATCGCCAAAGTACTCCGGTTGCCACTGTGGATGAATAGAGGGATTGTTTCCAGTGTGACTCATGTATATAGAACCATCGGTGCGGAAGCTCCGATCAAACACGATCAACGTCCGATCAAACTCGTCTCCATAAGGCAATCCAAGAGGAGATTCAACATCGGGATGACGGATAATGTAGGCACCAATCAAGCCGGCCAATAAGTTGACTCTAGTCAAACCCATGGCATGATCATGGTACCATAAGTTTCCAGGCTGTTGAAAATTGAGGTAGTGATAGGTTTTCTTGGTCCAAGTGGGGCCCTTCTCTTGAAATCCTTTGGTAAACCATGATTCTGCATGTCCATCACTCTCGGCCTCACCAATACTACCGTGGAGGTGAACCACAGTAGGAATACCCTTCTTGGTGGCCGGTATAGCGGTGGGGATGGTCGGATCCCATGGAAGTATGTGCTTTGAAGGAAGGCGATTTTTCCACGTCACATAGGTGTCAACGCCGTGAATCGCTTCAATTGTTGGACCGGGAACGGTTGCCATGTTCCTGGATACACCATACGCAAACACTGGCGTCGGGGGTAGGTCCCTGTGGAATTTCTTCAAACCCAAAAAGGAAGGAAAAAACCCCATAATTTTGCAAGTAAATAAAATTCTAAAATAAAAATCAGAGGCCTGATTGATAATTCAAAAGTTCTGCAAAATATTATTTAATACAAAAAAGTATGCCAACAAAAGGAACAGGGAATATTAAAATTATTAATTAATGAAAGAGAGAGAGGACCACACTCAAATACATGCTCATGGATTTAAGGCCATTAAAGAAATTCTCCAACTTGAAATAGATTATCATTAAATGACCCAACAAAGATTTGATGGTTCTCCATCGATCAAATTCAAGAACTAGCTTGCTAGAATTCAATTGAACCCCAAAACAAGTATATTATTCAAGATATATATGAGAAAAATTGAACAATAACTTACCCATTGTTTCTCGAACATAGCAATCCTGAGTCGTTTAGGTTTAGGAACACCATCAATGACATCGTAGCCATAGATTTTGGGCATGTCTGGTAGCTCATCAACAAACATTTCCATCTTGGAGGGACTTATTAACTCATCTTCTGCCCATGTTGTAGTAATCAGAACTAGCAGAGCTACACATAATATATGAAACAACAACAAATTCCCGTCCATGTTCCAAGAAAGACGCAACTAGGCTAGCCAGACAGAAGAGGAGTGGAGATGTGAAACAGTACTTCGGTGGGAAAAGAGAGAGAGAGAGAGAGAGAGAGAGAGAGAGCGAGTGTGTATTTCTCTAAGTATATATTATGAAATATTATTAAAATCGAAGCCGATGTGCGCGCATCAAACCAAATAAATGATTGAACTACAGTTCGATCACTGAACTAGACTGACTCCGATTTTTAATTTTTTTTTATAAATATTTATTAAAAAAAAAAGAAAATTCTGATAAATTATACAGTTAATTAATAATTAATCTGTGATCCGTATTGATAAAATTGGAATAATTTAATATAAATTTAAATATTTTTTGGACAATTAATGAGGGAAAAAATGGATGATATTCAAAATTGTTTAATTTGGAAATTTAGGGAAATAAGACCCGGAAAAAAGAAACGAGGAGTAATTACTAATTACCGCATTTTCTTTGTTATCAACTGCTTCAACCGTTTAAAATAAGAATATTTCTTTCTTAAGGAAAATGGTACTGAAATTCTTATTTTATTCACTCATATATATTTTTTTTATATATAATTAAACTATACCGAATTAATAGCTCACTTCTGGTTTATATGTAATTAGCTGGTCCAGTCTGATTTCAATTATATTGATATTCACGGCCGATTTTATCGAAATGGGACCAGATATTTCTAAAAAATTATTGAAAAAAAAAATATATAAGGTAACTCTGTAATAGGATACAGGTCATAAAATAAATTTTGTGGAATTGTAGTTTGAAAACTTAATACACAAAGTTGGATTATCAAAATTAGATAATACAATTGAAACTTAAGGAAAAAAAAAACTTAGATAATTAATACAGCTGATTATCAAAATTACAGCATTTTTGTTGAGTAATTTTCTGTAAATCGATTTTTCATTAAAATCAGATCATTAAAAAATTGCCGATTTTTTGTAATTGGACGAGTGAGACCGGTCGGTGATCGTGTGAACCAAAACAAAGGAAATGTAGTTTTTCTTTGTGGGCTTCGATGTCTCCAGCAAGGACTAGTCATTGTATTGGAGGATTTTGTCTCCTTCTCTTTAGCAAAATTAAGGAAAAACAATATTAAATTTATTTTATTCTCAATTGAATCAATTGAACAAAATCCGTTGCATGAGCCGTCACCAGTTAGTTCCATCTTCCCCACGTATAGCAGATTTGGGTCTCAAGAAATTCTCTTCGCATCACCAAGCCACTGCGTAATGAGGAGGAAAATTTTACTTATTCATTTTTCATTTTTCATTCGGTGGCTTAAGTATTTAATTACTTGGTCTAGTTTTCTTACTCTGACTTGGACCCAACTTAGTTTAAATCAAATTTTAATAATTCTTGCATACAGTAGTTGTACACTTTCATAGTGGTAACAGGAATTATATCCACCTTTTCTTATTATAATTTTATAAAATTATTATTATTATTCGAAATTGTCACCGCAGAAAGTGAGTACAAACCTTTTTCCATCCAGCGTCTAGAAAAAGGTTTGTTATTTAAGAAAAAACCCCATGAAAGTGTGGAAAGGAAAGGTGCCATTTATTAGCGACAAAGTGATGGAATCTTCTACTAAACGCACAAATTGCAAAGACAACAATCATATATGATTATTATAGGCCACTTTTTTTCAAAAAAAAAAGTATTTATTTATTAATTTTAAATTTGAAATATCTTATTATTAATAAGTATAAATTATTAATTTTTAAATCTTCTATTAAATGGCATAATTTGAACTATATTAACTAAAATTTCCCAATTTATATAAAATGAAAAAAAGGTGAATTCTTTTATTGGGTTTTGTGAGTGAGCATATGTTATAGATATTTGTAATTTCTTCGATGAGAACGAAAACAGACCACAAAGCAGATTTAAAAAAAAAAAAAAAACCCCAAATGTGATAATATACTTTTTGGATTGATGGTTGAGCTGTTTTAATCAATTGCTGCAAATTTTTCCACAGAATTTGAATGCAGCTACAGATTACAATAGTAGGACAGCAAACACCACATCACATCACCCCTCGAAAAAGTCTTCCACTACTCCTGGGTCTTAATTCACTCTTTTAACTTTTGTAGATTGATTCCTCATTTTGCTTGGTAAGAAAGTACTGTCTTTTTATTTACCATAAAAATTGAATCTCTCAAGGGTGTACTTGGAAACTAAAAAATTATTATTTATGGATATATTAATTTATTAATTAAAATCGATTGAGAAAATAATAACGATAAAAGGTATGAATTCATGGATTTAATACTTTATTTTTATAAAAAAATTATTAAGGGGAGATAAATGTAGGAATTCATGGATTCGATACTCTAATTATATAAAATTTTTATTAATTGGAGATGATAGTCGTATATCACAAAAATAATGATAGGTGGTAAGTGGAATATTTTCTTTAGTGGGGATCTCCAACTTGTGAACCACTTGTTTTTGTTGGGCAAATCAAGCATTATCTGCAAACTTCAAAGTTGCTTTTATTACGAAGATAGAACAGGACAAAGTCTTCCGATTATTCTTAGACCTAATACTAAATCCCTCTTAACTTAAAAAATGTAATTAATTAATTATAATCAAAACAAATTTCTTTATATTAATTTTTACAAGGATATTCCTAGAGTTTTTTACTCTCAGTTTTTTTTTAATTTTTTAAAAAAGTAATTTATTATTGTCTACACTTTCTCTCCCGATAATAATAAAGATGTTGCGTAAGAGCAGAAGGATTTTGTTAAAATTGTTCTTAATGAATATTAAATAAAAGTATTAAAAATTAATAAAATAAAGAATAAATACCCAATTAACAAAAATATAAAGGAATCGAAATAGAGATTATAAATTTTTTTTTCCTTAAATATTTGCATTTTGATATTCTCATTAACATTAATATTAAAAAAAAGTTGGTGGCTGGGCCTCGTAGTTTGGGCTTAAAGCCCTGGAAGAATAGGATCCACAAAACTATCTTCGTCTTCAACGGATCAAAACCACATGATCCGATCCAACCCATTGATTTACCCGCCAACTCGTTCAAATAGCCTAACCTTGAATCTCGCATTTCCCTCTCTATTCATAACTACCAAAACAAACACCTACGGAACTCTTCACTTCCCTCTTCTACAGTTCCACCCCTCTCTCTCTCTCTCTCTCTACCACACAATGGCGGATCTCATCGAAACCTATGCATGCGCTCCATCGACGGAGCGCGGCCGAGGAATTCTGATATCCGGCGACCTAAAATCCAATTCCATTCTCTACACCAATGGCAGGTCCGTCATCATCCGGTATCTCGACCAGCCATTAAAAGTTGACGTATATGGCGAACACGGTTATCCTGTCACCGTCGCCCGCTACTCCCCTAACGGCGAGTGGATCGCATCCGCAGACGTTTCTGGCACTATTAGGATCTGGGGAACCCATAATGAGTTCGTGCTGCACAATGAGTTTCGGGTTCTATCGGGTCGGATTGATGATTTGCAGTGGTCGCCCGATGGGCTGAGGATTGTTGCTTCTGGTGACGGCAAGGGAAAATCCTTTGTTCGTGCTTTTATGTCAGTTTTCTTTTCTCCCTTATTCAAATTTTTTCTCTGCTTCTTTCAAAATTTTAATGGGTAATCTTTATTTTACTAAGCTATTTTCTCACAGCTAAGAACTGATTTTTCATCTAATACTCGATTTTACAAACATGGTTGTAGGTGGGATACAGGTAGTACGGTTGGGGATTTTGACGGCCATTCACGGCGGGTTTTGAGTTGTGCATTTAAACCCACAAGACCATTCCGGATTGTCACTGGTGGAGAAGACTTCATAGTGAATTTTTATGACGGTCCACCCTTTAAGTTCATGCTGTCTCACAGGTTTATACATTAATTGCATATGCATTGTATTGATTACTATATATAGATTACTTCCAAGAAGTCTCTTTCAGATTACAACTGATTGAGAGTTTGGTTTGTGATCTACAGGGAACATTCCAATTTTGTCAACTGTGTTAGATTTTCTCCGGATGGCAGCAAATGCATTAGTGTTGGCTCTGACAAGAGGGGCGTAATATACGATGGAAAGACTGGCGAAATAACTGGCCACTTGTCCCAGGAAGATGGTCATACATCTAGCATATATGCTGTTAGTTGGAGTCCTGATAGTAAACAGGTGATTATCATATCGGATATTTGCTGTTTCTCTTATATATATGTACGATTTGTATTTCATTTCTATTCCCTTGATAATGGAATTTGATTGGTTTTAATCAATATTAACTCATGTGACTGTAAAGCTTAAAGTATCGATGAGAAAACGTGATTGATAAAATGCTTTCTATGCAGCTATGTTGATTAAATTTCTTAGAAAGATACATGGAATTTTGGTGTGTTAGGCATTAGATTGAGTACAAGAATGGGAAAATTAAGAGAAGTTTGTTTCTGTTATTAATAGACTTTTTTTTTTTTAATTAGAAAACATATGGTTCAGTTTTTTTGCTCAAATAGGTTCCATGTTTCACAAAATTCAGGTACTTACGGTTTCTGCTGACAAGTCCGCAAAGATATGGGAAATTTATGAAAAGGGCAATGGGAATGTGATAAAAACATTGGTATGTCCTTCTTCAGGTGGAGTGGATGACATGCTGGTTGCTTGTCTTTGGCTAAATGATCATCTTGTTATTGTTTCCCTTGGTGGCATAATTCACTTGTTTTCTGCTAGTGATCTTGATAAACCCCCAGTACGCTTATCTGGACACATGAAAAATATCAACGCATTAACTGTAATCCAAAGTGACCCAAAGGTTATTCTAACGAGCAGCTACGATGGACTCATTGTTAAATGGATTCAAGGTCATGGATACAGTGGCAGAATAGAAGGGAGACATAATGCTCAAGTGAAATGTTTAGCTGCTGTTGAACAAGAGATTATTACTGCTGGATTTGACAATAAGGTAAGTTAACCATAGAACAGTTATAATTCAAGTTGAATCTAATTGATCGAATAAATAAGATAGTTCCTATTGTTCCCTTACATGTAAAATTGTACTTTGTTAACATAATTTCGCCTTCATTTGGATTAGTTTTTAGACATCAAACACTTTCCTTCATAATCTATAATGTGATTATATTCAAAATGCAGTGTCCTTATTTTATTACTAAATTTATTTCAGGTTCGCAGACTTCCTCTAAATGGGGATGAATGTGGAACAGCAGAGGATGTTGACATCGGCGCTCAGCCTATGGATGTGAATTTTGCTATTGATTCTCCTGGAGTGGCTTTGGTTTCAACTGATTCAGGAGTTGCATTGCTTAAAGGTTTGAAAGTAGTGTCAAACATCAACCTTGGATTCACTGTTTCAGCATCTGCAATTTCACCTGATGGAAGTGAAGCAATTGTGGGTGGCCAAGATGGGAAGTTGCACATATATTCTCTCTCTGGTGATGCTATTGATGAGAAAGCGGTGCTTGAGAAACACAGAGGTGCAATCAGCGTAATACGGTATTCCCCAGATGTCTCCATGTTTGCTTCAGCTGATCTTAATCGTGAAGCTGTTGTTTGGGATCGTGCCTCGAAGGAGGTATGCTGAACTCATGGAAGTTTATTAGTTGCACTTGGTTTTCAAATATCCTTAACAATGTACATCTCTCCAAATTTACCCCTAATATTTATGCTCTTGCTCGTTAATCATCATATATAGCTTTGAAATAAACAAGCATAGAGAGGAGTTTTTTGAGCTGTCTCTTTGTGTATCACAATAGAATGTAACAAAAATACATGGTACCATCCTCTCTACTGTGCATGATAAAAACCACTGTGTTTTTTAATTGACGGAAATATTCTAGCATTTTAACTTCTTGGAGATTGAATTTGTCATCTGATACTTTATTAAGCAACCAAATAATTTGGAAAAGTATATCTGCAGGTTAAGCTTAATAACATGTTGTACCACACCGCTCGTATAAACTGCCTTGCGTGGTCTCCTAATAGTTCTATGGTTGCGACTGGGTCATTAGACACCTCTGTCATAATATATGAAGTTGGAAAGCCTGCTTCTAACCGGATAACTATAAAAGGAGCTCACTTGGGTGGGGTTTATGGCTTGGCATTTACTGATGATTGCACTGTGGCCAGCTCAGGGGAGGATGCCTTTGTTCGTCTGTGGAGGTTAGCTCCACAATAAGACTACCCACAAATGCTATATATGCAGGTAACTGCGCTCAAAATCCAGAGGGTCAAATATTTTCTGTGTTCTGTTCTGTGCAATGTCAATATAAATATCATCAACATCATGAAATCTTTGCTATCCATTTTGACATCAAATAAAATTAAGACAGGTTAAATCCGTTACCACATGTTCTATATCATCTGTTATAACCAGAGACCATGTTGAAATATATACTTTTTCTTTTAAGGTATCAACTTTCGATAGAGTCATAGAGCAATAGTGCTTACCAGAGAAATATTGAAAGCTCTGATTGCAGGTAATGGGTATAGTTAGTATGGAAATGATGAAGTTAGCGTGGTTCAGTAGCTATCACTCAATCTTTCTCTCTATACTTGTTTTGCCACAAACAATGATACTTTTCCCTTTTATTCAGTTTTTATTCTTATTTTTAAAATTTGTTGTTACAAAAATCAATTTAGTGAGTATTGTTTGTACCTTCACTGTTGTTCTTCAGTTTTGGATAGTGAAAATTTGTTTTAATTAAGATGGGAGATGTTTGTTGTATACTAAATGAGTGAATGAGCATAGCGATTCTTTAAAATGTCTGCATTTTGTTTATTTGGGAACCTAAAAACTGAGAGATAATGGCAAAAATAACTCAACTATACCACAAACAAAGACTGCTTGTAATGGCAAAAATACTACTGGGGAAGTTCTCATTATTAAGTGATAAAATTAGCTAACATTTTTGAAGGGGCGGTGATTTTATTGTCCTTCAAGGGATTATACTTACATAAAAGTGTTTTCATCTTTGGTTTCTAATTTTGCATCCCCCGCCCAAACCCACTTTTAGTACACTTTGAATTTCTGATATAGTTAAGTTAGGCACCCATATTTATGATTCATATCCACCTTTGACCATTCTTCCCTGTACCTTTATTTTATCTCAGTAAATTGTAAGGTTAAAGGTTCTCATTTATTGGAAGTTGGTGGGTAGTATACAATCATAAACATGAAAAACCCTTTTACCTTTCTTTAAAGGTGCGTTGGGCAGCACAATTAGGTTTTTCTTTTTGCCTTTAGTCACTTCTCTGCCGGTACTTCGCCATACCAGCATTTCATAGTGCTCACACAACAAGTTTTGCGGTAAAGCTCAAATCAACCATTCATCCAAGAACACCCTTTCTCTATTGCTTTGCTACTCTTGAGCTTTTTACTTTGACAACATCATTGATTCCAGACACTTTTCTTTTCTTTCCACTTCTTTACAAAGTGACAAATGCTTCAAGTCTTTGCTTGCTTTTGTGGGTACGATTTTTATACACATGTACAAATAAGTCAAATACTAAGTCTAGTCACATGGATCCACCCTTTGAACTTTTTCTGGTTTCCTTTATGAATCCTATGCTAGAAAATAATTGTCATTTTTAAATAGGTGTAGCTAGCATGTATTGTTCACAAAATAGATGTTAACTATGCTCTGCTCCATTTGTTGCCCACCCTTTCTAATAGATCTTGTCCTTACAGCAAGCATATGGTCAATGGAATTTCTGGTGAAGCTACCATACCAATATCAGGGTGACATTAAAAATCTGAGAAGGAATATTGATGTTGGATTTATATTAATAGGTTAGACAAGCTAACTGGACTCCTTACCCTAAGGAACTATAAACCACAAAACTTTATCGAATATGAGATATAGAGGTAAATATTTAAAATACCAAATGGTATTTATCTGTCTTTATAATAATAATAATAATAATAATATGATTATTTATTTCCTTAACTTTTTTTTTGGGTCTCATTCCTAAGAATTTGCTGATGCAAACAATATGTTTCAGCCATATCAAGTCCATAAAAACTTTAGGATCCATTGGTGCTTTCTCTTGAAAACAACTCTGCTTGCTGGAATGCATTTTATTTACACCATTTTTATTGGAATTTCTCCACATCATTGCTTGGAGTGGTGCCTCGTTTCCTAATTTAATTTGGGATTACTACTCAGGACTTAATTTTAAGAATAAATTATGATACATATAAATTTTTTTTTGGTGAATGATACATTAATAATTTTTCGTTATTAAGTTTTGTATCAATATTCAATAATAATAGAATGATAATTTTTATACCAACAATAGTAGAATTATCTTCTAAGTTATGTGGATTGTGATTTAAAATCTCGATTAAGACAATTATTTTTCCTCGTGTTATTCTTACCCACTATATATATTTATTCATAACATTTTCCGAGTAAATTATTCAACTTGCCTTCAAATGGGGAGTAGCATTATCTTATATGAGGCATCTAAATTGAAGATGGGAATAGAATTTGGATAAATATCAGACATGCTTTTTGTTTATCTAATTTAACTTAACTAAGCACCAAACCAATCGCTTTGGAGTCTGAAATGATGTTTGTGGTCCTGTCGGTGAAGCCATTACAGACATTCATGCACGTAAGGAACACGTGCAAACTCAACCAACATGTACACACCCGCACCCGCACCCCCACCCGCGCAAATAAATACACTTCGCTTAATAGCACTAACATATGGTTGAGAGATTCATTTTCAACCCACCACTCTATCTCTGCACAGTGTCATCATGTCTCTGTAAAAGAACAGTGGCCAATGTCACCTTGTCTGTTATGGTGAATAATTTAAAGACTTAAGCTCCAATGTTAAACCATGCTGCAAATCAAATTGTTTAACACCGTCAAACCTAAGATGCAATATTGTTTTGCTTTCTAATTATTCACTAGTAGCGTGGCTTCCAAATCAAGTCTATGTTGAAGCTAAGAAAAAACATGGAGACACAGTTGGACTAATAATAATGATAATATAATTAAAAAAAAAGGGAGAAAAACATCATCCTAACAACTACACAATACACTGACAAGATTCACTGAGCCATCCCATCTCCAACTACAATCCAACCTTTTTCCTCCTCCAGGACATAATACACCAGACAATACTGTCAAGGCCATACTAACCCCACTAAAAAACATACTTTTTTTTTCCAAGTCAAAGCAGAATACCCATTTCCTTTTTCTCCTTTTTTACATTATTGAACAGCTGCTTGTGTATTCATCACTGAACATGTGGGTTGCTGCTGCAGAGTTAACACCATTGTAATTGGGTTGTTGATCAGTGTAAGGATGAGGGACAGGGCTATAGTTGTAGTAATAGCCAGTAGCAGGTGGAATAAAAGGTGACCTATGATACATCATCTGAGGTTGTTGCTGTTGATGACTATGCATGGCATTCCTGTTTTGCATATTCATCATCATGGATGCTGATGCTGCTGGATGATTGTATCCATTCATGTTCATTAGCATAGTGGATGGATAATGAGCTGTTGTATTTCCACCAGCAGGGAAACCTCCTGCTGCTGATGATCCTTGATACCCAATATTGGATTGGACTTGCTGATATCCTCCTCCTATACCATTGGGATTGCTTCCTCCTAAAGCAGCAGAATTAGCAATATTATTACCTCCATTTCCATGAAAACCAGCAAGATTCATCATTGTTGCAATGTCGTTTCCCCTTTTGCCTTCCCCAGCATTTATGTTCCCACCTCCTAACTGGGCATTGTTCATTTTCAAAGCTGCCATTGCCTTTTGATCTATTCCACCAGCTGAATTAATCTTCATACCCATATTCTGATTTGGGTTCCCTTTCTTTTGAGCATTCCCATTTACAACATTGTTCATCTTATTCCCCCCATGGTTGGCAGCTGCTGCAATGGCTGCAATATTTTTCTTGGCATTGTTTGCATCCATTTGCTGCCTGAGAAGTCCCAATTGACTTGAACGAAGAAACCTGAGCTCATCTTCATCTTCATCTTCATCATCATCAAAATAGTCATCATCTTCTTCAGAGCTAAAGGCAGGGAACTTTTGCTGGTTCTTTAGAGCTTCATGGCCTTTTTTGTTCTTGTCATCTGTTATACAATTGTTGTTCTTTTGCTTTTGGTTTCGGTTGTCAGACTTTTGGGACCAAATCTCAGCATGTTTACCAGCTTTGACTAATTTCTTAATCAAAGTTGCATAATCTACACTTCCTGATACTGTTACCTTCTGTTGATCTGCATCTATGTTTACTTGGTAAACACCTGTAACAAATTATTTTCAAGATTTTATACGAGCGGCCATTTACAAATAGTTTAAAGGCAAAACAAATACTGGGCAAATATATATTTCCCCAAAATTTGAAGTCATCTTATCCTACAAGTATCTAAAAAATATATGGTCAAACTAAACAGATTTATCATATCTCTCATATGCGGACAGCATTAGTCAATACAAAGAATCATCATTATATGTTGACTAATTTTGTTCCTTTCAACCAGAAAACAGGTAATTAAGAAGATTTAAACGACAATTGAAACGGAATCATATATATCCCCCGACAAGAACAAATTAACAACGTTTTTGCTTGAGGACAGATATTTCAGAGGAAAAGAAAAACAATTTCGAGTTCTTAAAAACCTCAGTTAAGTGTTGTGATTTTCAAGAACTGCATTACATTGTCCTTCAAATTTTAAGCAGCACACACTAGAAATTAAGAAAGCAAAATGAAAAGTATAAGAAAGTAAGCACCTTCAATCCTCTGAAGAAGTTTCTTCACCTTCTGCTTACACCCATCACAATGTATGTTCACCTTAAGAACACAAGTCTGCAAATAATTTCTTTAAAATATATTAAAAAAATAGATGAAGAATAAACAGGGAAACAAGAAAATGATTCTAGAGGAAAAGAACACCAGCAAACTTTGCTAGAGATATCTTTAAAAGAACAACAATTATAATAATGAAAGAGCATAGTTGAAAAAAAATGAACCAAAAAGAGACAGAAAGAATGTGATTAAGAGAGAGAGAAAGAGAAACCTGGATCTTGAGAAGCTTAAAGTCTTCTTTAGTCATTTCTCCAGTGATAGCTTGTATAGAATGAAAGAGTCGCACTCAAGACAGGAAAGAGGAGGCAAAAGAAAAATAAGAGAGGGTGGCAAACTAAAAAGGGGAGAGTGGATTAGCATGTGATGAGTTTCTTGTTATACATCTAAACAATAGGGAGCATATAGATTCTTTTTTTTTTTAATAAAGAAAAAAGAAAAAATAAGCTTCGCCTATTCTCTGAGTTATCTCAAAAGCAACCAAAACAAAAGCACATAGGTGTTTTTAGCTTGGAACTCTTTTTAAATTAGGAAAAAGAAAGCATACAATAAACAAACAGGAACAGGAAGACAGACCCAATGCCTGGACAAAGAAAGAGAAAAAGAGGGAATGAAAAAGTCAGAATTTTTTAAAGTGGGGGGAGAGAGTAAAAAGAGGGGAAGAAAGAGAGAGGAGGTTTCCTAGTGTTGGGTGGTGTTTGGTTTCTGAAAATTTCTGTTGCACAAATCGCTCTGAAATCTGAAATGATGTGATTTAACGTTATATACTGAGTAGAGAGAAACAATAAAAGAAGAACAGCGACTTGACAGGCCGACTTCTATCCCTCTTCTCACTCACTCTATTCTACTCTATAATTAATCAGTAATTACTATAGCTACTTCCTTCCCTCTTTCTTCATGCTTCTCGTTAAAATCACTCTCTCAAAATTACAACTTTTTTACCTTTTATTTAATAGTATTGAAATTGATAGAGTCAGTTTCTTGGTTATTGGGCCCAACGGGCTTTCCTTTCCATGCTAGAATTAACTTCTTTTCTTTTTTGAGATTTTATTTAACAATACTATGCACCGGTTTAATGCGTAAGGATTAACTCTTAACAATTCCATCTGATTAAAAACTCGAGCATCTATCTATATGAAAAATATTACTTTTTAATCAATAATTAAATTTTGATATTTTAAAATGAAAAAGAAAAACATAAAAGTGAATTTAGTTTGAAAAATAGGGAGGCAAGCTAAATGCCTGAATGAAAGGAGTTCAATTAAAGCCCAGTACGACGATTTTTGAAAAACCCCGTGACTGTCGGGGCCCCCGACAAATAAAATAGCGTTTCAGTCAGTTGCCCCCCCACAAAATTGTTCTTTCGTTTCTTTAGCACCTCTTATTTTCTTACAATTTGCAAACTTTCCCATATACTTTTTCCTTTATATATCTAATTACCCTCCTGGTGTTTTTTTTTACTATTGCTTTGTGAGCAACATTATTTCTAAAAGAAATTTTAAAATTTATATTTAATTGAAAATTGTTATTCTCAAAATGTGTTTCGCGATTAATCTATTTTGGAAAACAACGTTTTATTTAATTTCTATGTGAAATCAACGTTGAAGTGTTTTTCTGGTTAAAATTTTATTATTTTCTTAATAATTTGAATTCTAATTTTATGATTTTTTTAATTTAATTTTTTTTATTTTTAAGTAAAAATTAGATGTTAATATATTATTAATAGCCAAATATATAAACTTACACAAAAATGTTCGTTTGCTTATTTTAATTTTGAACCTATTATATATATTAAGTTATAAAAATGTAACATTCACATCCCAATGTCAATAGGTGATAAGTGTAATTAATTAAGCAAACAATGAAATACATGCAAAAAATCTTTTTTGTTACTCTGCCATGTATTTTATAGGAATGTGAATATTATTTTATTTTATTATTTAAAAAGGTGTAAATATTATTTTTAAATAATTTTAAAAAAGTTTTTTTTATGTATTATTATTACTATTTGAGAAATTGGTAACAATATAAAAATGAAAATGAGTTGAAAGGTTCGGTGGGTGCAAAAGGATATAAAGGATGTGAACTTTTGGGACTTGATCATAGTTTGAGGCAGTAGCCAAGTCCTTTCAGAAAAAAAAAAAAAAAAAAAAAAAAAAAAAGAAGGCAGTTACTAAGTAACTAAAACCAAAACAAAAAATGAAAAGGTCTACTTTTAAAACTTTTTTTTGGGACACATTTCCCAAAAATCCTACCTGTTATTTTAACCTTTTCTATACAAATAATATATTTTTCACATTATGGGCTGAATATGTGCCATATTTGTGACATTCGGAACCCTAAAATGGAGTTAATTATGAGAAAAATGTGATTTTTTTTTTAAAATTCATAAAATAGCGTTTGTAAAAAATAAGTACAATTTGTACATATACTCAATATTTTATATTATTTATAAACTAATTCAATTATATAGTAATATATATACGTAAACTCAATTTAAATTTTCTTAAAAAATTCTCAATATTTTAGAATTCACCCAATAAATTAATGGATTTTGATTGCATTGAATTTGAATCCACCTATAAAAGAGTGGATTATGTGCAAAAATATTTCTACCTAAAATAAGAGATTAGTAAATAAGAGATTTAATTGCATTGAAAATGATGAAAAATTTTAATAAAAAATCTATTGAATCTTCGTTACTAATTTTAAAACAACAAATTATATAAAATTCTTATGAAATTTAATAAATTATAATTTTTTTTTTAAAATTAACAATTTACTTTATATGTCATGTCTGTTAATTTAAGTTACGGTTAATACGTGTGTTTTGCGACCGGACGCATCGGATTGATAAAAAACTATATACGTGCCCGACCGGAATAGAGCCGATTGAACCAAAGTCTAAATTGGGACTAAGAATAAGTAAGAAATTTAATTTTAAATATTTAACGCTGAAATTTTTACTAAAATCGATAAAAATGACATACAGCTGTAAAATACACGATTTTTGCACTGTTAGTGAATCGCGAACGGAGTATACCTTGACGTAAAAAATATTGAAGCAGACTCGCAGGTACAGTTCGGTGTCAAAATTCAAATGTTTAGGGCACCAAATTAAAGAGATAAAATTTAATATACAGTACCGTAAAAATATCCAGAAAAATACGATTTTTGTTCTGGTACTCCGATTGTGAAACCGAAAATACCGAAATGTAGATAAAATTAATTTATGAACAATGGTATATTTAATTATTGAATATTAATTTATTTCGAGCTTAGAATTAAGGAATTTAACAGACATAGATAAAATAAATTAAGAAAATAAAATAATAATAATAATAATAATAATAATAATAATAATAATAATAATAATAATAATAATAATAAAGAATGAAATTCAGCAATAAGGCCATAAAAAAGAATAGATGGATGACATATGATGAAAAAGCCCTCGATCACTATCATCTTAAGAAGATCACCATTATGTTAATTTAACTAATTCAAAATTTTACCTAAAGGATGTTGGCCAGCCATCTTTAGGCTTTCTACCTCAAAAACATAACTTAAATTTTATCTAGAGTCTTCTTCCCACATGTCTATCATCTCTACCGTTTATTTCTTCTTCTCTTTCCTCCCATCTTTCTTCTTTTTCCTCATTTCATTTTCACTTTTATCTCTTTCTCTCTTTATCAACAAACCAAAATACTCATTTCTCTTTCTTTCAATTTTACATTTGTACCTGTACCAACCTCTTCAAATTTTCATGGATATCTTGGCAACTTTTTCTTCCAAACATCATCTACAAGCAAGATTAAGGAGATGAAGTAATAGTAACTCTTTCATGCAAGTTTGAAGAGGCTGAGACCTCAAATAGAGAAAGGTTTGGGGTCGGTTTCAAGTAAGAAAAAAAAATATAATAAGATGAAGAGAAGATAAGATAAGTAGCCAAAGAAAGGGAGAAGTGAGAGGCTCAGATTTGGAAGTTGTTCTTCAAGGTGAAAACTTTATTTTAGTTTTGCTTTGATTATTCCCATGTACCCAAGAGCTTAAGCTCTCTAATCTTATGTTGTACCAATTAATTTTGTTTCTTTTCTTAAACTCTAATCTCTATTGTATTTGTTGTTATGGGTATATTTGTGGTTTTTTATTAAAGGGATTATGGTATTGGCCGAGAACCATAGAGAAGGGTTTAGGGTGAAGTTTTATGTAAATCAAGATTAAGGAAGGGTTGTTGGTATATTTTGGGTTGTTTAAGTTTTAGTTTGTTTTGGCTGAGAATGAGCAATGATTGATTAGTGTTAATTAAATGAAGTGATTAAAATCAATGTTGGCCAAAAATAAAGAAAAAAAAAAGGTTGAAACTTAATTAAATTAATTAAGGTAATGAATAAAATGAGTAAGTTAAATAACTAGTGAAATGAAAAGTAATTAAAATGGTAGTTGGATTAAATAGATTTAATGGAATAAAGTTTGGAAACCAAATGAGTAAATTAAATAATGAGTTAGTATATTTCAGGAAATATAAAAAATTTAAACACGTAAATTAATGTGAGCGATGTTGGATTAAATTTAAAAAATGAATAGATTTTCGTTATTAGAAGAAGTATTATACTTCTAAATATTTGACAGTTAAATATAATTTTATTAGGCGCACATATTTGACACAAGCGTCAATGTCGAATAAAGGAAAAAAGTCTGCAGACGCGGCAAAACGATAAATTAGATTTATGCAATTACTTATAGTATTGACCATTAATAAATGAACTTGATTTATTTTATATGATATTTTGAATGAAAAATAACTGATAATGAAATATAGTTTCGTATAATATTAATAAAAATTGATATATTTTGGTCCACGAATTAAACTAGACTTGGCTCAGGAATTTGTTGGCATGCCAATAGGGTAGAAACTCTATGGCATGTGGTTATCTTGGTCATGAGTGGTATTGATTGATCATGTGGTTATCTTGAATCAGATTTGAGATTATTATTTAGCTCTGCTCCTGTGGTTATCTTGAATCAGCTGTGGAGTTTTGATTTGACCCCGGTTCTGTGAATATCTTGGACCCTAATTTTTCGTTGATTGACAGTACCCCTCGTTTTCTTAAGATTGGGTCTATGGCGTCTTAATATATGGGTTTGACAAAAGTTTTTATTTAATAAATAGATGTAGTGTTATATTTTAATTATATGCTTATGATATAGCACATGAATAAATTTATATTCCAAAAAGTTTTGCTATTACATCTATTTACCGAAAATGTTTATGCTAGTTTACTTATATAAATATAAATGTTATTAAAGATATTGTCTTAACCAAAAAGAACTTCAATGATTTTCAATATATATATATATATATATATATATATATATATATATATATATATATATATATATATATATTTCTTCAAAATGATAATTATTATAAGTTTTTGCACTACTAAGCTAAAACTCAGTGCGAGCGATAGTTTATTTTTCCTCTTGCACAAGTATAAGGACGAGGGTTAAGAACGGTGAGTTATCTGAGAGTGCCGCCAATCCAGTGAACCCTACACATGGAACAGAGCAGCAGTGGCAGCCACCCAAATAGGATTATTTTGTTTTTGTAACTATATATATATGTAACATATATATTGATATATGCACAGGTATAAGAAATGATATATATACAGGTTTGTCTATATAGGTAGTTGGTGATATTATCTTACCTGACTGTGATGTAGGAGGATAAGGAGATGTCATATTTAGTGGTATCAGAGCACGATTTAGGCAGTTTTAGGACATGAGTCGGGTAGAATTAAGAAAATGCATGTACATGCATATGCATTGGTTTTAAATATTTTATAAGCTTACATTACTATTGCGGTTGTTCCTAATGTGGATAACTGTTCTAAATTTTAGGGTGAATGAACGTCGAGAGTGCAACAATCGAGGGACAAAATCCATGATTTAAATAAGCTATTTAGTATAGATTCTTTGTATTGTTCCCCACAACAACAGGTAGTTAGGGGTAGTACATTTTCTGTTGGACAAGATAGATAAGCCTCACATGCAGGACGAGATAAAGAGAGATTGCTTGAGGACATGGTTGAAATTCTGCAAAGATCAGCCAGACCTACTATTATAGAGTTAAGGTTTGACAAACTCTACAAATTGGGAGCCACTGACTTTTTTGGTTGTAAAGAGGATGATCCCGAGGCAGCAGAATATTGGCTCGAAAGGATTGAGTGAGTGTTTGAGGATATGAACTACACCATAGAGCATAAATATATATATGCAATGTCTTTTGTTATAGGAAGAGGCATAAGATTGGTGGATGACAGTAAAAAAAAAGGCCCCAAACCCCAGTTCCTCCCATTTAGGACTTTTTCTTGAAGCAGTTCAAAGAGAAATATATTCCTAGAGAGTATTCAGATATGAAGGAGCAAGAGTTTTTAAACCCGAGGTAAAATAACTTGACAGTGAGCGAGTATAAAAAGGGGTACAGTCGACTTAGCAAATATACAGAGGGGATTATTAAATATGAGATTAACATGTGTTGACGATTTGAGAGAGGGCTTAGGGCACCTATCAAAGGTAGAGTAGTTGCATCTTGAATTGAGGATTTCACCAGTTTGGTGAGAGCTACTAAGAGTGGAAAAAAAGATGATGCATATTTATATTTATCATGATATCATATTTATATGGATGTCATATTTATATTTATCATGATAACATGTTAATATAACATTATTATACCAGATATTTCAAGTTCCTTACTTGTTGTGGCCATAAATTGACTACCTAGACTTAGTACTAGGGAGACACGATGGGTATCCGTATGAATAAGACATTTATTTGTATGTAGATGTCAAGCATCTGTATAACCGTATGTTCTGACTGAGTCGGATGTAATTATATATTCCAGCAAAACATGATAATCCGTATGACCCTATTGGCATGCCAACATGTCTACCCTATTCTAGTCCAGGTTCATTTATAGGCTAACATAGCATACAGTTGTACATGTTATCTCACACATAATATCATCGTGAACATTCAACCAATACAAAATATATACTAATCATACACCTTATGTATACCCACCATATATCTTATATATACTCATCATATACCTCATATATATCCATCATATACCTCATATATACTTACTGTATACCTTATATATACTCACTGTATACCTTATATATATCTACCGTATACCTTATATATACCCATATATATACTATATAGATATATACTCATGTACTATGTAACATTTATATAAAACAATCACATCAATAAAACAAACAAATTCCATATTTTACATTAATTTACCACCATATTAGCATTCACAATATCATATTAATTATTATTTAATGGTAGTCATATTATATGTCATATGTTATCAATTGCTATAATAATAATAATAATAATAATAATAATAATAATAATAATAATAATAATAATAATAATAATTATTATTATTATTATTATTATTATTATTATTATTATTATTATTATTATTATTATTATTATTATAAAGCTTGTACAAAACTGTTTATGTCCTTTTCTGATTTATCGGGTTCTTGCTCTTATATACTATTGGCGCCGACTTTGTCGCTGTGTCTGATAATAATTAAATTTATAATTACTTATTTTCGTCAATAAATATTTATATTTATTTTAAAAATTAAATATCATAATAAAATTTTCCGATTCTCACACATACATTTAATACGTAATTCACCATTTTCAGTCGTCTAATTCTTATTGTAGTGCGACTACTTATTTCTTAATAATATATCATTTTTTCTCATCCATTTTGCCATATTTTTCTAGACTTAATCCATTATCCAACTATTCTTCTTTAAAAATTCTATTTAATTAAATTTTCTTATTTTCCTTCTCCACAATTTCCCTCAATAAATTTTTTCCCCTTCTTAATAATTATTATTTATATATTTATTTTCCAATTTTTTCCACTCAAAAATTTTCATTAATTTATCAATTTTCTAAAATTCCCCAAATAAATTCCTATAATTATTTCAATCCATATTCTTTAATTTTCAACTACCAATTTTATATAATTAAGTCCAAATATTCAAGAATTCGGCCAGACTTTGAAAATTTTCTAAAATTTATTTCTTCACTCCAAAAATTATTTCACACCTGTAAATATCCCAAATAACTCCAATTTCATCAAATTAAGCTATCGTTCATCCAATTTCTTCATCCAAATTTTTTGACATAATTATGAAAAATTTCACAAAAATTTCACAAAAATTCCTAAAAATTAATTTTACCCATTTCTCATCACTTTTCATCAATTTTCCACTAGATCCATCATCCTCCAACATTGTTATTCTCATTTCATATTTTTATCTATTTTTTTCTTAACTAAACTTTTTCACTAAATTAATTTTCATCACCCAAAAACTTCAATTACTACTCCAAACAACCATCAAATCCAACATAAATCCATATAAATTTGAAAGAAAAGTGAATAAAAATTTATCTCAAATTTTTCTTGAAAATTTTGGCCAAAAAAAGATTTTTTTCTCCAATTTTTCTTTATTTTTTCACCCACAAATTAATTTTCCTTGCTCCAAATACTTGATTATTGGTAATCTTGTGAACTTAAAGTGGAGGAAGAGCTTAATCAAGCTCTCATGGTGCACAGCCAAAGAAGAAGAAGAGAGAGAGAGATTTTTTTTTTTTGTGATTTTTATGAAAATTTTTCTAGATAAATGGAGATATTTTAGCAAATTGTCTTTATATATCTTGATTAATTCCTTCATCTTCCCTACTATTGGCTAACTAACATTTAATTAGGAGCTTAAGTTGACAAATGGTCCACTTGCATCTTAGTTTAATTTGACTTTAATCAAAACTTTCAATAATCACATAATTTCTTCCAATTAATTCATAATTAAATTTAATTCTTCAAAATCCAACATCTAAACAATTTAATTCCATAAAATTAAATATATAAAAAATTATAAAATAATTTTCTTTTCAAAACGGTATTTTCAGTAGTATGAAATGACATCCGGTGCGAAATTTGTATTTTTATAGTTTATTCATTTTTCTTAATTCGGTCTGAAAAAATTTATTCGTCGTTCGATTTCTAAATTATTAGTGTTAAAAATATTATAATTCAATTACTATTACATTGATACCTTTATGATAATAAACATATGTTTCTAACTTTCAGTCAAAAAATTATATCGTAAATCTGCATCGGGTACTGTATTTCTGCAATTTGGAACCTTTAACTTCAAAAATTTTCCGCATAACTTCACCAATAACCTTAAAATATTATTCTTTATAATTTAGTGTGCTTAAATTATATTTTTTCATCAGGAAAAAACTATGTATTTTCTGCTCAGTATATCACATCATTTACGTATCAATCACGTAATCGCAATAATTTGCCCTTATTCTCTAGTATTCATACTGCTTATAACACTTTCAATTTAAATTATTATATTTATACATATATGATCATATTTAAATCCGGATAATAACACTCTTATACTGGTCAACTCTCATTAACTTAACTGTACCGGTCACGGAGCGCACCCACTATATAATCGTTGGTCGTGACAGGGAGAGACCTGACTATTCTGTAAAATCTGATGGCAGTGTGCATTTTAAAGGCATATTATATGCACCTAATAAGACAGAGTTGAAACAAGAGGTACTAAAAGAAACACACGAATCAATCTATTGTATGCACCCAAACAATAATAAAATATACCAGAATTTGAAAGCATTTTATTTGTGGCCTGGTATGATGAAGGGCATCACATAATTTACTACCAAATGTTTGACCTGCCAGCAAGTGAAAGCAGAACATCAATTACCTTCAGGACTACGACAAATCTTTATACCATAATGGAAGCGGGAAAGAGTTACAATAGACTTTTTGTCCGACTTACCACTGATCCAGAGTAAACATGATGCTGTGTGGGTAATTATGGATAGATTGACCAAATCAACACACTACGGATGAATTATTCTCTAAGCAGGTTAGTAGAATTATACGTGCATGAGATAGTTCAACTCCATGGTGTGCCAATGTCTATCATTTATGACAAAAAGTTTCACTATTACATCAATTTATTGAAAATATTTATATCAATTTACTTATATAAACATAAATATTATTAAAAATATTGTCTTATGCAAAAAGAGTTGTAATAATTTTCATATATATATATATATATATATATATATATATATATTTTGTCAAAATGATCATTATTATAATTTTTTGCATCACTGAGCTAAAACTCAGCTCAATAGTTTATTTTTCTTTTCGCGCCGGTATCAAGATGATGGTTAAGAGCGGCGAGTTATCTGAGAGTGCCACCATTCTAGTGAGCCATACACATGGAACAAAGCAGCAGTGACAACCACTCAGATAAAGTTGATTTATTTTTGTAACCACATATATATGTATATAAGAAGTCTATAAATATTTATGACCTATTAGGGTTGTATAAAATGTTTGTATAAATGTAAATATGTAAATTAAATATTTTTCTATGCATATATGAGACATGAATATGTAGTATTACATAAAAAATTGGAAGTAGAGATGAGTATATATATATTCATTTTTTACATGAATTTATGTGTATGTATATATGTATTATGGATGATATATATATTTTGAGATATATGCACAAATGTACTTGATAAAAATTATATGTGAATATATATATGTAGCATATATATTGATATATGCACAGGTATAAGAAATGATATATATATATATATATATATATATATATATATATATATATATATATATATATATATATATACATGTTTATTTATACAGTTAGTTAATGACATAATCTTACCTGAATGTGACGTAGGAGAGTAAGAGAGTGTCACATTATGTTATTTAATAAAAATATTGTTTGATATAACAATTAGGAATAATGTAATTTGAATGTACTGATTACTCTGCTGTTACAGTTGTTAATAACGAAAAAAACTCTAAATTTTTATAAAAAATCATTAGAGTATAAATGAAATTATAAAAAATTCACAAAAAAAAATTTAAATATAGAAAAATTTATAGTATATTGCACTATAATATTTAAAATTTTTATAGTATCAAATGTATAGACATTATTTTAAATAATATAAGAAAACTTTTAATTTTTTTAAAGTTTATTTTTAATTATAATTTATTAAAATTTTATATATATATTTTTTTATAATTTGGTATATTTTAAAACATTACCTACCGAGATGTAATTATTTTCTAAAAAAACACTATTTTATAAATTTAAAAAAAAAATATTCCCCTAAAATGCCCCAATTCAAAGCACTCTTTTTGGTTTTCTTTTCATTTTCACTGAAGGCAGAACGCAATCACACAAAGGTTAAAGACAAAAAGAAAAAAAAAAATTATTTATAGGGTCTAAAAATATAAAACTAGGGAGGGGTGAAAAGAGGACTGTGTTGGGTTTGGGTCCATCATTACTATCTGCAGAAAATTTCTCTGCATGCTGTCTTTGAAAACAAAACTTTTTCTTTTTTTTTTTTTTTTCTTTCAAAAAGCGTTTTATTATTATTTTTATTATGCTTTGCTTCTGTATCAAGTCTCTGATATTTTTTGGTAATTTAATATAACTTTTTAATTTATTTATGAACATTTGCTTAGCATCATCATGAATAATTACCTTAACTGCCACTGACTTTTTATCTAAAAAAAATCCCAATTCCCAAAAAGAGGAAAATTCTCTGAGGAAAATCAAAGGAGATGCGTATGGTACAATTTGGTTGATATCAAATGATGTGATTTATTTATTGTTGAACATAAGATATCAGATGATCTGATATAAGAGATGCGGTTTTATGGTAGTGCCACAGTCCTGGTTTTAAATAATGGTAAGACCAACGTTTAAATTTTAAAAAAAATTAATTAACAAAAAAAAAATTAATATATGACATATTATCTTAATTATTATATTAATAATTTATAAAATTCTAACAAATTTATATTCAAAACTTAAATTAATAATAATTAAAATTTTTTAATTTTTTAGATCGCTATTTAAACGATACAATAATATTTTATTATTATTATTTTAATTATTATATATTTATCGATTTCATTTTGTGTCGAAATTCTAAAAAATAAATTCCCGGATTTATCATCATATTATATATGCTGGGACGTGAGAGTGGCCTTTTTATTAAGTTGGACTAAATAAGGTGATTGTATATTTTTTTCTAAAAAACAAAAACAAGATCTAGTGGGATAGGGCCTTTTTTTATCTAAAAAAATATACAATCATCATATTAAGAAAAAGGCCTTTTTATGCCCTATCCCACTGGATTTTGTTTTTGTTTTTAGTTATTTAGTCCAACTTAATATTTTTATTCTAAAACAACCCTTTTCAAAACTATATTTTTCAAGAATCTAAATTCTATTTATACGTTTTTTTTTCATTTAAAGATAAAAAATCAAAATTACAAATTATTAGGTAAGAAAAGAGTGAAATTGAAAATTAAAAAGAGTAAAAATGTAAATAAGAAATTAAAAATATTATATATATATATGTATGTATAAAATATATATATATATAGGATGTAATTTCTTTTTTTATAAAATTATTGATTTTCTATAATTATTTTTAGTGTCTCCTATCCTATGCATCATGTATGATGTTGGTATTGTTAATATTGTTCTTCATTAATTCCAATATATAATACAAAAAAATAACCAAACTAAACAAATAGAAGACTTTGCTTACATACGTTTGTTGTCCTTGTTCCTTACTTCCTTGTTCTGCGGTAGCTGGTGGAATACTTGGCAGCATAAGCCACTGTCCTTTGATTACAATACTCATAACTTTGAGAAAATATTCCTCACCATAGCCTATCCATTTGACCTTTATCTTAGGAAAAAAGGAAATGTTTTTCAACTGAATTCATTTTGCATTGGATCCAATCTAATTCATAAGTGCAACAATATCTATATTTTTTTTTATATATTTTAAAAAATAAAATCATCAATTTAAATAAATAATACCCGATGTTTCATAAATACGAATTCATAATATAATTTGCACTTTTTTTCTTAGGAAGTAACTCAATTATCCTTTAATTTTAAGATGGTGGTTAAAACGAATGAATTAAAGAGATGATAAAGCATAGTAACAGAAAGTAATCCATCCCTTGCCTTTTTTTGTTGCTCTTCATATATGCTACCGTTGGGCTTGATGGAGAATGAAACGTGATAGAATCTGCGTAGCATGGGTAATATGCCTAATTTTTCAGCATTACTAGCTAGTTTATGGGACATTTATTTAACAAATCTAACGCTATTTTGCACAAATTCTTCCATATTATTATGTTTTTATTTTATTTTAATATGCGCATCTAAAATGAGGTTGCTGTATTAGTAATATTATTCTCGGTATTCATTACTCACTTCAATTGTCTAATTTAACTTTTTAACACCGATTAAAAGAAATAATTAGATTTCATCAATTTTATAAATTTCTTATTGCAATTTATTTCAATACTCTCTTATAAATGCTAAAAAAAAACCTGTGTAATTTTAATAAATGAGAATAAAATGGAAAAATATGTATTAAATACTCTCTTAATTTTAAAAATGGATACTTGAAGTGAAACAAAAATAATTCAAAATCAACATTTAAAATAAAACAGAAGAACAATAATATTGCTAGTAAAGTGTTTTTTTTTAAGTAAAATTTTTGTTATTAAGATAATTAATGAGCTTGAAACATTGAAACTTGAAAACAAATACAGCAACGTTTAAGCTTTAATTTTATACTAAATGGAGTTGACTATATAATTTTTTTTTCTCAAAATCTGTGTGTTAAAAATTAGGTCTGCATATT
This sequence comes from Triadica sebifera, assembly GCA_023653625.1. Lineage (NCBI taxonomy): Eukaryota > Viridiplantae > Streptophyta > Magnoliopsida > Malpighiales > Euphorbiaceae > Triadica > Triadica sebifera. The sequence continues at coordinate 9,861,970 of CM042911.1, read as the reverse complement.
ATAGTTATCATAATATGTTTTCATTATCTTCACTTCTTGATTCATTCATTTTTCTACGCAAAACCGTTTGACTAGCTTAATGATTACTTACTAATTAATTTGGAAAGAAGATGATTTGGTATGTCTTTAAAGATTCTTCAAAGATTTTCACCTTTAAATTTGAGTTTTTAAATTTAGTCAACTTTAATATATATGATATGGAAAAAATTTTACATCAAAAAGTTAAAAATTGAATGACCACTTTAAAATATCAATCAAACCATAATACAAGGAATTAAAATTATCTGCATATGTATACTTGCACTGCAAGTCAATATGAGAAAACGTCACATTCTTTTGCTTCTAAAATTTAAACATCTACTACTAATGGATACAACTATAATGTTCTCTTTAGAAATCCTTACCCAAAATTGTAAATTTATTTTTTGGTCAATCGACCAGGAGATAAAATTGCTAACAAAATAAGAATACAACTTTAGGGGTGTCCCTGTACAACAATCGAACTACTACCCAACTGCAAAAATTTAGAAATTACAAAGGAAATCAAAGAATTACAAAAAGAATCAGAACAACTAAGAACCACACTTCTACTAATAATTAGATGGAGAACCTTATTCACTTGGAGACTTTCTTTGCAAAAAATAAGTCTGTTCCTAGCTTGCCATAGGTAATAAACAGTGGCAGCCAAAGCAACTCTCCCACAACTTGCTAACTTTGATTTCCCCAGAGCATGCTTGCTAAACCAACTAACTACCCTTCTCCATCTATACTCAGTTCGGTTGATATTACAAGCAATACAAACTTGTTTCCAGATGGGGCAAATAAAGAATAGATGCTCAACATTTTCCACTTGTATATTGCAAAAGGCACACGTATTACAAGAAGTAACATTCCACTGCATCAACTTATTCCTGGTTCAAAGTTTATTCTTGATAGCCAACCAAAGAGTAAAGCTCTATTTAGGGACACAACACTTGTTCCAAACCAGCTTAGTCCAGAGCGATCTAGGGTACTGAATTTCTTCCATGCTCTTCCAAGCATTTTTGGAACCAATCCAAAGAATAAAGTTTATTCACCAAAGAATAAAGTCTCGTAAATAGAAACAAAATTACTTTTAATAAAGTTTCAAGCCTCCAAGGTGTCTTCATGAATAGGATCTGGTAAATTCCATCTATCGTTCCTCCATAGATCCTTTTATAGTAGCTCTCTTGGAGACTCCTGAGTCTTTAAGACTAATTGAATTAAATTTATTCACCAAAGATTCTCCATTAACCCAAGGATCAAACCAAAATGAAAAGTTTGAGTCCTGTCCAACATTGTATCTAACCAAAGGCTTCATCATGGGTCTAAGCTTTAACATGCATTGCCAAGCATAGCTGTATCACAAGTTTTGGTAATGCCCCATAAACTTAACTTTTCAAACATTTTTGTTGTAAATTAACAATTGAAATTTTCAGGCCAATCTGTTATGATTATGCAATTGAATAAATATGCTGCCGTTTCAAATACGTAGGGACATCTTTTATATGCATGGCCAATTTTTTTAGTAACCTGGCAAGTATGCATAGAAGAGGAAGAGATGAGAATTTCTAATACAGCCTACCTGCAAAATCCAAATGCAATGCTATTATTTATGGTTTTCAAAACAAAATTATTTGGGGATGGAAAATTCATGAAACTTATCTTTAAAAGTTATTCATATAGGTCCTTTTCAAAGCAAATATCAGGTTTAGTTCTGAAAGACGTGTCAAATGCCCAGATGGTTGGGTCCTTGTCTTGCCGTATCAATTATCAAATTCTAAATAAGATCAATATATATATATATATATATATATATATATATGTGATAATTTAAAAAAAGAAATTAAAAACTATTAGTATATAACGTATAATTTCAATATATATATATGTGTGTGATAATTTCAATTATTGAACTTTTATTCATATTTTCCCTTCTCAATTATCTAGAAATACCCAAATAGAAGAATACATTGCAAAATCCAAACTATGTTTGATGAAATTATTTCGGGAAAAATAATTTGATCATAATATGAATGGTCTAATTTAATTATCGTACATATTAAAAAAGAATGTATTGAATATATATAAAAATATAAAACGTTTGCACTGCAAAAGAAAATTTGAGCTGTCTTCTTAATTGGCCACAACAATTGAAAAGTAAGGTTGTGACCAGCAAGATATATGATGAATAGATAGGAGAATGAAAACAAAGTGGCAGTCATTATCCTATAAAATTAAATTTGATTTCACCTTAATATGCATTTGTTTATTAAAATGATAATGCAGGATTAGAATAACAAATATGGATTTGATATATGGTTGATTTGTCGAAGGTACACTATAATTAATTAAGAAAAGATCAATGGAAAGAATGTTTGTGCTTTTGGGGGAAGCTTCTCTACTGAATGCTAACCTTGTCCTACAAACAATTATTCTATTATGTTTATGGAAATTGAATACCCTACTGTCCCAATTAATGATATTAATTTATTCTTACCAGCAATGTGCTTAGTTAAATGGATTTGAATATCTTGATTTAATATATGGATGCATATATATATATATATATATATATTGATATTTCTATTTCATCTTAATTAGGATCGATTAGCTTTAACCAAATTTCTTTATTTTAACCACCAAAAATGTAATTATTATAAGAATTCTCACTTGTGGTTGGCATGAAGAAAGTTAGAAATTGATGGGCTTTATGAGCTTTTTTTTTTTTTTTTTTTCTTTTTTCCTCGATGTCGTCCACTCTGAATTTTGGTAAATCTCTTGTAAAAATCAAGTAGGAATATTTTTTCTTTGAAATCCAAGTTGAGATATTTTCATTTATTTATAATTTCCAACATATTCAATTTTTTTAATAAAAATTATTTATCTAATTTTAATTAGAATTTAAATTTGATAAATAGCTTGACGGAGTCCATATCTCATAGTGCAACACGCCAAAAGTTCAATTCTTATCTATCTCAATATGTCAAAATATATATTTTGCGTCAAGTATCTAGAATTAGTGTGAATAATTCAGAGTATGTCGGGTGGAAATCCGAATGACGGTGAAAAACTATATCAAGAATTAAGATTTAATTAGAAATATAAAACCCACCAAGATTTGATTGATTTTTAGTAAGATTTTTGCTTGACTCAACTATTATCGTACTTTTATCATCTTTATTTGCTTAAGTAATAATACCTCTCCAAATGAAGGGGCAACTCTGTGAAAGCAATGGTTGGCTCGCTTATGTCTAAGCACATCCTTTTTGTAAGAGTCGTGTTCCATCTCTTGAAAGAGCACAAAGATAAAAACGCAAAATTTTTATTTCTCTTTAGTCATGAAACAATAAAATGAGTTGGTAGCAAAATAATATATCCATTTTCAGATACTGATGATAAAAGGTAACTTGGTAGAAAAATGGCATGATTTTACAACAATTTAACTGATCAATTCATGATTTTTATGCATCACGATTAATTGGTCCATTACCACTAACAGTCACTTTATCCATTCCTAGCCAACAGCCACCCAAAAAAGATACATACATGTAAAGATTATAATATAAAATAAGAAAACCGATGGCATTCCAAAAAAGAGTAGATTATATGCAAAAAGAAAACTGAACTTGGTAAAAGAATGAAGAGTTGGTGAGCATGCTCTATCGTAGTTTATATGTTAGAAATGTGATATAGCAAATTTTTGATTAATGCCATTAACACATACGACATTGGAATGCAAAAGAAGACAAAATTGTAAGCCTACGAATAATGAATTGCAACCTCATATGAGAGCAAGACCCATCTATCCATCTATATTCAAAACAGAAATTCCCATGATCAATCTTCAACATATACATGTACGATTTGGAAATTTTGAATATCTGGGCTTGATGAATACTTGAAGCTTACATTATGAAGCTTGATCTCGACCTACATTTTGTAGGATTAATACTACAAATTAGTTAAAGTAATTGCCATATCTAAGCTTTAGTGCAACTTTTGCTTTTCCATTGCAGATAATGTTGGTCAAGCTACACATGCACCAGAAAGTGTAATAAAGATAGACGGTGCACATCTTTTGTTGAACCAATTAATAATTAGTTGACAAAATATTTGGTAGGTAGGGATTAATCTTAACCATTTGGTGGGTGGAGATTAATTTTGACCATCCATTTGGTGGGTGAAGATTAATCTTGACCATCTATTTGGTAGGTAAGATAGTAGATGAGAAATGATTTCAACCATCTATTTGAGTAGGTGAAAATTAATCTTAGTCGTCTATTGAGGAAGTGGAGGCCTATATATAGGTTTAGGAATTCATTTGTAAGGTATCTCATCTATATTCTATCCAAAAATGAAAGAGAAAAATAAAAGCTTAGAAAAGTTTTAGTAAGAGATTGTGAGTGCTTGTAAACACTTTGTAAATTTTTCTCATTTTAAAAGATTTGCGGCAGTCCGGAAACGTAGTCATAATTAACTGACTCTATTATCAATCTGTGTGCCTTATTATTTTGATTTTTTTTTGTTTTCACAAATATGATTATAGAAAAATTGGTGTTATTGCCCAACAACTAGTATTAGAGCTTTGATTGCATTTCTTTTATCTTTTTTCTGGCAATTACTATTCATATGAGTAGTAAATTTTGGTCAACGATATCAATTTATCCACATAAGTGTTCTAATACACAGTGATTCGCATAAATTGTGAAAAACGATCCAGATGAAATCAGATTCGAGTGGGAGCGATGATCGCACATGAAAGAAATGTTAAAATTTAAAAGTTCAATGGTGCAGACTTTGGCTTTTGGAAAATGTAAATAGAAGATTATTTGTATCAAAGAAATCTATATCAACCTCTTTTAGGGAAGAAGCCAGAGGCTATGAAGGAAGAAGACTGAAATCTTCTCGATAGACAAACTCTCGGAGTTATCCGATTGATGTTATCCTGCTATATTGCTTTCAACATAGCAAAGAAAAAGACCACGATGAGTCTTATGACGGCTCTCTAGTATGTATGAGAAGTCATCAGCCTTAAATAAAGTGCATCTAATGAGGCATTTATTCAATTTGTGAATGACATAAAATGCATCAGTAGCTCAACATCTCAATGAACTCAACACAGTCACAACCCAATTGAGTTCGGTTGGAATTGAATTCGATGAAGAAGTACGAACATTGATACTTTTGTCTTATCTACTAGAAAGTTGAAATGCTACTGTCGCGACTGTGAGTAGCTCGTCGTGAAGCATTAAGTTAAAATTTGATAATGTTTGTGAACTGGTTCTCAGTGAAGAGATCCGACGGAGAGAGTCGAGTGAATCATCAACCTCTTAAGTTTTGCATACAGAGTCAAGAGGAAGAACTTCAACCAGAGGGAATGGATGTGGCAGATTTAACTATCAAGGTAGATTAAAGGATATGAGGTCCAAATTTAGAAATCCTAGTAATTTTCATAACTCAAAGACTGTCGAATGTTGAAATTGTGGGAAGACTGGGCACTATAAAAATTAGTGCAAGAGTGCACCGAAATACCAGAAAGCAAAGATAAAGGTAAATGTTACTTTCATCTCAGGAGGCAATGACATATTGATATACTCTTTAGAGAGTAAGAAGAAGTCTTGGGTGTTAGACTCTGGAGCATCGTTCCATGTCACTTCACATAAAGAATTATTCGAGAGGTATGTCCCTGGAAACCTTGGAAAGGTATACCTTGGTGGTGATCAACCGTGCGCTATTATTGGTAAAGGTATAGTGAAGATTAAGTTGAACGGGTCTGTTTGTGAGCTGAAAGATGTCGGACATATTTCCGATCTGAGAAATAACTTAATCTCAGTAGGAAAATTGGCTAGTGAAGGATGCACTACAATCTTCCATGGTGATGATTGGAAGATTTCAAAAGGTGCAATGACAATTGGTCGAGGCAAAAAGAGTGGCACTCTTTACATGACAGCAAGAGCACGTTGTTCAATCATAGTTGCAGTTGGAAATAAAAATCTCAATAGATGGCACTAAAGACTAGGCCATAAGAGTGAAAAATGGATGGAGATTATGCATTCAAAGGAAAAATTTCTAGGTCTACAGTCAGTGGAGATAGGCACGTGCGAATATTGCATACTTGAAAAGCAAAAAATGGTCAGCTTTCAGACAAGTTGCAGAACCCCAAAGAAAGAAAAGCTAGAGCTCATTCACTCTGATGTTTGGGGACCAACGATCATCTCATCCATTGGTGGAAAACACTACTTCATGACTTTTATCGATGATCATTCTCGGAATGTATGGATTTACTTCATAAAGCATAAGTCTGAAGTGTTCGAGGCTTTCAGAAGATGGAAAGTTGTGGTTGAAAATGAGACCGGTCTGGATATCAAAAAACTTAGAACTGACAATGGTGGGAATATGAAGACACCAGATTCAAGAAGTTCTGCTATGAGCACGGTATCAAAATGGAGAGAATTGTGCCAAACACATCTCAACACAATGGTGTAGCTGAGCATATGAATCGAACATTGACAGAAAGAGCCAGAAGTATTCGTATATAGTCAGGTCTATCGAAACAATTCTGGGCAGAAGCAGTCAACATAACAACTTACTTAATTAATTGAGGACCATCGGGTCCATTGGATCATAAAATACCAGAAGAGGTATGAAGCTAAAAAAGAGATAAAACTATCATATCTAAAAGTTTTTGGTTGTGTAGCATATGTGTATATTAGTGATCAATGAAGAAATAAACTTGATCCCAAATCTACGAAATGCATTCTCATCGGCTATGGTGAGGATGAGTTTGGCTACCGTATTTGAAATGACGAAAATAAAAAGGTCATCTATAGCAGAAATGTGATTTTTGACGAAAGGGTGATGTACAAGGATATGCATAAAACAATTACTAGCAACTCAGAATAAAATGAGTCAGTATTTTCAGATATAGATGATGTCTCAGATATTTCTGTGAAGGAACCGATTGTAGCAAGTCCTCAGCTAGAGAAACTTATTGGACCAAACATCAATCCGACTCCATCTCTTATATTAAGAAGGTCTTTTCGACTTCATGTGCCTAACAAAAGATACATGAACTATCTCTTGTTGACTGATGGAGGGGAGCCTGAATGTTATGATGAAGTTTATCAAACTGAAGATGCTAGTAAGTGAGAGCTTACCATGAAAGACAAGATGAAGTCTCTGATCTCCAACCAGACATGAGAACTAACTGAGTTACCCATGGGGAAGAAGACATTACATAACAAATGAGTGTATCGGGTAAAAGAGGAAGATGATGTGTTAGTACTGAAGAAGATCCAAGAAAGTAAGAATCCAGCAGATATGTTGACAAAGGTGATAACTATCGACAAACAACTTCAGTTTGGTCTACTAGAGTAACAAGACTAGAAAGGTTGCTGCATTGATCGGGGCATAAAGACAGATTGAAATCAGTCTTCAAGTGGGAGATTATTGGTCAAACTACACATGCACCAGAAAGTGTAATAAAGATGGACGATGCATATTTTGTTGAACCAATTAATAATTAGTTAACAAAATATTTGGTAGGTAAAATGGTAGGTAGGGATTAATTTTAACCATCTATTTGGTGGGTGGAGATTAATTTTGATCACTCATTTGATGAGTGGGGATTAATCTTGACCATCTATTTGGTAGGTAAGACGGTAGGTGAAAAATAATCTCAACCATCCATTTGAGTTGGTGAGAATTAATTTTGGTCGTTCATTGAGGAGGTGGAGACCTATATATAGCCTTAGGAATTCATTTGTAAGGTATCCCATTCATATTTCATCCAAAAGTAAGAAAGAAAAATAAAAGTTTAGAAACTTTTTAGTGAGAGATTGTGAGTTATGAGTGTTTGTAAACAATTTGTAAATTTTTCTTATTTTAGTAAAAAATTTGCAGCAATCCGGAGACGTAGACATAATTGGTTGAACTTCATTCTTAATTTGTATGTCTTATTATTCCGCATTTTCTTCGTTTTTACAAATATGATTATTTAAGAATAACAACAAAACATAAAAGAATAAAAATGATGGTCAATTAATATTTCACATAATGAGCTTATAATTTGATTACAAAAATTAGATGATAAAGCAATCTTGATAAGAAATAATGAAGAAAACACCGATTTTGATTTGCTCAAGATACAAGAACTCCGTTTTAAGGTATTTATCTGTCATTGGAAAAAGCAAGAGCAAGTCAAAATTCAAATATATGCATAGGTCACTGAAAAAGTAAATGACCATAAAACCAAAAAAAAAAGTGTACATCATTACCTTTTTATGCAAGAACTCTATAACTCATGGTGGGATTCAGTCATATCATTCATACCTATTGCAGTAGAATGTCAGAATCATAAGCATGCCTTCCTAAGAACCGTAGAAAATACATCAAACTGAATCCATTAGCAAAGTTATAAGTAAATGCTATTCCATTTGAAAAGTAAGCAAAGAATGAGATATTATAAGGGAAGAAAGAATAGAGATGTTAAGGAATTGTTTGCCTTTTCACCATTAAATCAAGGAAAATCAATCATACCAATTTGCATGGATATTAATCAAGTTGCAACTTGAGGGGATTATGTTTTTTTACCTGTAGACACAGGATGTGGCAGTGTCAATCTTCTTTAGAATAGGAGCGATCAAAATCTTGACCTCGCTAATTATATAATTATCTAATATAATAATTGATAGACAGATAATAGATTAGATTGAATAATTAACTTAAAAGTTTAACACATATACATACACACACTCTAACTTGACATAAAAATTTATTTTGACACTTCAGTTAAACAAATTACGTTAGAGACACTTTAACCTATAAATTTTTCCATTAACAAATACATTTTCTATCTATCTAAAACATTGAGAATTGTGTGACTTATAATTTAGAAATAAATAAATAAATAAAACCCAATGAAATTATTACACATGCCATTTTTCAAAAAATTTTAAAGAAAAATCACAAAACCCAGCAGCACTTTCTCCCCCTCTGCTCACCCATTGCAGTGACTGTTGGGTTTTATGGTAATGGGCCGCCCATGTGAGCTTGACCCAGCCCAGACTCATATCTTCTTATATATAAATTTATGAAAAGATATAACTTTTGAAGAAGAATAACGAATTGATATAAGAAAAAGAGATAACTTTGCATCAATAGTCTTCTCTGAAATTCGGAAAATTCTCAAAAAGAAATTTCTTCATCTCTGTTCAACTACAAAAGAATCAAACCGTTCGTACTGTGGAACTGAGTCAAGTTCTAGTAATTTGTCTCCGCCTAAAGCATTAAAAATACACGATTCACGCTCAACAAGTATCCACTGCTGTAGTAGTTTTCTACATTGGTATCAGAGCCAAGTTTGTGCGGTTTTATGCTTAAAATCATAATTGTGATGATTTTTGGAGAAATTTACTATGCAAATTCGAAATTTCTTCAATTTTTTTGTTAAAATAATTCTTCAATTTCATATTTCGAATTTGGTATCGTTGGAAAACTCTCATCACAAGCTTTCTAATGAGTATTTTTGCATAATTTTCTGAAGAGTTGATGAATTTTTATGATTTTTCAAAGTTTCTGTATATATATTTTTTGAAATTAATCATTAAAATGTTTCACACTCTCAAATTGGGTATGTGTTGTCCAAACATTGCCAACATGATGTTGAAATGAAATAAAAATGGTCCCGGTAGTTTTAAAACTGTCAAATATGTATAAAATTTCAAAAATCGGTGCAAAAACAACCCCGGAAGACGGCGCGTGAGGCGCTGGTGATTGAAGAAAATAGTTTCTGACAGTTTTTGTCATGTGTCCATGACACGTGGCATGCTTGGCCATGTGGCATTCCCTGATTAGTCCACAATTGCTGACGTGGCCTGTGGCGCATGCGAGTGCGTGTGAGCCCATGGAGGCACGTGGGTAGACTTCGTTCGGTGCGTGGAGGCGCATGAACTAATATTTTGGTAATTTTTTTTTGAATTCTTAAAAAATTTAATTTCCAATTTAATGGATATTTTTTCAAAATTTTTTGTGACAGTTTTAATGAGAAATTTATAGGAAAATTATGCAAATAAGAATATGTAATTGATGTTCATCTTATTTTGATGCATATATATTATTGTTGTTATATTACATTATATAATGAATGTATTGTGAAATATTGGATTGGTAGATTAATGAATCTCATCTAATATAGAATTAATTAACGTATCTTTAAATTAAACAATGATAACTGGACTTTGTTAGTAGGAATTGATTGAACTGAATATACAGTTTTTCTTGTTTCTACTACTTGTGTTAGGTTATTATTGATTAATTTAAAGCATTGTGACTTGAAATTGATAAAAATCAATAAATAATTGTGTTGATCCTAATTATAATAATTGTCTCTAAATATTTTAAATGACTGCAATAAAAAGCATTATTGTTGACTTGAATCAAGGAGATAAGCTGAATGATAAAAACTATGACATTTGACATCGTAAAATTCAGTATCTCCTGGAAGAGCAAGATATGCTAGAAACAATAATACAACCAATTGCTGAGCCTGAGCATGAAAACACTGTTCAACATAGGCGAGATATGGAAGCATATCAATCCTATAAGCGCAAGGACAGATTTGCTCGCATATTGATGCTGAGCAGCATGAGAAATGACTTGATGCTATATTTTGAAAAGCACCGCTCAGCCCAAGCAGTTTGGGATGCTGTTAAAGTTCAGTTTGGTGAAACCTCGACAACAAGACTGCGTCAGTTAACTCTAAAGTTTGATGCCTATAAGAAAAATTCTAATCATACAATGAGGCAACACCTTACTGTCATGTCTAACATGATAAGTGAACAGAAAGATGCTGGCCATGAGATAACTGACGAGCAATAAGTTCAAGTTATGATTCGCTCCCTTCCAAAAGGCTGGGAACACATGCGTGTCAACCTTACCCATAATGATAATATAAAATCTTTGATGATGTTACCCGACATGTTGAGCTAGAGGAGGATCGCCTTCTCGCTGATAAGCCTGAAGGAGAGGCTTATATGACTGAGTCTAGAGGCAAAGGGGCTTATAGCTCTGGGCAAAAGAAATGGAAAGGTAAGAGCAAATGGCAAGGAAAGGGAGAGAATAAGCGCAAGTGTTGGAAACGCAGCGGAAAGAAAGGCAAGAACATAAATTGCTTCAACTGTGGAAAACATAGTCACTTTGCTCGTGATTGCACTGAGCCAAAGGTATTGTATGACCAAATTAGTCTCTCAGATTTACATGTGAGTAGTTGTTTGATGTTAGCTGAAACTGTTCCTTATTGGACTGTAGATTCAGCAGCAACAGACCACATAGCAAGGGACCGATCTGCCTTTGTGGAATTTTGTCGAATTCCAAAGGGGAGTAGAAAAATCTATATGGGGAATAATATTTCGGCTGACATGCTTGGGATCGGCTCCTGCAGGCTAGTGCTGGGAGGAGGTCGCACGTTTTATCTATATAATGTGCTTTATGCTCTTGATATTCAAAGAAATTTAGTTTATATTATTGTTTTGCTTGAACTTGGTTTCAAAATTATTTTTGAAGATGGTTGTGTTAAAATACTTTTGGACTAAGTTTTTTATGTCTCTGGACATATGTTGAATAGTTTTATAGTGCTAGATACTATTTTTATAGATGTTAAGCAATCTATATTTCTTGTTGAAAATTCCAATAATGTTTCATTAATTGATGATACTAAATGGCATGCTAGATTAGGACACATTGAGAAAGATTGTTTAAAAAGATTAGCAAAAACTGGTCTTTTAGGATATGTTAAGAAAATAGATTTGCCTATTTGTGAGCATTGCCTAGTTGGAAAAGCAACAAGATTGCCACTTGGCAAAGCCAAAAGAGCCACATTTCCTTTACAGCTTATACATTTTCACATATGTGGCCCTATGAATATTAGAGCAAGACATGGTGATCGTTATTTCATCACTTTCATAGATGATTTCACCATATACGGTCACATTTATTTGATCTCCCATAAATTTGAAGCATTAGATTGCTTCATATGTTATAGTAAATTGGTTGAGAATCAATTGAATTTGAATATAAAATCATTATGGATCGATCGAGGGCGTGAATATCTATATGATTTATTCAAAAGTTATTGTGATGATAAGGGTATAACTAGGCAACTAATTATTCCTTCTACTCTGCAACAAAATAGCGTAGCAGAAAGAAGAAATAGAACCCTATTGGACATGATTAAGTCAATGATGGCGCATACTAATTTACCAATTTCTTTTTAGGCAGATGCATTAATGACTGCTGCCTACATTCTAAATCGTGTACCATCAAAATCTGTTCATTCCACCCCATATGAATTGTGAAAAATCAAAATTTCTGACTTAAGCCATATGCGCCCATGGGGTTGCGCAGCTTATATCCACAACACTTCCCATGAATATGGAAAACTTAGTCCGAGGGGGAAGAAATGTATCTTTATAAGATACTCAGAATTCTCCAAAGGATATGTATTTCTGGGGTAAGACACAAATGGAAGAATAACATAAATTGAGTCACGAGATGTCATTTTCTTAGAAGAGGACTTTCCTGAAAAAGGTGAGATAAATAAAGATTTCAAATTTTATGAATTGGAAGATCATGAGACTAGTGGGAGTGCAAGTATAATTGATTTATCACTCACAGAGCAAGAATTTATTGCTCCTCCCGAACCAAGTGGGAGTGAAAGAATGTCAGTTTTTATTCCAATGGAGCAAGACCTTGGACAATCTCAACCTCGACGTAGTAATCGTGACAAGATTCCCCATCATCGACTTGAGATTGAGGGAGAAGCTTTTATGATTGCTCCAGATGAAGAAGAGCCTAAAACAGTACAACAAACTCTTTATGGTCCTAAAGAAAAAGAATGGATTAAAGCTATGAAAGAGGAAATGGATTTGATGATATACAATCAAATCTGGGATTTGGTTGAGAAACCGTCTGATCGTAAGACTATTGGGAATAAATGGATTCTCAAAATAAAATGTAAGACGGATGGGACAATAGAAAGATTTAAAGCTCGATTATTAGCTAAGGGCTATACACAAAAGAGGGAATTGACTATGAAGATACATTCTCACCTATAGTCAGGTTTGCATCAATTCGCCTCATTCTGGCTATAGTAGCACGAATGAACTTAGATATATCAAATGGACGTTAAAACTGTTTTTCTCAATGAAGAACTAGATGAAGAGATCTATATGGATCAACCTTTAGTTTTTGAACTCAAAGGACAAGTGCGCAAAGTTTGCAAGCTCAAAAGATCCATGTACGGTTTTAAGCAAGCGTCAAGACAATGGAACCTCAAATTTCATCAAGCTGTATTAAAGGATGGATTTACGATGATGGAGGAAGACCATTGCGTATATGTTAAACGTTCTAACAATGGTTTTATAATTATGTCCTTGTATGTCAATGACATTTTAATAGCTGGAAATGATAAGAAGTTGATTGATACTACCAAGAAATGGTTATCATCGAACTTTGAAATGAAAGATATGGGTAAGGCTAGTTATGTACTTGGTGTTAAGATCCTAAGGGATCGCTCTAAAAGACTTATGGGTTTATCTCATGAGACTTATATAAAGAAAATATTAGAGCATTACCATAGGGGTAAACCTATGGATACCCCTATCGAAAGGAATTTAAGCCTTAGTCTAGATATGTGTCCCAAGACATCGGATGAAAAAGAACGAATGTCTAGAGTACCCTACTCTCATGTTGTAGGTAGTCTGATGTATGCAATGATGTGCACATGTTCAGAAATTTGCTATGTTGTTGGGCTAGTAAGCATATTTCAATATAATCCAGGTCTAAAACACTGGATGACAGTCAATAGAATATTGAGATATCTAAAAGGAACTTCAGACTATGTTCTATGTTATCAAGTGAATGATTTGCGCTTAATTGATTATAATGATGCTGATTGGGGAGGTGATATAGATCAGCACAAATCGACCTATGGATATGCATTCTTGTTTAATGATTGCGCAATTTCATGGAGTAGCAAGAAACAATCTTGTATAGATTTATCGACGATGGAAGCTGAACATGTAGCATGTTCCTCAACTATACAAGAGGTAGTTTGGTTGAAAAGATTTTTGCAGCACTTAGAAATTGTCAAGTCAGCATCTGAACCTGTGACAATCTATTGTGATAGTATGGCTGCATTAGTTTATGCTAAGGATCCAAAATATCATGGAAAAACCAAACATATTTATATTAGATATCACTATGTTAGAGACATGATTGCAGAAAATGAAGTGATTCTGAAACACATTTCTACAAACAAAATGGTAGCAGATCCATTTACTAAACCAATAGCTAGGGATGTGTTTGCAAGGCACGTAAAATCTCTAGGCTTATGTATAATGTAATCAATATATGTTATGTCAGATCACTTGGTTTTTACAAATGATATATCATTTTAATTGATTAATGATTTTTCAATTATATGAATATATTGCAAATACCAGTTAGCACAATTCGAATAAGTATGTCGATAGATTTAGATTGATTCTCACATGAGTAATCACCTCTGGCGCTATGGAGCGAGTAGAGATAAAACCATAAATGCAGAAGCATTAAGTGAATGACTAAGATGCAGTAGAAACGATTTTAGTTTTTATTCATTTTTATAAGGTCGCCTTTATGAGAATCAAGATGAGATTCTTCGTATATATAAGAATCGACATGAATGACTTCTTTACTATTCGTGTGTTTATATAGAGAAAGCTGAGTGTGAAATTTGTTATTTAACATTGTTGAATGTATAAATAAAAATTTCAAGTTTGGAGCGACAAGACTAATACTCATATAATGTTTATTTATTTTGAACTAAGAGCAAGACATACACTCTTTCATTTTTTACAAGAAAATAGTAGCTCCACCGTAGCATGCATTTCATACTGTATATGCAAATGAGAATATAAAAGCTGTTAATTGCAGTTAATTTTTGGGCGGTTGTGGCATGAGGATTGTGTGATGCCTCAATTTGCCTTGTGTGGTTCATTTATTAGCCATTTTCTGATCATATTACCGAATGTAAAGGTCACATCTCTTGTGTAGATATTCTTCCTTATCATGCAACAATTTCTGGTTAAAAAAACCATATCCATTGAAAGACGATGGATGACAACAGTAGGTTTCTATTTTTTTTATTGAAACCCATGACATAGGCAGTACATGACTGACATGGAGGCCTTTAATTGGTTGTATTGGGAAAAATTTTCCCTGCATGCGCTCAAGAAATCTGAAATTCACATCCTCTGAAACCTCATCAAAAAGGGTCTATTAATCTCAAAATTTTCAGCTGGGTGTCTCTAAGGTGATTTGTTTATTTGAGATGACAAAATGGTTTTTTTTTTTAGCAAAACTATAAGTGTTTTCAATATATATATATATATATCAATGGATTAAAACTTTTTATATCAAGTTGAAATATTTGCAGATACATTAAGGACTAGTAGAAATGAGAATGAGAATAAAAATAAAAATGAAGAGAAATAAGAATGATTAATTTTAACATATTATTTTGTTATTTTTTTATTAAGGAATTTGTATATATTTAGTTAAACATTAGAAAAATATTAATAATCAATTTCATATTTTTATAGTTATTTTTAATATGTATACTTCTAAAATTTATAATAATTAGAAAAAAATTATAATTCATTAAAAAATAATTACAAATAACCATTGTTAATCAATTTTGTTAATAAATAATCATCAATAAATGTATTAATAATTAAAAAAATAAAAGCTACAACTAAAATAATAATTAAAAAATAAAAGTACACTATTTTTTTACTGTTTTTTTAGAAAATTCTTATCTCATATAGATTTTTATTGCAATTTAATAGTAATTATGCATTTGATTCTACATTTAAATAAAAACAAAAATAAATGCAAAAAAATATTTATAAAGATGAAATAAAGTAATTTATTTGTAAAAAAAATTGAATTTCAAATATATTCAAAAATATATGTGTGTTTTTGTATATAACTCATGATTTATAGAAAAAGAATAGAAATTTTAATCACTTTTTAACTAATTTGACTTGATTTCATGAGAATGAAATATTTATTTGGGAGAGGGGAATGGGTGATTGATGGGGAAATCCCACACCCATTACATTGTATTTCTTTTACTAACTAAACATTAACAATATGAATCACCCATTTTCATTCTCATTTCTACTCTTTTTTTAATGAACCAAATACTCCATAAGTCTAACTTAAAAGATATATGATATATTATTATTATTATTATTTTGAAAAAATTATAAAGAAATTTCAAAATTTTATAAAAAATAAAATAAAAAATATTGTTTTTTCGTGAGAGCGTCACATTAATATCCTCTTAATTATACTTTATATTATAAATATATCATTTCATTAAAAAAAATATACAACATGTATTTCATTAACTATATAACAAAAGCAATTAAAGCATAAATAATACATAAAAGCACAATCAAAACTCCCATATGGAAAAGCACCTAATCTAAATATCCTAATTAAATTCTGACATATAAAAATAGTCACATAATGGAACAAGCATGTGGGTTTTCATCACTGAACAAGGTGGTCAACTTCTCATCCGGAGCATTAGGGCTAGGAAATGCCTGATAGACATTCTTAACAAAACCAGAGGGTGCCTTCTTATCATAGGCTTGAGCAACGTATGGATAGGCTACCAAAGTGTATGGCACATATGGCCAAAACTCTGCTCTTTTTCCTGTGCTTCTCACTTTCTTTAACACCTTGTTTGGTTCCACATACCCACTTACTGTTACCCTGCTTTGCTTTCTGTTCACTTCCACCGACTTCACACCTATTTTTTAACATAAGTAAAATTTATAATTTTATCATATTAATTAAACTTTTTTAGCAGCTGGTACATCTAGAGAATATTAAAAGGAAAATAATTATCAGGACCGTATTTATTAAAAAAATCATAAATTTTATAATTTATTATATAATTATTATGTCACATCCATGAATTTTGTTTTTCATATGCTTCATATTAATAATAGAATTGGACTAGAGGTTAGCTAATTGGTTCATGTACAAGCCTTAGTTAATTAGATATCGTGTTGGGTTTGCTGCATTTATTATGTCAAAAAGGATAGGCTTTAATTAAATAATTTAATGGCTATTCTTAATTAAGAAGGGTAGAATAGAAATGAAAGTACATGTTTTCCTTGTAAATATATAGGAGCCGGTAAAATGGTTAAAAAAAAAAAGAAGCTACTTCCAAACTATATATGCTTTTTGCTTGTTATCTCCAAATATAAGCGTTTTAAAACTGGAAGTAGCAACTTAAGGCTCTGCATCAAAAATATGATTTCAGTTTCTGTAAGACTGCTTCTTATCAATGCAAATAACAGAGTCAACATTCCTTAGGTCTCGTCCAGTTCCATAATACGATTACGAGGAACCTCCCTTCTTTTACTCTTTTCTTTTTTGTTTCCTTTTCCCTTTTACTTCTTCATCTTTGGTTTTGGCTGTAGTCCTCTATATGAAATTATCAAGAAGAATAAACATACTGATAATTGAGGACGAAAAAGATAAAATAGATCTTACCTCAAAAAGAGAAAAAAAAAAACAGAAGAGACATATAGAATAGTGTTAATAAGAAGGGTTTTTTTTTTTGAGGGTTTATTGATTTATTTTGAAGTTTTGCGTTATATAAGCTTAATAAATGTATTGAAGAATGCTTAATTTCCCTTCAGAAATCAGTCATCATATGTATTGATGAAACATAACAAGTTAAAGAAGTTATTAAAGAAACAAGAGAGAAAGAAAGAGAGAATAGAACCTTTCATGTTAGAAACAGAATGCTTAACTCTCCTTTCACAGCCATCACAGTCCATTTTCACTTTGATATCAACTGTCTGAAACACAAAAAAAAAAAAAAAAAAAAAAAAGAGATTATTGCTAATGAACAAATAATCAAATAATCCAGCAACACAAAGAGACAAATTAATTAATTAGGTGTAAATTAAAATAAAAATATTACCTGCATTGGCTTGCGCTTCCTCTTCTTTTTAGCATAGGTAAACAAGTCTGAGATGTAATCTGAGAGATTGTCAAGTGCACCCATTTGTTGCCTCTTCTTCTTCTTCTTCTTCTTATACTAAAATTGTAGAGAGAGAGAACTATGTGTAACAAGAGAAATGCAATAATGGAAATAACTCTCAGGCTATTGTTATATATATATATACATATAATAAGTTAAATACTATGATTGATTTGGTGAGGAACCGAGTTGGTGCAAGTTGTACCTTAGTATTAAATTAAAATATTAAATACTAAAGATGAAGACCTATGTCTCAAAATCAGGCCATTTCCAAACAAAATATCATCCCGCACGGCAGCTGTATAGGTATTATTTTGGATTTATTATCTATAATTGAAAAAATTTATAAAATAATTCCTTTTTGAAAAAATTTAGGAATCCGCCCAAGAATCCAAATAATTGTATGTATTGCAGTACTGATAGATATAATATATAAATATATATAGGATTTATTTGACATTGCGTTTAGTAAAAACACTTTTAAAGAAAAAAAATTAAATTTTTTGAATTTTGAAAACTACTTTTGGAGAGAAATAGTTAAATAGATACTTTTTCTAAAAGCAGTTTCTAAAAAATTAAAAAAATCAGTTAATTAAATCAAAAAAATTTTAAATCTACTTTTTACATACTTAACATCAATCCTAAACACCGAGAATTGAAATCAAATTTATATATATATAAAAAAATATATATTAACAACGATCTACAACACATCTGTCCTTCGTCATTGCAAAGGGTGAAAACAGTGTTCCGTGGTCTGATTATGAGCTGCCTGCCAGGTTCTTCTCCACTGCTTTATGACCCTTTTTCCCATTAATACGCAGCGATTAGTTGTGTTAATCCTTATTCCTACCATGTTCACACCATTAATTTATTTTTATAAAATTATATTTGATTTTATCTCTTAAATAAAATTTAATGCAACTAACTTAAAATATGAATGAGAAGACGCCAAAAAAATCAGAGAAACAAAACCAAATATCCTATAAGTAAGCAAAATTCTAAGATTAATATAAAAAGTTTTATGAAATGAATGGGAATATGATTAATGAGATGGGGTCAATGATTGAAAAATTTAGGTGAAGTTCAATTAAATCCTATAGTAATTATTTAAGTCGTCTCTGTTGACAGAAATTTGAACGTTAACTTGTGGCTTGCAATTTCCCTTTGTTTCATATATGTCATTTTCTCTAATTTCTGCACTATTTCATTTTCAACTTTCAACATGCATTATAACAATAAGCAGCAGCTGTCACCATAAAATCCTTGCAAATTTTCCATTTTTTTTTCCTTGATTTTCTATTTTTGTATTGTATAGTTCTATATTTTTCTATGAACCGGAAACATTACATTCTCCCTACAAACAGCGCAAGCTCGTGGAGATAAATTTTTTGATAGATTGAATTTATTATATTATTTATAAACTAATCCAATTATATTAATTATTGTATTCATATTAATTAACATGAATAAAACAACAAAATATGTATTACTGTATGATTTGATTAGTTTATAAAATTGAATTTACTTAATGAACCCTATAAATTATAGAGAAAAATATGGCTATCTATTAGATGCATTTATTGGGGTGTTAGCGTGAAAAGGACTTTCACATCTAAACTTGATTGGTCACCCATAACACCATGTATATAATCACACATTTATTTATATAAAAGATAGTCACAAGAACTCTAGCATGCTTTGCTAAAAATAAAATTTCGGTTTATTATTATAAAATAATATATTTTTAAAAAATATATTATTTACGCCTTTAATGGCTTTAATTCATGTTGAATGGAGTTGAAATAAGTATTTATGCATAATCTGACTTGTTAAAGAGTAGAAATAGTTTCCGAAAAGATGAATGATTGAAACCAAAAGGGGCCAAGGCAGAGTTAGTTGGAGTTTTGGTAGATGTCTCTGTTAATTGCAAATTTCACCTTTTTCTCTGCTTAATTGTACAAACTACAAGAAATTAATGTTATGTTGATTAGGGATTTCGTTTTCTATATATATGACGTAATTAATTTCAATTGCAAAAATAAATATTATAACTAAATCCTGCATCATGTGTGAATTATCAATGAACCAAATAATAAATCTCAACAAAAAATCATGTTTATTATACTCTTGGCATTATAAATCATCATCATCATTTTTATTTTAAATTACTTCATTTACTATTTTTATTAAAATACTTAAAAATAATGCTTGTGTTTGTTTTCCATGCATTTTTTTTCTCTTTAAATTTGTAATCTCTATATATATATATATTGTGTAATTAATTTTGTTTAAGTGAGACTCTAATATCGCTGTGTAAGCATTTAATTAGAGGTTTGGGTTAGCTGATAGTTGTTTTCAACTCATCAACCACAAACTCAACTTAAAAATATATGCAGTATTTTTTTCATATTATCTGATAACTTATTAAATTTTATATTTATATATAAATTATATTACTCTTTCAAAATTTATTAATTATAAGATAATGCTCGCTAAAATAATTTTTTCATATAAATAAATTATTTACAATTTATTAAAATAATATATAAATATTAAAATATTATGAGTAACAATTAAACTAATTATAATATTCGTTTTGATATGAATATATATATAATTATATATTATATTTTAAATATATGAAAATATAAATTATATCCTAAATAATCCTTTAATGTATAGATAATATATTAACAAATTTTTTTATCAAATACTTAGAATTAACTATTATCATCTAATCAAACAAGCTACTTTGATTGAGTAATTTTGAACTGCATATATATTATAAAATAAGTTTTCTTTGATTTGTTGTGAATGTAAGAGACTAATAGCTACCGAGTGGTTAGCAATGCCAATTCAGTTCACACTGAGTCATCAGCGTCATGTTGTAATTATCATTATTAAATTTTGATTCGTATATGCAGGCTGATATTTCAGAGTAGAGACTACGGTCTCATCAGCATCAAATGGTTCCATCTTTAATGTTACTCTAAATAATGTTATAATAAATTTATATGCAATTTTTTAGGCTTTGATATTTGTAATTTTAATTATATTAAAGATTTATTTGAAGAAAAAAAATGCAATGAATAAACACAAAAAAATGGTAAATTTTCTAATTTGGTTTTTGTACTATTTGATTTTTTTTTCCCGATTTGGCCTCTGTATTTTTATTTTCATTAGTAATTTGAGTCCCTATGCTATTTTTTAATAACAAAGTCCCTTTTTAACTATTTTTAAAAATTAGATTAATATCATTTATCTGATAATATAAAAGTATCATTTTAGTTCAATTTGTATTGAATATGATATAAATTTAATTGTCTAATAAAATTGTATTTACAATTCAAATAAAAATAATATATAAATTGCATACTTCAATTAACATTATATAATGCAAGTTAGACAAAAAGAATTATATTAGAAAACTAACGATATATTAGTCTAATTTTTAAAATACTAGAAAAAAGATTTAATCGTTAATAAAACAAAAAGTTAGAGGCTTAAATTATCAAAATATAAGGGCCAAAATAGAAAAAAAAATTAAAAGTATAGAAGCCAAAAAAAAATTAATTTTTTTTAAAACTGCATATTTCAACCGTAGCATATTTTGAGTTTCTTCTATTAACCGTAGCATATTTAAATTTATTTTTTGTTTTATTAATTTGAACCTCTAAAAAATAAAAAATTTTCATCGAAAATAAAATTTAAAAATTTTAGAATTTATAAAAATTGAAAATTTAGTTGAAAAACGCAGAAAAAAACAATCTTAACAAATCCGGGAAATCAGAATATGAATTTTTCCTAAACAAGGCTCTTGGCTTGCCGCATGTATGCATCGTTTTGAGCCTTTTCTTTTATTTTCATGTGATGTATGTGAGGAAGAAAATCATTTTCGTCCATGAAGAAAAAAGAATATAATAATAATAATAATAATAATAATAATAATAATAATAATAATAATAATAATAATAATAATAATAATAATAATAATAATAATAATAATAATAATAATAATAAAATAATGAAGCTTGCCAGATATCAAGGGCAAGTTCTTGACCCTAATATTAAAATAATAAAATTGTCCCATTATTATCTAAAATAATGTCATGTCTTCCCACAATTGATTGCCTGTTTATCAAGTCCATATTGTTTTTATTTTTTTATAGTTATTTTATATAAGAACCTATTTGAAAAATAAATAAAAAAAATAAACCCAGACATGTCATAATCAGCTGGGAAATTAATTAACCACGAATATATTAGACTTGGCAATAAGAGATGCCACGTAATGCAAGCTTAAACACTGGTATTAAATTATTAATGTTATATTATATATATATAGTATGTGTTAATTAACCGTGAATTGCACCACGTTTCATATTTCTTGCCCCGCACTTTATAATTAGCTAATTAATTATGGGATAATTATGGTTCACGATAAGTGTTTCCATGTATTTGTTGGAATATCTTAATTTTGTCCATATTAGTTCATGCTTGACAAATATGGAAAGTTCAAACTAATTGAAACTAGTTTTATTGGTATATTTATAACGAAATTGTCATGATAAAATGTGAGATATTAATATCTAACTTGTATTTTAAAAGACGAATTAAAAAAATAATTGAAATAATATATGGCGATTCTTCATTTTTATTTGTTAGGGTTACAATTTTTAGAATATATATGTATAAATAATTTAAATTTGAAAAAGAGTCATATTCATTACCAAATATTTATATAATTAAGATATTCGAGAAAGAAAAGGTCAAACTGAATTTCAACAAATAAAAATCATAGCATGAATGCGATTATAACTTATTTTTGTGTAATGTGTGTGTTTGTTCTACAAATTATAATTTGTTTGTTTGTTTTTTTATAATTTCACATTTAAATTTGATTTTGATTTCTAACTTTAGGGAATCTGACTAAAAGAATCTCTCTCATTGATATTATAGTACGTATTTAAACATTATAAGATTTTTTGAAAAGTTCTGAAAAATCTTTTTTAAAATTTTAATCTTTCAAGAATACCTGTTTTTAAATTTAGTATTTATAAAATTCTCCTTTTTTTTAGAAAAAATGTATATTTTAGTCATAATTTTTAGATATACATATTAATACGTTGTTATCTTAATGTAATTTGCAAATCCTTTTTAGAACTCATTAATTTGGTTGTAAATATGTAAATTTTTTGTTTGGTAAATTCATATACCATAAATATATGTTATGTATATATATAATATACTATATGTACACCAATATACCCAATATATATTGCGATAAAAAATGCATTTTTGAAATAGTAAATTCAAAAGATGGTGTTTTTGGAAGAGAGTAAAGTCCCATTTGATTTAATTGTTGAATACAATTGGTTCGATTAATACTTGATGTTAATAAAAATAATTGAATTATTGTTATTAAAATATAAAATTACTAATAAATATAAAATTTATTTAATTTAAAATATACATATTTATAGTATTTAAATAAATAACAAAAAAATTATAATATAGTACTTATTTGATGTAAATTTTTATTTTAATAAATTAAAATAATATTAATATTAACTAATAAGTAAAAAATTCAAAAAAATATATAATTTACTATCACATGATGTCAGAAGTTGAAATTTTGATATATAAATATAATTTACTATAAAAACAATTTAATTTTTATATTTATTTAAAATAGAAATTTTCAATCAATAATTATTTAAAATTCTAAATATCTAGACTTACCAAATACTTATAGATTAAGTATTGGATATGAAAAAGCTATTAGCAAGGAAGATATTTATAGATATTTTTTACAGTATTTATGTAAAAATTTAAGAAAAAAAAAGAAAAAACAAAACAAAAGTAAACCATTAGCATCAAAGCTAGCTGGGCCTAATGTTGGATATAATGTAGCAGCAACAAATACAGGAAGTGGCCTCACCCATTAATTTGCTACTCTAACTTGGGCTAATTTCCACTAAATTCTCCCATGTAGCGATGCCCATGCTCAGCGTACACTCTTCCCAACTACAATTCTTTTATCGTATATCCCAGTTTATATAATGTAAATGTATATTTATTTTTTTATATTTCTAAAAATAAAATTGTTTATATGATATATCATGATTACGAATTTATGATATTATTTATGTCTCATATTATCTATCCAAAAATTTTATTAATTCAATATCAAATCTTTTGGAGAAAAAAAAAAATCCACACAGATATTAATCTGTCAAACCTAATTATAAAATTTTGTTACAGCCCTCTCAATGTTTAGAATTATGTATGTATACATTTATAAGAATTCTAATTTATACTAATAATTATTATTATAATTTTTATACATATACCTTTTATTTTGAGACTCCTAATTTTGTTCTATATAACTTCATGGTTTCTTAATATTTGTATTAATCACTACAAGCTGTAGCTAATCTTCTTAGATGGATACGGATTTTGGTAATTAATAACACAATTATTGCAAGTAAAAACGATTTTATTCGAAAATTCAACCTCTACAAACTATGTCATTAAGAGAGAAAAAAACGATTGTATTGAGATTCTTTTCGTTTTATTACTGTAATTATTATTGTTATTTTTTTATGTATAAGGAATTAAATCTTGACTTTGTTTGTCTAGATATTATATCCGTTTGGGATTTCATTTTCTTTTTACAGGAAAAGGAAAAGTAAAAAAAATTGACTTTACCTTTAAATTAATATTTCATTCGTTATATTCTAATTAATAAAAATTAAAGATGTTATTTAATAAGCATAATTATATATTTAAAACAATTATATTACCCTCTGTTAGAAAGACTAAAAATAGTAATAAATTATAATTACTCCAATAAAATTTATTTATCTAAAATGAAAATATGGAAAAAGTTGGAAATAAATAATTTATTTTTTTATTGTTAATCTAAAAAGTCAATTGGAGTGGAAAAAAATTAATTTTTTTACATAACAGTTAACAGTTAAAATGGAAGGAGAAATGTTAGCACCAACGAATTACATTTCTTTTGCATGCAATTTGTCACAGGTTTGATCTTTTGCTACCAACGACCGCGCGACACTAGCAATCTCTCTTGTAAAAATGCTACTTAGCCTCCTCGATAAACGCTAGATATAGCTAGTAAGTAAGCAAAAATGCTAATAATACAAATTAGAGAGAGAACTTGGATAATGCTTAAAAATTGCTTGTATTGCTTGAATGATTTACAAATGAACTACACAAGGTATATATAGTCATCCACCTCCTCAATGGATGACCCAGATCGATTCTCACCTACCAAATGGATGGTTAGGATCAACTCTCACACTATCAAAATGTATGGCTAGGATTGATTCCCACATACCAAATGAAGGGCTAGGATTAATTCATACTTACTAAAATGGACGATCATGATCCATTTAATCTAACGGTGTACAATGACCTTCTAGAATATCATACATATGCAGAAAAATTATACATGTGTGGGGAATCCCGGATGAACTTTCGCGGTACGTGACAAATTGCATCCATGCACAAATTAAATTAGTGATAAATTCTCAAAATAATATGATAATAGACATCCAAAATAAAATAAAATATATAAAATATACAACCAAAAGGCATGCAGAAATTAGAGATAATAATTTGATAAAGTTTCATTAATTACCCTACAATTAATGCATTAATCACTATAGATTATAGGTAACTAATCTTGCCATATAAATATGGCCATGGTTTATACTAAATTAAAGCTAATGCATGTTTAATCTATTTTACCAAAAAGGAAAAAAAAAAAATTCGCAAAGATGAAAACTTTGTGCTCCAAATGCTTTGGTATGCATTTCTTTATTCGTTTTTAGTTGTTTATGGTTCAATTACTTATATATTAGTATTTAAATCATTATTTGGTTTGGCAATTAATTGACAAATCATTCTTTTTTTTTCTTTTACAGGCAAAGAAAAGTCAAGGAATTCAAAGGGCCCAAGTGAAACAATAGCTCTTGATGAAAATCCAAGAGAAACAACAGCCGTTGATAAAACACCAAGTACTGAAACTACAAGTGAAACAATAGCCATTGATGAAAATCCAAGAGAAACAACAGCCGTTGATAAAACACCAAGTACTGAAACAACCCAGGATATTGATCAGGTGATTAACACCAACACAATTGATGAAGGACAAGAAAGTACTATTGATCAAGAAAATGGAGTGAATATTCCCACAGATGAGATTCAGAATCAACAAGAATCCATTAATTATGAAATATACAATCAATACTTAATGTACGATATTCTGGAAAAAGAGGGGCAGATTGAATTTCAACAAAAATCATGTGAATTCTTTTCTCTTTTACTGTAAAATTAATGTCTAATTATTGAGCAATTAGTGGAGTAAATAAAGTGATTTTATTATTTGATTCTTTATTAATATATATGCAAATATAATTAAAACCAGTGATAAACTCCCAACTCCTCGATCGGAACTAACTTTTTGATTTCATTTCTCCATGTGTCAACTTATTCCCGCCAAAAGTTAACGACCTCCCTCACATTTTCTGATGTCTCCCCTCTCGCTGCTTCTGAATCAAGAAACATGATATTGAAAAGAGAACACAGCTAATAACCTCCATCAATGGCGGCAACGTTTCTGATCTCTGTCACCCTTTTCTCTCTCTTTTCTTTTGCCTCTCCTCTCTCCACTGATGCCATTCTCGGTGCCGCCACCGTCCTCTCCCACTCCGGCTACAATTCCATGGCTCTCACTCTCGAATTCGGCTCTCGTACAATAATCCCAACTTCTCAATCTCTCACCATTTTCACTGCAGTTGATGCTGCCTTCTCTCAATCAGGTCAACCCTCTCTCTCCCTTCTCCAATTCCACTTCTCTCCACTATTTCTCTCTATGCATTCCCTCAAATCCTTGCCTCCTGGGACCAAGATCCCCACTCTCTTAGCCAATCACTCCATCATCGTCACTTCCTCAACCTTCGATGGTTCTACAATTTCACTAAACGGGGTAAGGATTAATGGGTCAGTGGTATACGATGATGGGTCTTTGGTAATCTTTGGAATTGACAGGTTTCTTGATCCGAATTTTGAGGTTTCTGGGTCCATCAATGGCCGGCCTATTCACAGTTATGGATGTCCTGCTTTGGCTGGTAAAGATAGCCACTCGTTTGAGGAGGCAATTAGTGTTTTGAGAGCAAGAGGATACTACTCTGTTACGGCGTCATTTCTTGATTTGCAAATAGCAGAGTTGAAGGAGGAGACAAGGTTAACTATCTTTGCCCCTCTTAATGATGTGATTGTCTATTATTTGGGAAATTTGAGCGAGTACAGGTCCATCTTTCTTAGGCATTTCTTACCCTGCAAGATTGAATGGAGAGATATGGTTACTTTTGATGATGGGTTAGAGTTGCCCACTTATGTGGAAGGATTTATGTTGAATATGGAAAAATCTGGTGATACTCTGATGCCCAATGGAGTTTCAGTTACAAATCCTGACATGTATACCAATGATTGGCTTGTGATTCATGGGCTTGGTGGGAGTTTTGTGGTGCCACAGTCTTCTTCATCTGAGGGCTCAAGTTACTATAGCTATGAAGCAGTAGCTGGTATTATGCTCATGATAGCCTTTTGCCTCCAGAATTTGCTTCTGATTCTTTGACCACAACGCTTAAATCTGTGTCCTTTCTTGTGAGTAGTTTTGATGTTGTAAAGCTTGGGTATGAATGTATTAAACCCTTATGTGACTGATAATACTTTGAGAAACCTAGAATTTCTTGTATTTTTTCCTTTGATTAATACATGATTTGCCTCTGAAAATGAGCATATTGAGAATCAAACTCTTAGTAGTTACTACAGTCTATGGCCAGTTTTTAATTTTCATTTTCTATATGTGAAAGCTGTTGTTGCATTGACATTTGTAATTTTAACTTCAACACCTGCATGCAGTGCTATCTTTTTCATACATCTGCAAAATACACCTTTTCAATTGTGGACCAATGCTAATCACTCATATTATATACTTGTTCAGTGATTGTTGGATTTCAACAGTCTTGCATGTAATTTAAGCAATTATGGAAAATACTAGTCTTGCATGTAATTTAAGCAAATATGGAAATTACTTGTCTAGACTGATTTGTGAATTTTATTTATGGATCAAACCAATAATAAACTGTCAATTACGGAAATACTTATGTAGACTGATAGCAACTCTGTTTCTCCATTAGAGGACTTTTGTGGTTTCAACCACAACTCTTGTTTGTTAGTTTAACTGACACAAATTCAGTCAAATAGGAGGTATTAAAGTGTCAAAAAATTTTACTCCATTTCTATTGAGAAACTAGGACTGGTCCATCTTCAAGGATATGCATAAATCAAGAAAAATAAAAAGCACAATCATTACAACCAACTGTGGCCCTCTTCCATTAGAAAAGAAACAGCAAGCTCAGCACAGAATATCTATATGCACGAAGTTCTGCAAATTATTATAGAACAGGGCGAGGATAAAATTTTGCACAACTTTCTTTGCGTTTCTGTTCTTTCTCGGACGCCAGAATACGATATAAGTGTAACAGACTGAATGTTTCTCTACACAAAGAAAGCTATATCATGTAGCCAAAGAACTAACAAATTTGTAGAGCAATGAGAAGGCAGCCTCCCATGGACACAGATATTTCCAAATGCAAGCCATATTTATATGCAGCCTATCAATCGCATTATAAAGCCAAGATCATCAATCAGACTTCAGAAATTCTAAATGTTATCTCACAATCTACAATTTAGTAACAATCTCGAGCATGTTTAATGATAGAAAAACAGACAAAGGAGATATCAGAACATTAAGCTATGCTTTGGACCATATTTTTAATTCCCAATCTGATATAACTCTGGCGGTCCTAACTCTGATATTCTTTATCTGTAACGACCTTGAGGCAAATAATACAGAAGTCATGTCAACCTACAAATGGAGTTTTCCTTAGCTTATCAATCTTACGGGTCAAAAACATGGCAGTGTCCTTCTTCCCCTCATCAAGAAGAGCTTGTTTCAGATTACTAAACAAAGGCGCTGATGGACGGATCCCTACATCCAACATCTCTTGAAAATATTTGCAAGCCATATCTAGCTTATTTTTATGGCACAAACTGTTGATCAGCGTAGAAAACATATGCATCCCAGGAAGGATTCCCTTTGCCTTCATCTGATCCCAAACCTCTATTGCCCTATCCACTCTTTCCATGTTGCAAAACATCCTAACTATAATCTCATAAGTACTCAAAGTTGGTTCACATCCCTTCTCACTGCTCATTTTCTGGAAAACTGAGAAAGCCTCTGTTGTCTTTTGAGCCTTTAAAAGATGATGAAGAATTATATCATAAGTTCTCGAATTTGGACCAACCCCACATCTCCTCATCTCATCAACCATCTTATACGCATCGTCCATCTTCATTGACCAACAATAAGCTCCCACAACAGCATTGTAAGTAGGTGCTTCAGGAGGGAACCCACTAGCCTTTGATCCATGAAAAAAGTCAAGTGCCTCGCTCAACCTCTTCTCAGAGCCTAACCCATTAATCAAAGTGCAGAAAATGTGAGGAGTAGGCTGGCAATTCTTAGCTTCCATCTCCCGAAACAACTCAATTGCATAATCATACTTCCTAGCCTTACAATAAGCATTGATAAGAATACCATAAGTCACAACATCAGGTTCAAACCCCTCATCTTTCATTTCTCTATAAACCTCATCTAACTTCAACAAGTTTTTCTCTTGACCCCACCCTTCTAACAATATCGTGTAAGACTTAATATCAGGAGTGAATCTTCTCCTCCTCATTTTATCAAACATGTCTTGTGCGCTCTGAACCTGTCTGGACTTGCTTAAAGTATCGAACAATCTATTAAAATCTGATGATTCAATCTTCAAACCAAACTTGTCCATTCTCTCAAATGTGTCTATTGCTTCTTTTACTTTCCTTGCTCTCACATATCTCCT
The DNA here is from genome assembly GCA_023653625.1 of Triadica sebifera. NCBI lineage: Eukaryota > Viridiplantae > Streptophyta > Magnoliopsida > Malpighiales > Euphorbiaceae > Triadica > Triadica sebifera. The sequence goes on along the minus strand of CM042911.1, from coordinate 9,831,844 downwards.
CGAAATCAATAGGAAAGTGTCCTTAGTTAACAGCCCTTTTCGCTTCATATCACTGACCAAATTCCATATCATAGTAAACTGCTTGATCTTGCCTAGAGATTCAATTAAGGCATTGTAGCTCTCCGTGCTGTACATAAAGCCTTCTTGCTTCTCCGCCCATTTAAAGAACGATAATGCAAGAAAACCTGCATTGCTAAGCCTCTTCAATACCTCATATACCAAACCTGGCGATACCTCAACCGAAGCTTTATGGAGTAAAGTCTCTATGCTAGAATTGGAATTTTCTGACAATAGACTGCAGATTTTTCCAGTATCTTCAATGATTTTGCAGGTTAAAATTTCTGGGTTTTGGTTATCAGTATCGATCGACATTCGTGTTCGCTTCAAATTAGTATGAAGTGATCTGTGAAAACTAAATTGAGAATTTAACAGATATCTGTGTGGGTTTTCGATGTCGGTTGTGGAATTAGAAGTTGAATTCTGCTCCTTGATGCTCCGCTGTGAACAAGCGGGCGGTCGGACAAGAAACAGTTCAGGGGAAGAGCAAAGATCGTATCTTTTTGGTATTGTTGAGAGAAAATACAAGAATCGAGGTTTACCCATATTGAGAGAAAACCAGACTTGTCAAATCCACTTACTACGAGATAAACTGGCGTTTGTTTGGCTGGAACCTGGAAATAGATTTTTTCCTTCGTACTTCCGAAATAAGATTTATCCTTTTTTTAAGCTTAGCATAATTGACAATCTTAGAAACAGATTTCATTTAGACATAACGGATTTGAAAGTGATGGTAAAAATTAAAGATTGTGATTCCGGCATTATCACCATTTGTGATTGAAGTTACTGATTCAATGATGACATTCTTCATTAACAAGCAAGAAGAGAGGCAGCATAACATGGTCAAGCAAGCAAAAATTAGAATTAAATGAATGAAAGTCTGTTACAATATTGGAAGGGTACTAAACAACAGAACTTGGACATACGAAACCAATTCTAATGACAGTACTATGAAAGATATTCTCGTACCGACTGTAACAGTTAGCAGCTTTAGAATAAATATAAGCCCCCATGACAATATACAATCGAAAACCCCATCTGAAATTTCACTAGTTTCCCCTTCCAACTCTGCCTGTCGTATAAAAATCCGTACCCAGGGATTCCAGGATCAACCCCCTGGACCTAAAGACCAAAGAATCAATCTCTACCCATGATCATCTATTGAACAGATCGACAAAATTCAGATGCAAAAGTCCTTTGCACTTAGTCTGGGACAATAAGCTTACTGCACTTTCATTTGCATTGATTCATCTGCCAATTCCAATCACTGAGAAGATTTCTTATGGTTTCTTCAAGTTTTTTGGCATGAGGCCCAGGCTTAACAACATTGACATCACCCCATTGGGAGCAAGGATCAATCCACCAGCTCTTCCTGCCAGTACACCAAGCACCCGGAACAGCTTGATTCCGTCCACGCTTGAGGATTTTTGCATCGACCATGTCCAGTACAGGATCATTCCTCTTGAACTGTCTCGCAAAAGCTGCTCCACTTTGAGCCATTAGATCATAATCATCTGTATTCAGAAAATGCGGCTGCATCTTTGGAGGATTGTCCCAGACCATGTATCTAAGATCACTGTTCACAGTAGTGTTTTTAAATTCCAGTGCATTGCAAATGACCGAATGGAAATAACCTTCTTCAGATAAAATCGCATTGTTGAAGTACATAAGAAGGGTCCGTGGAAGATTATCCCAACCCAATATGCAATATTCGAGAAATGATCGGCTCAAGATGACCCACTGGGAACCTGCAAAGGATAAATAAAAGTTACTACATATAACATTTCACAAATGTAATGAACACCCCTAGCTTTAGTTTTCAAACTTTTCATACACTACAAAGTACTGAGGATAGACTTTGCCTGTGAATAGTTTGAAAGTATCAGGCGTTGGCCGCTTCTCTGTAGCGTGAAAAATCTGAGTCCTCCTTGCTAAGTAAATTCCAGGATCAACAACAATAGGTTGGAACCTTTGAGATCTGTATCAAAGACAGGCCCAATAAGATTCAGATTTGCTTTCTTCACCATAGAAAACAATCAAATTAACAAAGAAAGGGTTGCCTACTCTTTCCACCCAAGATCACTGGTGTGATCTATAAAATTGAGATCCCTGCTAAAAGAGGAGAATACATGGGACAAATCTGGAAGCGCACAATAGGAGCAACCGTCAGAAAGTAGAATGCTATCATGAAAGAAGATACAGCAGAATGAAATAATGAGCACAGGTGCATGGAATAATCGTCAAAAACATAATAAGAGTGCAAAAAAGAAGTTAGTTCATAGCCAGCAGAGTATTATATTAAAAGCTTGTTGATAGCATACAAACATGGAAGTAAACAAGATTTAACTTTGTAATGCAATGCAAGAGCATCAGAGATGCAATTTGTTCGATGAAAAACCAATGAAACCCACACCCACACACGTGTTTGTTCTTGAGAGATGTCAATTTGATTGTCATTCCTTGAAGTCACAAGGTCAAGTAAGAGGATAAAACAAGCTAAACTCATAGTTCACATAGATTTTGCTAGTTGTTTTCAGACATCACTGATGCATGGGTTATGGAGAGACAAACAATATTTGAAAAGGCTGGATTTGAGTGTATGAGGCTGCTTGAGAAGGTCACTGATGTAGGGAAGGGTTTGGGGTGACCATATCAACATTTTCAAGGAAGGTTCTTCTCTTTATTTCATTCATTTTCTTCTAATTCACCCTTTTTGTTTGACACGGGTTTTTGACTCTTCTAATCTCTGACATCTGAATTTTTTTTACTTTTTGTATCATTTACTTGTGTGGAATAATGGCTTATATGAACGGAATGATGAGAACTAATTGGAGGGTGCCATTGGCATGCATCTGGTAGGAATGAGGAAAACAATCAGAAAATAGGTCAAGGGATGTTATTCTTACGTGAATTTTACTTTAGGAATTTTATGTTCCAAATTGGAGTTCAAAGATATTTAAGAGCATAAGTTGTGACTTCAGGGATGATCTGCAAAATTTATCACAACATTCATGCAAAATAAAGAATTTACTAAGTTTTATGAATGATTATGGCTGATCCCTTAATAGGGGGTCTAAAGGAAGATGCAGTAGGGGTGAAAGGAGACAAATATTGGAGGGACTGCTTCAAATATTGCAGTTTGACAGGTGGAGGATTTTGTGGCTGATCTAGGGAAGGAGGATATGCATACTGCAATATAGTCAATGGAACTTGAGTTTTGACATCTCTTTCTTTCTCAGAACCCAAAATAATTGAAACCGCTTTTCTATATGTTATAAACCACATGTATAATCTTCTAGCTTAGACCAAGAAACTGTTCAAAAAAACATCTGTCGCCTAGATGTCATTTCACTCATTGACCTCTTCTGTTGCATACGCATGAATTTAATACTAAACTAGTCTAAAATACATAATTATAATAAATATGGATACCTCTTGACCTCCATTTTGGCTTAATGTCAAGAACAACACTACTTGGGAAAGAAATGCTTCTCATTTTGTTGACAAAACATCATACCAATATGGTAATAGCTACATGAATATTCATGTAAACATCATCCATGTTGCCAGAAAATACAACCTAAATGAAATACTTTCATACTTTAATCACAACATAATTCCCATCAAAATGCTTCAAACATTCCTCAAGAAGAGAAACATTTTCAACCCTACACAAATTGTTGTAAAAGCCATGGTCTTTCTCTTCATGAGGAAAAAGTGTGTGAAAAAGGCCATCTTCTATAATGATATCCTGGTCCCAAATCAGGGAAAGACTATTTAAAATTGCACCCAAAATTTAACTAAGAAGCACTTGCAAAATTTACCCTTATTATGTCTAAACTTGATGCAACTTTAAGGGCAGGCCTTACCACAGGTCTCAAGCTCACAAAGTATCTCTGAACAGAACATATAATCCAAAAAATCTCTAAGAGAAATCAGGAAGTTGATTTTTCCCTTTTCTGTGTTAAAAGAAAGACAGAAATTTTGTAATGTGCCACACAATTAATCAATCATTGTGCAAGGCCAGCAAAACAGCAAATGAATAAACAGTCAACAAATAGGAACCTTGTAGATTTCTTGTTATGTGTTAACAACAATGCTTCATGCAAAGATATGTTGGATCTCATTACGAAAGGATCCTAACTTCAAGAAAAGGAGTCAATCTTACATCAGCAGTTCAACTTATGTTATAAAGAGCCGACAAGAACTGTAATAATTGCTGGCTCAATTGAGATTTCAAAAAGCACATTTGTTGTCTGTGTACAAGGAACAGGCTGGTTTTAAAACTCAGTCCCCCAGCAACCAATCTAACCCAGGTACAATTAAGCAGCTTTCACATGTACAAATTATTAAACTGCATCCAAGGGCAGCATCTGTTAAATAATCATTATTGTCCCTGTTTTATGGTTAAGATAAGAGAAAAGAAGTGAATCACAAAAATCATAATGAGGTAGTAAGCTATCAGGTTATAACGTTTTATTTGATGTGGCACTTGATAGAATTTAAACAGAATCATCCATCCCTATTTGCACCAATAAACTATTGCAAAATTTGTGTGCAAATTATGGCTAAAATTGTGTGGGCCTACAATTAAAATTTCTTCAGACTAAAACTAATTTCAGATTTGTGTGCTGCAATAAAATACACAACACAATTTTACTGGTTCACAAAGTTTTCAGATCAGTGTGATATTCCTATCAGATCTTTGCCCAGAAGTTCCCCTTTCTACATCAAATTTCTGCCAATACCTATACCTGCCAACGGTGCTTCTTAAACAGCATTACCCCCTCTGGCTCTGAATAATAGCAAGGACTACAGATACCTTCTCCAAGGTAGCTAAGGATAATCTATTGATTTATTTATTTATTTTTAACTAGAGTGCGCAAATAGAAAATATGGTTCAATAAGGCAACTACCTACTCAATTTTATGAAGCTTTATTCACTCTGTTATACATGGACAGTGACAAAGATAAACGAAAAACCAAACCAATGATCAGTATAATTCCTAAATCCTTAAAATTTTATTGAAAGCTTCCAATGCCAAGTTTCCAAGACAGAATAGCAAATTTCAGAATTCAAGAACATCTAACATCAAATATGTGAAAATACGAAAGTCATTAAGAGAAAATAAAAAGGAGAAAAACATTGAGGGGAAATAGTCAGAAATTATCATGCATCAATTCTATCCAACTTTAAGAATTAAATTGGAAAAGAAGCTCAGAATCAAGAGCTAACAATGTAAAATTAAATGTAAAAAAAAACACCAAAATGATTTGACTAATTCCATTTCCATGCTTCTTTTCATCACATTTATCCAAAAATTGAAGAAAGAAAAAACAAAGATGTTACCATATAGGACATCAGGAAATAAATTTCTCCCAATAATTAAAAAAAAGTATCAAATACAACAAAAAATAAATTTCCCCAATATCAGAGATTCAATGTAAGAACCAAATATCAATCCCACAAAATCAATACAAACAAATTGAGATCAAAGATTTCGAAAGGAAAAATACCATCCTGAGTCAACAAGGGATAATCCGATGCACTCAACACGATAAACCAATTCCACCCTGAATTCACCTTCAACAAAATGGCAGCAGCTCGCAACGTTGCCGCCACATTAGTGGAGCCCATATACGAAAGCCGATTAGGCTTCCCCACAACGTCAACGTTTGCAAAAGAGCTTATTGCAGGAACCGCATTTATCGATCCAATAAGTCTCAGTCTCTCCTCATCAGACGCATCAGCACCCAAATGCAACAAGTAATGGTTCCTCGGATGATACACAGCCAGCAACAGCCGCATGATCCTGTCACCGTCACCACGGCCACCGGTTATATAATAGGCAAAAGCGGGCAGATAGTGAGTGCCATGTTGGACTACAGAGGGGAAGCCTTTCGGGGAGGTGAAAGCAGAGATTGAGTAGAATAAGAGAAACAGGAGAGACAAAAATGTCGCAGAGAAGAGAGTAAAAAGCCATCTTTTCTCTGCTCCCATAATATTAACAATACTAATCTCGAATCTGGCTCTCGTTCTTGTCCCTGTTGTAGCTGATCAACTTGATGGGGCATATGTTGGCACAAATATCAAATCAAGTTCAAATAGTATCTGCTAAAATCGAGGTATGGAGAAGGAAAACGAGATATGGGTAATGGAGACTTAAGTATATACCTAATGAAAAATGGAAAATAAAGGTATAAATCAAAATTGAACCTCTTGGGGCAAATTCCGATTTTGAAGAGAAAAGAAGAGTGGGTAGCTGTCAAAGGAAGTTTTTGGTGTGAAATTGTGGGCTTGAGAGGGAATGGAGAAAAGAGTAAGTGGGGATCTTGAGGTTTGTGGGTATGGTGAGGAGAAACTCGGAGTGCCTAGCTAACATTGATACTAAAATGTTGGAGAGAGAGAGAGTCGTAGAGCAGAAACCAGATCAGAAACTGTCAATTTGTCCTTTTTAAATTTCTGGCACCATTTTACTCTCCGTAACTCTGGCTGTATCTATATGCATATGCCATATCCAAAGGATTCCCTCTTTTATCTCTTCTATCTGCAGATGTTAAAATTCTGGCCTGCTTAGGGTTAGGGTTTTCAGGTCGGATTGAAGAGAAAGGAGAAATTGTGATCAAACTATTTTCAATTTCATCAACGAACAATAAAACAAAAGGAAAGTTAATAATGACTTTACGTGAGAATGATAACAGTTTCGGTCCAAGATTTTCACTTTTACCAATGGAGAGTGGTTTCACGCGCAATTGTGAAGGAAATATTTTTGTCTATTGATTATGAGGTGTATCACACGCTCTTCTTGAGAGAGTGGAGAAACGATAATCTCATTTCCTTTTAACGTTGTTTTTTATTGACCGACTGGATATACTGCTGTCAATTTTCTTACAGATTTTTGGAAACTGTTGTTTTTCAACTTTTTCACCAATGCATTAATTACTTCCGGTTATGGTGGGTATTTTACAGATTTGTGTTTCGATAATTTCCCAAAAAATAACCCAAAAAAGTAACATGATAATAGTCAAATTTATTTTAATCAGAATTTTTGAATTCCGAATTATAGATATATAACACTTAAAAAATTAAAAGAAACTGTTTTACCGCTTAACATGTCTACTCAACACTAAATCTAATTAGTTGGAACAAAATAATTTTCAAAAAATCTTCTAATAAGTTTTATATATTAGACATGTGTTTCTTTTTCCATTGCTATTTTGTTTTAACATATAAAAATAATTCAAGTTACTTGTATGTAATGTAATACTTAAACAATCAAGATTGATCAATAATTAATTATTTCTACAAGAGGATATTATTGGCCACTTCAACTCCTCAAGAAGAGCGTGATTAAATGTTTTCAGGGATCCAACTTTCCATTGCCCGATATCAGTTTACAATAATACTAACAGTTTTAAGTGAGCATGGCTAAATAATAGTCATCAAAGAAAATAATGTAAGCAAAAATGCCCTCCATTAAAAATGAGGACAGCTTATTTCTCTCCGTGGTTTGTAGATACCACTTTGGTACTTTCTGATTGTCTTTTCTCCAAGATTTCGCGGAGTTCTTTGTCCGAATACTTAAATAGAGTTAACTGAATCTTCATCACTGCCTTCACTGTCGCTGCTGCTGCTGCTTCCGCTTCCGCTACCACTTCCACTGCTTCCACTTCCACTGCTGCTGCTAGAACAAGAAGACTGCTCATTTCTCTCCTCCGCATTAACTTGTGCTCTAAGAGCTTCTGCAGCATTGCGCCCCTTATCTGCTTCATCACCACTATCATCCACATCAGCAATCTCATCATCAGTATCATTTTGATGTTGTTCATTGATATCAACTCCACCATTGCTTTTTTGTTCAGCTGTGTTATCATAAGGTGAACTAGAACCAAATATTTCCTCAATATCTATGTGGTCTTCCACTTCATCGTTTTTGGGGCTTGGCGAAGAAATGGATACATTAGGCAGATTAGTTGGATGCTCCGGAATCCCCTTACTGGCGACTTTTGAACCTGTTGGTACATTATTATCCATTTTAAGAATGTGTTGCAATGAGATACTCCACCCGATAATGCCAGGATGCAGCATTAATCATCAATCATGCCAATGTTTGACAATTGTGATGTTTGCAATTTCATTACAAGTAAACTCCTCATGAGCCTATTTTTCTACATGCTAGAGGTCAGTGATTAAACTGTTTGAACAAGAAAGAAGTGAAGCAGTTAGGGCCAGTATAATATGAAAACTTTGAGTTTGAAGATAGGGTTTAATGAGAACAGACATATATCCTACATAACTAAAATTGAACTATTTGATTACATAGTCGATGTCAAAAAAAAAAAATACAGAGGAAGAGAAACAAAAATTGCTTAAAAGAAGGTAGCTGGAATGCTGGATTTGAACATAAACTGAAGCAGATAAAACACAAAAATTAGATTTAGACCATCATTGCCTATTATGTATGCAAACCTCTTCACTTTACAATAGGGTTGCATACAAATAGGATTAGGATGTGGTTATTTTATTTAAAAAAAATATCACCTAAGTGACTGACATGCAATAGATCCATGACATAGAACCCCTGAGGGTGAAAGATTCTTAAGACAATAGTAAATTCTAATTTTTTTCCTGGAAAAGCCAACAAGACCAGGTGCCTAAAGAGGTCAGCGGAGAATGCAACTCAGAAACATAAATTGAGAGAATAAACGGTCAATCAGTGAAACTTACGGCAATATCTCCAACACTATTTATAAATGAGTATAGATTGCTGTAATTGACTTTCTTCACTTGCTCTGTCAACAAGTTTTCTTCTCGTGCATTGCAAGAATTATTCTTTATTTCTACTCTCAGTGATTCAAATATGAAATGTGTACTTACTAAAACACAGACACGCACTCACACACATCCAAGAATAAAAAAATATTTTTTAAAATCTTTAATACATTTTAGTAAGTATTGTAATTATAATAAGACCAATATATTAACACAATTATTTTTTAATTTAGTTGCCATATATAATGTAATAATAAAATCCATTCTATCATGTGCATGCATTAATCTACAAGCCAAATGCTAATAATACTTGCATTATTTGATTTGAAACAACAAAACATTGAATATAACAAATATGGAATTACCAAAACAAATTATAGTTAGCAGGTTGAAATTGCAAATTGAAAACAAATTATAGTTAGCAGGTCGAAATTGCAAAATGAAAAGTTCTAAATTGAATAAGTTTTATAGTGTTAGTGTAAGGATTTTAACAGGTTTAATATTTACAATTTGAATAGGTTAAATATGTGAAATAAATAGGATTTACATAATATTGATACAATTAAAATAGAAATAGGATTTAAATAAATTAATAACTTTTCAAATAGAATTAGAATTATAAAGGTAACTATTGTTAAGATTGTCATTACAATAGTAACAGCACACTGATAGAATTAAAATATGATGATAATTGATTGAATGAATAAATAAATACTATATATGAAAATATTATATATATATTTTTTAAAAAAAACAACTAAGTCTCTGTTTCTCAGTTCAAATGTTTTCCATCCCCGTCTGCACTTTTGTACATAGTATAGATCAAAATCATATATACAGTTACCACAAGAAAAATACGATGTGATTGGAGTACAAATTTTCAATGCACACAGCATCTAACAATTAACAGCAAAGCAAATCATTGTGATACGAAGAACTAGACTACAAACTAAACTGTTTAGCTCTCAGTTGAATAAATATACTCACATCAAATCACAGAAAATGCCCTAGTTGTCCATGCTTCCACAAAAATGCACAGATAACATATCAAATGATTAAAGGTGCAAAAGTTATTGAAGATAGTTTGCACACAAGAAGAGGATTCTTATTCTGTAATCACCTCACAATTTGCAAATAAATTATGACTTCATCATTTTCAAGAGAGTCTTTTCTCGTTTCTTACTTTTCATAATTCATCATGCCAAACAATTGATGTTCTTTAGAGGATATCAAGGCCAAAATAAGAGCATACCTGAAATTTTTGTATCAGAAACATCAATTCGTTCTACCTCAACCTGAACAAACACCAAGCAAAATATTAATAAATCATCAGAAAAAGAAGCATAAGTAATTGAATGCTCTTGATAATCACTTACAAAAAAAACTCAAGCAAAACCCATACAAAGAAAGAAGGACTTCTACACTTGCTTAGATTGAAGCCGAAATTAACAATTGCTTGAATTTTGAAGCACCAAGTCATAAATTTCTAAGCTTCAAAGACCATCTAACATTTAAGGACTTTCATTAATTCTAGCATAGCATCCATAAGTAGCCAAATAAATAAAAAAAACAGTGGCCAGAATGTCCAAAGAGGAGCGGAAAAACCATGATCCAACAATGTAAAAAAATACAAGCATTAGTCTATCAGAAAACTTACAAGTCATAATTGATATTTTCCAACATATATAAGTTTTATAGACCAAAAATCATCATTTTTTTTTTCTAAATCACCATGCCTCATTTTCCAAAAGTTCTATACTTAGCTCATGACAACAGAGCCTTGATAAACTGAAGATGAAAAATTTGAAATCAAAATCTTTTTCAGCCAGAATTGCACATCGATTTCACAATCTAATCTAGTAAGAAATAAAAGTTCCTTTTATTGTTTCGTGAACATTCACCTCTGCTATCTAAAACCGAGATCCGTAAGAGGTTCAGCAAAAGAAAAAAGAGAAAAAAAGAACTGAAAAATACTTATTTTAGTTTACTGTATAAGATTTTTGGTGACAGAAGTGAAACTATGACATTTTATTTTCCCCAGCCAATAGTTTGTATCTTTTCCTCCATCTCGTCAAATTGGCATCCATAAACTAATGTAATACCAACTGTAACATTGAGCGACAATTTCGAGCTCTCAAAAAATTCACTTTAGATAAATTGGAAAATTAAAACTCACCGGCACAGTAGCAAAAGCTGTACTTCTTCCTATATTTACATTAACAGGTTTCCCACCTTTCCCCACAGGAGATAGCCGAGGCTCAATCGCCGGCCCAGATTGAGCTGCAGAGGCAGTAACAGAAGAAGATTCACCCGGCATTCGAAGGTGGCGGAGCTGCTTCACGGCCCGGTGGAGCCGCTCCATACGGAAGGTCTGGCCGTCAAAAAACAGTACGGCATCGTTTTCCTTGTAATCCTCGCTGCTTCCTTCAAACGTAACTTTGGGTTTTCCCAATTGATTATTTTGAAACTCCACAGACACCCTATTTTCCTTATTTTTGTGCAATGATCCGGGCTTACTCTTATCAATTGAAGCTGGCTTGAATTCATCTATAACGATTCAATCAAGATCATATAAGATCAAAATCTATTTCAACATTTTCCCGAGAGCCAAACAGAAAAAAGAAAATGAAAAACATCAAACACTTACATCGCAAAGTGCAGTACTTATTACTGGAGGCATCTTCTTTGAAGGAAGGACCTAGCGTTAGATTATACCACCGATCGGATTGGGGAGCGGTTTTGGGTTCTTCCTTGGAGCTGTGGGCCATGTTATTCAATGGCGAACGACGATCGAATATCAAAGGACGAAATTTGCAGAGAAGATGGTATAAGAGCCCAGATGGGACCCACCGTGTGATGCCATGGCTAGATCTGCGGAGGTGGAAGGCGGATTTCCGGAGAGTACCACGGCTGCTATTAGCTGCAGAGCAGCTTTAATATCAGGTAGGGTTTTTGTTTTTCCCTTTTCGGTGAAGAAGGTGGGGGCCTTCAACGGACACTGAGCATATATTCCCTGCATGCATGTTTACTGGAATATATTCTAAAGATGACATTATGTAGTGCCATGTGGTTGCATCCTGAGCCCGGATGTGACGTGGAATGAAAATTGTGGCCAAAGATTAAAGAAGGCAAAAGGCATGTCTCGCCGCGTGTATTTATCCCGTTTCGTTATTTTGACTTTTAAAGCTGTATTTGATTGAATTTGTCTTTTATATTCTATTTTTAGTCTTTTTTTTATTTATATTAGTTTTTACTAATTTATCCCAAAATATTACTACAGATTACAATATAAATAAATAAAATAAATAAAAAATATATTAAAAAATTGAAATAAATTAATAAAATATAAATATTTTAATCCATATCGAAAAAAACTGAAATAATAATTATACAAAGCTGATTTATTCGCCTTAACTATCAGAATGCCCACATGTAGGCCCCAGTCCAATCTGTCCTCTTCTCTTATTGCCATCCCTATCTCGTTAATCCAATCCAACGATGGTCGCTTCTCTTCTCAGCCCTATTTCTCTCTATGCCTTCTACGTCCGCCACTGCTTCATCTTATTAAAATTCCAGTTGTTGAACTTTATCAAGGATCCATCCAGAAAATTTATCAACTTTATACTTCCATTTTTTTTCCGGAATTTTTTTTACCATTTCTATATGTACATTATACACACTGCAACTTCAACGGTGTCCACCCCACCTCCCTTTCTGGTTCCTCTCACTTAGCCACTTTTCCAGTTCGGGTATCGGTTCTCCGTTGCGTATTTGACCCACGAATTTTGCTGGACTCCTCTATAATGTTCTTTCTCTTCAACAGCAGCCACACCTGAGTTGTCCTGTCTTCTTGCTGGTTCAAGCTACCAAATTGGATCCATTCAGTTTTTTTAGGCACCAAGATTTTCAGATATGGCTTTCAAATTTCTTGAGAGTTTGAACTCACTGGAAGTATTTGAGGTTTTGTTTCGAAATTGAAGAACTTGTTTGATTCAGAAATAATCTCATCTTATATTTTCAAGGTTAAAGACGGAGAGATACGCTCCAAATCCATCTATATGCCACTCCTGGAGGAAGAACTATCATGTAAAGAGGTGAGAGACCTTTTTAGGCAGAATGCGCGGCGAGAAATTTTTATGTTTGAAAGCAGTTATTGCAGTTATTTTTTTTCTCAGTTATAGGCTATAGAAATGCTTGTTTTTACTATTATTTCTTTACAAGATTGTGTAATTGATAAAATCATGTCATTGCCACATCATTCGTGTGTATATGTACGCGCCTAATTTTTATTGTGGCCAGATATTAATTTTTAAAAATTATTAAATGGCAAGATAAACTAAAAATAAAATATAGAGAAAAAATTGAATAAAAACAATTTTAGAAAATAAAATGATAAAACGAGACAAAATGCATATACTTTGCCATAAAAGTGCATACTTGGAACTGTCACGTTCGGCGCACGTGTGTTATGGTGATGGACCGGATGGTCAAGAAGAGGGAAACTCGTTGCTCAAATTTCTGCGCGTGTCGTAGGTGCTCTTACTACAAACACAGTAACAGATAACAACATCCTGACGAGGTTAGTTTTACTTTTTCGTTGTCAAACAACTAAGATCTTTCTTCTCAGTAAAATAGTCGAGATGGGATAGTCTTCTTCCTTAATTAAAGTTTTGGAAAAAAGATAATAATTAGAGATTTTTAATTTAAATTTTAAATATATAGCAACTTTAAAAATATTTTTTTATTTTTTTATGAGAAAATATTTTATTTATTTAATAGATCTATTTTCGTGGGAATCTATAGTTTGATGTATTACGTGATATTGTATAATTTAAAAATAAAAAATAGATATAAAATTCATAAATCTATTCTAGAATTTATTTTAAAAAATATAAAAAATTTAGTAATCGTAAATATAAATACTATCGATAAATTATTATAATTTATAAATAAGTTCAAATATATAACGAATTTGTAAATAAGTTCATAGTGCAAATGGATTTACTTAAAAAAGAAAAAGGATAAAATATCCATTTGAACATTTTACATAAGTTCAAGTGCATGTCTAAATTTTTTCTTTAAGATTTTAAACGATCTTAGAAAATTTTGAAAGTGTATTTTTTTAAAAATAATAGTATTATTATAATTAAACAACTGCCTCTATCTACGTGTCCAATATGTTCAAGTTCAGCAGGAGGATTATAAACCTTTATGAAAACCCAATAAAATATTGAAAAATAAGAATTGCCTGTCTTGCAAACCTAATAATTCTCCATTACGTCCAAAACGATAATAATATTATTTATGTCCATCACTCCATATCTCATATATATATATATATATATATATATATATATATATATATATATATATATATATATATAGCATTAAATTATTAAATTATTATAAAATTAATTAAAATAATTAGATATTTAATTTAAGCACAAGTGAATAATGCAGTAATTTCATTAAAACCTTATTCATATAAACTATTTTTCAACAGTTAAAGTTAAAAATTTAATTATTCTAATTAATTCTGTAATAATTATGATAATTTAAGAAAAATGATAAAAAGGTTAAACATGGCGTAGAAAGGAAGTAAAGGTTTTGTACGTTGGCATTGTTTATTATTGTAGAATAAAATGATATCAGAAGAAAGAACTAATCCCTCATCCTCATATTACTAGCAAAAGATAATGTTTAGTTTATGACAACTTTTATCAATGGAAGCAACAACATCCATGTTTAATTGTAGCTAAGTTTTTTTTAATTTTTTAATTTTATCATATACTTGTTGGCAAATAGAAGGGTGACCTGAGTTGTTTGAAATTCTCCTACAATTTTCAATCAACTGGATCATAACTAATTTTTTATAGCTAGATTTTTTTAATCAGCACACACCTCTTCTTTGGATGTTTATAGCGCCTGATTAATTTCTGCATTATCCAGATTATCACGTTACGGCTGTTTCAAATCATTTATATAGCCTAAATTGTGAGATAATTTTAAGTTTAAGATGCATGTTAGTTGTTAAATTGATTTTGTTTCAGGTGAGATATGGATAGAATTTTTAGGAATATATATATATATATATAAATAAAATTTTAATAGCTATTATATTATTTATTTATCTATTAATATTATTTTACAGCCGTTATAATAAAAATCAAATAGTTCTAAATAATTCAGTATATAATATTATTTAATACTAAAATTTATAATAATTAACTATAGAACTTCACCGTAGAAAACAAACTGTCCTATTGAGCAATTGTTTTCTCAAATTTTAGTGTAAGGATTAACAAAAGAAACTTGAGGCAACCAACAAACGGCCAATGAAAAAGTCAAACCCGTCACCAATAATTGCGCATGGTTTTAACCAGTAACCAACCATTTCTCTAATGTCTTCGACACCATCAAAACTTTGAAGCATTTTTTGAAACAAAAAAACAAACCTAACCCAAAACCCATAACATATTAACATTAACCCTTAAACAAACAAATAACTTAACAAGAGAGAAGAGGGAGAGAGTGCGAAAGCAGTCTCTTTCTTTTTGGATCTCTTATTCTAAACAAAAACAAAAATTTTATTCAATCTTTATTTAACAATATGTACATAAATATATAATATATTCTTCTTCTGTTCGTCCTCTACCATCTCTTTGTTAATAAATAACCTCTACATCTTTTTTTTCAAGATCTATTTGCTGTATTAATTCTTTTCCTGATCATGGAAAACCTTACAAGAACTCGAGCACATTCATCTCCTGAGCTTGTGGCTCCTTCTTCACCTTCTTCGCCTGTTATTCCACCTGTTAGGCCAGAGGATTATAGCTTAGAAGGTAACTCATTTTCATTGCTTCATTCTTTTCTCAAATGTTCTGATTCTTGGACAAGAAATTATTTATAGATCTTAATTTCTTGGTGTTCCTTTTCTTTTTGTATATATGTATAGGTATTGCAACAAACGTGAAGCTACTGCTAAAACTAATCCAAGAACATAACGGGGCGAGCACTAACGATGATCGAAAAACGCAGAGGATTGCTGGGATGATCGCCATTTTAGATGATGTGAAATCAAGAATTGAGAAAACCCAACCTGCAAGGAGAAGGTTAGCTGAGCTTAGGAGATGCAATACAGAACTTAGGCCTAGGAGAGGAGTGGCCTCACCCTCAACACCAAGGGATAAGAAGAATCAAGAACAAGGGTTAGATGATTATGAGAGGATGAGAAAACAGCTCGGTGCAAGCTTGGCTGCAAGAAAGAGCCTAGAAATCATGTGTTCAAGCTTAGGAAAAGAAAAGAATATAATGGCTTGCGAGCTAGCGAGAAAAGTTAGCGAATTGAATGGAATGGAGGAACTTGTCAATGATCTCAAGGCTCAGAATGAGACATTGCTGGCCAAGCTACAATCTGAGCACAAGGAGCAGAAAACTAGCATTGGTGGTGATCCTGCTCTTCAGGATCGAAACAAGGCTCTTTCAGACCAGCTCCTTAAGTCCCTCGATAGCTATCGATCTTTGAAGAGGAAGTACAAGGATGCCAAACAGGGAAACTTAGAGTATCACTCTACAATGGAGGATATTGGAATGGAAGTAACAGCTGGTCTCAAACGAATTCGTAGCTTCAGACAAAGAATGGCCTTAAACAAAGATCAACCACCTGATATTCAGCAGGAGATTTCAGCACTCGAGCAAATGTTCGAGAGATTTCACATCAAAATATCCAAGCATGTAGAGAAGAATATCGGATGTGCTAAACCCAAAGCTGAGATCACTGCCAAAAAGCCTTCTGTTCTAGCATGAGAAGGAAAGGGTCACTCAAAAGCTGTTTTTTTGTCACATTTTTAACAGGAGACATACTTTTTGGATATAATGGAAGACTTATTACTTGTTAAGAGGAAGTTGTCTGTAATATGTCTAAAGTAGAAGTTATTAGTCACATATTGTCTGTTTATGTTAAAGGAGCTAATTAAGTTATATAGTATACTGTCTCCATATAGTTTGCAATATTCCAACTTTTGCTCTTTCCTGTCCTGTCCTGTCCTGATTAGAGGATGTTTCTCTTTTCAGACTCTTGCTATGCAAGTTTTCTACAGTTGCTGAGGCTAATTTCTCAGGTTGATGATTTAGCAGACTTGATTTCTTTGAATTTCATCTTGAGCCTTTTATAATTCGATAACATATGTGGATGTTATACAATCCCTTAGTGATGTCTGAGTCTCGGAACAACTCAATTTTGAAGAAAAAGCTTCTATTAAAGAGATAAAAACATTAAGAGTACATTAAGAACATTAAGAATACAAATTAAAAACAGAGGCGTTCATACAGGCTTAAAAACATTAAGAATACAAATTAAAAACATCCTATCTGTAGATGATTGATGTTTAATTGGAAGGTAGATCACCACTATTCAGAAAAGCTTTGCAATTTGCAAGCTGCAACAGAGTTCAAAACCCAAGAATTATTTACCGCCTTTGCTCCAGTTGCACTAGCCAGTGCTTCAGCATCTGACCTTCTTCGGTTTAAAATGATATCCTTCTTGCTGAGATCACACTTGTCAGGTAGCTCAAGGCTGTAAACTATGAATGTTGAATGCGATGAGGAACCCAGTGATAAAACCCCCTGGACTCCAGAAATGGGTTTTCTATGTAGAATAGCTCCTTCACCAGCAACTATAATGTCTTGAAGGTATCCCTTGTAAGAAGCTACAAAATCTCCCATTAAGTAAAACTTCAACCCCTCAAAAATTTTAGGTTGCTGCAGAAAAATAAACCTCATTAGTATGCTGTTTTAAGTACAAACATTAGCACATGTGCACAATGCCGGTAGGACTATGCTTACTATGTGATATCACCAAAAAATTTATTGCAATCAAGATACAGTATGTATGCACTGTAGGTGGCCTTCAGGAGATGAAAGTATGATGTCCATATCGACAGTCCAATTTGGTGGGGTAAAACACCGATCAAGAAAAAATTCCATTAAAATCACATGAGCAAATATTTTTTTCAAAACCAACATTAGAAGATTTCGAAACCACAGTTTTCCTATTAGCTAAGCTATTATTATCATAGATGAAATTGAATTAAGAAAGAATGAGAAAACAAGACTATATCAAGCCACATAAAGATTAGACATGCGCCAACATGTAGCAATCTGAATGATGCCAAATTTACACTATGGAAATTAAGATCAGAAATATCCCTAGATTGCAAATGAGGCTTTCAAAAGAAAAATAGAGCAAACCTTGTTCAGGATTCTCAGTCTTCCAAGTCTTGGACCATTTCTGATTCCATAGACATCAACCATTATTTCATATTGCTCCTCTTGAACAAGTTTCATGGCCTTCATGCAAGCCTTAACCCCTATAAAATGACAGAGAAGGTAATTGTTTGACTGCAAAGAGTGACAACCTTGCATACAGTAACACATAATGAATCTTTAACGAAAATGTACACATGTTCCTAGAATTCTGAAAAGAAAATAAAATCATTCTGGATAAAGTTGGTACTGACACTCAATATTCAGTATCCATTTTCCCTCCAAAATACCCATCATAATCTTGAGGGTTCTTCTGCATGCTCCATTTTCATCTGTTGATGCAATAACATGGGTGACACTCAAATCCCAATTCTTCAACACTGTTACTCCAGATGATCTCCGAAACTCTGAAACAAATTGCTGCAGTAACTAATAGAATGTTAATTGTTTATTTTTTTTATTATTAAATTAAAGAGTATCATAGCATAATTTCTATCCAAAGTCTTACCCTTTCTTCAATTGTTAGAGCAGAACAACAAAGAACCAACTTTTTCAGTTTTTCTCTTGAATTCCAACTGGGATATGTACCAAAATCATGTTTAGGAACAACTTCATTACTCCGTTTCATTTCCTTTCTGAAAGAGGAAGGAGAGACCAAGTTAAAGATATGCTTTACCATTAATACATTAATACCTTAAACTAAAGTCAATTGAAGACCTCACATACCTTTTTGGAATGCATTTCTTTCTTACTCTCTCTTGAGAGTCCGAGTCTTCATTAGGCAGCTTACAAAAAGCATGAAGCGGGCATAACATAACAAAGTTGTCCTGTTGCAAGTGCATAAATAGCACCAAAATAAGAATGCAATTCAGAATTTGAATGAGTGTAAAAGAAGTTCAATTAATGACACTTAACAGTATCCCATCGACATTGAGGTGTCATCTTTGCACAAGTGACATGGAAACTCCTGCGACAACTCTTCTCATAACAACCAAGAGCAGCACCTTTGAGTCCACAGCAGCAGCACTTAATTCTCTTACTTCTAGTTAATTCAGCTTCCAGATTAATGGCAGTATCATCCTCAAAATAAACATTAGGCGCCCTGTATAATGATTTATATAATTGTATTAGCACCACAAGCACTAGAGATAGACTGCTAAAAATTTCAAAGATACAAATTCATCTCTCATGTGTTGCTAACATAATACAAACATAAGAATAGAAAAGTTCATGTCATATTGATGACAACCTCGTGAATTTATGAGCTGGAGCATACAAGTTTTATATAACAAAGCATCTAAAACAGTGCAAGTGCATCAAGCCTGCCTGAGCTGTTTCACATATATTTTGAGCAGTGCAATTGCCGAAAGAAAGAAAGCAACCAAATAATGAACTCACATTAGAGAAAAAAATGAAAAGAGAAATTCCCTTTCTTAGTGCAGTTAAAGATTACTCTTACTTACCATTCAGCACAATTTCTGTGAGCATGTACGACCTCCAATTCTCCATTATAATTGGCTGCCACAGGCCTGCCATTGTAGTAGTGGACCATCTCTCCTGAGGCCTGTCATTTGGTTTTGCACAGTTAGAAGTGTAGCATGATCAAAAGACAGGTTATGAGGAATATGGAAAGCAGAAAATGAAACCGTGACTAATAAGCAAGGAAGCAACAGGTACCTCTGTGTCCTTTGAAGAAAGACAAAAAGCACATTGAATTGTGCGAGTAAAGTTTTGGCAAGCATGCAAAGCCACTCCTTTTGATTGATCGGGTTTCCCAAACATTACTGAATGCTCAAGGAATCTTGAACTAAAGCTGCTGTCAAACTTATCAACTGATTTAGTTTCTTCTACAGAGACATTGGAAACTTTTCCAGTGAATTTACTCTTTTTGGCAGAGAGACTGCTGTGACCCTCCTGTTGGTCATTAATAGGCATATCTTCTGAGATACCATGAAACAAAACTTTTTTGTTTTTCTTATATCTCACGTTTTTATTGCTTGTTGACCTCAATTCAGATTGAACTTGTTTCCCTCGTTTCTGGGATTTCTGCTTGACATCTGAGATATTCCTATCATCAACCACAGATGGGCTTGCATCTTGTTCCACTTGGTTTTGAACTGTATGAATTTCTTTCATAATGATGTTGTCAGTGGAATCCAGTTTCCGTTTCTTCGAACTCATGAGACAATCAATCTGGGAGTGGGTGCTCTCACTTCCACCTATATTTCCAATAATCCTATGTCTAAGATCTTCATTACCACATTGTGTCTTACCTAATGAAGAAGGCGACTCAGCAGTGATGGTTTTATCTTTGACTTTCGGTAATTCTGCTCTAAGAGAAATATGCAAAACCCTTTCACAATTAGACACAGTTCCAGGACTACCAGCATTCTCACAGATAGTTTCCTTAAAGTTTAAAGCAGAGCCCTTATTGTCATGTGCTTCTTCCCACATACCTCTTCTAGATTTTTTCTTTAGATTAAAAGAAGCATCTTGTCCTGCATCTTTCCTCACACACTTCTTTGGAGTTGCTTTTTTAGCTGTCCTACCTCTCTTGTTGGATTTATTTCTTACAGTTTGCCTGCCAGTACACCTGCCAGTACGTTTGGCTCTAGGAGGGGATAGTGTGGGCAATTCCTCACCTTCAATGGCCATTCCATATTTGGTAGTCAAGCTTTTTTCATTTTCAATACTTCGTTCATTTGTATTCAAAGTAAGTATTGGTGCTTCTTTGCTTTCTTGAATTCCATCAAATTCACCAACATTATCATCCTGCACATTACTAGAAATTCAGCATAATCAAAATATTAAGGAAATAAAAGAAAAAAATATATATAAATAACTGCCATTGATACCTGCATCTTAGCAGGACTTGAAAAAAATTTTGGGGAGCAAGGTCTTTGAGTGCATTCAAACATTTCGCTGTCAAAAAAATCCTCCTCATCTGATTTGCCACCTGCTTGATCCTACATAATGTTGGAAAAACACAACAACATAACTTATTGAATAGAACATAAATGCAAAGTTATTTTTCCAAATCTTTTAGTATGACACATAGATTGTTCAAGTCAAATTTGGTTTGAGTTAAAATTCAGCCAAGTTTCATAAGCTTGAGCATGGATTAGAGGCTGAATTCCATATCCAGCAGATCAATGCATATAGAAGCAACTTGGCAGCTTGATCAAAGTATAAATTACAATCAGACTAGCCTCAACAGTTACAGAAGCCATGCATCAAGGATATTCACAGATTCAAAAGAAAATTACTATAGTTATTTCCAAGTAATACAAAAAATGACATATGACTACAGGATATATTTGAAGAAAATTTTAAACTGATCTAGGACTTACAACCGAGGATAATTTTGAGGAGTTTGTGTCGTCTGATTCCTTGATATCACTAAAAGTTGGAACATATGGAGGGGTTACTTCCAAAAGTTGACTGCCATCAGCATGCTGACTTAACTTTTCCATATCTTCGTCATCTCTCAACCAGAAAAATGGGGAAAGTGCATGTTCACC
Source organism: Triadica sebifera (assembly GCA_023653625.1). Lineage (NCBI taxonomy): Eukaryota > Viridiplantae > Streptophyta > Magnoliopsida > Malpighiales > Euphorbiaceae > Triadica > Triadica sebifera. Next base: position 9,810,229 of record CM042911.1, on the reverse strand, counting down.
TTTTCTATTGGGAGTAGAATTTTCCCCAGGAACCAGTGAACTGTCCTTGAATTCATCCTCGATGTTTTCACCTGATCTAATTTCTAGTTTCTCAGGTCGTGTTGGGGTTTCTGAAGGGAGACATTGTGGCACTTGAACTCTTTTCTTAGCTGGAAAAGAAGGTCTAGCAGCAATAGGATCAGAAAGTTTGAGATTGGATTTAATTGTTGTCCTTGCCCCCTTTCTTTTGGATGGCCTTTCATTTTCCACTCTGTCCTGGAAAACTCCATAAATATCTTCTCTACGACAAATTATATCATCTTCTGCTTGCTTGTTTTCTTCTGCAAGATCAGAAGGCAAAAAAAAACAATCAAAGCCATCCAATGTCCAATATTGGCAATACGGATGAGCTGAATGCACACAAGATTAAGTATAATGAATTCAAGAAACTTACGATGAAAAAGGAAATCTTAGAATTAAAAGTACAGAATAGAATCAACAATTTAATTATGTCAAATGAATTTATCTCATTCTATAATAATTTTCGAGTAAAAAATTCTAAATGCTTTTTCCTAGGCACAAAAAAGCAAGGAAACTAAACACAACCAAGGAGAGATGAAACTCTGAAATAAATATTGATCCATGATAAGGCCCACGATTATATTCATTCACTCTTTCAATGATTATGCACAACCTCGCTTTACATCATTGCATATCCAAGTGGTGTCAGCGCTTTCGTACCAGGTAATTTAGTTGAGGGTGGATTCTGAGTGACGAATATCTGGAATCCCGAAGCAGCTTCCATGCTTTTGTAAATATTCACCAAACTATCCATGTGAGGAGCAGCTCGAACCTCTGCGGCAAAATCATGCGCAAAACTTGTAAGAAATTAGATTTTTCAGCTTAATGCCTGAATCGCATAAGTGCAAGAATATCATTATTTTCATATTTTTGAATACCTATACACATAGCAAGAACCCAATTGCTGCATTAAATTCAAATTAAATCAATTAAAGAGGAAAGAAAAGTATGTACCTCTTCGCTGATATGGCACTTTACAAACTGGACAATTGGAACCCGATCTCATCGACTTCATAATACAGGAACTGAGTAGAAACAGAATACAATAGTCATTGCTTTCTCCCAATAAGAAAATCAAAATAACACAAATAGTTATTCTTGAAAAGAGGAAAAAAAAAACTTACTTGCAGAACACATGATTGCATGTAAGCGAAACAGCAGAATTCAGTAGACTCAGACTGCAAAATGAAAATGAAAAGAAGAATATTACATTAAGATTTCAATAAATCAAATTTAACAACATAAAAGAGAAAGAAAACGGCCTAATTCATGATAACAATATCAAATTGTGGGAAAATTAAATTAATCTGAATATAATACCAGATAGGGCATTTGAGCTCCCTGCCCATTTTCTCAAGGTGACTTGGATTTCCCATTTTAGATGCAAATCAAAATATTTCAGAGAAATTTTCTTTTTTTCTTTTTCTCTCGGAGAGAAATAGAGGAGATTGGCGGAGAAGAAGAAGAGCAAAATTTGGGCGGAAAGAGAGAATGTATTGTAGCTCTAATTTTTTGAATTTTTTGGAGCCGCCAAAATTTGTCCACTTTCACGCGCCTTTTCTTGTCCTGTTGGCGGCTTCACCAAGTTTTACTTAAAAAATGAAAAGGTTACCGTTTACCGATATCCGGTGAATTATAAGCATTTTTCTTAACTAAAATGGTGCATTTTTTTATTATTTTAATCAATATAAATATGGTTTCAACAAAAATTTTGCAAATTGTAAAAAGGTCTCTCTCTATTCAGTTCTAATTTCTAATTTTTCTTGCTTTCTAGGCATCAAGCAAATAAATCGAGTTCAATAAACTCACATTCTTGGATAGTTGGATTCCATCTTCAATATAAAAGCTTATCATTTACCTCAATTTTAAGCAATATGATCAAACAATTAATTAAAAAAATTTCAAGCTACCAATAATCACTACAGGTACAAGACCCATCTCTAAAATGGTGAAATCGGCTGTTATCCCTCACAACAATTTCTCTGTTGAAAACTTTCGATATGAGTTTGATTGCCAAATGACAATCAGCACATACTCTCAAATTCTTGACAATCCTGATTGGGGTCCCTGGAGGCGTGTTAATGAGCATAAAAGCTACTGCAATCTTCTCACTGTGATATACCAAAGCGTTTTCCTTTTCTTCCTCCTCTATATCAGCAAGCACATTTGCCGTATGGGGCACATAACCTTCTAATTTCAGTTTGTTTGAGATCTCCACTAACATTCCATATATCGCCTTGGTTTGAGGATGTGTTCTGTCACCCATAACAAATTCATGGACACGATTTCCCAGCTCGACAAGGCTATGCCCTGGAGTTTTTCTTACTCCCTCACTGAGCATGGTTTTCCTCACATTATGCACGTCTGCCCAGCGTTGCTCGGATGCATAAAGATTAGAGAGCAGCACATAGTCTCCGCAATGCTTAGGCTCTAATTGTAAAAGCTCGCTTCTTGCAACCTCTCCTAAACCCAAATGCCGGTGTATTGTACATGCCGCTAGCAAGGTCCTCCACACAACAGCATTCGGCCGCAATGGCATTTTCTGAATGTATTCATACGCTTCTTTCACCAAGCCTGCTCTACCTAACAGATCCACAATGCATCCATAATGTTCAATTCTAGGCACAATCCCATATTCCTCTGTCATCTTCTTGAAGTAATTGAACCCCTCACTTACCAGCCCACAATGACTACAAGCATACAAGACTCCAACGAATGTGATCTCACTAGGAACTAATCCCTGTTCCTCCATCACCTTGAAATGCTCAAGTGCTTCAATACCAAACCCATTAACAGCCAATCCAACAACCAGAGAAGTCCATAAAACTACATTCTTCTCCCCCATCTCATCAAAAAAATGTTGTGCCTCCCTAATCCTTCCACACTTTGCATAAAGGTCTAAAAGGGCACTAATAGCATATAAATTCTCATTCAAACCAACTTTGACTATATATGCATGTACCCTCCTACCCAAAGCCAATGAACCAAGCTCAGCACAGGCAGACAGCAAGCTAACCACAGTAAACCCATTTGGCACAACACCCTCCACGCCCATTTCTTTAAAAAGACATAAAGCCTCATTGGGTTTCCCATTAAGAGCAAATCCATTAATGAGAGTATTCCATGAAACAAGATCCCTTTCGGGCATTAATTCAAACATCTTCTGTGCATTCTCGTATTGTCCACAAGCAGCATACATATGCATCAAACTGTTTTGCACAAACACCAATGACTCAAACCCATTTCTTACAGTAATGGAATGTATCTTTTCACCTACTCTAACATTCACTACCTTCGACACAGCCTTTAAAAGGAAAGGATAAGTGTGTGTATCCGGCTCAATGCAATTCACATGCATGTGGTGATACAGATCAATAGCTGATTTTGGATTCTCACTCTCAGCATAGCCTCTTATCATAGTATTCCACGTGTAAACATTTGGGCTTTGAATTTGGGTAAAGATACTATGAGCATAAGCCATGGGGGCAGAGAGGGCGACAATTGAGTAAATTAGGTGCTTGCCCAGGTCTGGGTTGGTAGGTGGGATACCATGCCTGATGGAGAAGGCATGGATTTGTTTCAGTTTGAATTTGGATGAGGCACAAGTTTGAACAAGAGCAATGCATTTTTTGACAACGAAAGGTATTGTTTTTTTAGACGAGGCTGATTTTGGGGCTTTGAGGTGTGCTGGAGAATTTTCAGTAGAAACGTGGAGAACCAATTGTTGTTCACTAGGGGGATTTGAGGGCATGAGAACATGTTGCATTGCATGCAAGTCTAACAGAGTTTATTGGTTTTCTTGGCTTTGGTCTGAGATAGTAAGAATATATGTTAACAAATAACAATAACCTCGTTAGTATGTCGTCCTCATTTATATTAAATACGTCTACTTTCTGACCCCTTTTTTTAAAAAAAAATTTGCCTAAATCCATTTTTTAGTCAATCTTATTTTGTCATGGTGATAAATTCTATTTAAAAATTGAGAGAAATCTAAATTTTTTTAGTCTTTATATGGTGTGAGACGCTTATAAATGCATTTAAAATATTTTTCATTAACAATAAGTTTTAGCTTAATGGGTTTTACCCAGTGACCAGAATTATGAGATTTCACCAGTTGGACATTCAACATATATATATATATATATATATATATATATATATATATATATATATATATATATATATATATTTCATTGTTATTCAACCAAAAAAAAAAATTTCATTGTTTGCAATTTCTTTCCAGTATAATTTTTCTTTAGTTCCAAATTCGCATTTGGTGAAATCATGCCCAATAAAATATTGGATGAAAAACTCGCTGCTGTCTTCGGCATCAAAATAATCGTCTATATTAATATTATGAGACCGATCCTTATTGGCAAAGTTGGAGAGGAACAACACTAAGCAACAGTGGAGAGGGTCACTTATGTTGATCTGGAGCAAGATATACATCTAAAAATCGTTGAAAAAGAAAATTAGAAAATCATAACTGTGAATCAGTGATCCCATCAATCAAAAAGTTCCCACTGAGCAGAGACCGCAGGAGGGTCAAAAGTCTCCCATTTGGTTGTTACAATCACAGGCCTCACTTTTGCATTTGATATCTTCAGCACATCAAGAGTTTCCACACACTTTTGCACTCTCTTACTCTGCATAGAATATCGTTAGCACATATTAACTTAGATCTATTTAAGCACTTTTTTAGCAGCTAATTAATAGAAGGTTGTCACTGTAATCATACAATTCTGAAAATCACTTCATACGTTTTCCATTGCTAAATAATAATTGTCTGGTTAATTCTAAATTTAGCAATTTACGAATTGTTTGGTACATGAGACTCCTTAGTTAAGTCATATGATTAATCACTAATTGAATAAGTTTTAACTAAAACTTAGCTCCTCCATATTTTTACTAAATTTTTTTCTAATAGGATTACTAATACCTAAATTTATAAAATTATAAACCCTAAACTAACCTTAGTATTTTACATTTTTTTTTCTCAAAAATAGTCTTAGTTTTGAGTTTTACTTCTCTAACTGCCTTAAAATCCATGAGAACCATAACTGCTGTTTTGGAATTTCATTTCCTCTTATATCTGACATTCTATTTTCTCTCTCTGTTTCCTTTTTTAACACTGCCGATTACAACATCTAATCGTTATTTTTTTCTTTCTTTCTCAACTGGATTTATTACTGACTTAATTCTGCTTTTATTCTAATTTGTGATTATTTGGTGTATGCTATAGCTAGCTTCTTATGATTTATTTCATATTATACATTGTTTTTAACTGATCTTCAGAATTTGAATGTTATTGATGAGCTTTGATTGAAACTGAAATTCAGGGATTTCAATATAGTTGTCCGTATGCCTTTGATCTATTATATTAACATATTTTTTTTTTTTATTAGAGCTAAAAACTTATTGGTCTAAAAAGGCATAGTAAAATACAAGAAACACCATATCAACGAATTTTGAGATAAATTGAATTGTGCAAAGATATATATATATATATATATATATATATATATATATATATAAAACAGTCTCTTCATCTCATTTGCTTTCTATTAAATTGAAAAAGGAAAAAAAGTTATAATATGTAACATGAAAAGTAAAATTATAATAAAAAACTTACAGCAAAAATAGTAATTTAAATTCAAACCCAAAATTAGTGTAGAGAAAATTCAGAATATGCGATGAGAATGATAAAAAATAAAATATGAACTCTAACAGTTTTTAAATATGAGGCAAAAGAATATTTAAGTAATTTATTTATTTCATTATTTAAACCGTCATATTAAATATATGATTATAAATTTAGATTAGTTAATATTAAGATTAAAATATTTCTACCAAACAAGAGTTAAATTAATTAATCAGGCAGCTCAACTAAACCTAGTATTAAACTAATAATATGACTTAAACATGTTACTATCATGGAATTGTATCACTAAAGTTATGGAACTAAAAGATGTTATAGTGCCTAAAGGTCAGGCGGTATGTAAATTAGGGGCAATGGCCACAATCTCTACTTACTCACTAAAATTTTAATAACAATAAAGTTTAAGAAATAGGATGAAAATTATTTATAATTATAGTAAAATTAATTTAAAATTAGCTTAAGTTATTTTGAAGTAATAACGAATTTACAATTATAAAGTTTGATCCTCTAAATCTATACAATTTTAATAATTTATATGATTTAATTATTGGGCAAATAGAATGAAAATTATTTTATAACTACAGTGAAATTAACTTAAAATTAGTTTAAATTATTTTGAAGTAAGCGAATTCACAATTATACACAATTTTAATAATTTCTATGATTTTATTATTGGACACACAATTCCACTAATTTTTATTATGTATCATGATCGACGTGCAAATTCACTCCTCCTAAAATTATATCATAGCTAAAAGCAAATAATGTCAGTCATATTAAAAAGATTATACAAGAATAAATAAAAACCGAAGGACATTGAAAATACCTGCAAAATTTTCAAAGAAGAAGCATCTGCTTCAGCAGAAATGCCATCTAGCTTAATTGCTTGTCTCATTAGCATCTCAATCAATGTTGTAATTTGAACTTCTGGCACTTTAATTCCATCTGAAATTGATTTTTCAATTGCAGAAACCTACGCAGGGATGAAATCAATTCTTTTAATTTTATGATATTGCGCATAGTTAAGCTTAAATTTAATCAAAAGTTGTCTAGGATCATGTCCTTTTAGGAAAATATTATATGTTTTAGACAAATAATAAATGAAAGCAATAAGCAATAAAAACCTGCTCAGCGAGCTTATCAATCTCGATGGAGACGGAAGAAATGGCACGATGAGCGGACTGAATTCTGGCATTCTTACGCATCTCAATAAATCTGAGCTCAATGCTGGCTGGGTCCTGGATTAGTACTAGTTTTGATCCATCTTTGACCCCACAATTGCCAAGGTACTGTGCATTTTCTCGTTCTTTTCCCCTGTATATCAGCCTCTGTTCCGCCGGTTTCAGCCCTGTTTCCGCCGTCAGAACCTTCTTCACCTCCCCTGTCAGTCATTTTTCATTTAAAAATAAGCAAGCCGTATTACTTTGAAATAGTTTGTTTTATTATTATTATTATTATTATTAATATTATAATGTTATCTGCATGCTTTAGAAGTTAGGAGTCAGAATTATGAAAGGCACTAATCATATAGCCTCTCTTTGTAGCAGCGCCATCAATCTTAATTACCAACCACATTCCATGTTATGCATCAAAATTTTTTTATTTATTTTCTCAACATCCAAACACACACCAAAAAAAAACTGAAAACAAGCATCCAAAAACTGTATAGATCCGTATCTTACCGAAAGTAGCTTGAGAATTCACAGAGATCTCATGTCGGAGAGCACCATAGGCTATTCGGAGGCGGAACATTGTCGGCGGAACATCGGTGTTTTCGTTTCTTTTCTGGACCAGCATGCCTCCTGGTCTCATCTCCCATTCTGCCTCTTCATCTCTTAAATAAGAAGACCTCGACGACGCCGTACTAGTCGTGGAGCTGTCACTCTTTCCACCATACAGATTCCATCCGCTCTTCATCATCTTCACGTGTTGCCTCCAAATTCCCGGGAAAAATAATAAAAGAATGGTCTAAGTGAGTTGCTTATTCTCGCGAAAATGACAGAAAATATCTTAGCACACGGAATGGCTACTGTAAGTTCTTACTTGCAGTTGCCGACACACACACCGAGGGTGGTTTTAATATGTTTTCGACTACACAAGGAAAAATGACAGGTTTGTGATTGGGCCAATGGTGTTCTGCCACGTGGAAGGTGCTATCAGCTTGTTTGCAGTGACAGCTAAGCAGAGAGTTGCCGACAAATGAAGCGAGGAGGCATCCAAGAGAAGTATAAAAATTTGGGGTTCGCTCTTTTTAATGTTGTGCTACATCAGGAGAACGTGGATTAATATTATTGGTCATGACCGATCAAAACTAGGGCTGGATGTTCCGGGTTTCACTTTTCAGCGACGTCGTTGTATGTGGTTGGTTTAATCGTTTGGTCCAAGGCTGATTATATTTTAGTCATCATCTTTTTCTATTTTCAGTGTTAATGGGGAAAAAAAAAGAAGAAGAAATAAATGAAAGCAATGTTAGGCCAGTGGATGCTGTAATTCTGTTTGGTGATTGATAGAATTTGTGGGGAGAAATAAAGATTAATCATGTGTCATGGATGTTGCTTGAGTTAGTTAACTACCATATTCTTAAGGGATAACTAAGTACTAACAACATGATTTAATCAGCATAGGCTAATCCCCAACTCAACAGTTAAAAAAAGTACAAATTTCAGAAGTTCTTTATCGGACATAAAAGGGTCATGGCATCCAAAATAAAAATAAAAAATTCTTTAGATAGATATTTATAATATAATATGCATTCCTAAAAAAAATTATTTATATGACCTTCTAAATATTTTTCTGATTTGAATAATGCAGAAATGAAGTTGTAGAGACAAGCTAGCATAGTGTCACGACCCTAAACTTTAACTAGCAATCGTGCGGCACTTAGCACGGTCCGTTGCACTAAGCCTGCCTTCCAAACCGATAAAACACTCCAAAGAGAATAGAACGGAACTTAGAAATCGAGAAGATTCAATAGCAAGACAAGAACACAAGAGAGTTTGAGAGAAAAGCTTTGTATTACTTGAAATGCTTGAATTGATTGAATTGAGTGAATGATTACAAATGAATTTACATAAGGTATATATAGGCCTCCACCTCCTCAATGGATGACCAAGATCAATTCCCACCTACCAGATGGATGGTTAGGATTAACTCCCACCTACCAAATGAATGTCTAGGATTGATTCCCACCTAACAAATGAATGGTTAAGATCAACTCTCACCTACCAAAATGGATGGCTAGGATTGATTCCCACCTAACAAATGGAGGGCTAGGATTAATTCCTACCTACCAAAATGGACGGCCACGATCCGTTTAATCTAACGGTTTACAATGGCCTTCTAGAATATTACATATGTGTGCCAAAATGTAAATATGCGGGAAATCCCGTATGAACCTTTGCGGGGCGTGACACTCTCCCCCACTCAAGTTCGCGACGCCCTCGTCGCGCCTTCAAGCTTGAACCTTTCTATGTCATCTTTGAATTGCCACAAAGTGTCTTCAGGTTCCCAGCTTGCCTCTATGTCTGGGGCATTCTTCCATTTGACCAAGTATTCCCGATAACTTGGTACACCTCTACGCCGAATTAGGCGGTCTGCCAGAATGGAATCCACTCCTCTATCAAAGGAGGTTACTACCGCAGTGGGTGCCCTTTTCGACTCTCCTCGACTTGCATCTTCTTCGTCTCCATGATAAGGTTTCAACATACTTACATGAAAGACTGGATAGATTTTAAGCTTCGGAGGGAGTTGTAGCTTGTAAGACACCTTACCAACCTGCTTAAGGACAGGAAATGGCCCTTCGTATTTCCGTACCAACCCCTTGTGAACCTTCCGCAAGGACTTGAACTATTGTGGTAATAATTTGACAAGGACCAAATCTCCTTCCCGAAATTCAACCATCCTCCTTTTCTTGTCAGCCCACTTCTTCATCTTTTTGGATGCCTTGTTCAAATAGGCTCGGGCCAACTCAGCTTGCTCATGCCATGCCTTAGCAAATTTGAAAGCTGCAGGACTCTTTCCTTCATAGCTTGTAGCCAAAGCATGAGGAGTCATAGGTTGTTGTCCCGTAATGATCTCGAAGGGACTCTTGCCAGTGGATTCACTTTGCTGCAAGTTATAAGAGAATTGGGCTACATCCAGCAACTTAGCCCAATCATGTTGGTTGGCACTAACAAAGTGCCTAAGATACAGCTCCAGTAGTGCATTAGAATGTTCCGTCTGCCCATCGCTTTGCGGATGAAAGCTTGTGGAGAAGTTCAAGTCTGATCCCAGCAACTTGAACAATTCTGTCCAGAACTTCCCAGTAAATCGTGGGTCTCGATCACTCACAATATTAGATGGGATTCCCCAATGCTTCACAACATGCTTAAGGACACAACCATGCAGTCTCATCAGCAGTGCAATCCGCCGAGGCAGGTATGAATGTTGCATACTTACTGAAGCGATCAATGATCACTATTATACTGCCAAAGCCTTCTGATTTTGGCAAGCAAGTGATGAAGTCCATCGAGACACTCTCCCATGGTCTCTCTGAAATAGGCAACGGTTCTAGCAAGCCACCGGGTGCACGCTGCTCTATTTTGTCTTGTTGGCAAACAAGACAAGTTCTGACATAGGCTTCAACATCATCCTGCAGTTGAGGCCAATAGTAAATAGACTTGATCAAGGCAAGGGTGCGTTTCATGCCTGGGTGTCCAGCCCATAATGAATCATGGCATTCCTTAATCAGTTCTTTCCTCAAGTTCCCCCACTTAGGAACGTAGATGCGATTTTTCTTGCCATAGAGTAGTCCGTCACTCTGCCAAAATCGTCTTGTCTTTCTTTCTTTGATGAGGACTATGAGGTTTTGAGCCAGGGCATCATGCTCCAACCCTTCTTTGATCTTCTCCAGCAAGGGACTGCTTGGTCTACTCAAAGCTGCTAACTCCGCTTTTCGACTTAGTGCATCAGCCACCACATTGGCCTTACCGGGCTTGTATTCAAGCTTGTAGTCAAATTCTGCCAAAAAGTCTTGCCATCGAGCTTGTTTGGAACTCAACTTCTTCTGAGTTTGGAAGTAGCTAGTTGCTACATTGTCTGTCATGATCACAAAGTGAGAACCCAACAAGTAATGTCGCCATACCCTTAGACAATGGATGATAGCTGTCATCTCCTTTTCCTGCACCGTGTAGCGGCGTTCAGTTTCGTTGAGCTTGCGGCTCTCATATGCTATCGGATGCCCTTCTTGCATCAACACTCCACCAATGGCAAAGTCTGAGGCATTTGTATGCAACTCGTACATCTTACAAGGATCTGGCAAGTAAAGAACTGGTTCTTCGGTAATGGCCTTTTTCAAGTCATCAAATAAGGCTTGACACTTGTTTGTCCACTCCCAAGTATTGTTTTTCTTGAGTAAGTCGGTTAGTGGAGCTGCTCTTGCTGAATATGACATGATGAATCTCCGGTAGTAGTTCACAAGTCCAAGAAAAGACCGTAACTCGGGGACCTTAGTAAGAGGTTCCCATTCTTGGATGGCTTTCACCTTGTCTCCATCCATCATCAGTTTCCCATCTTTTATCCCATGTCCTAAGAACATTACCTCATTTTGGGCAAAAGAACATTTCTCCCTTTTAACATATAGCTCATTTTCTCTGAGGACCTCGAACACCTTCTTCAAATGCTCAAGATGTTCTTCCATAGTCCGGCTATATATTACTATATCATCAAGATATACTACCACGAACCGATCGAGGTAGGGATGGAAGAGTTTATTCATGAGAGTGCAAAAGGTAGCAGGTGCATTTGTGAGACCAAAGGGCATAACAAGGAACTCATAAGCACCGTACCTTGTTACACATGTAGTCTTCGGCTCATCCCCTTTTGCAATGCGCACCTGGTAGTATCCCGACCGCAAATCTAACTTTGAGAAGTATCTTGCGTTCCCCAGTTGATCAAACAAATCAGCAATGAGTGGGATAGGATACTTGTTCTTTACCGTGATTTTATTTAGAGCACGGTAGTCAATGCACATTCTCAGTGAACCATCATTCTTTTTCTGGAAAAGCACAGGGGCACCAAATGGGGCTTTGGATGGTCTAATGAAACCAGCATCCAATAGCTCATTGAGTTGCTTCCGCAATTCTGTCAACTCTGAGTTTGCCATCCGGTAAGGACTCATGGCTGGTGGTCTTGTGCCAGGCTCCAGCTCAATTTCATGGTCCACCTCCCTCCTTGGGGGTAACTGTTTTGGCAACGCCTCCGGCATCACATCCTGGAACTCATCCAAGACAACTTGCACCTCCGTCGGCAAGTTTAGTTGTGGTGATGCTTCATCATCATCATACTCCTTTAGAATGGCCAAGTAACTCTCTTCTTCCCTCTTCAATCCTTTCTTGAATTGAAGTGCTGAGAGAGCTTGGGTAGTAGGCTTGGTGGTCCTCTCCGTCGGTACTAGACAAGCCTTTGGTCCATCCATAATGCACATAGAGTTTGAACATGGAACAAGGAAAGCTCTTACCTGGTCCAAGAACTCCATGCCAAATACCACCGAGAAATCATCCATGGGTGCCACAGATAAATCCACTTGGCCAGTCCATGCACCGAGACTGACCTTTACTCCACGGGCAATTCCTTGGAGAGGTTGTGCCGCCGAGTTAACTGTTTTGAGGGAGCCACCTCCGTTGGCAACTTTGAGACCAAGTCTCTTGGCTTCCTCTAGCGAAACAAAGTTGTGAGATGCACCTGTGTCGACCAGGGCTTTGGCGACTTTCCCATTGATGGTTGCATCCACAAACATGAGTCCCTTGGGGGACTTTGGGGCACTTTGCAATGCACTAAGCAGCCGCAAAGATCCCATCTTCGCACCTTCATCTGCCTCACTTCTCTCTTGATCATGAGTGGAGGCAACTAGAGCATTCAATGTCTTCCTTTTGGGACATTCTCGTGCCCAATGCGGTCCGTCGCATATGAAGCACGTCACACGGGGCTTTGAGGTGCCACGTTCTTCCCTTTCCTTCCCTTTGTCTCGGGACTTGAATGAGTAGCCTCAAATGTATCAATTGTGCACACCCCACGTTGCACATCTCCATGCCTTCGTCTCCACCACAGCATAGCAGTGTCGGTCAAGTACATGGCAATAGTTCGGATTTTACTGGCATAGTCCGTTACGCCAGTAGCCTCAAAGTATTGATCCAACCCCCATAGGAAGTTCTCAACTTCCCTAGCATTCCGAGCACCATTGAAAGTCTTTGGCTTAGGAACTTCCACTTTCTTGGCCTCAATGATAGTGGTTGTATTGGTTCCCGAAGCCATAGCCCGTTTGCATAGTGCTAGATCACCACCCATATCCTCAACTCTAAGTAACACATTAGAAATTTCTCTTTGGAAGAGATCACGTACCTTAGAAAGTTCGAATTTCAGCCCATCAATCTCTTGCCTTAACCCACCGTCTAGCTCGTTGAGGGACATCTTGACCGCTGCATGGATCTCCGCATCCTCGGCCTCCAAGCCGCTGCAACGTTCCTCCAAGTTGTCTACTCGGTCGAACAACTCTCCCAAGTTGTCCTGAGCACTCACAACACGTGCTTCCAAGCTAGAAATCATGTGTTTCGACTTGGCTCGAGATTTTTTAGATGGTTTCCGAACTTCCTCACGACCACGTTTCATTGATGGAACTTCCACACTAGGTGTAGCTGGGGCAGTAGCCTTCATTATGCCAAAGGTAGTAAAGCTTCGAACCTTGGCTCTGATACCAACTGTCACGACCCTAAACTTTAACTAGCAATCGTGCGGCACTTAGCACGGTCCGTTGCACTAAGCCTGCCTTCCAAACCGATAAAACACTCCAAAGAGAATAGAACGGAACTTAGAAATCGAGAAGATTCAATAGCAAGACAAGAACACAAGAGAGTTTGAGAGAAAAAATTTGTATTACTTGAAATGCTTGAATTGATTGAATTGAGTGAATGATTACAAATGAATTTACATAAGGTATATATAGGCCTTCACCTCCTCAATGGATGACCGAGATCAATTCCCACCTACCAGATGGATGGTTAGGATTAACTCTCACCTACCAAATGAATGGCTAGGATTGATTCCCACCTAATAAATGAATGGTTAAGATCAACTCCCACCTACCAAAATGGATGGCTAGGATTGATTTCCACCTAACAAATGGAGGGCTAGGATTAATTCCTACCTACCGAAATGGACGGCCACGATCCGTTTAATCTAACGGTTTACAATGACCTTCTAGAATATTACATATGTGTGCCAAAATGTAAATATGCGGGAAATCCCGTATGAACCTTTGCGGGGCGTGACAATAGGCAGACTTGGTATTTTTATTAATTCTTTTTAAGCATTATTAGTTATTTGATTGATGGTTGAGATTATTATTTAATGTGAAATAAATATATTTAAATTTTTTGATTTAATTGATTAATTTTTTAATTTTTTTATAAATACATTTCTTGTAAAATTTTTATTTTTTTCAAAACTCAGAAAAAATTACTTAAACGCAACGTCAAATAGATTTTCTTTTTTGAATGGCAAAAAGTTTCACTCCAAAAAAGAAAAAGAAATAGAGGTTTCTCCCAAAAAGAAAATCCCAAAATCAAATGGAAGGTCCATTGCCTTTATCGGCGCAAAACCTTCATTACACTTATGTTTGGATTAGACATTTAGATTTAATATGGTTTAGTAAAATATATGATATCTTAAGTATTTTTATCTTCAAAAATATTTACATGTAAAGGCAAATATAATTCACGCAATTAACACAAAGGTAAAGAAAAATAAATAGGGTGTAAAATTAATTATAAAAATTAAATTGAGGTATTAAAAAAAACTAGTGTGCCAATTAATCAGCCTGAAATTTTAACTATTGCAATAATAAAACTTAGGGAAAAGTAAAAAAAAAAAAGTGGCATGTGATTTGAATTTTTTTTTTTTAATTTTGGATATGTGATTTTTTTTGGACAAAAAGTAGTTTGTAGTTTATTTAGTTAATAAAAATTGGTAATTTTCTATTACGACACCGTTGATGTGGATTATTGTTGCCCATGTGACACTAATTCCACATAAAATGATTTTTATCACCGTCACATCAGATAAAATTAATATTATAATAGAAAAATATTAATTTTTACTAACGAAATAAATTACAAATATATTTTTATTACAAAAAAATATCATGTAACTAAAATTGAAAAAGAGCTGAACCACGTGCCATATTTTTGTATTTTTCTGTAACACTTATTAAATTCAAGAATCAAATGATATAAAACTCTAATAATGAAATTTATGGTGGAGTAATACTTTACCAACTTAGGGTCTCTTGCTATTAAATTTGTCAAAAATATTTTTGAAAAAAAAAATTATTTTTAATTTTTTTAAATTTTAAAAATTGTTTTTAAAAAAAACAACTAAATAGACAACTTTTTCAAAAAAATTTAAAAAAATTAATTTAAAAAAAATTTAAAAAATTAATCAATTAAATAAAAAAAATTCAAAACTTTTTTGACAATTCAGATTAGTCAAGTGCAGTTATTGGCCGCATGATGTTAATAATAATATATATATATAATTGTATTAAGCCTTTGTTTTAAGAGAGGCTAATTTTTCGTTGGGATACCTATTATCCTTCGTAATAAAACCATGGCAAAACCCGATTGGAAACGAGTCGATGCGTATGAGGTCACATAAACACCAAACTGCCTGTAAATTTTCCAAAACTGGAGGAAGTGGCAAATCATAGCAACTCGAAAGATATAAACGAACTACCATCGCCGTTTTCTGCTCTGTCGAGGTCGAATGCCCCTCTGTTCAGGTAATCCCCATTCGCGCTTGTATGATTGGGTTCTCATTTAATTATGTTTATAAACACTGAGACATGGGCTCTTGTTGCTGTTATCGATTTTTGTTTACCAGCCAAGCTTAAATGAATAATTTGGATTGATAATATCATTGGGATTTCTTGAATTTTTTAATTCATGGGTTTATCCGTTTTCATGTAATTAAGAGTTTCTAAAATTGGAGCACCAGCTTTTTATGAATTAGGAGCAGCAGCAGCTGAAACTTTTCATCTGACTGGGTTGTAATTGGCGTTTAGTTGGATTGGGTTGTCACTGAATGAGGGCAGTATCGATATAGTTCTGAAGAGTGAATGATTGAATATTCATCAAATAATTAGGGAGAAATCTTTATAATAGCATTTTCAATAAGTCCACATCTTCGGGCAGCCTTGGTTAGAACGAAGGTATGATTAATGATCCTGGCCAACTAGCTAGGGCTTTCCATTTATATGTTCGTCTGCTTCTTCGCCCTTAAGAGCGAAGGGTACAGTTATTTAGGAATAGTTATCTATATATCTATACATTTTTGTGTTGTCTATCAGTCTGTGTGTGTACATGTGTGCATATGTGTACATATATATATTTGAGTTTGTGTTCAACTAATTGAAAGTTGTTTGTGTTGCAAAATAACTGAACAATATACATGCTCATCAAATATTAAGTTGCTATTGATGCATATTGGCGATCTGCTTCATGATGTTTTGGTATTCTGTGTGAATAGGAAGGTACGTTTGAAATGGTATGCAATACATAGCTGATTACTTGTATGTCTTTTGCACTGTTTTTCTTGATGATAGATGAAGATGAGCCTTCACTTTGTTTCGTTGTGAACTGATGGATCTTGAAAGCAAGAAGTTTGGAGGGGGTAAGATGCTTTAGATGTTAAATGTTTTATTTTATTCTTTGTATCATTTGTGTAGTTAAACAATTTAACATCTTTAACTATTAATACATGGAGAGTTTTTGGGGAATCACCCCCCCCCCCCTCCCCATGTATTTACCTGCTTACAATTAAAACCCTAAAAAAAATGTCATGTTCAATCTTTAGTTATTGTTACAATCTTATACCTTTGATAGCTTCCATCCACTTCAATGTAAGGAAAAATCAGTTTAGTGATTAAGCTGGATAATATGGGCTTATAATAGCTTGTGGAATCATTCTGATGACAACACTAAATTTCCCAAATCCATAAGTCAAAGTTTTTCTTGCCTTTCCTTTTACTTCTCTCAATCTGCAACACTGCTATTGTTAGCATGTGGCTATCAATTCAATATTTCTCGCCCTTCTTATAATGTCATCAAGCTCTGCTTCTCTGCTTCCTCATTTGGCCATTTGACAAGGGAAAATTCAGTGTTCGAGTTCATGGACTTCAACTTATTCTCAACAAAATACATATCTCATTGTTAGCCTTTTTTATATCTCTTTTTTGCTTAATTGGCCTCACATATGCATACATACATACATACATACCATTTATATGTATATAGGAAATTGTCAACTAGCCCTGCATTCAGGTTCCATTTTTCGTTCTTTTCAAGTAAAACTGTTTGTTTGTCTTGCTGTCAGAGTTATTGAACCAGCCCACAGGTGGTTTTCACTGTCACTAATACCCTATGTTCACGTGTGACCTTTAGGGGATTACTGAAAAGAATCCTAGAAAATTTCAAGTCCTAATTGACTAGTCTAGGTCATTATGTTTTTTTAACTAAAACAATCAAAATGATGAAACTTGTAACCTCAATGCATGCAAGGGAGTAAAATGATATTCTAGAATGTTGTGTGACTCCGGAAAAAGCAATTTGTGGCATTGTGATTAAAAGCAGGATTCATATATGGATTTCTTTGATAAATTGTTATGCAATATGTGGGGCCTAGTTTTATCTTGTAAGGTGCTTGATAAAATTTCAAGAAGAAATTGTGTGATGGGCTGCACTAATTGCTGCATATTTGTGTGAAGGATATGAAAATGAATCAAGAAACAAAAATATATAGCCCTATGGCCCAATAAGTTTGCCTTTGGTCATTGTTGAAAGCATGCTCTATATAATAGAGGTTATGTAGCAGTTTCACATGGAGGCAATAAAAGCTGGCATGATATTGTTTGTGTTTGTTGGTTTTTCTCTGTTGACCTTAAGTGCAAGTGCGTGAGGAAAAATGCAATTATATTTTCCTTTGCAAGTTTGCTGGAATACAAAACAATTTCCAAATCTCTTTTGTCATTATTTATTTTTCTGTCTCTCAAATTATATGCATTCTTTGGTTATTCTCTTTAGAATACTAATTGTATATGTTGTGATTGTGACTAAGTAGTTACTACTTTGGTGTCGAGTTGGGCAGGAGGTGAATAGTAATTTATGGTTCATTCAGAAAATTTTCACATCTCATTCCGAAATTGATATTTTATCAATTTGTTCCAATATTTGAGATCATGGTGCAATTGGAGCTTCAAATTTACATATATCTTTTCCATTTTCTTTCTCAAGTAAGCTCCTATTGCACCTTATTGTCACGCCCCGCAAAGGTTCATACGGGATTTCCCGCATATTTACATTTTGGCACACATATGTAATATTGTAGAAGGCCATTGTAAACCGTTAGATTAAATGGATCGTGACCGTCCATTTCGGTAGGAATTAATCCTAGCCCTCCATTTGTTAGGTGGGAATCAATCCTAGCCATCCATTTTAGTAGGTGGGAGTTGATCTTAACCATTCATTTGGTAGGTGGGAATCAATCCTAGCCATTCATTTGGTAGGTGGGAGTTAATCCTAACCGTCCATCTGGTAGGTGGGAATTGATCTCAGCCATCCATTGAGGAGGTGGAGGCCTATATATACCTTATGTAAATTCATTTGTAATCATTCAATCAAATTCAATCAATTCAAGCATTTCAAGTAATACAAAGCTTTTCTCTCAAACTCTCTTGTGTTCTTGTCTTGCTATTGAATCTTCTCGATCTCTAAGTTCCGTTCTATTCTCTTTGGAGTGCTTTTATCAGTTTGGAAGGCAGGCTTAGTACAACGAACCGTGCTAAGTGCCGCACGATTGCTAGTTAAAGTCTAGGGTCGTGACAGTTGGTATCAGAGCCAAGGTTCGAAGCTTTACTACCTTTGGCATAATGAAGGCTACTGCCCCAGCTACACCTAGTGTGGAAGTTCCCTCAATGGAACGTGGTCGTGAGGAAGTTCGGAAACCATCTAAAGAATCTCGAGCCAAGTCGAAAGACATGATTTCTAGCTTGGAAGCACGTGTTGTGAGTGCTCAGGACAACTTGGGAGAGTTGTTCGACCGAGTAGACAACTTGGAGGAACGTTGCAGCGGCTTGGAGGCCGAGGATGCGGAGATCCATGCAGCAGTCAAGATGTCACTCAACGAGCTAGACGGTGGATTAAGGCAAGAGATTGATGGGCTGAAATCCGAACTTGTCAAGGTACGTGATCTCTTCCAAAGAGAAATTTCCAATGTGTTGCTTAGAGTTGAGGATATGGGTGGTGATCTAGCACTATGCAAACGGGCTATGGCTTCGGGAACCAATACAACCACTATCATTGAGGCCAAGAAAGTGGAAGTTCCTAAGCCAAAGACTTTCAATGGTGCTCGGAATGCTAGGGAAGTTGAGAACTTCCTATGGGGGCTGGATCAATACTTCGAGGCTACTGGCGTAACGGACCATGCCAGCAAAATCCGAACTACTGCCATGTACTTGACCGACACTGCTATGCTGTGGTGGAGACGAAGACATGGAGATGTGCAACGTGGGGTGTGCACAATTGATACATTTGAGGACTTCAAAAGGGAGTTCAAAAGCCAATTCTTCCCCGTAAATGCTGAGGAAGAGGCGAGAGGCCGGCTTCGACGACTGAAGCAGACGGGTAGCATAAGGGAGTATGTGAAGGAGTTCACAACCTTGCTGCTAGATGTCCCTGACACATCAGACAAGGATGCCTTATTCTTGTTCATGGATGGTCTCCAATCATGGGTTAACCTTGAGCTCAAACGACGTGGTGTCCAAGACTTATCTTCGGCCATTGCCGTTGCTGAAAGTCTTATTGATTACTCCTCAAACAAAGAAGGCTCGAGGCCAGCTGATAGAAAGTTTGTTGGAGCAAGGAATGGGGGAGGCCATGCCAAGAGTCAAAACCATAAAAACCACAAAGAAAGCTACTCATTCAAGTCCCGAGACAAAGGGAAGGAAAGGGAAGAACGTGGCACCTCAAAGCCCCGTGTGACGTGCTTCATATGCGACGGACCGCATTGGGCACGAGAATGTCCCAAAAGGAAGACATTGAATGCTCTAGTTGCCTCCACTCATGATCAAGAGAGAAGTGAGACAGATGAAGGTGCGAAGATGGGATCTTTGCGGCTGCTTAGTGCATTGCAAAGTGCCCCAAAGTCCCCCAAGGGACTCATGTTTGTGGATGCAACCATCAATGGGAAAGTCGCCAAAGCCCTGGTCGACACAGGTGCATCTCACAACTTTGTTTCGCTAGAGGAAGCCAAGAGACTTGGTCTCAAGGTTGTCAATGGAGGTGGCTCCCTCAAAGCAGTTAACTCAGCGGCACAACCTCTCCAAGGAATTGCCCGCGGAGTAAAGGTCAGTCTCGGTGCATGGACTGGCCAAATGGATTTATCTGTGGCACCCATGGATGATTTCTCGGTGGTATTCGACATGGAGTTCTTATACCAGGTTAGAGCTTTCCTTGTCCCATGTTCAAACTCTATGTGCATTATGGATGGACCAAAGGCTTGTCTAGTACCGACGGAAAGGACCACCAAGCCTAATACCCAAGCTCTCTCAGCACTTCAATTCAAGAAGGGATTGAAGAGGGAGGAAGAGAGTTACTTGGTCATTCTTAAGGAGTATGATGATGATGAAGCATCACCACAACCAAGCTTGTCGACGGAGGTGCAAGTTGTCTTGGATGAGTTCCAAGATGTGATACCTGAGGCATTACCAAAACAGTTACCCCCAAGGAGGGAGGTGGACCATGAAATTGAGCTGGAGCCTGGCACAAGACCACCAGCCATGAGTCCTTACCGGATGGCAAACTCAGAGTTGGCAGAATTGCGGAAGCAACTCAATGAGCTGTTGGATGCTGGTTTCATTAGACCATCCAAAGCTCCATTTGGTGCCCCGGTGCTTTTTCAGAAAAAGAAAGATGGTTCACTGAGAATGTGCATTGACTACCACGCTCTAAACAAGATCACGGTAAAGAACAAATATCCTATCCCACTCATTGCTGATTTGTTTGATCAATTGGGGAACGCAAGATACTTCTCCAAGTTGGACTTGCGGTCGGGATACTACCAGGTGCGCATTGCAAAAGGGGATGAGCCGAAGACTACTTGTGTAACAAGGTACGGTGCTTATGAGTTCCTTGTTATGCCCTTTGGTCTCACTAATGCACCTGCTACCTTCTGCACTCTCATGAATAAACTCTTTCATCCCTACCTCGATCGGTTCGTGGTAGTATATCTTGATGATATTGTAATATATAGCCGGACTATGGAAGAACATCTTGAGCATTTGAAGAAGGTGTTCGAGGTCCTCAGGAAAAATGAGCTATATGTTAAAAGGGAGAAATGTTCTTTTGCCCAAAATGAGGTAATGTTCTTAGGACATGGGATAAAAGATGGGAAGCTTATGATGGATGGAGACAAGGTGAAAGCCATCCAGGAATGAGAACCTCTTACTAAGGTCCCCGAGTTACGGTCTTTCCTTGGACTTGTGAACTACTACCGGAGATTCATCAAGTCATATTCAGCAAGAGCAGCTCCACTAACCGACTTACTCAAGAAGAACAATACTTGGGAGTGGACAAACAAGTGCCAAGCCTCGTTTGATGACTTGAAAAGGGCCATTACCGAAGAACCAGTGCTTTACTTGCCAGACCCCTGTAAGATGTACGAGTTGCATACGGATGCCTCAGACTTTGCCATTGGTGGAGTTTTGATGCAAGAAGGGCATCCTATAGCATATGAAAGCCGCAAGCTCAATGACACTGAACGCCGCTACACAGTGCAGGAAAAGGAGATGACAGCTATCATCCATTGTTTAAGGGTGTGGTGACATTACTTGTTGGGTTCTCACTTTGTGATCATGACAGACAATGTAGCAACTAGCTACTTTCAAACTCAAAAGAAGTTGAGTCCCAAACAAGCTCGGTGGCAAGACTTTTTGGCAGAATTTGACTACAAGCTCGAATACAAGCCCGGTAAGGCCAATGTGGTGGCTGACGCACTAAGTCGAAAAGCGGAGTTGGCAGCTTTGAGTAGACCAAGCAGTCCCTTGCTGGAAAAGATCAAAGAAGGGTTGGAGCATGATGCCCTGGCTCAAAACCTCCTTGTCCTCATCAAGGAAGGAAAGACAAGGCGACTTTGGCAGAGTGACGGACTACTCTATGCCAAGAAAAATCGCATCTACGTTCCTAAGTGGGGGAACTTGAGAAAAGAGATGATCAAGGAATGCCATGATTCACTATGGGCGGGACACCCAGGCATGAAACGTACCCTTGCCTTGATCAAGTCTATTTACTATTGGCCTCAACTGCGGGATGATGTTGAAGCCTATGTAAGAACTTGTCTTGTTTGCCAACAAGACAAAATAGAGCAACGTGCACCCGGTGGCTTGCTAGAACCGTTGCCTATTTCGGAGAGACCATGGGAGAGTGTCTCGATGGACTTCATCACTTGCTTGCCAAAATCAGAAGGCTTTGGCAGTATAATAGTGGTCATTGATCGCTTCAGTAAGTATGCAACATTCATACCTGCCTCTGCGGATTGCACTGCAGATGAGACTGCACGGTTGTTCCTCAAGCATGTTGTGAAGCATTGGGGAATCCCATCTAATATCGTGAGTGATCGAGACCCACGATTTACTGGGAAGTTCTGGACAGAATTGTTCAAGCTGCTGGGATCAGACTTGAACTTCTCCACCAGTTTTCATCCGCAAAGCGATGGGCAGACGGAACGTGCCAATGCACTACTGGAGTTGTATCTGAGGCACTTTGTTAGTGCTAACCAACATGATTGGGCTAAGTTGCTGGATGTAACTCAATTCTCATATAACTTGCAGCAAAGTGAATCCACTGGCAAGAGTCCCTTCGAGATCATTACGGGACAACAACCGATGACCCCTCATGCTTTGGCCACAAGCTATGAAGGGAAGAGTCATGCAGCTTTCAAATTTGCTAAGGCATGGCATGAGCAAGCTGAGTTGGCCCGAGCCTATTTGAACAAGGCATCCAAAAAGATGAAGAAGTGGGCTGACAAGAAAAGGAGGATGGTTGAATTTCGGGAAGGAGATTTGGTCCTTGTCAAATTATTACCACAACAGTTCAAGTCCTTGCGGAAGGTTCACAAGGGGTTGGTACGGAAATACGAAGGGTCATTTCCTGTCCTTAAGCAAGTTGGAAAGGTGTCTTACAAGCTACAACTACCTCCCAAGCTTAAAATCTATCAAGTCTTTCATGTAAGTATGTTGAAGCCTTATCATGGAGACGAAGAAGATGCAAGTCGAGGAGAATCGAAAAGGGCACCCACTGCGGTAGTAACCTCCTTTGATAGAGGAGTGGATTCCATTCTGGCAGACCGCTTAATTCGGCGTAGAGGTGTACCAAGTTATCGGGAATACTTGGTCAAATGGAAGAATGCCCCGGACATAGAGGCAAGCTGGGAACCTGAAGACACTTTGTGGCAGTTCAAAGATGACATAGAAAGGTTCAAGCTTGAAGGCGCGACGAGGGCGTCGCGAGCTTGAGTGGGGGAGAATGTCACGCCCCGCAAAGGTTCATACGGGATTTCCCGCATATTTACATTTTGGCACACATATGTAATATTGTAGAAGACCATTGTAAACCGTTAGATTAAATGGATCGTGGCCGTCCATTTCGGTAGGTAGGAATTAATCCTAGCCCTCCATTTGTTAGGTGGGAATCAATCCTAGTCATCCATTTTGGTAGGTGGGAGTTGATCTTAACCATTCATTTGGTAGGTGGGAATCAATCCTAGCCATTCATTTGGTAGGTGGGAGTTAATCCTAACCATCCATCTGGTAGGTGGGAATTGATCTCAGCCATCCATTGAGGAGGTGGAGGCCTATATATACCTTATGTAAATTCATTTGTAATCATTCAATCAAATTCAATCAATTCAAGCATTTCAAGTAATACAAAGCTTTTCTCTCAAACTCTCTTGTGTTCTTGTCTTGCTATTGAATCTTCTCGATCTCTAAGTTCCGTTCTATTCTCTTTGGAGTGCTTTTATCAGTTTGGAAGGCAGGCTTAGTACAACGAACCGTGCTAAGTGCCGCACGATTGCTATTTAAAGTCTAGGGTCGTGACATTATGCTCTTTCGACTTGTGTATTTCAGGTCATGAAGTTTGACATTTGCTGTTGTATTGCTTGTTGTTCTCTTTCCTATTTAGGATGCAGTATGCTTAGTAATTCAGAAGGGTTTCTTTTGTTCTATTTCATTTTCTTGTATCAATTCTATGGTATTCCATCTTGTTTTTGGATTCACTGCCTATTGGAGCCTCACGTCAGGAAGTGTCCGTGAGGTTTAAACACAGTGATACAGCAATTTTGAGCTTCGCTAACCATTTGATCATGAGATGATCACTTGGAAGAGCTTTGAGATGGAAATCACTCAAAATATTTAGGACCCCTACATGGAATTGTTTAAACCTTGCTTCTTGGAATTACTAATAATTGTTATAGAATGGGAAAAGAGTTTTAGTTGTTTCTTTATATAAAAATTTACAAGTTTGGTGATTTATAAGGTGTCACTATGCAGGCTCTCAAGCAATGTATATGACGGGACCTGTGGATTTATATTGCATAGGAGATTGTGCAACAAAATGTTAAGAGTTAAATCAGTTTTCTGATAAGCTGGTATTGGAGAGTCTGGATCATTGAAATTTTGGCTGTCTTGTTGGAGAGCAGTGTACCACATTGGGTAGATTCTAGAGCTGTTAAGATTGGAGAGCAGAATTGAGGATTGTAAAATGTTGCATGTGTAAATAGAGCCTGAGAACAAAGCAAGATGGAAAAAAATTGAGGTACAACTAGGGACTTATGACCTGAACATGTATAATTATGAGCTAAATAAAAAATAATGAGCTGAAAAGTTAAACCCTTTGCATTGGTAGAATCTGGTCACTAAATAAAACTGATGTTATGTGTTCGGTGGAAGAAATTAACTACAGTTGCTCTCTTTTAGAGTGGGCATGTTGTCATGCTAGATTTCCTATAGTTGGGGTTTTATGTATTACTAGAGTTCATATAGTTGGGGTTTTGAACACCTTTTCGCTGATGTGGATGAGTGTGTATCCACATCAACATAGAGGTGTAGATGAGTGTGTAAGATTTTAGTCCAGATCAACATGGAGGTGTTTAAATAGTAAAAGAAAAATGACAAGTATAGGTGTTGAAATGCAAATATATGTGTCTAATTGTACCAAAAATCCAAGTACAAGTGTCTATAAGATTCCTTCACAAGGGGTAAACTGACAAGTCCTGCCAACTACAGGAAGCTAGATATAAATTTGTCAAAAAGAATTGAATGGAAGAATAGGATTCATATAGGTAATGTCTACTAGTTTTTCCAAGTACAAGGAGCTGGATATAATTTTGACTTGCTATATTTGAAATGACCTGTACAACAATGCTTGCTCCAGGAAAATTCCTTGTTATTTTTAGTTTTTTTTTTTTTTTCTGGATTCTATCTTTTTTTATTGAAAGAAAGAATATTTGTCATGGTTAATTTTCTTCTAACAAGCATCCATTGAAAGAAAGAACATTTGTTGCGGTTAATTTTCTTCTAACAAGGCTCTTCTTGGAATAATTAGGGCCAAGGGAGCTTTGTGGTGCTGTTGATCTCATAAATCAGTTCAAGGTTTGGCCTCATCATGAATTATTTTGCAAGAGGTCCCTCCCATTGTCTATATCTGAGACTCATTATCTCCAGAATGTGGTGGGCGACAGAGAAATCAGGAAAGGAGAAGGGATGGAATTGGATCAGCTCTTTCATAATATCTCATCTTTGAGAGAGAGAAATGCTCACATACATGCTTTTGATATATGTGTACTCAGGGAAGCTTTTCAAATGAGGGAAACTACTTCTGTTGTTCTGCCTATTGTAAGGAACTTGCCACAAATACTGTTTTTCTCTTTAATCGCTATGCCAATATTCAACTGAAATGATTTTTATTTTCAAGTTTTGAAGAAATGTATTTTAACATAATATAATAAACCATTATTAAAAAACTGTAAATTAGGTCCCTGTAAAACTGGAGACACAGATTGAAGAATGTATCTTTTGCACCTCCCTTTGACAAATTATTTACTTCCTTGAATTGATCTTCTGTTTTCAGTCACCAGCTTTAACAGTAGTGCCAGTGTGAAAGGAAATACTTCAGTACTGTTTCTCCCGTAACCATTCTCTAGTAACATTGTTGCTTGATAATGGAACTATCTCTACTTTGATTGCTTCCCTTTCAGATCTAAAGCCATTCCGGTGGCCCCTTTCTTTTTTATGTTTATGTATTTTATCTATTATTTTGTTTATTTTTTTATCTTGAGAAATGTCTTTTCATTAGATAGAGATTCTTACTATTTTTTTTCTTAAATGCTTTTTGCTTTGATGTTTGTTAAAAGCACTGTATAACTTCTATATGAATCGAGCTTCCTCTTTGTCCTTTTTATTTTGTAATAGACTTGGACTTTCAAAGGCATGAAGTCGTCTTTCGTACTTTTTTCCTTTTTATTTTTTGCATACCTTTAGAATTAGTTGGATAGAAAATAAATATTATATACCTGTTGGATGTCCATCCGGATAAACTTTGCAGTCATGCTGTTATTGCTTTAAGTTAGCTAGGCCTGAAAAAGAGAATAAACACAATGGTGGAGAGGGCTGCTGTGAATAGGTCCTGATTTTTCTTCTACTATATTCATGTTTTCAAGTGTGGTTGGTTGAACAAGTAGCACATTGGAGCAGCTGAATGTAGGAATTTGTTTCCGACAGGCAGCATATGAAATGCTAATCCTTGGTGATTAAGTTTTGCATGTGTTTTTTGTTAGCTTAAGATTGCAGTGATTGAAGCTTTAGTTTTGATTAGTAAACTTTTCCTGGGTAGGCTTACAGCAACAGAATTTTCATTGTCAAAAAGGACACTTCTCATTGTCTCTTTGGTTTGAAGTCACAGGCTGAAAAAGGGATCCCCACTGCAGCAATGAAGTCAAGTGTGGAGCCAGCAAGAAATAAGGAGAGGCAGCAGAAAAATGAGAACAAGGACAAGAAGCATAAGGAGCATAAACATCGCAACAAGGATGGAGGCAACGAGAAGCATAGGAAAAGAAGTGGAATAGATCCTGGTCCTGAGAACTTGAAGAAACAGCCTGACAAGGTGCTTTTAACATGAATTCTGTTTCATATTGCCGAGGCAATTTGATGCTTATTTTTTATTATGAACTTCATTTTGTTAAATTGGCATTCTCTCTTTGCATGGTTTATTTATTATTGACCATTCTCATTCCATCATATTCTTTCATATCATTAAATTAATCAACTATAAGTCAAAACTTCTAGTATGTTGTAATCAGCACAGTTAGACTGAATATCCCATCATCTTTAAGTTCCAGTTTCCAATATTCTAAGAGAAACAGTCCATCGTGGTGCAACTCTGAGTAGATTCCTTGTGATTTCTTCTCTATGCAGATTCCAACTCTAAAACTGCATCCTCAAATCTTGGACCTTGAATGAGTTTGAATTGGTGTATTGTTAGGTATATTTTAGCACCCTCTTTTGACCTTCAAATTAGTTCAACCATTGAAGTTGCCGTTCCTTAACATGAACTTGGATCAAGAACCATTTTTCGTTTTTGGTAACTATTGTCATAGGCCTCACATAATTACTGCTGTCATTTTTTTTTTTTCATTTAGAGGGCACTACACTATGGATAAACGCATTTCTGACAACTCCAACATGAGAAAGCGTGGTAAGCACACTCTAAAGCACTTTGTTCGTTTAGTTGTATCTTGAGGTGAATTTCTCCGGTGGGATCATTGTATTTAACCTTTAATATATCATTTCGCTTGGTGGGTTGCAGTTTTCTTTTTAATCATCAGGGTTATGCCCAGATCAGAACTTCCAGATCATTGATGCTGTCAGGGGGCTCCCTCTGGCTTGGATTGCTGTTGTGTTCTCACTCGGGTGTGGACTGGTTGTGGTTCGCTGAGGATAATGCTATTAATAGACAAAGTAGAAAGGAGATGTCGGTGGCTCTAAGGTCTCTTGTCATGATCTCTGGTTCCTGTGTGGCTGTAAACTCATCAACTTTTGTAGAAGGGAAAAAGTTCATAAGGTTCCTATTTTTTTTATACATAAAATATATAACCTAACTATAGCATAAATCTGCAAATTTTCTTAAGTCCTTTTAATTTTATCTATCATAGTAGGTTTTTTTTTTTTGCCATTTTATCTAACCAATCAAGATTGAATAAAAAAAATATATATATTCTTTTGGTCTTTCATATATAACGGTTTCTTTCGTTCCATGGGATCCACAAGCTTTAATAGTTTTTTTTATTGGTTTTTTGAATGTTTATTTTCATAAATTAGGTTCAAATTTAATTGATTGAATAAAATCAGAATATTATTTGAATACACATTAGGTTATTCGACTATCAATTTTTTTTTTTACTATTTGAATAAAATATGAACTAAAATTAATATTTAAAAAATAAAATGAAATATTATAAAATTTTGAAAACTCGGCACATACCAATTTTCTGTTTTTCATGATGTTTCCCAAAGATTAAAAGAATGCTTTAGATTTTAATAATTCAATTATGCTAAGATAATTCCGGCAGCATGCTCACAGCACGCCTCATCAGCTTCCTCTATTCGTGGATTGAGAATAGGTTTAATCATTGTGAAAATTCAAAGCAAATCTGAGTTCATTAGACAATTATGAAATCTGAAGGTACCTTTCTTAAACAGTGAACAAACCTTTCGTGGCTAAGCTTCCAAAAGTTTGACAATTCTAAACAAATTGGGACCAACCAAATCAAAAATAAAAATGAACATTTTTTTTTCTCATTATTATTGAAAGGATAATGAATTAATGAGAAAGGAATCCTTGACCAAACACTTCTTCAAGCCTTTATATATACACAGATGATTTCAGGAAAAAAAAATTTCTGGAAAATGGATAAATGAATTTTTAATCCTTTCTAGAATGATGTTTGCTCTGCTTATACTAAATTACAATTATTATTATTACCTATAAACTCAAGACTTTTTCCTCTTCTTTATGTATTTAAAACAGCTCCAATTAAACATAACAGTAACTCAAGCTTAAAGCCAAAAAGAAAAAAGAAAAATGGCGGAGAGAAGCAAGATTTTGATCATTGGAGGAGCAGGATATATTGGAAAATATATAGTAGAGGGAGGTGTTAAATTGGTTTACCCCACTTTTGCATTAGTAAGAGAAACCACAATTTCTAATCCCGAAAAATCCAAGACTATTGAGAGTTTCAAGAGCTTAGCAAATTTGCTCTATGGATGTACCTGAAAATTATAATCATGTGCTACATATTATGGTTATCTTTTTAATAATCATTAACAAAATTTTTAATTGACAGGGAGATATTGATGGTCATGAGAGCTTGGTGAAGGCGATGAATCCAGTAGATATTGTAATATCTGCGGTGGGAGGAAAGCAAGTGGCTGATCAAGTTAAGATTATTGCTGCAATAAAAAAAGCTGGAAATATCAAGGTAATATTATCCCTAGCACTCTGCCTGTTATAAATTTTTGTTATGCAGCTAACAAATTCGGATGAATATATAGAGATTCTTGCCATCAGAATTCGGAGGTGATGTTGATCTGAGCCATGCAGTGCAGCCTGCTGCAAGCTTTTTTGCAGACAAGGATAAGATCAGGTGAGCGATAGACGCAGAGGGGATCCCATACACTTGCATAGTATCTAATAGGTTTGCTGATTACTTCTTGCCTAATTTATTACAACTTAGTGCTCAAGATCCTCCCAGTGAAGAGATTTTTATCGTGGGAGATGGAAATACAAAAGGTATATGTATGTATTATCATATCATATCATATCATTTATGCAATTTGATACTTTCGCTTATTTATATATCATATTATACGATTTCAGTAATTATTGTTGCGGAAGAAGATGTAGCAGAGTACACCATAAAGGCAGCAGATGACCCAAGAACCTTGAACAAGACCTTATACATGAGGCCCCCTGCTAACATTTTTTCCTTCAATGAAATTATTGCCCTATGGGAGATGAAGAATGGTGAAACCCTTCATAAAATCTATTTTCCTGAAGATCAAGTGCTTAAGAACATTCAAGGTCAACCTTTTTTTTCCGTAGTTTATTTAGTTCATATTTCCTTAAAAGCAACTAATGACTTGTATCAATGTTTTGTGATTTTGCAGAGGCATTTGCTCCATTAAATTTGATGTTGTCACTTGCCCACTCTGCATTAGTAAGAGGAGACACTGTTGGAACCCAATCCCACATCGGTGGGATAACTAAAAATTGGGCAATTTATAAATGTCAAGTGACCAAACCAATATAGCCTTTGGACATTTTGGTGAAAAGGTCTTTACAGCAATTTTCGACCACGAAATTTAAACACTCTCCCTATTTGCAATGGACCGGACTCATTCAAACAGTCCATGAAGATCCAATTTAATTTCAGAGTACAAGCCAGACAAAGCAAAATGGAGACCTGTGGCATCTGAGACTCTTTTTTGATCTACGAAAATGGAAACTTAAAGTTTCTGAGATCCAAATTAATAAAAATGGATTGATGTTTCTGAAATCCAAATTAAAAACTTTACCAAATTGAATATGGTGCAGTTGGTTCTCTCATTTCACCAAATTAATAAAAAAAAAACGTAAAAAATAAATAATTAAAAATAGGAATAGCTCTTTTTTTAAAATATATTTTTGACACCAAATGATATTTCCTTGCTATATATATAAAGAAATCATTAAATAAAAGGAAAGTACATTTTATTTTTGCTCACTCATATTGACCTAGTCTATAGTGAAATTGATACTTATAAATTAATTACTAGTATTTTTATTAAATTCATATGGTTGGGGATGCTTTAACTAGATATTGGGAGATATGCATTTAAGAATTGATGTAAAAAATTGAATCTGCATGTTCTTGAACTACCTTCCAAGCCATAATTACATGGCGATCTTCAGTAAGAGTAACAAATTAATTACTAGTATTTTTCTTTTAAATTCATATGGTTGGGCATGCTTTAACAAGATATTGAGAGATATGCATTTAAGAATTGATGCATAAAATTGAATCTGCATGTTCTTGAACTACCTTCCAAGCCATAATTACATGGTGATCTTCAGTAAGGGTAGCTCCCACAGCAAACCTGATGATATAAACTCCCCCAACCATAGCATGAGTAAGGAAAATCCTGCCTGATGCATTAATGGAGTCCATTAATTTCGACATCACATGTGGATTGGTGGATTTCTCATAGTTGGTGCTCCTCTGGGCAGTAACGAGGAATCCATTAAGATCGATTCAAATTGGACATACAAAATCTTTAATTTAATGATACTATATGCATGCAAGAGGGGGTACAAAAAGAATCCTTTTTTCTTTACAGTCGTATCTACTGTGATAAGAGGTTCATTTGCGCGCATATGATCATTATCTTCCATTGCCCCTGGCAGAATCCTGAAGCACACCATTGCAAAATTTCTGGGCACCACAGTCTCAAATCTCTTGTCTTTCACCCCAGTTGTTCAAACAGCTTCGCTGTTTCGACATGGCGTCTGAAGAAGCTTCTTAAGTTAGCCACACCATAGCTTCTTAAAACAAGCCACAGTTTGATTGATCTGAATCTCCTGCTCAATGCAGTTTGTCAGTCCTTGTTTTACCAGTCCACCACCTGGGTTGAATCAGAAGTCTATTCCTGAGTAATTATGGTTTTGTTGACAGGGACTTTATAAGAATGTTGGGATTCTTCACCCACAGGCAGCAGCAATCCAAATTGGTAAACAACCATTTACGTGCATTGAGACTGAATGAGTTTGCACCCTCTATTCCTTCAAGAAAATGCTGAAACTCTGAGCAGATACAGGCGCTTCCAGCATAAGCAGCATCCACATGAACCCATATTTTATGTTCCTTCGCCACATCGCATAATGGCTTCAATGGATCAATTGCAGTTGTTGCTGTGGTTCCTAGTGTAGCACACAGGAAAAATGGGATCAACCCATCTTTGATATCGGACCGAATCGACAGACTCAATGAATTAGGAGAAGAACAAAGAATGTTGATTTAGTTGTCTTGATTGCTCGAAAAATCTGAGGTTGGATTCCAGCAATTTGAGCTACCTTTCAAAGTGCACTATGTGTTTAATCAAAACCGTAAACAACCAGTTTTCCAATTTTGCCACTCCCCACCTGGCTTAGCATTTGATCTATAGCAGCCACAAGAGTGCACAAAATGGCTTCACAGGTAGTACCCTGAACAACACCTCCACCATTCCCGGGGAAGAGGAAATTTTTCGGAAGATTAAGCATCTATCCAAGCCAATCCATCACAATGGTCTTTTATCTCTCATATGCCCCTGTAAGATTGTGCCATCTGAGATGCCAATCTTGGACCGATAAAGCAATAAACTTGACTTTCCTTGAGGTTTGTTGAGAAGATCAGCAAACTGGTCTTCACTGGAAACATGAAGCATACGAAGCTGACCAGATTGAACCTTCTCTCGCACAAAGTGATAATCCAAGGAGAGATATTTCATCCTTGAGTAAAACACTGGATTTGCACAAAAATAAGTGGCGACAATGTTGTCACAGAAAATGACTGGAATGAATGATTGAGATGGATGCAATTCAATAAGAAGAGAGCTGATCCATGAGATTTCTGCAGCAGTAGAGGCAACAGCTCGATACTCTGCCTCAATAGATGACCGGGCAATTGTGCGTTGTCGTTTGGAGCTCCAGGAAATAGGTGAACCACCAAGAAAAACTATATAAGCACTTGAAGATAAAATAAATAAAAAAAGTGTCCTTGTCCCTGGCCCAATCAGCGTCTGAAAATGCACTCAACTCCATTTTTTTGAAAGGTCGAATGATGAAGACAATGATGCACCGTGCCTTTAACATAGCGAAGAAG
Source organism: Triadica sebifera (assembly GCA_023653625.1). NCBI lineage: Eukaryota > Viridiplantae > Streptophyta > Magnoliopsida > Malpighiales > Euphorbiaceae > Triadica > Triadica sebifera. Next base: position 9,777,474 of record CM042911.1, on the reverse strand, counting down.
TCTTTTGACAGTTTGCCAGTGGAGCTGTGTTTGCTTTTGCATAAACTGAGAATGCTTGTTCAGAGTGTAAGATATATCTGGTCTTGTAAACGATAAATATTGTAATGGGCCAATGATACTCCTATATGTGGTAGCATTTGCAGAGGGGCTGCCATCATGAAATTGTTGAGGAGTGCTTAATGTCATGGGCGAACCAACTGGTTTGGCATCTGTCATATTGGTTCGACTTGTAAATCAATAATATATTGATGTTGTAAAAGTAAGAGGCTTCCATTGACTCGAGGTACGGAAACACCAAGGAAGTGATGGAGATCACCAAAATCTTTGAGAGAGAATTCAGTAGAGAGGCAGCTTATGAAAGCAGAGATAGCTTTAGAATCATTCCCTGTGATAATGGGATCATCCACATAGACTAAAAAATAGAGGTGAGTGCCATTACAAGAGTAAATAAAAAAGGCGCATCAACTTTGGCATTGACAAATCCATATGACAAAAGAAATTTTTTCAAAGCAATATACCTCATACGTGGAGCTTGCTTAAGTCCGTATATGGATTTATGCAACTTACAAACCAGAGAAGAGTTCTGTGTGTCAATAAAACCAGGTGGCTGGAGCATATACACCCCGCGCAAGGATGCTTTGTTTACGTCCAATTGTCGAATGGGCCAGCCATAAGATAAAGTCACAGTTAACACAACTCGGATGGTCACGGCTTGACAACATGTTTTACCATAGCCTAGGCCAAGTCGTACCTTTGCCCACCAGACGGGTTTTATAGCGTGCAACAGATCCATAAAAATGTCTTTTAATCAGAAAAACCCATTTATAGCCAATGGTTGTTTTGCCAGGAGGGAGGAAGAGGTACTAAAGACCAAGTGCCATTTTTCATGAGAGCATTGAATTCGGATGAAAGTGTCTTTCACCATTGAGGGTCTTGTAAAGCAGTGGTAATATTCTGAGATATTTCTTAGTTTATAGTAGTTAGAAAAACTATTTCTACTAGTTTTTGGCAAAATTCCAAATTTAGGGTAGTTTGTAAAAGTATTTCCAAATTTAAGGTAGTTTTAGTAAGGTAGAATTGAAGAGAATCTATGCGCTACTTGAACTGGCACACTGAAAGTAAATCAGTGATAAGTGGCTCATAATTCTGAATTTTGTTTTTATAAATTATTTTTTTGTTTTGTGGTGCAAAAATTTATTTTTTGTTTTCTTTTGCATGTCAAGTGACAAAACAACTTTTTTATTTTTTCTATTTTTGGAAAAAAATTGTAATTATCTTCATATGGTCACTTCTTTTTTGTATGCATGCATGCAATTACGTGAACAATGTTGCACATCACTTCAACTCTGTATTTTTTTATAAATTATTTTATATTTTGATTTGTGGCTCTCTTTGCAACCATTATAAAAAAATTTCAACAAAAACGTTATGCGCCACTTCAACTGACGCGCTGACTTCTGATTGGTTCGTTTGACCAAAAAATAACATCAAACTCAGAATTTTGGCAAATACTATCATAAACTAAGAAACAATTTTCTTAACTACCATAAATTGAGAAATATCCCTAATGTTGGTCGGTTCAGGTGGGTTGTGAATTGGATGTTTTGTGGCAGTAAAGAGTTTTTTTTAATTAAAGATATTGTTTTGTAAAAGTATTCTGCTGTTGCAAAATTGCTGCTATAAATGATATATTGTAGCGCTTTTTAAAGCGTTGCTAAAAAACTATTGCAATAGATCATTTATGTAGTAGTGGTATTTTGTCCTTCGTGATGAATCTGGACCGATTAAAACAAAAAAAGACTCATACTATGTTGAGAATTTGAGTTTTATTGAATAAATTAAATCTCTAGTTACAAGTTACAGCAGCTCATCAAGCAGAGGTATAAAATGAAGGTAAGGATACAAAACTAATAATTACAAAGATAACACTAATACAAATCTTATGTAATGGAAGATAAGGTGAATCCGTATAACAGAAGATTGTTGAAGAGAGTGTAAGGGGCAGATTGAGGCAATCATTTTCGGAGATAACCAGGTTCCACTTGGCTTAGAACAGAGTATTTTTCGATGTTTACATAATAGTTGGCTGTGAAATCAACCATCATGTGGCGTTGCCTTCTGAATTCTTCAGGCTCCAATGGCTCCATTTCTTGATTCTTGCACCAATTCATTTTCAGTGGAAGAAAGAAACAGAGAAAGGGGCTGACTGTTATGTTATTAATTTTGCTATGATTTTGCCATATTGATGTGCATCATTATATAGGAAATAAGACCCATATTTTCTGCTAATTAAGTCGCTTGATTAAAACCATGTAAAGTAATCATACGAATACAACACTGAATTCTTATAATTAGAAGAAAAAAAAATATTTAAATAAAATTTGAGGATGAAATATTGTGGTAAAGAAATCATACTCTTTTTCAAATGATTGCTGGTATATAATTTTTTTTAAATAAAAAGAAAAGTGTAAGAAAAATATTTTTGAAGGTGTCACTAATAATGTACTAAGTTTGTTTATTCATCAAACTAAAAAATCAACTGACTATTTTTAGTAAATTTATTTTAATTTACCTTTTCAAAAAAAATTGCAGCTCGGTGTTAATATAATAAAAATAAATATCAGTTTTTAGAATTTTTTAAAAATTAGCTTTTAGAATTATTAAAAATTGGCTTTTTATAAAAAGAAGAAAAATTGAGTTTTTTTATATAAAATATAATTTTTGGATATTTAATATCTAAAAATATTTTTTTATTGTATCTATATATTTTCATTATGATTTTGCATGTAGCTAATTGTTCTTTTAATATATTATATTTGATACTATGATAAATAAATAAAAATTAATATATGTATTCTATAAATAATACATCACAAAAATTATTTCATGAATTAGAATTACTTTTCAATAATGAAGTTATTGAATTCTTTTAAAACTAATTATAAATTGCTGATTTATAGTTAACTACCACAAATAGGCAAGTAGTCTAATTGGTAAAAAAGTTGAAGTGTCAGTTTAGTTTAACTTTTATTTTCAACTTTTGTAATCTAACAAATTAAATGTTAAATTGAGTATTTGATTAATTCAGTTCTTAGTGGTCCAATAAATTAAAAACTGTATTAAGTATTTGGTAAAATAAAAACAAAAGTCAATTGTTGGATCAACCACTAATTTTTAAAATTTATACTAAAAGTTGGTTTTTTTTTTATGAGAAGCTGAATTTGTCAGTTTTTTCATATCAAAAGTTTATTTTTAGATATTTAATATAAAAGATATTTTTATTTTTTTATTTATACTGATATCAATTTATAATTATTTTTTATTAACTAAAAAATATATATTTTTATTATAATTGAATGTTTAGTTAATTATATTTTGTATTATATAACTCATTATTAACAAATAAAATTTTAGAATATATATACATTAATAACATAATATAATTATTAATAGTTATTTTATTAATTATAATTAATTTTCAATTGTTGAGTTATCAAATACTTTAAAAACAATCATGAATCATTGACTGTCACTGTTTGTCACTCATAATTGATTATTAATAACTGCCCACCAAATCCTAAACAAAAATCATTTTATTAAGAGTGGTTAAATTATGGTCATGATAATTTATATATGAAACTTTCAATCTAATTGAAATATATATAAAAAAACAAATAAATTTTGTTTTTTTTTTAATTTTTTAAACAATCATAAGAAAATTTTCGGCTCACTTATAAACTTGTAATGTCCCAAGGGCCACTGGAAACACTGATCGGTGCTCAAACAAGAAATAATTTTGTATATTTCCTTTGTTCACAAAAATTTTGTTTTCTAACATGTGAATCACAAGAAAGTCTTAATAAAATAGATACAGGAATCGAATGGGAATAAACTATTTCCATTTTTAATATTTGGTTGGAAGAAAATCTTGAAAGAGAAATTTCATCACCACTTGAATAGATACCACATGATTCATGAATATTTGATATTTTCATTAGTCAATTAGTCATTCTCTTTTTTCTTTTTTTTTTTCTTTTTCCTATACTAAAGAGATCAAATTCATTAGAAATGATAATTTGCAGCCATGGCTGCCAACAGAAAAGGAGGATTAATTAGTTAAGTGTAAAATGTTTTCTCAAAAAATGGTCAACGAATTTCTTCCCATATTCTGTCTTAATTAATGTGACCGAGTCTCTGCATATAATTCTATATTAATCAACGAGAGGACGAGTAAGGTAGAAAAAGACAATAATCAATTACGCATTGCTTGTTTTGATATTCACAAATTTCCAGGAAGTAAGGGGCTCACTTGAATAAAAGAAAATATCTTTGATCATGGCGAGCTTGAATTATTCAACCTGGTGCTATTATATAATGATAATCTTCTACATAATAATCTTTTCTTTCAAATCACAAAGCTTCCATTAATTCTAACACCGAATGGAGGTATCACCATTTAGACCAGTAGCAGCAGTCCGAGTGAAGGAAACAAGATCAAGAAATGCCACAAGGGTGTGGAAATTGAAGCTTAATCTCACATGGCAAGCTATCAAGAAGGCGTTCACAAGCAAGTATCGTCTTGGTTTATCTGTGGATCGAGAATGAAGCACCTTTCCACGATCAAAATCCATCATCAAGAATTGAAGAAGAAGAAGAAGAAGAAAATTGGCTGCCATGTCCACAAAACACTAAGTAATCCATCTAGAACAACACTTCTAACTTCTAAGGGCCTTAAAAAGTACCATGCCAGCCGCTCCCCCGTTCCTTCTCCCATCCACCCAACCTCGTCCCCGATCCATTCACAACTACCCTTCTCCGGCCAATATCTCTCCTTATCATAACCAACCATCCCATAAAACAAAATTTAGATACTTTGGATCTGAATGGAAGAAGAACTTCATATCTGTTTTCATTGATCACCTCAGCCTTGATGTGCAACACTCCGATCTATTCCCCATTTTTAGTAGATTTGGCAAAGTATATGATATCTTTATCCCCAGAAAGATCAGAAAGCACTCCCAATACAGGTATGGTTTTGTTCGATACAAGAATAAATCAGAAGCTTTATCTGCTACCCATTATCTTCATGATGCTCTTGTAGACAGCCACTTGCAGTTTCAATCCCACCTTACCCCTCACATTCTAATAACCATCCTCATCTCCTTAAACCTCCAGCTGTTGGTTAATTACCTCATGAAACCTTCGCTGCAGCTGTTAAATCTCAACCTGCCTCCAGATACTTTCCACCGCATGTCAATAACCATTCCAAACCCAGGGTGACTTTTCATTACACTCCCCCCGATCAGTGCTCCATCTGGTTGAGCTATTCTCTTTTTGGAGAAATATCTGACGTCAAAAATATCCCCCTATTAAGGAAATTTTTGCAAGATCATAACGTGAACTCCTGCCATATGGCTCCACTAGGTGGAAAAGGTGTGCTCCTCTCCTTTACAGATAAACAAACCTTTGATGAGTTTATGGCTTCTGATCACTCATGGCTCGGTGATTATTTTAATTTGATCAAAATATGGGAGCCCAAGGATGTAGCCTCAGAAAGGCTCGTTCGGATGCGTTGTGAGTTCTTACCTTTGAACGCTTGGAATGAAGATTTCTTCTCTTTGATTTCGACAAAATGGGGTTCTTTTGTTACTGTGAATGGTGAAACTCAAAAGAAAACCAGATTGGATGCGGCCAGATTTATGATCACTACGCCCATTAAAAGCTTCATCTCAGACACTATCAATATTAAGATTAATGGGGATGTCTTTGCTGTCAAAATTACTGAGGAATACTGTTATGCCTCTCCCTTCGATGATGAGTTTTGCTCCTCCAGCCTTCTATCCTGGATCCCGGAATCTGCTAATGATGAAAACGTCGCCGGCGACGCTCCAAATTCTGATTGTCATGGAGTCTTTTCGACCCCTGCACCTGAATCAAATAATTGTCTTGATCTTGCAGCTATACCTCATATCCCAAACTCAAAGTCAGTTGCTAAGGTCCCTTCCTATGCAGATATCACTATCAAACATTTTTTCTGCGCCGCCACTTTTAAAATCCATCTCCCCTTTTCAAAAAACACACAGTTGTCCCTCATCTCCTTTTAAATCTTGCATCCCTCTGTACCCTTCTTTTCCTTCTCTCCCAATCTCATCTCTCAACCTAGCTCTTTAGAAAACTCTGTTTCTGATGGTGCCATTTCCAACATGAACAAAATTATCTCTGTCAAATTAAACCCCGTTTCATACCATCAAAGCCCAGCTTCTCTACCTCATATCTCCAATTCTCCACCCCCTAATAACCCATCCTCTCCATCTCCTTCTACAGCAAATCAACCTTCCACCGCCCTTCAAGATCATGAAACCTTGTTAACCTGGGAAATCGGTGAACAATTGGGTTTATTCAGTAAGGATCAAAAACAGGAGATATGTGGCAAAATCTCTAAATTGATTGCTAGGGAAAATATCGATTCCGGTGGAAATAATGTCTAATGAATCTTTTGTTCTGGAACATCAGAGGCCTTGTGCTAAGGCCAAACGGATTGCAACCAAACGTTGGATTCAGAAAAAACATTTAGACTTAGTTGCTTTGGTTGAAACAAAAATTAATTCAGTTGACCAGCTACTGATTCGAAATATGTGGAGTAATTTAGATGTTGATTGGGTTTCAGTAGATGCAACACAACAGGCGGGTGGTTTGCTGGTTGCTTGGAAAAAATCATCTTTTGTGTGTTCTTCCTTTAATAAAGGTAATAATTGGATTGCTATAGAGGGTGTGTGGTCTAACCATTCTTTTAAATGTATTGTTGTTGCAGTCTATGGTCCTCAGACTGAAGCTGATAGAAATTCCCTATGGGATACCTTCCTCTCTTTGAAATCCACACTACGGGATCCACGGATTCTTATGGGAGATTTAAATGAAATCCTCTGTAACTCAGATAGAAGTACGTGCACATTCTCCTTTTCAGGCTCGAACCATCTTAATGCGTTCATTAACTCTGCTGGTCTAAATTCACATGGTCTAATTACAAATGCTCTAGCCGTATTGGTCGTGTCTTTGTTGATCATGAATGACTTTTTTCATTTCCTTCTATCAAACAATGGGGCCTGAAAAAAGGATTATCACATCAATCACCACTTCTCATTGAGGTTTGTTCAATTAATTAGGGTCCTAAACCATTCTGATTCCTTGATTGCTGGTTTTCTCACCATGGCTTTATAGACATTATTAAATCCTGTTGATCGCAGTGTAACTTCTCATGTTTTGATCCGGGAGCCATTTTTTATAAGCTTATCTTTATTAAGAACAAATTGAAGCAATGGAATTACTCTGAGTTCGGCATTATCAGTAAAGCTATTACTGATCTGGAGGAGGAAATTGATACTCTTGGTATCTCCTTCGAATCCTCTACCCCATCAAGTGAGGATATTACAAAAGGAAGACTTTTATGGGTTGATCTTTGGCGCAAATATAAACAAGATGAACCATTTTGGAGACATCAATCCAGGGTTAAATGGATCGAGGAAGACGATCAAAACACAAAATTTTTCCACCTCTCAGCTTCTATGCGCAGAAAAAATAACTTTATCCGTTGCATCAAAGAAGAAAGTTTTGTTCTCACCACTCCACAAGATATCAAGAGAGCCATACTCAAATACTTCTCTGAATTATTTAAAGAAGTTGATTGTTATAGACACTAAATGCCAGAGCTATCTTTCAAAAAGCTGAGCTTAGAATTGATTAATTTTTTTGAAAATCCCTTCTCTGTGGATGAGGTTAAATATGCTATTTGGAGTTGTGATGGCTCGAAAGCTTCTGGTCCCGATGGCTTGAACTTCAACTTCTTAAAGAAATGTTGGTTAATTGTTGAGAAAGATCTTATGAACTTCATTAAAGTCTTTCATAGTTTTGGTTTCCTTCCTCGATCCTTTTGCACCTCCTTCATCACTCTCATCCCTAAAGTTGAAGGTGTTGATAATCCAAAAGACTTTCGACCCATCAGTCTTATTGGTAGCCTATATAAAATTGTGCTAAGTTACTCTCTATTGGATTTAGAACTGCCATTGGAGAAATCATCAACGAGAGTCAATCAGTTTTCATTCAAGGTAGATATATTCTTGACAGTATTCTGATCGCAAATGAGGTTATTGAATCCTATAAAAAATACAACAGAACTGATGACATTTTTAAACTTGATTTTCAAAAATCTTTTGATTCAATTTCATGGGCTTACATTCTTCAAGTTATGGGTCATATGGATTTTGGGGACAAATGGCTATTATGGATGAAGAAATGCTTCTGCCAAGCTTCTGCTTCCGTCCTTGTTAATGGTTCTTCTACTGATTTTTTCAATCTACAAAAAAGAATCAGACAAGGAGATCTTTATCTCCATTTATCTTCAATATAGCTGCTGAAGGTCTATGCCAAATATTCAACAAAGCTATAAGTTTGGGTCTGATTAAAGGCCTAGAAGTCGTCAGAAATGGTATTTCCATCCCTTTGTTGCAATTTGCCGATGACACAATTATTTTTTGTCCAGCTGATGTAAGGGTGCTTCTAAATGTTAAAAGAATACTTGTATGCTTTGAAGTTATATCAGGATTGAAAGTTAATTATCACAAAAGTACCTTAGTGGGGTTGAATTAGGATCAAGGATGGCTATCTGAAAAGGCTAATGCTCTGAAATGCAATTTCTCTTCATTGCCTATAAAGTATATTGGCTTGCCTTTGGGTTTTAACCTTAACAGAAAATCCACTTGAAAGTCGCTTATTGATGAGATCAAATCAAAGCTATCTCTATGGAAAGCCAGACACCTATCCCTTGCAGGACGGTTAACTCTTATTAAATTTGTACTCTTTAATCTCCCTATCTACTATCTTTCTCTTTTCAAAATTCCAGTAGGTGTAGCAAAAGAAATTGTTAAGCTACAAAGATCTTTTTTTTGGAATGGGACGGCAAACCAAAAACAGATACATTTTGTCAATTGGGATATCATCGAAAAAGCTAAGGAATTGGAGGGTTTAGGCATTGGCTCTATTCTCAACAAAAACAGAGGTCTTCTTTTCAAATGGATATGGAAATTTTGTAGCAAATCCAATTCTCTATGTCCTACTGTTATAAAAGGTAAGGTGGACATTGATGATATAATCTCTATCCAAGATAATAACAATGGGCTCTTTAATCTGGAAAGGTATTACCTATATCATCTATGATAATTCTACTACAAAAGTAGTGGGGAAGAATGGGGTCAAATTCTGGCTTGGTGATGGCAGTATAATTAAATTTTGGAAACATCCATGGTTTGGGGATTCTCTTCTGGCAGATAGATTTTCTAGATTGTTCTTCATTTGTACAAATCAAGATATTTTGGTGCATGATGTAGGCTTTTGGTATGAGAGCATCTGGCGATGGAACCTACTATGGAGACATCCCCTCTTTAGTTGGAAAAACAATCTTCTTGTTACCTTGTTGATGGAATTAGAACATATTCATCCTAAACCTCTTTCAAAGGACAAATTTTTCTAGAGTTATAACACAAGGGGTGATTATAGTGTGAAATCTTTTTGTAAGCAGATAGATTTTAATGGTAATGATTTTGTCATTCTTTACTGGCCTAACATATAGACAAGCATAGCTTCACCCAAGGCAAAACTTGTAGTATGGTTTGCATTGCTTGGTAAGGTCAATACTAAAAGCAACCTTGCTAGATTGAACATTATTAATCAAGCTTACAATACCTTTCCTTTGTGTAAAAATTCTCCTGAAGATGTTAATCATCTCTTTATCTTCTGTCCTCTGGCATGAAAAATGTGGTACAATATTTTTAATTGGCAGAATATCTCTTTGTGTATGCCTAACACAATTGTTTCTCTTTTCGAGGAATGAGACTATTTTTCTAGTAAACTTAGTTTTCAAAACAAAAGTTGGAGGCTAATATTTTTTGCCATAATCTGATCCATTTGGCTTAAACGCAATAAAGTGATTTTCAACAATGCAAATATGTCTCAATCTCTTCTTTTTGACCTTGAAGCTTGTGATCCTTCTTTCCCTTATTCTCCAAACCAGGTTATTATGTCTTTCATCTGCCTTAAGAATTGGGAGAAGGCAAAAAAACGTAGACCATATACCTTCTGGGCTCCACCGTTATCTCCTTATTCCAAATGAAATGTTGATGTTTCCTCTATTGGTAAGCTAGGCCCTGCAGCGGTTGGTGGTGTTCTGTGTTTCTCAGACAACTCTTTCTTGATAGTTTTTTCTTGCCCTATTAGTGTTAAACATTATAATGAAGCAGAGCTTATAGCAATTTTAAAGGCTCTTGAGATTTCAGTTGCCAACAATTCTCTTATTAATTCTCATATTTTGACAGAATCGGATTCTAACAATGTTGTTTGTTGGGTTAATAGGTCATCAAATGATTGTCCTCAGAAATTTTAGGACACTTTGTACAAGATACAAAGATTATCTAGCATTGCACTTTTTTTTCTATTAATCATATTTTCAAAGAGGCTAACTCCATTGCCGATGATCTAGCTAAGTCAAGAATAGGGGTGTCAAATCGGGTTGGCGTGTCGTGTTCGTGTCTTGTCGACCCACTCTGGTGACACGATTAGAGTCAATACGAACATAACTCATTTATTAATCGGGTTGACACGGACACGATACAAAAATTAAACGGGTTACATATGTAACACGTTTAATATGAATATGACACAATAATACTTTTTTGGGTTACCCAACACAACACGATTATGTCTTTTAGGTTAATTGATACGACACGACACGAAAATAATATTTAAATGTTTGTTTTTTTAAAAATGACTTTATAAACTTTCATATTTTAATAAATTTACACATGTTATAATTATATTGGGTCGGGTTGACACAACGCGCAAAAATTAAATGGGTTGTAGTAAGTTTGCATTTCAACCCGTGACATGACCCACTTTGAATCATGTCATAAACAAATCGACCTGTTTATAATACGAACTCACTTATGTCAATACTAACACGCTAATTTTGCATGTTACGCGTGTCATGACCCATTTTGACACTTTTAGTTAGGAATATCCAGACAATCAGATTTTATAGCTTGGTTGTAATCTATCTGCAGTTAAGTATTTGGTCTTTGTTCATTTCAGATGTTATTTATTCCTTCTATGGGATTTTTTCACATAAGATTTGGAAGATTAGGTTTTTTTGGGTGTTTTGGGGATGACCTGTTAGGTAGAGTTAGTTTTCTTCCATTATTTTATGTTTTTCCCATTTTATTTAATAAAATTTAACTTATTATAAAAAAAAAGGTCCACAAAACACTAAGCCACTTGCTACTATCTCATACAATGTCGGATTTCACTGACCAAAGAGATAAAATGACTCCCACATTATCTCCTAAGGAGAATGTTTCGAGCATGTGGCGTGCAATCCATGGTTCAACCAAGTGGGATAATCTTCTTGATCCTCTCCACCCTTGGCTCTGACGAGAAATCATCAAGTATGGAGAATTTGCTAAAGCAACTTATGATGCCTTTGATTTTGATCCTTTATCAGAATATTGTGGAAGTTGTATGTATAACAAAAGCAAGCTCTTTGAAGATCTAGGCCTTGCAAAGCATGGATATAAGGTTACTAGGTACATTTACGCCATGTCCCATGTTGATGTGCCTAAATGGCTAGCCAAGTCCTATTCTTCGTAGAGCAAAGACTCCAATTGGATGGGATATGTTGCGTTGAGCAATCAAGAGGTGTCGAAACGAATCGACCGAGAAACATAATGGTGGCATGGCGAGGCATGGTGGCACCGACCAAGTAGTATAATGACCTTAGGACAAAGCACGAGCTTGTTGATGATGATGACCAAAACGATGTTAAGGTTCGATAAGGATTCTTTAGCATATACAAATCAAAGGGTGAGTTTACTAGGTACAATAGGTCAAGTGCATCAGAGCAAGTTATGCAAGAAGTGAAATGGCTAGTCAAATTTTACAGAGAAAAAGGTGAAGTAAGCTTGACAATAACAGGCCATAGCTTAGGAGGTGCACTAGCTCTTATTAATACCTACAAGGCTGCATCTTCAATACCTGGTCTGTTCATTAGTGTCATTTCATTTGGAGCGCCAATAGTAGGCAATATTTCCTTCAAGAACAAGCTTAATGAATTAGAGTGAAAACTCTTCGTGTCGTTATCAAGCAAGATACAGTCCTCAAAGTTCCAAGGATTGGAATGAACAAAATTATGAACAAGATCAACACAATCACATCAAGATTGAACTGGGTTTATAGGCATGTGGGCACCCAGTTGAAGCTCGATGCTTTCACCTCGCCTTACTGAAGGCATGAATCAGACTTGTCAGGGTGTCATAATTTGGAGGTCTATCTCCATCTCTTGGATGGATTTTTGGGGAAGAAGTTGAATTTTCGATGGAGTGCTAGAAGAGATTTGGCATTGACTAATAAGAGCAGTGACATGTTGATAGTGGAGCTAAGAATACCAGACTGTTGGTACGAATTGCCACACAGAGCTTGTGTTGAAAAAATATGGTAGATGGGTCAAGCCTAGTAAACAGCCTGAAGACGTTCCTTCCCCATCCAGTGCTGAGATGTCCATGCATGATCCTGCTTTTAGGTTTCTTTCTCTATTCCATTCATTTTGGCTTTTCAACTGTAAAGGGTCCTGATTTCTTAATGATTTCTTTTTCCTATACAACTCGCAGGTTTATTTGATTTAACTATACATTGTGTACTTCTTTATAAGTGATCTTGTTTAAGCCAAGCTGAGGCACCCACCAATCTACGCCAACATTAAGATGGCTTTACACAAATATCCAAAGAGAATAGAAGCTACAAAAACATTTGCTAAGTTTATAAACATCTAATGTATGATCCAATCCTAACTTAAATTATGAAAATGAAGATACTGAACTTCTGTTTCAAGACTCAAAATATGAAGTGGAGATACACAAAATGTACACACATCAAGCGAATGATCCTACTCTCGATACTTGCGATAATGCATCTTCGAACTGGTCGTCGTCGACCTTTTCAGAGTTTAAGCTTGGTGGGATGAAGGATTTGAAGATTTGTTCCATGTTAGGAACTTCTTTCAGTTCGCAGCAAGCAACTTCAAGAGCTGGGTTGCAGAAAGCTCTGTAGAATTTCTTTCTACAGACAAAGCCGAAGATCAATGAAATTATGGGAAGTGGAATTAGAAACGCAACATACACAAACTTCTTCACCCCAAAATAACCAAACATTGTCACTTGAAACAATAACAGAGAAGCCAGGATTCTTGTATGAATATGGGGCCACATCCTTCCGCAGCTCTCAAAGGATGGAACAAAGACTTTTAGTGCCTGTCAAATTTTTTTAAAAAAAGTTAAAGAGTCATCATTTTTCCAAATAACAAACATTCAAACACAGAAAAAGCCATTTGTTATACAATATGTACATTCCAGTAATAAATGTATCGCTCCTATACTTGATAAATAAGCAAAGGAATTTGCGGCATTACCTGATTTCGCAGAACTAGCCATCCCAGGCCAAAGTATACGACTCCAAATGGGATAATCAGGGGAGCTATGATGGAGTAGCAGAGGACTATTGTAACAACAAGCATATCAGCAGGAATTCTAGTCGCATAGCCAAGATCTCCAGGAGCCCAAGCTTCTTTCAACTCAGCTTCAGTCTTACACAGATACTTCCTCTTTAAATGAAATATGATTAGTGGCACCAAACGGGACAGCTGAAGTCCATAACCAACAAAGAACCTGGGAACATTGAAATTAGAGAAAGTCAAAAAATGTTTCATTTCAAAGGTACATTTGGAACACACAACAAGGTGTTATTATCATAACTAAAATTGTCTCAAGCACCTGGAAGGACCTCATAGGGACAAAATGAATCATGAATTCAGTAAACTAAAGAAAAATGAAAAAAAATTCAAAAGCAACAAGTTAGACCTAGCATTCTTTTTCAAATCCATTAAGTTTAGAAATGGGAGAGGGTAGCAAACCAGCTCACTAGACATCATATCAAGAAAATCTCATGATTGTATTAAAAAAAACAGAGAGAGAGAGAGAGTTAAACACAACCGATAAAAAATAAATGAATGTAATCTTACTTCAGAGCCACATAGGTAAGGAAGAAAGTTGCATTGGCCGGGAGGCCATTTGCTAGCAAGTCAACAAGAGAATTTGGATCATTCTCAATGCTCTTAAAAGTGGTGAATAAGGTGCCACCAATTGTAACTCCAATAAAAACATTCAACACAGTAAAATAAAAGTACTTTCCAGATGCAGCCCTTACTGCATGGCTCTCCGAAGGAATTCCCTCTGCCTTAGAGAGAAACATAAGCAACTTGGGCAACAATGCCAGGAACAAAATAAGTGCAATCTGTGGGAGGTAAGCTTCCAACACTGTCTTGATTGCAGCAATGTTCACTACTGGCTTTATAAAGGGGATAAGTTTCTTCAGATTGTCCAATGTTGTTAATGCAGAAATAAATCCAATAGGTATCATGAAAAACATTATAGTCAGAGCCACAATAATATACACCACATACTGTCGTATTTGCCTCTCAAAATACTTAAAATTAAGATTGGACCATAATAATTGACGAGCTTCGGGAGCATCTAAGACTGTCCATGTATCAACCATTTGGGCATGTAGACTCTGAGCTGCAGAAGCTGCTGTCACCCTACTGGTGAAAAAGACCACAGCAGCAGATTGCTGCTTCTCTCGTAGAGTATTTTTTTGTTCTGCTTCCAATTTTGGGATCAGTTCCTTAATTTTCTCATTGAAGTAGTCTATGCTATCTACTTTTTTACCAACAAGGCCAAGGAAGCCAGTTCTGGAGGTTGGTCTTGCTCCTTCTGGTTTGCCCAATTTTTTGGTCTCGGCATATATTGCTTCAGCACGTGCAAGCTTTTTCTTGTACCCTCCCAACTCTTCATAGATTTTGTTAACCTGGCAATTTTTCAGTAGCTAAAGATCAATATAACTTGTATAGAGCATGTATAATATGAAAACAACGGCAACAAATAAATATGGTCAAGAAATAGAGCCAACTGATATTTTTCATCCCTTCTAGGTTGTTGAATGCCAAAAGTTAATATTCAAGATAACCTAAAATGAAAAAACTTGGACAGGACAGCACTATAATAACATTAAATTCTGAAAAGCATGAAACAATTTATACAGTTGAATAGGTAATTTTAAAAGCATTTGCAAGAAATAGAAACAACTTGTATAGTAGAAGCGGTAGATGTTGAACGTAAGCCTTTGCATGTAAAGTGCAAAAGCATGACAAGGAAGAAAAATACAGTACCTCTTTATTGTTTGTGACCACCATCGATCTGTAAAAGGTATCAGGGTAGATGGATTTAAAATATGAATCCACCTGTTCCTTTCTAGTTTGGCCCTCAGCAGCAGGAATGTCTCTAACAAGAACAGCAAATTGCTCTGGTTTTACTTCGGGAGACATTAGAGCGTTAGCTCTCAGCCTGGAAACATGTAAGTATGCTTTCCATAACAACCACAAGGTAACAAAAGAAACCCAGTAGGTAGCAATAAGGAAAGCCCATAGCCTTGGACTTTTCTCCTGCCCATAAGGAAAGAAACACAGTACTTATATACGTAGAAAAATTCATGCAGAGGATACCATCAGTTATCAGAAAATAATACAAATAATTTATTGAATAAAAGAAAAAATAATGGAGTAAAAAATTTTAAAAATCAATTCATTTCAGCCCATTCAAAGGTTGAAAGCTTACTGCAATATGTCCCATGGACAACTTGTCAAGGTCATCAAAAGACCCCACACTCGTTGCGTTTGTGCTTGTTGCATTCTTATCAGTAGCAGCGACAGGGAGAAGCACAGGGAGTAGAATGATGCCAGATAAAACCAGTATTGATAGCACTGCCACATTAACAAAAAGAACGCGCATAAACGATTTACTATTTTACCACAAAAAACTTGTTTATATGTCAAGCAATTATTTGGTTTTCTTGTACTGAAATCTCTTGATATTTTTTATCATACTCATAAAAGTCAATAAAATCATTAAGCCTTAAAAACCTGGAGTTGCAACTCCAAGAATTTACCAGAAAAAGGCTATTCTTATACCAAGACTGGTCCAATTTGTATCTTCACTCAACAAAGAATTTACAGACTATCCCTTGATTCTCCTAACTAAGTTTTCCAAACATTTGCTGAATTGTGGTTTTACAGCAATTAATAGCTCGTAAATATAAATGGGGTGACAATTAGGATAACTGAAAATTGGGAAATAGTGCTACTTTAAAGAATAAACACAGATTTTCTAAAAGTGAATTAGAAAAAGGAAAAATTCAAAATTTTAGATTAAAAGTGAAACCCACAAATATTATGACTATTAGTTGGTCAATTTATCAATAAGACAACTGAAAAAATAAAAGGGAAGGTAAAAGACTAAAAGTACTTCAAAAAAAGAATACAAAAAAAAAAAAGAAGAAATGTTAACTACATGGTCAGCAGGTCAATACTCAAAAGAAATTATTTTTATAAAAAAAAAAAAAGAAGGAACCAAAAACTCATTCATCCAAGCCAAACAAGCATTAAATATATCGCAAATTTATTTAAAAAAGAAAACATTAATTTAAAGAGAAAGAAAAGAGACAAACCAGTGCTCAAGAACACAAAATAGACAGCAGTGTCAACACCAGATATGTTAATGATATCCTGTTCGGTTGAAGACAAGGCTTCCCGAATCCAAGCAAACGGGTTACGGGTAGCGTACCCGCCCTCAAGCGGTTCCAAACCTTTCAAGATCCGGTTAGGATAATAGACAACAGCGTTTCCGGGTCTCCTAGATAGCCATGCAAAGAGCAGCATCAAAACTACAAAGATCAAAAACGACGTCCCTAACGACGTCAAGAAGGAGGAGAAATCCATCTCTAAGAACACACACTCTCTCTGTGTCTAAAATGAGAAATGAATGGGTAGGTGATGTTTTGGTATATAATAGGAGGAAAATTAGACGTTAAGAGAAGGGAAACGGAGGGGGAAAGCAGAGGAAAGAAATTAATAATCAGCATTGATGATGGACAAAATTGGGAAATACAAAATATCTAAGGAAAGGTTTCTGAATATGGTGGTTGTAATTGTGGCCGTTGATTGAAGGGTTTTCTTTTCTTTCGTGGGGATGCACTTTTTTTTTATTAAAAAAAAAAATTCTTTCACTTTATTTTCATTTTTCAGTTTCCAATATTTTCTTTCAATGAGAGAGAGACAGAGCTTCATGTCGACGCAAAGGGGATGATGAGAATGCAAGATAGAAGAGGGCTTTTTTGAAAAGACGAAAATGGGCTTTTTATATTTTTTTTAACAAACAGAAAATTTCTGAAAAGTTTCACAAATTATGATGATAAATAAATAGAAATATTATTTAAAATAATAATTAAAAATAATATAATTTAAATATATTAATTGTTTCATAAAATTATTGGACTGTGTATTAAATTTTAAAAATTATAAAAATATTTTAATTATAAAAAAAATTATATAGCATTAAATAAATAGATATTATTTCTAACCATACAGAATAAATATTATTTTTTAAATTTATTTTTATCTATAATTTATTAAAATATTTTGTTTATTATTTTTTTACCGCAATCTTTGGCTTTATTTATATTTGTTCCTTCATAATTGAGCTCTTCTATTTTTTTATTAAATGATAAATAAAACATATATATTTAGCTATTTAACAATCGGAATCATTAATAAAATTGATTTAATTAGTATCTGTTCATATATTTATTAAATTTTGTTCCCTCAATTTATTCTAAAATCTACCATAAATTGTATTATTTCACTCAAATAAAACTTTTAAAGTGATTTTATTTGTTATTATATTTTTTTACTCAAACAACTTATAATACAATGCATAAAATTAAAATTGTATTATAAAAAAATTATAGTAAAGAACTAATATATATATGAAAAAAATTTCAATAGTTACAGTTTCATTATATATATATATATATATATATAGATTCATCAAGTCATATTAATTATTTGTATGATTGTATCTTTACTATTTACAACATATTTCAAAATTTTAAAAAAAGGATTATATTTTTATTATTTTATTGTATTAAACAATTGAAGAATTATTAATAGATACGGCCCTGATTATGAGAATAATAATATGAAATCAAAATTTGATCAAAATTTTTTTATAGTATATGGTTACTTTATTTCTTATTTGCACATTAGAATTAGTTTAATCAACTAAACTCTATAATCAATAGAATTAGTTACAATAAATTCATTTTGTAAATGAAGGTATGTCAACAGTAATCTATGTCTAGCTGAAGGAAAATGTTAAATGATGAAGTACTTTAGGAACAATACAACTATTAGTTGAAGAAGAAAATTAAAAAGAGAGATATATTAGGTGTAATATATGTAATTTTGCTCTTTTTAAGCTATAAATAATTATGCTCTTTAAATAATTTTTTAAGCTATAAATATATATATATATATATATATACTGTTTTTGTAGAAATTTAATATTAAATATATGACCTTCCATGATTTGAAAACTATTTAATCATTCATATACCAATTCAACTATAAAAGTTATAATTTTTCGTTCAAATAATTATTTTAAAAGCTAAGTGAAATCAATTAATCGAATAAATAGGCAAGAAAATTTTGAATTTTGGCACACTTTAATATTAAGTATATATTTCTTTTTAGTTTTTTATGTTTTATTTTATTCAAAATATCAATATTGAAGTTTTCATAATTATATTTTAAGTGAGGTGAATTCATTGAAAAAGAAAAAATTTTAAAAAGAAAATAAAAGGATGTTTTTGTCATTTTGAATGGAGAGGATAGGAGAGGGCGACATTATCCGCTAAAACAGAATATGTGACTACGAAACTGCCACATTCACTCGAATCGCTGTCCCAACTATAATCAAACAGTCCACATATACACAACACACTAATGCTCCGTGTGACTGCACCTTCTCAAACCATAGATGCAACGGCGCCGTACCACTTGGGACACACAGCCCGTGGTGTATTTTCACCTTACATTGCGAGTTGGATTTATAGCTTCAGTTTCGTCAAAAAAGCATACGTGGCACTAAAGGATAAACTTCGCCGATTGGACAGGAAGACACGTGGCGAGATATCCGCTTGCCGACATGGGGAAAATGCTGTATAGACAGATGTCGTTAAGCGATGGGATCCATTGACACAGAGCGAGGAAGCAACTTTGTCGCTTTAAGTGAGAGGGGCTGATGATTGATAGCCACATGGTGGGTGACACTACGGTACGGCGGGGCCCGGCTGATAGCTGTTCAACTTCATTTAAAGAAGGGTAACGACTAATGATATAAATTTGCATCTATATGAGGCCAAATATGTAAATCAGCTTCTAAATTAGAGATAAAAGTACGAATAGGCCCTTATCCTTTTTCTTTCTTTTTTTTTTCCCAATCTACGGATAGAGGAATACATAGAGTTGAACATAAGAATACGATTTTGAACCATATGAATTATTTTCTTCTAACGTCTATTTAAGTATTTATTCATTGGAAGAAAAAACCGTTGGGGGGAGAATCTGTACATTTGCCCCTAATTCAGAGGCGGATTTGATTCTCTATTTAACGAAAACAATGAATTAAAAAAAAATTATTATTGTTTTATTGAAATTTATTCAATTTGACTATCTTATGATAAAAAAGAATTTAATTTTTTTAACAAATTATATCAATAATTTAGGTATTAAATAATTAAAAAATGCGCATATTTTAGTCCATCAATTTTTTGGTTTTAATTAAATTTACCATTTGTATAAAAATATACGACATTTGTATTTAGTAAAAATACAAGGAAATTACATAAATTTAGAAGAGAAAAAATGACTTTTGTATATACTGTATGATATGAAATTTTAGTCTAAGTTGATATTTTATTATTTTAGGCTCTTTCTTTTAATTTGAAAAAAGAATTGCTCCTGATTTTTTTATTATTTCAAATATAATATTTAAAATTTAATTTCATTTTTATTTTTTAAGGGTTAAAATTTTTGAACAAATTTGTTTATATAAATTTTCTATAACTACTTTTGTTGTGTCAAATTATATATAGTTTTATTTCTTTTGTGTATAATTTTCTGTATGAAATTTATGACAGATTTAGTATCTTATGAGAAATTTTAATAGAAGTTTTCAATATAAGGTTGAATGGTTTTTGTCATTATATTATATAGCAAAGTGAACAATTTATTGATAGACATATATATAATGATATTTCATAAAATAATTAATATTCCATAAAATTGAATAGTATGCATAAAAAATAATTAATATCATCACAATTAAAAAAAATATTTATCAATTTTAGATCGGGATAATAAAGTAAATCAAAAACATCATATAACTGGTTATAAATAAATTAGAAAGAAAGTATTAGGTAAAATGTGCAAATTAACCCTTGTACATGTGAGGCCTTACTGGTTTTTTCGATCAAGTTGAATAGTCAATTGTTTCAAGAAAAGGATGAAAAAGCTAATGAGAAATGTTAACATTTTTTATTTTTAACATTCAAGAAATTTTTTATTTTATTTTCTTGTCAACCGATTAAGATGTGAGTGTTGAAAAATAGATTATGTATGAGCATTTCTCCAAACTAGAGTTGTATATGGATTCTGAAATTTTTCGAACTGAACCGAATAACTAATAAAAAAATATCTAGAACTGAATTGTACTGTTAATTTTAATTTTTACGAATTTAGATTTTTTAATAATATCCAAACCAAAAACTACATTATATTGTATTAAATTGGTATATAAGCGAATTATACCGAAATAACCGATATTTAAAAATTTAAATTTACTATATATAATAACTAATAAGAATTAAATAATTTATATACAATAATATTTATTACTTTTATAGTTTAATTATATAAATATAACATAACTTTTTAATTAAAATTATTAATTATTTAATAATTGAAAAAATTATATGCTACAAATTTTATGACGGTAATGTAGAAATTTGAACTCATGTAATTTATGTAAGTATACAATAAGTTTTTCATTGAACCATTCAACTATCTTTGTTATTAATATGCAAATAAAAAAATATTTGTGATATATATTGTTAGTTTTATTTTTTACTATAATTTTTTTATCACTAATTATATTTTTTAATATTTATAATTTATTTTAATTGTATTATATAATATATCTAAACTATATTAATTATTTTATAAATTAAATTTAATTACAATTAATGATAAAGTTACTTATTTAGAGTAAGTGTAATATAATTATAATCTAAATTATTTATTTTAATTATATTATATGATTTTTTTATTAAAATAATTGTATTATTTTAAACTTAAATACTAATTTGAATACTACTAAATAAAGCATATATGTATAATAGATATACTTAATAAATTGATAAATTTATATACTTTATAATTAATAAAGATATTATAGTTATCTATATACTTTAAAATTAAATAATCACAAACTTATAACTTATAAATACATACTTATACTTTATATTTCTGAGTTTATATACCTAATAATTTAAATTTTAAATATAATTATATGCATGTCTTATTATGTATATTATATAATTTTTATTTATCAAAATAATTGTATTATATTAATAAATAAAACGTACATATAATTGATTTATTAAATAAACTTATATATCTATATACTTTACAATATATATATATATATATATATATATATATATATATATATATATATTATTTTTTATCAAAATAATTATATTAATTTAAACGGATCTAAATTATATTAATAAATAATATTTATAATTGATAAATTTATATATTACGATCCATTGTAATTTTTAGATTGGTCAATTGACAATTTTGAAAATATTATTAAAATATTGTCAATGTTAAGATTCGATCTACATCATATGTTGTAGTCTTTCATATTTAGTCATTGATTCATATTTTTCTCATTGATATTATTTTATTAATATACTAGTAAGACACCATCGCGTTGTGTTGAGATGTAAAAATTTAGATAAAATTATACAAATACATAATGTGTAAATAAAATAACATATAATGAACAAATAAATATAATATTGATGAATGTAATATATACAAAAAAAATGATATATTTTATAATTTTTATTTTTATCAGATAAATAAATTAAAATTTGATTTAAATAATTATATTTGAATTAAAATGTTGATGATACTGTAATTAATTAGATTAGAGTTCGTTACTTTCCTAACTAGTCACGTATTGCTTATTTAATACATGTGCAAAACATGTTTTGTTAATTATTTATGATTATTATAGTTGTCTATTATATATTTAATTATTTATTGATACTTAACCTCTTTTATTTTATTAATCCAACAACTTCTTCCCGTACTTCAGCGTCTTGATAAAATATTATTATCCTTATTCATTCTAAAATATTTCAAACCAATTGAAATCAAATTTTAAGATTGCACAATGCGAGAAGACTGTGAAGGTCATTAGGGATGAGTGACAGCATCTAGCTTCTATTACAGTGTTGGATTTATTGAGAAGAATAAGAAATGTGTTTTTTTTTTTCAAAATAAAAATGTCACGTGTCTTCAAATAATTAAACTTTATTCTTAATTTTTTAAGCATCCACAAATAGTCTCAACATTGAAGCGACATCGTTTGATATTCAATTATGGTCTCACATGAGCAAAGCGGGAATTGTAAGTGGGGGTAAAAGTGGGATGGTACGGTAATAACTACAGTACTTGTGCACTCACATATTATTGATTTTGATATTTATTTGACAATTATGAGCTAAGTTATTTTTATTTTTATTATTATATTTTAAAAGAGTTTAATCCATATTTCACTAAATAATAATATATTAAATTCATAATTGATCAAAATAATAATACACTAATATTTTGATGAAAAAATATATAAAACGTTAATTAAAATAATAATTATAAATATAAATACAATATTTTATTAGAAAATATTTTTAAATATAATTATATATTAATTTGAATTATAAATATTTATTATCAATTTTTTGCTATGTATTAATTTAATTATCCATAATATTATTCATATTATTCAAGAGAAATATATAACGATAAATTAGAATTCAAATATTTGTGTTTTCATCATTAATATTTATTATGCAAAATTTTCATATAAATTAATTATAAAATTCATTTATTCTATCAAAAAAATATTTTACTTGAAAAATTAATGTGAATATTATTTTTTTATAAAATTATTATTTATTATGATTTTAAAATTAAAAATATGCAAATAAATCAATTTTATTATTGTAATATAATATATATAGATATTATTATATTTGAAAATATTTTAATACGTATGTGTATTAATTTGAATTTAAATATTTAATATTTTCAATATATACTATTGTGTTACAAACATATTTAATATAAATATTTTTTCAAACATTATTATGAAATATACTGAATATTATATTTTAAAAGACATTAGAACCTACTCTTTTTCTTTTCTAGTTTATTAATAGCATTGGTAAATACTATAATTATATATACTTTAAATAATCACAAATTTACATATTTATACTTAATGTAAAAATTTATTGTTTATTCTAAGCATTTTTTTGTGATGGTAGTGAGTTTTTTTAAATTTTAGATACTTCTTATTTAATTCAAAATATTTAAATATTAAATTATTTTATACTGTATTATTTAGTATTAAAAGAATCGAATAATTATATTGAAATATTCCGAATTTTTAAAATAATATGAAATTTTCTTATTTTAATACAATACAAAGTTATAATTTATAATTTTCCTATTTTTCAAAGGAAGCGTGAAATTTTTCTATCTCTGAATTGGACTGTGAACACCCTACTCCAAACTAATACAGCTTAAAATTCCAAGATCATGTTTAGGGACTCAATAGGGGCGCATCCGTAAATTTGCCTAATTGTGATGTCGGTAACTATTAGAAGACGTGGAGGGATGTTACGGCGTGGCGGGGTGTAATAGACATGTTAGGTTTTTGCTGTTACAATAAAAAGAATGGGAGTTGACAAAATTGGTAGCAGCTTGACAGAAAAGCGAAAATTAATGAAGTCCCTCCAATTCCGCAAATTTGGATAGTTTTCATGGATTTTTTGATTGGATGGCGAAACGAATATCTCTATTCCGTACCTTTCAATTAGATCCGGTGGAATTCAAATGTTAATCAATACCAAAATAATAGAGGAGGAGAAATTTGATTGTGCGGATGACAGATTATCTTTCAGGTTTTTGGTAATAAAAAAAATACTACCAATACTTTTTTTATATATTTTAAATGTAAAAAAAATCTATATATATATATTTTTTATATTAAAAGTGTAGGGTAAAAAAGTATATAAAAAAATATTAGGGTAATAGTAAGCCATTATCATCTTGGCTAATAAATATTTTTCAATATGAATTTTTTGATTGGTCTACAATTGGCCCTTGGTCGACATACTCTATTTATCTCTTAATTTTAGATTAAAAAATTGATAAAATTTTAACATAAATACATTGTTAATATCCATATTACAGAATTTCTGTTTTCCTTCTCTCTCTGATTTTTTTTCTTTCTTTTCGCTTGCAATAAACTATGGAACATGTTCATGTCGAAATATGAAAATGGGAAACAAGAAGAGAGGGCCTAAAATGCAAATTCCAATATCATATCCACTTCACATATAAAAAAAATGACTTGATGGGTTGAATTAAAAAGAACGGTAAATATTTTCTAGGTCTGCAGAATCTGAAGGCGGCCGACCTCATGGTGCAGACATGTTCAAGTGTAATATTGATGCAGGAATTTTCGAGAGAGAAAATACGACAAGCTTTGCTGCTATAGTCCGAAATCACAAAGGAAAGTTCGTTGCTGGATTTTCTGGTTTCAATGAAGGTATTTTTTCCCCCATTATTAATGCTGAAGTTATCGCCTTGAAAGAGGCCCAGTCATGGCAGTCAGAGATGGAGGCTTTTGATAATATAGTTGTGGAAATGGATAGCATGGAGATTTTTTTAATACTATCACTGCTGCTACTCTTCCTATCACAGAGGTGGGAGACATTATTCAGGAATGTTTTTAATAATTTGACTTTCCGTTGGGTTAATCAGCATGCTAAATGCTAATTTAGCTGCGCATTTGAGATTACCCTAGTTTTATACTATGTTTTGGATTTGGATTTGATTTCTTATAATTCAGGAATTGAGCAAAAATCTCAGGTTTGGATGTTGTTGATGTTCTCTATTTAATGATTTTTATTTCAAAAAAATAAAAATTATGATTTTAACTGAAAAACATTTAAATATTATGATTTTTTTTTCCATTTTGCAATTTTCCCTATAATGAAAAGTACATTTGCTAATATGAAATAATATTAAACAAATAACGCCAAATAAAAATATGAATAAATCAACGTACCACAATTTAAGTAGGCATTGAATCTGAGCCCAAAAGGTCCTCGAGTTACTTTACCAATTACATTAAATGAGGAAAAAATTCAAGTTTCTAATAAGGCTTCTGGCACCTTACCAGCTAAATTAATATCAAAAGTAATACAAATATTAGATATACATAATACACTTATACAATTTTGCCTGCTCTTAGTTCAAGCCAAAATGAGTTGACCTAACTAGTAACTATCAAACATTCCCTACTACAACAACATGAAACAGTCCATGTTCTTGCAAAATGATGCCTGCAACTCCATTTACAGCCATCTTCAAATCCTACTTAATGGACAAGAAATCAGCTCAGGTTGTGAGTGGTGTAAGATACAAGATTCTGAATATAGGATCAGCTTATGCAGTAAGAACCGCTGTTATCTTCCAAAAAACTCGGTTGAGACATCTGGAGAAAGGATCTCAGTCATCTGAAGTTGCAGCAATGTGCCCGACCTTTCGCCAGCTTGTCCCAAAGACAGATCATCTGTCTTGGAGATTGATAATGCGCCGTGTAATAGTTCTCCATACATCCATACTGGCAAAATTTCCAATTGTGGGAGTACTGGACAGGCTTGGAAATGTTAAATTGTTCGACCCACATTCCCATACTTACGTCTTCCATCTTGAAAAGCTGCAACCATAATTTAACAATGTATATATTTGTTAACCAATCACACTAAATTAAAAGAAGTGATCAAAAAATTACTTATCGAAAAGTAGGAAGAAAATAGGAGCCAGAAAGAAGTAATCCTCCTTTCAGGAAAGAAGTTAGATAAAGTGGAAATGTAACTGACCCTGAGTCTTCTATTGCCATGTTGAGCAACAATGAACTTAGCAATATCACTGGAAATTATATATCCAGGCCCATTGGCATAAGGAGGATATACGGATTCCGGCCACTCCTGTCAATGGGAAAAAATCTTCATTTAAACAGAGAATAAAAATTTTATACTATGTAGTTAACAGTGTAGTTAGAAGCGAAAAGTGCACTCAATCGGATATACTTTTCTATTGCTTAAAGCACAAAAAAAAAAAAAAATGTTTGCTTCATTGAAGCAAAACCAAATTTATCTAAAACAATTAAACAATAATACAATATGTCAAAAAAACCAAAAATCCTTAGCAAACAAAAATAAATACAGAAAACTAGAAATGTTGTGAAACATCACTTCACATGTCAAAAAAGACTGACTTTAAAGTTTAATATATAAAATTATTTGGGAAAATAACTTAATTCTAAAACTGATAAAGCAGATAGCGAAGAACTAAAATTCATTATCAGACTCCTCGCTTAAGTACTCAACACTTTGATTATCAAATTCAGATTCATATCCTTAAATATCTAATTCATAATCATCCAAGTCATCCTTAAGATCTTTGAGTTGAAGTATTCAAGTAGAGCCTTTCGAACTAGCACTAGACATTGCTAACTTGGTTTGGTTTCTTTTGATCCTACTTGGTTCTTCAACATTCACAGCTTTTGCCACAGCACCCCATGTCAAGCCACCACTGTCATCATCTAAAAATACCATCTCATCTTAGCAAATCCTAAGTTTTTAGGACTATAGAGTCCCATAACCAAAAGAATTTGTTCTTACAATAAATAACTATTAACGAATTTTAAAAACATGTGAGAAAAAAAAGTGAGCGCTTTCTGCTTCGCGGAGAGCTAGGTTAAGCGCAAAAGGCATGCATTTCATTAAAGGAGTGTGCTTCAAACTATCAAAAAAGTGATAGACCTATACTGCACTTTAAAGCGCTGAAGCAACACTTTTGAATACACTGGCAGTTAATGTTGCCCAGCATAACAGTTAAATTGGATGTTAAAGAACCCAGCAGCAACAGGGGACCATCAATAAAATATTTTTATGCCTCTAAGATGCTAATCCAAGCAACATGATGCATCAAGCATTCAGGAGTAAGAACAACACACAGGTACCTACAAAACAAACACACAGCTACCTACAAAACAAAACCTCAAGAAAGCAAATAGAAATTCCTTTCAATGTTTCTGCCACCGAGGAATTACAACCACGACATGCTCGATCCCTTGAAAAAGCAGGACCGGAATATTTCAAATACTTTTCATCACAAAACTTTAGAAATTGCTGTTTTTATTAACATAAACAAATACAAAAGCAGGCAAACTATGTTTTCGTTATGCAGTCACCCTAAACTTTTTCAAACTGCAAAACCTAAAATGATATTTTTAAGCTATCAAACAACCACTTGCATGTAGGCTCCATTGTTTAGGGTTAAAATTTTAAATTCTCAGTAGCTTGACTACCTACATGCTGCACAGCTCCATAACTTAGCCCAATCTTGGCCAAAATGAGTTAGGATTTGCTTGTCTTTTTGTTGGATTATCCATATCATGGTACAGAAAAAAATAATTGGTTTCTGCTTCAAACAAAAGAATAGTCACAGAGGGAAGAATTGACTTCCCAATCATACGGAGTAGAAAGCACTTCTAATTTGTCCTCAAAGAAGATTTCAAAGAAAACTGTATTAATCTTTCATTTTTCTTTTCTGCTCTTTTCCACTAAAGCTGCTTTGAAACAGAAGCATGCAAAATATAGTAGGTGAGTGAAATGCATGGTTGTGTAAATCTAGTGAATGTATACAAGGAAAAAAAATGATATTTCTATGGATTGGATGATATGCAACTTGTATCTGGTTTATATATTGTACCTGCCACAATTTCACATTTTTTACCATCACATCCTTGTTAATTTGGAGCTTAAAAAAAAGAGGAGGATAGAGAGAAAAAGCACCATTGCAATGTGGCAACCAAATGAGTTATGACTATATTATGTCTGATTTTGTAGATATAAAAGGCTTCATTATTTAAAAACTAAAATAGAAATATATCTAACATAGTGATGTGATTTGAACATATTACCTATTCACCTATAAACAATATCTGAGACCTTGCAACTTTTTTTTTCAATTTCACCTTCTCTCCTTAAAAGTCCAATTTGGCCTTAGGTAATACAAAAAGGTTGGATCATTCCATCTAAAATAAAATTATGCCATCAATATGCATATTGATTCAAGCCATCAGAAGGGTTTTAATATTGTGTACATATTGAATTCTCTTTCCAAATTGTTTTATTTGCATACCTACTCTTGTTTTTCTTTGTTCTATATCCATGCTCCAATCTCTTGATTGAATTTTTGATAACTAATAGGCAACTAGACCTTCACTATTGATTTCTAAAAGCGCAAACCACAACTCTCCTGATACCTATAAAGAGTAGTATAGTACATATTGATAGGTGTCTAAAATCAATCCTACATCACTTCTTATGTTACTCCGACACTTTATTTTTGAAAAAGTACTTGTACCATTTAGGTATGACATTGATATGGATATGAAATTCTTACTAGATTCTTCACTTTAAAAGCAGTTACACATAATCCCGGTTTCATTCAAATTACAAGTGCATTTCAAATGGACTTAGAAGAGAGTGATTTTGTGGAGTTAGAAAAATTATCTCTTAATAACCCACAATTAAAGACAATGATTTTTTATGGTGACAAAAATTAATATAGATTATAAAGCAAATTTGGACTAATTTACGATTTTAACGGACTTAAAATTATCATTTTATTGTTTGTTTGTGATTTGAGTTTTAGATTTTAAGTTTGTAATTTAAAATATTTTATCCAATTTTATTTTATTTAGCAATTAAATGTTATAATTTCATCTATCTTTTAACTTAAATTATTATTTATAAAAATTAAAATATTTACAATTACATATATATAGATGTATTCCCGTACCCTAATTTTGGATACTTTTTTAATCACACTCGCGTATCCTAAAATTTTAAAAATAAGAAACTAGACTTCTAGATATGTACATATGTCAGGTACCTGTATCCGAGTCCAAGCAATATAAGTCACTTCTACCTTAAAGAAGCTTCTATCAATACTCATTCCATTTCATTGTCATATTTAATAATAAATTAAAATTGTCAAAAATGTGAAATAAGGCCACTATTCAAATAATGCTAGATATATATAATATATTAAACAATTATTAACAGATGAAGGTGAGGAATGAACAGGATATGATTCAAATAAGGTAAAAGGCAGGATGCTGCAGAGAAGTAAGAAATTAAAACTTATTTCACTCCTTCTCATTAACATATGAGACTATGTCAACTAATAGCAGCAGTTTATGAAGTACGAAAATTAATATCATTGGATATATGTTTTATTGATTATTTGATTGAAGAAGAAGAATACCTCAAAAGTGACTGCCCACTTTCCATTTCTCAGGGGACGATGTAAGAGGTTGAGATTTCCCATATAAAGAGACTTTTTGGAAGAGATGCCATCTATTTCTTTCAAGACAGTGCCCACTCTAACAAATGTGTCATCATCACATTTCATGATATATGCAGCAGAAACATTCTGAACCTGTATGGAGGATATTTGAGGCCAATTCAGAAAACTTATCTCAAGAAATTAAAATATACAGTACCAGATTCTAAAAGATTATGTGAAAGACAATGAATGGATAAAGGGTACTTACACCAAACTCACAAATAGCAACAGTCTTAAGAACTACAAGCTCATAGCGATCCATAAATGGCAATATCACAATATCACCAAAGTAAGCAGCCTCTTTCTTCAGCACTATGTTCACTTCCTTCCTAGGGCTCTGCAATTGTAAGTACATTAGAGTTATGCATATAAACATAATTGAAATTGTAGCATACAAGAATGGTAGAAAAGACGAATGGGAATTAGAGAAACACAATCACAAGAAGGTTAGAAAAAGACCATAATTAGAGGGAAAATGTATGAGCAAGTGATCCACCATGTGTTTTTGTGGCATACTCTATTAATAACTTTGCCACCTTTACCTCATGAGCACACAGCTATGTAAATCCAAATACATTGCAATAACTTTGCCACCTTTACCTCATGTGCACACATTCATGTAAACCCAAGAACCATAGGATAAGAATTCAATAATTCATAAACTAGATAGGAATACATGAGCTAAAATTTTACCCATACAACTAGGTTCGGTCAAGTGCTTATTCACAGATTTATTACCAACAAAACTAGTAATCCTACATGGTTTGCCAAGTTTATTAATCCTAATATTGATAATCATACATCTAGGATCGTATATACCAATGATTGAAGTAGCATAATTCAAACAGTCTTCGAACAACTCAGGTTGGTGATCTGATGAATAATTTCTTAGGTGTTACTTACCAATACCATCCCATTCATTAACTGCTAGTGCATGGGTCCAAGGTGACACTTGAGATTAAACTGATCCAATAATCTAATCGCTATTACCTTTATGACCATACTGAGGGATTCAAGAAACAGGTGATCTTACCAATGCAACAAAGAAACGAACTACTACATTTGCAGTCTTGATTGGTGATGATTGCATCCAAGTTTTTCTGACTGCCATACGTTCTGCAAAGTGATTAATGGCAGACAGAATCCCAATGAAAAGTTGAATAGGATTCTTAGGTAAAGGATGAGCTTTCCACTTCTCCGACATTTCCAACACCTTTTGAGGAGAGAAACTTGGATGAGAACTAGGAAGAGAGGTGGCAAAAACTGAATGAACATTCACATCTCCTTTGATTGCTAATCCTGTTGCATCTTGAAGGGTAAAACCCTGTAGGTACATAAAAATTTATCAAAAACCATTTCAAACTTGAGGCACACCATTTGCAGCACTCTGTTTGCAGCATTGCAGTTGAAGAAAAGATGGTTTGCCTATAATAATTAAAGGGAATAAAAATATCTACCCATGAAATCTACAAATCAACTATATAAGAATCCCAGTGGGAATGAAGGGGAACAAGAGAGGTGATAAAACACCTGAAAGGAAGAGCAATAAGCTTAGGGCATGAGAAGTGTACATGAAATGAACGAAACTTCCCATGAAATAAAGTAAAAATTCACACAACTTGAAAGGATCCTTTCTCTGCAGTAATTAGAATTGAAAGCATTTGAATTAATGACAAGCATCAGATGTGCAGTTGTGTTATTTAAATCTATAAGGTTAAATTGCTATAAGACCAGAAGAGATAAAGCATAATTGCATTAAGAGGTAAACATCACTCTTTCTTCTAGCAACATACTGGACGATATGGAAATGAGGTTATATGCCGACCCCCAACATTAATATGGTAGCCATCAACACCAGCACGCAATGTCAGTATAAACATTCTTTCCTCCACAAAAGGAAATGACCAGGTTACTTCAGGCTTCTGCTCACGGCCTATGAATCTCTGGAACCATGAAGTTGTCTTGGATTCTTTTGAATCTACAATGTCATCCCGCGTCCATTTCTCACATCTCATAAATCCATCAACTGCCAAATGAATATAATCATGAGTCAATGGCTGAAAGTGCAGAATAATGCAATAGTAACTTATGTTTTCGGCTAAAATGTTAATATGCTATGCTAAAAAATAGAGCAAACCAATCTCGTTCATTTACTACTGAATAGCATTGAAGCTAAGTATGAGCCAATGGAACCTGAGACTCATGAACATGCTGCAAATTTTTTGTAAATCAGGCTCTTTAAAACCTCAAGAGTATCTCTCTCTTATCTACAGAAAAAGCCTATGCCTCTTATTGATCAATATAAACTTTCCCCTTAAATAAACCATTTATCAACAGAAATATTACCATAAAATTATATAAATAAATCCTCCCATCTCCTCAACTCCCAGCCCATAGTAAGAATTTATGTTGCAAATACAAAAATAAATAAATAAAGGATATAATTTGCTTCCTTTAGCATGCAACTATATTTGACCTTTTCACATTTCCTTTCATCTCAAAGATATCAATCTCATCTGTGCTGTGAGTCCTGATATATTTGGCATGAGCTGCAAAATGAAATCAGGAAACAACATTGATGAAGATACTTAGATCATAATAGTTCTTACCCAGCATGTCTTCATCTTTCTTGGATGGCAATCCATCACACCTCTGAGCAGACCCCCATTGCATCCTATAGCAGGTGTTGTGCTCAATGACTGGATGCTTACTCCAATCTCCTCTCAATCGAGGATTCAAATGTAGAATCTTTGGTGGATCCTCCCCATCCACAACCTTCAGCCCTTGTAACTCAATCATAAACTGTGAAACCATAACCATGCCATCACCAGCCCTCAACCTTGCCAACTGAGGAACATACTCCTGATGGGCATGATGAGGTGTTCCCACCACAGTTATAGAAGACCCTGCAGCTAAACCACATGGAAGGAACAACATCTTACCTCCCCCAGCCAACTCCTCCCCACTAATTGACACCCACGAAGGGCAAGACTCTGGCTTCCCCTCATATACAAAATTCTGTTCAATCTCCTCCCCATCATACTTCTTCATTTCATCCCATGCCTTCAACCCCAAAGTCCAGGCCTCGTCTGCCATTTTCTCAAGAATTGACAAATCAGCAGTTCTATTCCTTCTACTCATTATCTCTCCTGTTATTCTACCAT
Source organism: Triadica sebifera (assembly GCA_023653625.1). Classification (NCBI taxonomy): domain Eukaryota; kingdom Viridiplantae; phylum Streptophyta; class Magnoliopsida; order Malpighiales; family Euphorbiaceae; genus Triadica; species Triadica sebifera. The sequence continues at coordinate 9,744,474 of CM042911.1, read as the reverse complement.
ATCGATTCTGAAGTGGCTTTATACGTTTAGGCAATTCTTTAACTTCTTCTAAAGGTTCCTTAGTTGGCATCTTTGGTGCATTTTCGTTTTGGTTATCTTCTAATTTCCGGTGGAATGTATCCTTGTAAACAGAACCAAAAAAAGGTTTGCTCAAATCTGAATCTTCCATATCTTCTGTTGCAGCTCGATTCAGTCCAACATAACTATCATCACCACTCAACATAGATGCAATCTCTAAGAAGTGCGGAAATTTAAATGTTAAAATCACCAAGTATACTGCTCCTATACCCAGCAAGATATGTGACAATTTGCACCTTCGACCACTAGGAGTTTCATTTTTTGATCTCCTCATTTTGTTTAACACGCAACAAACTCCAAAACGAACAAAATACCCTATAAAACCCTCTAATAATCTCTCATAACTTATCCAAAAACACCTCCAACAAGCTAAAAGTAAACAAACTCTGACAACAAGCCTGCTCAAACCATCAAAAGAAACACTTTTTAATTAAGTGAATCAATGTCGATGTGAAATCCTTTATAAACTAAAACTAACTAAAACCCAAATAGAACCTGCGAAACCAAATGTACAAAAATCTTCAGAAAAAGTAGCAATGTAGATCGAATTACATAGAGAGAACTCAAACCTTGATGGGTTTCGAAGAGATTGAGCAGACGATTAATCAAATATCATATATGAACAAAACAATGTGCAAAAACCCACCAATCTTTTGGGACCCAGAGTCCCAAATTTGTCATTGTTTGTCCAACATTTCCTCCAAGAAGAAAAGAGAAAGATAGTAGATTGATCAGAGAAACAAAGACCGATGAAAAAAAAACAATGGTCTTGATTTCAAAAGTATAAAGCGAGTAATCCCTGATTTTTAGGAAAAAACAGAGGGTTTGAGGGAAAGATACAGGCCATAAAATACCCTGTAATCTACAACGTGTGTAACCACAATAGAAATTGGACTTAAACTTAATCGTGAAGGCTGCGGGATGCCCAACCTCTACAAAAATAAAATAAAATAAAGAAGCTAATTTTAAGAGGTAACAGTAAACAGTTATTTACCTATTTAAGAAAAAAAAATTCAAATTACAATTATAAAAAAGCAATAGCTTCATTTAAATAAAAATATTTATTTCCGACAAAAGAATATAAATATTTTTTTTTATTGAATATATTGAAGCGAGTAGATTATGAATGAAAATAAAGATATTTAGAAATATTCATTATCTTTGCCTCATGATAAAAATTGTAAATTAACTCCATACAAAGTAGGCTTCTTGGGTGGTTCCAACAAATCAACAATGCCTTTCGAGTAGGCAAAGATAATGAATAATCACCTATGATAATCACCTAATAATAATTATGATTAGACAACAAACATAAATATATTTCTTTGCTTTTTTTTTTTTGCTTGCAGAAAACTCTGAAATCTGAATCCATTCATATTACTATGGCCCTACTGTCATTTTCGTCCTTTACCATCAATATTACTGGATTTTTTTACTTAATGGAGTAAAAATATATATATATATATATATATATATATATATATATATATATATATATTTACCTATATAGATGGAATGCAAACATATTTTCCTGCTATGCTTTTTTTTACAGAACTATAGGAGATGAGATTCCGATACTATTTTTTTATATTTTAATATTTTATAAAAAATACAAAATTGCAATTAGAATAAATTTTAAAATTAAAATTAAAATGATATAAATAACATATTATATATTAATATTAATAAATTTAATTTAAATTAATTATTATATTAATATTAATTAAATATAAATATAAATTTTAATATTTTTTAAAAAAATTAATTCTTTAATTTAAAGTCATAAAAATTATATATAGCAATAAATTTCAATTCTAAGTATTTAATATTTATACAAATCGAAAGAAATATCGGTGTCCTCCTATGTATCCTATTGTACTACAACTCGGTTATCTTCTGTTATGTTTGGGTCATTGTTTTATAAATGCTACTTTGATTAATCAGCTAGGCTCAACCTACTTTTCATTTGTGTTGTTTGTTTCTTCTTTTATTTAACATTAAATAACGCACTACTAAATATTTGACTTATCGTATACAATAGTGTAATTTATAGAGAAAAAGAGTGAGACCACTGTAAAAAATGAAAGAAAAATGGTTTGCTTGTGATAAATTAAGGTCATGTTAGATGGGTGCAGAGTTTTATGGGATTCAATTCATATGCTAAGGATACATAGATTAGAATTAGGGTTGTATACGGATTCTAAATATTTCCGAACTGGACCGAAAAAAAGATTTAGAACCGAACTGTATTTTTGATTTTTTTATTAGAACCGAACTGTATTGTACCATTGACTATAATTTTGACGAATCTGGATATTTTAGTGATATCTGGATCAAGAATCGTACTAAATTATACCAAACTATACTTAAATAATTGATATTTAAATATTTATAATTTTACTATATATAATAATTTATAATAATGAAATAATTTATATATCATTATACAAATATAATATAACTTAAACTTTTAATTAAATATACTTTAATTCATAAAATTAAATTATAATAAAATTTATATGATATTTTTAATAGTAAGGAATTCAAATGATTGAAAATTTTAAATGCTAAAAATAATTTTATATGCTAAAATTTTTGTAATAATTGTATAGAAAATTGAATCCATAATTTTCATGTAAGTTTAAGATAAGTGCATAATCAATCTAATCAACTATCTTTGTTATTAATATATAAATAAAAAATATTTATAATATATTACTAGTTTCATTTTTTACTATAAATTTTTTATCACTAATTATATTTTTTAGCATTTATAATTTATTTTAATTGTATTATATAATAAATCTATATTATATTAATTATTTGGTAAATTAATTTAAGTGAATCAATTATAAAATAACCTAATTTATAATAAATGTACTATAATTATATGATAAATCAATATAAATTATGATTTGTTCTAATTATATTATATAATTTTTTGTCAAAATAATTATATTATTTTAAAATTTAAATACTAATATATATTATATTATTAAATAAAAAATATACAATGGATATATTTAATAAATTTATATATTTATATACTTTATAATTAGTAAAAACATTATAGTTATATATATATATAGTCATAAACTTACATACTTTGTAATTATATAGTTATAGTTATTTATTTATTTTTATACTTATGAATTTATATATCTAATAATTTAAAATTTTATATAATATTATATGCATACTAAATTGTTTGTAATGATCAATTGATTCTCTTCCCCATTGTTCCAGATTAGAGAATCCTAAAAGAGTTACTAACTCCAACTATCGTCCATGTACGATTTATACTAGATATAACAAACTGTCTATTTTACCTCATTTATGTTATTGACAGTTCTTTTTTGTCCTAATAGAGTTTTTTAATGTCATATTTCAATTTTTTTCATTATTTAAGAAAAATAAGTCATTTGTTATATGATTTTTTATCAAAATAATTGTATTATACTAAGTTTTTGTACTAATCTAAATTATATTAATAAATAAAACATATATATAATTAATCATATACTTAATAAACTTATATATTTATATATTTTTATAATTAATATGCATAATATATATATATATATTAAAATTAAATAATCATAAACATATATACTTATATTTTATATTATATACTTATAGTTATATGCTTATACTTATACTTTTAAATTTATATACCTAATAATTTAAATTTTAAATATTACTATATATTTTATTTTATTTTTTATCAAAATAATTATATTATATTAAAATTATATACTAATCTAAATTATATTAATAAATAATATATATAATTGATCATATATTTAATAAACTTATATATTTATATATTTTTTATAATTAATGTGCACACTAATATATATATATATATATTAAATAATCATAAACATACATAATTTTACTTTATAATTATATACTTATACTTTTGAGTTTATATACCTAATAATTTAAATTTTAAATATGATTATATGCATTGCTTATTATATATATTATATTATTTTTTTATCAAAACAATTATATTATATTAAACCTATATAGTAATCTAAATTACATTAATAAATAATATATATAATTGATATTGTAACACTTCTTATCTACCGTATACATAAAATAAGATAAAATTTTGTTATCTTACTATTTTTATATTATGATTTCAATTTCTATGCTCATGCAAATAACTTATATATATATATATATACACACACACACAATACAGATATAACAAAAACTGATTATTACGAAGTGATTGTCACTGCTATTTAGTTCTATAAATAGGATCCATTGATACTAGCAACGAATTTTATGTACATACCTGTTGTTACTTAACTCTACTAAAAACTACGCAAAAAAAAATGAAACTCATATGTTGAGTATAAAAGTCAATAGTGCAAAAACTTATAATAAAAATTATTTTGAATAAAAATATACACTAAATCAACAAAATTCTGAAAAAAAATTTCAAAGTGTGTATATATATATATATTATTAAATAAAATTTATCAAAATCAAAGTCATTGATATTAATACCACAAATATATAATAAATATAATATAAATTTTAATCATTCATTAAAATAAAAATTTTATCTAACTTATATATTAATAGACCATAGATCTACCTCTAGAGAATTAAAGGGTACCGTCAAATGATGAAAATTTTAAGATTTAAGATAACCACATAATTAAAGTTAAAAATAATAATATAACCCCGAATAATATTATATGATTCAAGATAACTATATGACCAATCTTGATCTAAAATAACCATATAATCAGTAATTAAATAATATGTATAGTTTAAGATAACTACATGAGTTATACAATACATTTCATGATCAATATATCTACAGACCATGAAATTTCTACCTGCTAACAATTCTTTAACTTACTATCTAGATTAATATATGAGTTTATTGACATATATAAAATATTAAAGCCTTCATATTACCAAAATTTTTATAGATATAGTCGTTATCAATTTTTTCATACAATTATTTAATAGTATAAAAATTTAACACATAGAAAAAATAAATTTATTTCATTAAAATTTCATATCGACGTATTTATTTCATATCAATACACTTTTTTTACCAAAAATATTTTTATTTTTATCATAAAATATATTTCTACGAACTTTCTAAATATTTAATATTCTTATAAATGTTATATATAAATATTTTTTTAAAATATAAATCAAATTCATGTCAAAAAGCATATAAAAATCAATTTAAATTGCAATTGACTTATGTTATAAGTTAATACATATATCTTTATGGTAACTTGCCAGAAATTATCAACTAATTTCATTTTCTAACTTCTGGTATCTGTTTTGACGGTACACCTGAATAATCATTAAATTTCTAATTGGTTACCGAGCCAATACAAATTACTAAATTTTAATAAAAATTAAACTACTTATTTAATTTTTATGGCTCTCATATTTACGAATATTTTTCTACCTGTCTTATTTCACACTATACACTACTAATGCGAAATTTCCAAATTAATTAAATTTTTCTATGATCTTCTAATTTTTTTCAATTTATTTACTTTTTCCTTCATATTTTTATTTTCCATTTTTTCCTCCAAAAATCTATTTCCAAGTCTAAAATTTCTATTAATTCAATAAATGGTTTAAAAATTCCAACTAAATTTTTATAATTACTATTACCCATTATCTTCCATTTTCCATCACCAATTTCACCTAAATTACATCCAATAGTTTCTAATAAAATTTTCAATAATTATGCTAAAAGTCCAAAAATTCACCAAAATTTCTATTAAAATTTTCTCTCATTTCAAAAATTAATTTTCACTTCCAAACACTCCATATATCTCCATTATCATCATTTTAAGGCACAAATCATTCAAAATAATTTTTTCAAAATTTTAGCAATAATTATGGAAAATTCCCAATAATTCCATAAAAATTCCTAAAAATTATTCTCATCAATTTTCCATCATATCCATCATCCTCAAATCTCATTCTACTCATTTTCTATTTTTATCTAATTTTCTCTACCAAACCCTAATTTTATGGTTCTTTCAAATTCCACCAATTTTTCTTAAATTTTAGCCAAATCATCTAAGAATCAAGCTCAACAACATCATCCTATAAAGAAAAAAAATTAGGAAATGGAGGAATTTCTTACTTTTGAATTTCCTTATAAACTTTTGCCAAACTCCCTTTTTCTCCAAATAATTTTTCTTCTCCCACAAATAAATTATTCTTACCTCTAAAACTTGATTATAAAGATTTGCAAGAGATAAATAGAAAGAAAAAAAAATTAGAGGAAAGTAGCTATGGGTGGGTCGGTCAAGGAAGAAGAAGAAGATGAAGATTTTTGTTTGATTTTTATATTATGAAAAATGAAAATAAATTAAACAAATTTGACTTTTATATCCCAATTAGTAACTAATTAATCCACATTAACCTTTAATCCCATACTCTATTGACTATTTAAAATTTAATTAACTCTTTAAGTTGACAAGTGACTCAATTACATACTAATTCCATTTGACTTAAACCAATTTCCACCAATCACCGATTTTCCTCCCAAATAATTCATGATTTTATTTATTTATCCAAAATCCGACTTCAAAACAATTTAATCCCGTTAAATTAAATATACAAAATATTATAAAATAATTTTTTTTTCAAAATGGTCTTTTAAATTTTATAAAATGACTTCCGGCGAGAAAATCGTATTTTTATAGTATAGTGATTTTTTCTTAATCAAACCCATAAAAATTCTTCTAATGTCCGATGTCTAATTTATTAGTTTTAAAAATCCTAAAATTCTATTGCGATCATATCGGTGTCATTGTGATCGTGAACTCATCTCTCTAACTCATAATTAAAAAAATTATGTTATAAATTCATTGAGAACCGTATTTTCACAATTTGGGTCTTTAACCTTATAACTTCACCTATGAGCTTAAAATAATATTTTTTTCACATTTTGATATGCTTAAATCACATTTTCATTGTTAGAAAAAATTTTATATTTCAAGTCTAATTTGTTGTCTCAATTTGCATGTCAAGTACGAAATCACAACAATTGATCAATTCAATTAAATTTTCATATTAGACATTTTTATTATCATATAAAAATAATTTTTCTCGCACTTGTTTACTCGTATTTAAACTCTGATCGGTATATTTTTTTTACTGTAGTACATATAACTGAAATACGCATTTACGATCAAAATCTAAATTGCAGACGTAACAGATATACTTAATAAACTTATATAATTATATACTTTATAATTAATGTAAATACTAAAGTCATATACATAATTTAAATAATCACAAACTTATATACTTATACTTTATAATTAAATATTTTAATTAATAAATATTCTATATAAAAAAATATTGCATTATTTAATTTTAATTTAATGATTTAAAGAAATTACCCTCATAAATTTTTCTTGCTCCTAAAAAATTGATCGTTTATTATAAGCATTTTTATGTGATGATTGTATATTTTTTATAATACTATTAAATACCAAATTTAGATTTTATACACTTTTTATTTAGCTCAAAATATTCGAGTACTGAATTGTTTTGTACCGTACTATTTCGTACCAAAAGAACCGAATAATCGTATTGAAAGAACCGAATAATCGTACCGAATTATCTCAAAATTTTAAGACAATACAATACAGAGATTTTTTGTTTTCAATACATATAAGACTTAAATTTATAGATATCTGAATTTTCAAGACAATACCAAAAATTTTTCAATTCCTGAATTGGATCGGACCGTGTACACCCCTAATTAAAATGTTATGGCTTGAGATGGTTTAGGAGTGTCGGGATGCATATGTCTGTGATAGTCCAACATCAAATTTGGGCATGGTCCAATATGATTATATAAATACAAACTACAAGTAACAAAATAAGCACACATACAGTGGGAAGGAGAATGATCTAAACTTAAATTAATATTTAATTTATTTTTTAATTAATATTTAATTTTATAATTTTAATATTAATATATAATATGTTATGTTAATATGATATTTATGCCATTTTAAATTTAATTTTAAAAAAATATTCCAATTGCAATCATGTAATTTTTAAAAAAATATTAAAAATATAAAAAAATAAAAGGTAAACACTATGAATGTCGACCTTGTTATTTGTTTAAAAATAAAATTTACAAGGTCAGCAATTATAATATTGATCTTGTATAGTTGAATTTTTTTCCCTATTTACCTATCAAAAAACATATAGTGGAAAATATGTTTAGATTTCATCTATAAAGATAAATATTTTTTTTACTTAATTAAGTAAAAAACTATAATATTAGAGATTACAATTGAATTCATCATCGTGGCATCCTACTCTGAATAAAGTGAATATTTTTAAAATTTTATTATTCCACTCCGAATATTATATATATATATAATTATTATTTATATTTTAACATAATTAATATTTTAAAAAATAATAAAATAAAAATATAACTTTCCATTAAAATATTTTTTTTATTTAAAACAATTATATAATTAATTAAAATAAAAAATATTTTTATCATTAAAATAAAATAAAATATTTATAAAAAATGGAATAGATTAGGAATCCCCGTTCTTTTCTACAAAAAATGAAGTGATGTTAAATTCGGGACAGAAAGTTTTGCTCCCTTGCTATTCCTACCTAATATTACTTTACTACTTTTTTTTTTTGCAAAATGAATGACGGTGTTTTTATTATTTATGTTTCCGATTAAAAGAATTATATCTTATCCATTTATTAAAAAATGAATTGTTGTTTATAAAAAAAAAAATTGAATTGTTAAAATTATTTCTGATACAGAGCCACTGTATGAATATAATATTTTGAAATTCAATAATTAGACCATTAATTTGTTACAAATTAATTTTCTTATCTTTTTTATCAAGAATTTGTAATAGCAGCCAAACGGCCCAAATCCCTTATCCATTTTCAAAAACTCTGCCCACTCTCACTGTCACTGCTCATCATGTTTGTCCCTTGCTTAAATCCCAGACTCAAAATCCGAACTTTTTAACTCCATGATTGTTCTTGGTTTTCCCTCTGTAACTCTACTCCTATACGGTTCGTTTCTTATCTTAAGCTTCTGTGTTACTCATATTATTTTTCTCTTTTGGATTTCATTATTGATAGTTTAAATTTCCATTGGATAACTCAACGCCCACCTGATAATTTTATCTCTCTCTCTCTCTCTCTCTCTCTCTATATATATATATATATATATTGCAGATATTAGGAGCGATTTATTTTGTTGAATTAAAAATGGCATCTCTTTCAGGAACTCGGCTTTATCAAGGTGTGTGTGTTTTTTTTTCATTATCTTCTTGTTTATTTCATGGGTCGTGTTGTATTACAATGGAAAAATTATATTCTTATCATATATTGTGGGGTATGGCATGGCAGATAGAGGACTGAGGTGCCCATCTTATGCAGATAGCTTTGTTACTAGGAAGCCAGGTTTCACTTATCTGCAGGTTTACTTTCTGTTTCTTCTTCTTTTTTTTTTTTCTTGTCCTTTTTTCTCTTGGGTGAGGGATTGGTGTTGATTTTAGAATTGCCTTCAATCGCTAAATTGTTAATGAGCAATTGAATAGACATGCCCATGTAGCCAATGCGGCATTGATTACAACTGCTAACCAGTTCTTCGCTAGTGGGAATTTCTTAGAAGATAGAATATTGCACGCGGAGCCTTGATTTTTAAGCTTAATGATTTTTGGAGTTGCAACTAAGCTAGGCATGGTTCTTATTTAGCTAATTAAAACTTACTAGAAATCTTGAAAATTGCAGAAAGGCCTTGCCTTTCTTATTGCTGGTTAACCTGTGGTGAACTGGTGATACAGATAAACTACAATGCTCGTTTAGACATGTTAAGCATATATTTAATTCTTTTTACTTCATTCCCTTTTATTCTCTCAAACACACAAAATGATGCGGCTCACATGCCAACTAAATGTCTTGTACATCGTGTTTGTTATAATCATCATCATCAAAACTAAAAGGGACCTGTATAAGTTCATGAGAGGAAGGTGGCAATGATAGGAAGGGTTTTCTTCTTTTGTAAAAAATAAATTCTCGTAAAGGATCAGACCAAATGACTGGATGACCCTGGAACAAACTTATCTCAACCTCCAACTGTGCCAAAAAACAGAATATGCGATTTTTTCTTGAAGATTCAAAAATATTTTTCTATGTACTTAGAAATCAATTGGTCATGATAGGCCCAGATATGCTGCTACCTCCTGGCTTCATATATTTGTAAAGAATCTGTAGCTGATTTTTGCATGAGTTGAAGTTTCTTTTTGTTCAATTCAATCTGGGAACAGATTGCCTTACATAGTCTATGTAAAATTTGGAACCAACTAAAGATATATATCAAATAACTTCTATTACCATCATGTTATAGGCACGCCATAATCATCCACCATTTCTGTGATATTATAGTTTTGATGATTACCTAATCATTTATAGTTGTGGTCCTTATGGGTCTAGAATTTCTTTATAAAATGGAGTGGCAGTCTTAAAGTTTCCTCTTTTTTTCCTCTGTCAAAAATTTTCATTTCCATCTGATTTATTATACAGTGTTGGCTCCACTTATAATTTTTTTAGGACATGCAGACATCATTTGTAGGTTCATTTTCAGCTGGAAAATTGCAAGTTAGATTCGGCTCTAAAGCACTTCCACAGCCTTCATTACTTTCTTCTATAAAATGTGAAAAGAAAGATGATTACATAGAACATATATCTGTTGAACGTCATCCCTACCATAGTTATATGGACTCCACATCTGGGCGACTTGAACCAGCATCAGGTGCTCGTGCAAGTATTCCAGGACAGGAGTACTGGCCAGAAGGCACTGCTGATCGAGTTCGGGCTGCCCGGGCTCCTGAACCTACAGGCACATCATCAGGATCTCCGTCTTATGGTGCAAAGCCTGGAAGTAGGAGAAAGAAGTATAGAACATCAGCCATTGGTCCTGAATCTTCTAAAATGAGCATAGAAACTCCAGAGGCACCTGAAACTATTGAGACAGCAGAAGAACTTAAAGATTTGTCATCTGAATTTGTAGTTTATCAGATAGAGCCTGAGGAAGAACAAGAAACTGGATATGACTTGGACAAGAAATTGGGACGCCCTCATCCGTTTGTTGATCCAAAAGTGAAGAAGCCCATAGAGGGTACACTAACAAGTGAAGAATTATGGTGGAACTGGAGAAAGCCAGAAAAGGAACAATGGTCCAGATGGCAAAGGAGGAAACCTGACGTGGAAACGGTTAGTATGCTCTATTATAAAAGAGATTAATAACTTTTACTATTATACTCCCTGTCAGCAATGCCCTTTGCTACAACAACAATGCATCCTCTACTGCTCAGATTAAAGCCTGGACATTTCTATTTCATACATTATATTCATTCTGGAATGCAGACATGCTTTTGGACTTTAGAACTAAGTCATTACTCAGCTACATTATCTCTTTTCCCTAGTGGGCATCTTTTATGCTTTGAGATATCCATCTTTTTTTATTTCCTTAACACCTTTTCCCCAAATATGTTCCCTAAGCATCTTTTATTCTTTGAGATATCCATCTTTTTTTATTTCCTTAAGACCTTTTCCTCAAATATGTTCACTGAGATTGTGCTTGGATGTTGATAACTCAAACCCTCCTTTTACTTTTCCCTTTTTGGGGGATCTATAATGGTGGCAGTGGTAGGTGTTGCCATGTTGGGGTGTGCTGGGGTATTTGGGAAGTTACGTCATCTTTTTTTACCGAAAATTGGACTTGGGTACCAAATTGCAACATTTTCAAAAGAATTGGTACCAATTTGCAACAATTAAAAGGTTTGGTACCAATTTGCAACATAGTGATAAAAATTGGTACCGTTTATGTTATTAACTTGGGAAGTTTCTTTGTGTAATTGTGCATCTTGACTTTTAGAGGTCAAAGTTTTGGTCTCATAAACTATTCACAGGATAAATGTTGGGAAGGTTGAATGACGTTTTAAGTCAATGACTTAAAATATGCTGTTAAAATATTGAAGTCGAGAAACAAAATTTTGAATATTCATCATTCATATTAGTTTTTGGCTTGATATTTATCTCTTAGAAATTGGAATCCCTTTTTTTTGGGGGTCTTGGAACTGTATTCACTTTCTACATCATGGACTGTAATTAGTTATTAACATAAAAGTCTTCTTCTGGCTGAAGTTTATTTTGATTTTCTAAGGTTTTTCTCAAAGCAATGGCTGAAACTGGACAAGTGAAGCTTTATGGTGAGACGCCAACATTGACAGAGTGTGCTCTTTACAGAGCTAGAAAACATCTCTATAAGGAAGAAAGGTAGCATTGATCTTTAACTACACATGCATGCACATTTGCTCATCATGTGGTAATTTATGACGTCTTTGCAAGCTCTCTCTCTCTCTCTCTGTCTCTCAGACACACACACCCAACAATATTCTTAAGTTAAATATGTGATTCAATGTAAGTAAAGCTAAAATATGAAACTGCTTTCACTTTCATCTGATAGGGAATGGTGAAAATGGTGCAAACATGATAGAGGGTGGTAGGGTGCAAGTTCATGAGCTTTTATGAACTTAAAATGGTTAACATTTGGAAGTTTTAAAATATTTGTAATTTCATGCACAGGTCATAGTGTTTATTGGGCAACTAATAACTTTGTTTTCAAGCAATTTATTTGAGAAGGTAGAGACAGCATCAACTCGAAGAAGATGAGAACTAATAAGTCAAGTAATTTTTTGTGCATGTTGAAAATCAACAACTGAACTAAGCTGTAGTATAATTGTTCGAGTTTCAACCAAATGCCTGAACAGGTGATAAGAAACTGCCATAAAGAGGATGCTTGTGAGGAAGATGAGAAAATATGGACCCTCAAGACAACGTTTGATGGGTTTTTTCATCTCTTGGTCTTTCTGTCGATTAAAATCAAATGTCTTCTAAAAACAAAATACAGAGGTTATAAATTAAATACTTGGGCTTGTTTAGTTTGCTTGTGTTCAAATTTCACACCTGTCATAAGTTCTGGATACAGGCATTGCACTTTGTCAAGCAATTTTTTTAAGCATGCAAATTCTTTTAGACAAAAGAGTTACAATTCTCATATTAAGTATTTTTCTATTTACTGATTTATGCATTCAGTGTTCTGAATACTATTGATCATAGTTTAAAAAATGTGCAGCTAATTTCTAATGGCCTTTCTTGAAAGAAAGGCATTAAAATGTTTAAGATTAGAAGAGAGCACTCTAGAGCTAATCTTCTTATGATGGTAATGAATTTAAATCACTATGTTGTGAAATAGCAACAAGAGTGAATGAAGATTTGCTGGTATTTCTAAAATAGTCTAATCTATTAAATATATTTTGTTGCCATGTCGATTTCCATGGAAATAGCATCAATGACTTATTGATAAAAAAATCAATTCTTGGTCAATTGCCCTAGTTCGTTGTCTGATCTCTAGGTCTATTATAATTGCATGGCTATATATTTACAGTTTATCTTATCCTTAGATGACAACATATAATGTTGTATGATGGTCATTTTAATTTTCAGTTTTCATTTTTTCTTGACATTCCTTACAATCACTACCATTGATTGCTTTTCAACCAGATAATTGGAAAAACTTGTTTGTAGCTTGTGTATATATACTTTTTGGGGATAGATTTCATGAATTATGCTGTTCTACTTCATATAGACTTAAAGCAGAACAAGAGAGACTGGAAAGGATAGGTCCTATTGCGTATTACTCAGAATGGGTAAAAGCTTGGAAGAGAGACACCTCACGTGAAGCTATTCAGAAGCATTTTGAAGAGACTGGCGAAGATGAAAATGCCCAACTAATTGAAATGTTCTGCCTTCAAACAGATCGTGAATATCGCATAATGATGGGGACAGATATTCGTATTCGTAGGGATCCTTTGGCAATGCGAATGCGGGAGGATCTGATAAAGCAAAGTACATTCTTCAAACAAATTATTTTGGTGGATCTTATCTGTTTTCATTTATATGATCTAACATTATATTATCATCCCAAATTTGATTTGAAAATATTATTACCATCTATTAGCCACAAAATACACTTTGCTGACTGTTTCAAATTTATCTCTTTTTATAACTGTTTTGGATTTCTGCATCTATAAATGGTTTCTTTTCTGTTATCTTAAAGCTGCTTCAACAATGAGGTGTTCTAGTTCGATGGAATAAAATGATGCCTTCTTTATCCTCTTTCTGAAATTGACAATTCAGTTGACCTTTTGCAGTTTGGGGTGGAGATCCAGTTTACCCAACGGTTAACTATATCCAAGACCCAAATGAAATAATTGATTACAGGGGTCCTGATTTTCATGAACCAACACCCAATATGCTGGCTTTCTTGAAAGAGGTTGATGCTCTGTTTTAAATCCGAAGTTTCTTTTCACTATATTATCACAATGCTTATAAATAAGCAGGTTATCCTTGATTTGAATGGTTTTCTTGTTGTGAGGCCAAAATTTGTATATTCATGAAAGCGTATCAGTTTTGATAGACCCTCTAAGATGCTCAAGGCTGGAGCTTTGGTTAGATGATCTTCAGATGTCAATGAACTCTGCAGACTTCTTACAAAACTAACTTGCTGGCTAGCAGTATGCTGAAAACTGAATTATATATTATTTTACTATCTTGTCTGAATTTTCCTGGATTGTATTGGCAATTAATCAGTTCAAGTAGGATCACCTCTGAAATTATCCAACCAAATTTATGCTATCATAAGCATCACGTTATGTTCTGGTTGAGTTTTGGTTTCACATAAGTAGAGCCTGGGTATGGATAAGAAACCTGGCTTTTAACAATTTGAAGATCATGTTAGGCTCCTAGATTTTTCCAAGTCTGATCAATGACACTAGAATCAAGTGACAAATGAAGATATGATCACGGGATACGAGTTTCATCTGGGAAGTTAAGATTTCTGTATTTTATTTTCATTGCAATTTTCTGAAGCATCTAGTCCCTTATGGTGATCCCAGCCACGCAGTTTTTTCTTAAGTATGCTTAAAGTGTCTAAGATTTTTCTTTGACCCATATGAAATCACATTTTAAATACAAAATGACTAAATAATCTGCAGTTTAGGTGCATTTGGTGATTATTGTCTTTGTGCATTAAATGCTGACTTTCTTTCCCTTGCTTTTTTCAGCATGGCAAGATTGTGCCTAGGGAGGAGTTTGAAAAGATTCTTGCTAAAGAGAAGACAGAACAACTTGAGGTAACTTGTGAAAAACAAATTTGGTGTTTTATTTTTCTAGCAAATTGACTGGATACATATTTTTTCTTATTGTTAGTGGAAGAAATATATTTCCATTCTCAATGATGCATGATGTTGCTGTCATGTTTCAAGATATCTTTTTCTCCCTTACTCTATTTGTTTCCCCCTTCCAATTGCAATGACTCTCTTTCTCCTTGGCCTGCGCTGGCATCATCTTATTGCCTATTTTTGACAAGTTTTCAGATTGAATCAAATTAAACATGTGACCTTATCTGAAAGTTTCCAGATAGACTGCTTTAATTATGGTTTTTCAATACATATTTTGGATATAATGTCGAGAACTTTCTGTTTGTCCCTGTTTCTTACTGTAAGTTATCTTCAGCTGTTTTGAGATTGAGATGGATAAAATGTGGCATTGACGTTTTCTGGTGGTACTAAATTGCTCATTGCATTTCCTTGATGAGGGAGATTTGAACCATTGACCCCTACCTGGCCTTGATTTATTCTAGATAAGTCAAGGTCCATGGGTTCCAATACTTTATTAATACAAGTTCAATATGTGTTGTTAATGATGGTTCATGGAGCAACAGATCTTCTTTACTGTTTTGGACTTTGGTTTGTTTGCATTTCTTTGTTATACAAACTACTGAGTGCAATTCTAATGTGCTTTAGCTCAAAAAACACAAACATCAGGAAATAAATGGCGAATATAAATGTTATGCCTCTAGGATTTTACAATAAACTTATCCAACATTAGCATTTTCTGATGCATATCTGATTTGTTCTATATTACTGAGGACTTCATATATGCATTGATAGAACTTCAAAAATACAATGTGGAAGGCAGTTTTGTTCCAATATAATATTTGAAGAAAAACATGATTCCAGTTTCTTGCCTGAATAATGGGATTGAACCCCATATATATACAAAGATGAAGGTTAATCAAATCTAGATAAGCTAGGGATTATACAAAAAGGTAAATCAAATCCCGACAATCAAGGGATTACACAAAAACTAAAAAACTGAAGTAATTATATCAGAATATTACAATCACCTAATTCCTCTAATCATGCATCATAATCTGGAAATGATGAGAATTTCCGAAATTTTCAATGCTCCCCCTCAAGCTGATGAATGGATGTCTTCAGGGCCAGCTTGCTTGGGATTTCAATGAAACCTGGCTGTAGACAGACCTCTAGTTAGGACGTCAACAAGTTGGTCATTTGAAGGCTCATTTAGGGTGCTAATCTGTCTACTGTCTAACTTCTCCCTTACAAAGTGTCTATGTCAATGTGCATAGTTATGTCATTTTATACTGGGTTAGGACCAATAACATTTACGGATTTATTATCATAATATAGTTACATAGCTCCTTCTCCTTAGATTCTAAGATCATATCTTTAACCACAAGAGCTCACAAACTCCATGCACTACGGCCCCAAATTCTGCTTCAACTCTCCATCTTCTCACCACAATTTGTTTTTCTACTTCTCCATGTCGCCAGATTCCCTTCTAGTAATGTATAATATCCGGATGTTGGTCATTGATCAATTGATCTTTTTGAGAACTTGCATAGCCTATATGTGTGTATTATTGAAGAGTAAGCTCTTTGCCTTTTTTAAACAAAATTCCTTCAATAGGGGCAGATTTGAGACAATGGAGTATCCTTTGTATTGCTTGTAAGTGTTTGTCCCTTGGGTCATGCATGAATTGACTTGCAATGCTTCATAAATAGGCTATATCTGGTCTTGTATGAGAGAGAAATTAATCTTCCAATAAGCCTTTGTACATACCCTTATCCACTACATCTCCTCCATCAGTCCTCCCAATTTTGTGATTAATACAGATAGGAGTATCAGCTGCCTTGCTTCCAAGATTCCTTGTCTCATTGAAAAGATCTAACAGATATTTTCATTTTGATATTTGAGAATATGCTACTTAAATCCCTAGAAGATTTTTGAGTATACCAAATCCCTTAATTTCAAATTCTTGAGCAAGCTGTTTTCATTTTTCTTAGGGATTCTCTTTCAATTGCATCATTCCTGGTCATGATGCAATCATTTGCGTAAACCAAAAGTGCAATAGCTTTATGTTTGATCGATTGCTTGATGAATAATGATGTGATATCTTCCTAACTTTGTTTATACCTCATTCTTTGTATCCCATGTCTTATTTTTCTCTAGTACATTCATTTCCTCATCCACGGCTTATACCATTTCTTATCCTTCAATGCTTCATGTAAGGTCTTAGGATTGTGAGGAAACTTTTGTGTTGTGAAGATAATCTATGCTAAGAAACAAATTCTGAGATTGACACTTCCTAATGGCTTTTTTCAAAGGCAATTGACTGATTTAAATCATGATAAAAAGATTCATTATCATTACCTTAGTTTGGAGCCAACTCATGGATAGGAATGACAACAGATAGGGTACCTGCGAAAAATGTCATACCCAAACCCAATTATGTATACTTTTATCCGAACCCATTTAAAATTATAATGTTAATATTCTTACTCGTCCCAAACCCGATTGACATTATCCGATTAATATCCGAACCCATATAATTACCCGTTTATCATTAAAAAAATTAAAATAAAATAAAATTCAAACTAACTAAACAATTAAAAATATATAAGCAATTCACCATAAAATTTACTACATATCAAATAAAACAAACAAAACAAAATAGAAAAACTAATTCATTACACCCAAATTAAAATAATTCATCAATTGTTCAAAAATAACATTAAAACAATAAAAACACCAAAAAAAAATGCAAATCTCCAACTTCCAACCACATTTGTAATTCAACCTATAAAAACACAAAAAAAAACATATCATTAATCATATCATTATATTCAATAAATTACAATAAAATAAATTACACATTTATATATACATTACATATCATATATAATTGGGTAGTGGGTACCCGATACCTTATACTCGTACCCTACCCAAATTTGTGACAAGTTTAAATATTACTGTACAAAATCCTTCCAAAATCCTAATAGAGTTACTCATTGGGGTATAAATAGGTCCGGATAGACCCCGGGTACTTGTGAAATCCAAATGTGTTGCCACAACCATGAGTCATGGACATGTGTCAAGGTTGGAAAAACATTGTAATAAATCCTTCATCTTAGAGTCTAGCTCTTGACTAACTTGCTCTTCTTAAATATCGTTGATTTTGAGTCCGACTAGGCTTTGAGTTTGGAAAGGCTCAATAGATGGTAAAAAGAAAGGACAAAAATTATTATTGCATTCCGTATCTTCCATCAACTTTCTCCCCTGTGGTTAGAGTTGGAAGAGGGAAAAATGGTTCATTTTCTCTAAAGTCGAGTTGCTTATTAAGAGTCATGAAGTTATGCTCATCTGTTATACTTGAAAGTTGAAATGTTTAAAAGTTGACACTAATTTTTTGGAGAAAGAGTATATGAATATGGCTGGTTCCCACTTTTCTATTCATCCTTTAAACTCTTGATACTTTCATTGAGCAGATGACAGATATGGATGAAGCTATGGCACAAGCTGTTGACATTGGTGAAAATGATGTGAGTTTCATGATCCCATATGATGTTTATGATCATTTATCTGTTTAAATATCTGTGTTGAAATTTGATGAATATTTTTGGGAATTAATACATGTGGGAATCTGAGGTAGAATTATAGAAAATCTAAATTTGACTTTTATGTTTTCTAGAATGTTATTAATGCTCTTAGGGAAATGAAAAGATTCATTTTATGGCTATATATATGTCAATTTTATGAAATTTGTGTGTGTGGAAATCAGAAGAAAGAAATAAAATAAGCAAATTTGTGATATATTCTCTCTATATTTGTTTGGTGTTAGTCTCTTGTATATAAACACCATGAAGAAAAAGAAGAGTAAAAAGAAACCAAGTGTCTGATTTATGGGTTCTTCCTCCTTTATTAAAATTCAAAAAGTGGTGTTTGTTTTCTGTTTCAAGTAATCTATTTTCTGGGTTGTATGATTTGTTTGGGTTGTCTAAAATCTATTCTGGGTATGTTAGTTTTCTAATATGTTTTGTTCCTTCTATTCAATTTAGTGTTCTAATCCGAGTATGTTTTTAAATCTGTTTCTCTATTTCAAACAAGTGATGAAGTAATTTTCTGATATTTTATTTCTAATTAATGGTATCAGAGCATCTCTAAACCCAACAATCTGTATTCACATGTTATGCAAAAAAATTTATGCTGTTCTGTATATAATGGCATTTATCTATTGATTCATGAAATAGGATGAAGGAGAGGATAGCGATGTTGATGTTGAAGGAGGAGGAGAAGAAGAAGAGGAGGAGCAAATTACACGAAATTGGAGTGTTTTAAAGTCTGCTCCTCAGCTTCGCAAGTCGAAGGTATGGTATTTTCTAATAACTCTTGTATTTCTATGCCTGGCTGAGTTAGACAGACATACACATGCATTGGGCGCATTCAGAATGCTGTTCCTCAGCTTAATCAAAGGCGATTGACTTTTCTATTAAATTAAATGAGGTGGCACTCTTTGTGTTACTGATATCAATGCATTCACAGGAAGCATGTTTCACCATTATCAGTCTCATCTCCTAGTTTTGAACATATGCTATCTATTCTAGTAAAATGTATGAAGCATTTGCTTAACCTTTTTGGTATTATGGTTAAAAGCAGAAGAGATTTTCTCACATCAGGACCTCTAGATTGAATATTTGGTCCATCAACTTGTGTTCTAATTGATCTTGAACTTATTCAGGTACCAGGTTTTTAACATTTCAATCCCTAAATCTTTTCTTGCTTTGGTTCAATCTGCAGGAAAAGCCCAAAAAAAATGGACGCATGTCTCTTGAAGAGGCAGTAGAAGATTCAGAGAACTTAACTGATTTTCTTATGGACTTTGGAGAAGAAGAATGACGGCTTCTATGTATTTTTAAACAATTTTCCTCAAACCATGATAAACAGCTAGTGCTGAAAAGGCATTATATTTTATGAAATCTAGTGAAGGAACTGAATGCTGATCATATCACTGAAAGGTTGGAGATGGGTTTCATGATTGTTCTTGCCAAGTAAATTGCCTATATTTACCTTTTTTTTTCCTCATAAAAAAATAATAATTGATTTAGGGATGTTTTTTAATACAAGACTAATTAATTTCTGAAAAATCTACGGATAATGCAAAGCTTAATTGGGATAAGGAGTGATTGCTGTAATTGTTGCAGCTGAAAAATTCAAAAGGAAATGCTGTAATCTATCACATGGCTGACTTAGAATAAGGAATGTGCACTAACAGAATCGATTAAAAATATCTAATCAAATCAAATTGAAATTGTATTTTGGTTTGATTTGTTCTGATTATTCCATTAGGGTTGGACTTTTTAAGGGGATAATTGTTATATTTTGAATTGGTTTGGATGGACAATTCTCATTATTATTTGACTTAAAAATCAGTTTTTAAACTAAAATCAAATCAAATTTATGTTTAGATAACTTAGATAGCAATTTTTTGAAAAATTAGCTTCATAATCTGAGTCGAGTTCGGTTTGTGTTGAATATAGTTAGAATGGATCCACAAATATGCACGTGAGGCTGTCCTTTAGGCCTAGTGAGTTTGCCATATTTGGGTCTAAAGAGATCAACCGAGATGCCTACTGTTAGCAAGCCAACTTCTTAGCAATGCTACATGGGAGGGACCAACCCTCCTCTGATTCTGATTCACAAATTAGCAATGCTACATGACTTCTTTATTTTTTGTATTTTTCCCATTTTGGTTATGATCTTAAATGAATACAAATCATCCTGTTTTTCTTCTTTTCCACCTTTTCAAAGAAAGGATTTTCCTTTTTTTTTTTTTTGGGTGGGGGGGGGGGGGGGATTACTATTTATTTTTTAAAAGACTTAGTCTATTTTTAGATTTTCTTTTTTTTTTTTTAGAAAGCAATGGTTAAATAATGCACCTTGACAAAGTTTCTAAAAGTTGGAAATTCCGAGGTTGTTTCTCCTCTTTAACAAAAGCTTAAAAGAAAACAATGAAGCCATAATTTTCTTATTTCCTAATAAGTAGATGTTTAATGTTTCAAAAGCCTTGTTCATCACTTATTGAACAACTTTAATCATCCTCATAATTACAACTTGCAAGGAAAATTTTTCTACTCTTTATATCAAATGAAAAATGGGCCCAAATAAAGGGGCATAATTAGCGAGTTTCATACCTTTGAAAGCTGTTAACAATGGTCTTGAAGAATCCCATGCAAAAAATAATTATATAACCCTTTTGGTGCATATAATTTTTTTCTTTCCCTTTAGGCCCTAGTGCCTTCCAGTGCACATATATAATTTAACTAAGTAAAATAGTAAGCAGGGCAGCATTGGCTCAACCCACCTTTCCATAATTTATTCTTCTCTGGCCTACACTATCTCTCTGATAACTTTGCAAGATCTTAAAAGTGCTTTATATTATCAATTAATTCTCTCTCTTCCCCATCTGAAATTATTTTTTCTATATTATATTAGTAATATAATATAATTATTAGTATGTTCATTATGATCTATAGAATTAAAAAAAATTAGCGTCTATGGTTGTATTAACTGAACCATACTTTGTTCACCTGAATTTATTTGTTGTGTGGTCCCATTCATAATGCATAGATTCTTGCTTGGACTTCAAATATACTAAATATATCATTAGCATCATAATAGAACAAATATATATATATATATTAATAATTCAATTAATATAAAATTTAGATTAAAAAAAAATCCAGTATCTGGGAAAGATAAGTTGCAAACTAGCCAGGCATAGTGAGATGATCTTTGAATAAATAATTAGTGAGCAACAACAATTCAACGTTGAATATTCTATAGCCAAACATAAAAAGAAAGACCCACATTTGGCGGTTCAAAATTGTTTGATCATTCTAAAACTTGTTACCAAAAAACAAGTCTAAGCAGAGCTAAAACACATTTATATTCTCCAAAGAACGGAGGAAGTAACTCAAGCCAATCCCATAAGCACACCAAATATTCTAAATTTAGGCATATGTATCTAAAATTCCACCTTCAAAAAAATCTTTCTATCCAACAAATATAAATAATACCCTTTTGTGATTCGTATAATAATGTCAGCTCGCCTCAATTGGGTATGCGAGAGATGCTTCTGTTGCATTGCCAATTCATCAATAACTAAAAAGTTTATTTTTTCTTTAATCCACAACTAAGAACCAAAAT
Organism: Triadica sebifera; assembly: GCA_023653625.1. NCBI lineage: Eukaryota > Viridiplantae > Streptophyta > Magnoliopsida > Malpighiales > Euphorbiaceae > Triadica > Triadica sebifera. The sequence continues at coordinate 9,721,909 of CM042911.1, read as the reverse complement.
CCCAAAATTTATGAATTTAAAGTTTTATTTTTTATGCCTAGATCAGATCTTTAAATAAATTTGTGAATTAGTCTAATTATAATCTTTCATCACCGTGTATGCAAAGTAATTTTTATTTGGTATACATAATAGATTTTAATTGGATTGGTTTATAAATTTAATCATGGACCTAATTTAGGAAAATATTGTCCAATTAAAATTCTACAAAAAAAGATTGAATAGTTTTTTTTTTCAAAAAAAAAGATTGAATAATTAAAATCTCAATTGATCTTGAATTAACCCCCACTGGACTCTTGCATGCATGTGAGTGTGAGTGAGAGTGAGAGTTAGGCACCAAGAAAATAAAATGTGGATTAGATTGGTAAAAAGAATGGGCTGAAGAAAATTAATGGTGGTGAGGAGAATAGTGAAAAAGATTTATAAATAGAAGGTAGCTAAAGATTTGACTTAATGCAAAAGGAAATAAAGAGTGAAAGAGGAGACAAAAGGATATCTTAATTCAATAACCCAGATGATATGGAAATGATTAGATTTAGAAGAAATGGTCAGCAAACAGCACAATTAGATGCAATATGCTAAATGAGTTATGGTTTTCTTTGTCACCCAAAACATGATCAAGAAAATATCTAAGAAATGCTGGCTTGCTTTCTTGCTTTGCCCCCCACCCTTACCAAATACCTTCGAAGAAAAAGCAGATTGGAAAAAAAAATTATTGTCAACCCTGTTTGATTCTATGTTTGTGTCTCTATTAGTTAGCATTTGTAATTGTATGCCTCCTTAAATAGGTTCGAATTGAAATGAGTAAGAAAGGGATTATTCATAAATAATCATGTTCCTAACCTCCTTTTCTTATCATTAATCATCATTAGCGATGCTTTTCAAACCTTTCTTTGTCTTCAAATTAGTCATGTTAACATAATTAACACATGGGCTCCACACTAACATTTATTAGCTCTGCTTCTCCATAAGTGTCACCTAATTGTCCTAAACCAGTTTATATTCCACTTTTTATCAAGACAGAAAATCTTTGTTGTTATGGAATTAGGGTTGTAAAATATGTACACTATATTATCAAACATGAATGAAACATGTAGGTTCAAGTGTGCCTTTCATTGTTTGGATTAAGGATATTAATTAGTATAATATTTTTTTATAATTAATCATTAATTACTTTGTCTTATTACCAACACCAACATGTCCAATCAAATACACCCACTTGATTATTTATTAGGAACCCATTATATTTTTATTCAAGTTTTATGTCGTTTTTTTTTTAAAAAAAAAAGAAGATTTCCATTGAGGTTCCAAATCTCAGTCCTGAAATTGAATCCTACAATTCTGATGCAAACCTCGTTTTAAAATAATATTGAAAAGATTTTAAACTCATTTTAAAAGAGCAATTTATGAAGAAAAACTAGTCCTGTAAAAGGCTAGCAATTGTTAATTATGGGATTGGCTGCACTTGAGGTGTTTTAGAAAGGTGTATGTATGGGCATTAGATAGGTCGGCCAACCCTCCAATGATGTTTTAAAAGGCTAGCAATTGTTAAACACAAATATTCCCTAAGATTAGGTTCCTAACTATAATTTGAAAAGGCTAGCATTTTGGGTCCCTTTCAGATTAGTATGGCTGGAATCATCTCATAGGAGTCTAGGTTTCAGAGTCGCATATATATCACTGGCATGGCATCCGAACATTTGCCTTTACTGTCTCACTAAAATTTTAATCAAATTATGCAATAATTTTGTTATTGCCTTCAATCAGAAAGAAATTTTTTTTATTTTTATTATCCTTTATTTGTTTTTAATTACTCATATATCACAATTCATTACTCAAATTTATATTTTATTTTTATTTTTATAGAATTTCATTATTTGATCTAAATGTTTTTTTAAATAATTATCAAGTGAATGTTAATGGGCATGTGTAAATAGGAAATGTAAGAGATGATGGATGGGGAAGCAGGTAATTGTGGTCTCCTAGGTATCCAATATCCATGTGATATGTGATGTTCCTCTTATAAATTATAATACTTTTTATCTTGGGAATCATTATCTTGACAAAGTGGAAAACACTTCTCATCTTTGCATGATAAAAGTCCACTGAGCTTCCAATTCGTCTCTGTCTACTGAACTTAAAACCCATAAAATAGAAAAAAAGGAATTAAAATACCCCAAAATACCTCCCTTATATTTTAGTATATTTCTATATAATTTATAATTTATTTCTACGTAATTTCACTTGCAGTAAGTTTTTAATTTTCACATATTTTTATCTCGAGTTCACCACAAATCGATCATAATTTAGGTTTGATGTAATTATTAGGAGGTTGTTTTTGGCAAATAGTAATTAGTAGACCTGAAGTTTGATTTGGAGATTTGTCCGTTGATAATAATTAACTAATTAATACACTCATTTGAAATTAATTAAAAGTGAGTTATACTTAACTGAGCTAGTAGATTTATGCAGTGCTGAGTATGATATTTAGCACAAAAGTTTTAAGTGAGCACGGCAAAGTAAAGCAAAATAAAGGGCAAAAACAAGAATAAGAATAATACAAATACAGGATTGTCCAGTAGTTCGAATATTCAGTCAGATCTTTTTTAAAAAATAAATTAAAAAATATATTGTGTATGGAAAAATTTAATAGAGGGACAAGATCCACTTGAACAACCAAATCAAACAAAAATATCCATATCATTATTGTTGGTTACAATGTCATAAAATCCACAATATTTTGTTATTTTTCCCCTTATTTCCTTTTTCCATTCTAAAGGTAAAATCAACTTCAACTATCTTGAATGTAAGTGACAATCTTAAGTACAAGAATTATGTCACCTGCAGCTGACTAGATTACCTTAATTACTCAGATAATTCAATGAGATTTTACATCTACCAAAAATTTTATTGGGTCTTTCTATAAAGTGTACCTTTTGTTATTGAAATTAGAATTGTTCTCTAATTAATTTGAGACTGTGTAGGTTCCAAAATTATTGAATTATTGCCTTCAAATATAAATAAAAATTACGTTCTCATCCTATATCTATAATATTCAATTCATTACAGTAAATTTCCTGATACTTACACATTTATAGAAATATTGTCCATACATTTAAAAAAAAAAAAGAAGAATATTGTGATGATACCATGCAGAAATTAAACGAGGACAGTTAAGTTTTTTTTCTTCTTTTATTACAATGTTATTAGGGTAAAATTAATTGTTATAATATTATTTTATTGACAAAAAAATAATTGTTATAATATAAAAATTTTAATATTGAAGAGATTTTAATTTAGAATTCATTTTTTAAAAATGAATTAATTGTCTGTAAACAATGCGAAAGCAACTTAAATCTTCCACTTCTTTCAATTAAAGAAAGCGAAAGAGTGTTGACGTCGTGTCAAAGGGGACGAAATCTAGAGGGTCTGAAATTTGATGGGTCCCTCAAATCTTAGAGCTGAGCTGTTCCTTTTTTGACTTCTTGCCCTTTTCTTTCCGTCTTATTCATCCCCCACCACCACTTTCCGTTCCCTCTTCCTCTTTTTCTTCCAATCAAACAACAATTACGTCGCCTTTATTTTCACGCTTTGTGTTTATTATTATTATTATTTCATTGTTTTTTTATGTAAATAATAATTTTTCAATAGAATCAAAAATTAGTGAAGCATAGCAACTATAAAATTGGGAGTATGAATTCAAAAATGAAGACTAACATATGACCCAAATGGATTTTATTTCATTTCACATGTTCATTTTGAAATTCTCATATAAATTAAGAAAATTATTAATCATTATCAATTTTATACAAGATTTTATTACAATTTATCTTTTTATTTTTCTTGACATTATAAAAAGAAATAGTATATAATTTCAATTAATAAAAGTATAGTGAACAAATATTCATTAAATACTATTGTGATTTTAGAAATGGACTTTGAAGTGAAATATATATATAAAAAAAAAATTTAAATGAACATTTGAAGTAAAATGAAAGGATTACCAAATTATCAGTATTACTACTATCTTTAATACAAAAATATTACTTCCTTTGTCTCAATAAAATTGTCTGTTTCTACACATAAATTTTATGACAAATTATTGTCTATTTTATGAAAATAATATAACATTTTAACTTTTTTCAATTATACCCTTTACTTTAATAAATATTTCAAATATATTATTTTTTTAAAATTATTATAGTCAATTATTTAAATTATTAATTTTTTCCAAACACTAAAAATAAATAATTTTATACTGACAGAGAGAGTAATAGTAATATAAGTAAATTTACTACTTACTAGTAAGCTTATGGTCAAAAATCTATTTACCATTGCATATATAAATGAAAGAGGAATATGCCATCTTGGCTTCCACCATTACCATTAGCCAAACATCCAAACCAAATTCTTTTATTTTCATTGGACAACAATAATTGGGATTTGCTTTCCCTTTGACCATCCTTTTTAGCTTTTATTACAAAAGTGCCACGGTCGGTGTTATTTCTATTTCTGACATTTATATCTCATAGCCGACTTCGTTGAAAACCATACATATTATATGTTTGTTATATATTATTGGAATTTATCTACTCAGGAAAAAGAAAGAAATTGGCCCATTTTGTGGATATTTTTGGTGTTCTTCCAATTCTATTTTTCCTAAAATATTGGACAATTTAGACTTCATGAAAAAAGTAGTGGAAATCATTCTTCGTTCGTTTTTGTCAATTTCAAATTCATAACTTTCGTGTAATTTGTTGCAAAAGATTTGCAGACAACTTTTATGGTTGTGGATATAATGATTCAGTTAATTAAAAATTCTGAGAATTTCATAAGCAATTCAGATTTGAATTCGATTATCTCCTCCCTCACTATATATTTGATCAAAAAAATTTAAGAATACAACATATGAAATACCAAATTTTTAAGAAATATGAATTTACACGTCAATAAATATTTATATCCAATACTAAGATAAAAAAGGAAGACTAAGAGTAACTTGATTTGATCAAGTATTGATTTGTGCTAGAGATAGATTGGATCTGAATGAAATTTTTAATAAATTAATATATAATAGAGTTCATAATTTTGAGTTTTAAAACAAAGATGGAGAATATATTTTCTTTATTTTATAGTCAGTATCTAATTAAAAAAAACATTATAAATATGTGTATATAGAAACCAATTTTCTTTAAAAAATTTATAATCGTATGTGAAATATATATATATATATATATATATATATGCCAAATCTACGTAGCAAGAGATGGAGCAGAGACTGCCTGCTGATGCTTGTCCTTACTTAGCTACTTGCAACACTTTTTTTTTTTTTCTAAATCGTCCAATACCTCAAACATTTCTTGATTATGGGATGCTGTATTTTTTCGAAAACATTAATTAGCTATATACAACTTTGACTCGGAATTTATTAAAAATATTTAATTTCATGTAAATAATATATCAACGAAGTCATTTCTTTAGTGCCCCTTTATATTTTTTTTTTCCTTATATCATACCATCAATATATGAATATAAATATTCTCCACTTCAAACGCAAAATAAAAGAATTTCAAAGGTTTCTTCCTTTTTCTTTTCTTTCATTCTTTTCGGGATAAAGCTCTTAAAAATATTATATAATTTAGTACTTTGATATTTGAAAGACAAATATTATTTTTTGTATCAATTTGTGTTTTTTTCTCTACCAAATTACACTTGATTTAATTTTTGACATTTTTATTTTATGAATTTAACTCTTAAATTTTCAAATTACACGTGGTTTTTAAAAGACCAAAAGGGCAAATCAACCTCCCAATTATACTCCAAAGTACAACTCAGTTGACGAATTTTAACTTATATAATCAAGTTTTTTAAATTTTATCCGGGTACAAATTGTAAGATATTTTATTTTAATATCTTATATTTATAGGTTTTAATTGAGATATCAAAATAAATTACAAATAAATGGCCTAAATTAAGAATTTGATCAATTCTTAATTTAGGAATGACTTCATTTATTAATTAAGTGTGAGAGAATTAATGTGAGCTCATATAATAATATGGGTATGATGGATAACCCATAATTATTATATACCGGTGAGCTAAGTCTCTCTTATTGTTAACTCTAATGATTAAGCTCCTCTATATAAAGAATGATAGATGATAAGGAAAATTAAGAGATAAAAATTTCATCATTCTGGAGTTAGAAAACGAGAGAAGATTTTGGTGCAAAAACTTCTCGGATTGTTTCTAAGACGATGGATTCGGCCAAATCATGTACATATTTTCATCTTTCTCAATTAAATTCATTTGTTTTGTGTTCTAAATAGCATGTATTAGATCATGAGGAAATATCTGTCAGATTTTCGCTATAAATTTCTCCATCAAATGGTATCAGAGCCTAAATACATGTTCTTAGAACCATATTTGAGTTTTTCTCATCAAGATCTAGAGAAAAACTGAGTTTAATTGAATTTTTGAGGAAATTTTGATTTAGTTAATCATATGCTTGATTTTCTGATTTTATTGATTTTCAGGAAATTTCTCTTAATAAAATCAAAATAATATATTGTTGCATATTGATTTAAAGTGAAAATTTGAAGAAAATTGGGTTTTGGAGTTAAATTGATTTTTTTGGGAATTTCCAAAGAAAAATTGCAGAGATCGGGAGGAGGAAGACGAATGGCGCGTGGGCGCGTGGGCGCGTCGGAGAGGATGATAGAATTGTAGCTGAAGTGTGTATCACACGTGCTAGAGGACAGCTGCAGGCGCGTGTGATACACGTGCAGGGCGCGTCAGGTGCGTACACTGCACGCGCGCGCCGTTCTGCCCTCTTTCCAGTTTTTCGATTTTGTCCTTGAACTTTCTGATTTTTTCATTTAAGTCCCTAATTCATTATTTTTCACTTCATAAGGCTATTTTTGATCCGATTTCTTCTGTAATTAATTTAGATTTTCTAAATTAATTTTTAAAAGCCATAATTGAGAAAAGTTGTGACATTTTTAGAGATAAATTGTTATCTCATAATTTATTTTATTTATGCATTTGACATAAAATGTCACATATGGAATTAATTTTTCTCAGATAAAATTGACAATGTAATTTTATTTTTGTGATCATAATTTTTCGATATATTTAGCCTCATGTCCATAAGGAATGAAAACTTATATTTTTTTAAGACAATAAATAAGGTGTATCCTGATATAAGTATTTCTTTTAAAATTGGCTAAAATATAGTTGTCAAAGTGACATTTTTAACTGAGATTTTAAGAAATATATAGACTTATATGGTTTAGGGATGTCTCAGATTTGGTTTATAATTATTCGGCTCAAAGGTGTTTATTATAAATTCAAATTTTGAGATGATAATATAAGACATTTGATTAGGAATGAACTGGTCTGAGTGATTTATTATGCCCAAAGGTGTTTAAATTTGCAAAGACTATGTAAATTCTTAAATCGTTCTTATATTGAAAAATTATCTATTGCATGTTATATTTTCTGCCCAAAGGTGATTATATAATGATGTGCTGAAATTTTTCAGATTAATACTCTTTTATGGCTTTGAGTATTATTATTATCTTGAACTAAAGTATTACATTGTTGATTTTTCAGTCACCTTCTCAATCAATAACTGCACTGTTACAGTTCAAATATTAACAGCTTCTAATTTCAAGGATACCCAGATCATTATAAAGGCTACAAATTTTATTGTAGAGAAATGGGTTCTAGAATTGTAGAATTACAAACAGCTAAATTTTTAGAATTTGATATAACTTATCAGTATGAACACTCTGAGATCACTGATAAGGAACAACAGACTAAGGTTATACATATACCAGTTTCTAAGCAACCTGCAATGTTGGTTTCTACACCTGTGATTAATCCAGTATTAAGGGATGCTCCCTATACAGTTTAATGAGGCTTCATCATCACAGGGTGCAGTTGCACAGATTCCTCTCAGGAGGTCTACTAGGGAAAGAAAATTTGTTATTCCATCTGATTATGTGGTCTATTTAGGAGAGAGTGATTATGACATTGGTCATGTTTATGATCCTATATCATTTGAGGAAGCGGTTTCTAGTACCCAATCAGATCTGTGGTGGAAAGCAATGAGAGATGAAATGCAATCTATGGATTGCAATGGCGTGTGGAAGTTTGTTGAATTACATGAAGGTTGTAGACCTATAGGCTGTAAATGGGTCTATAAGACCAAGAAAGACTCCAAAGGGAATATTGAGAGGTTTAATGCCAGATTAGTTGCCAAATGATTTACTCAGAGAGGAAGAATTGATTACAGTGAAATATTTTCTTCTGTATCCTCGAATGATACATTTAGAGTAATTATGACACTAGTAGCTCATTTTGATTTAGAGCTACACCAAATGGATGTTAAAACCGCATTCCTGAATGGAGAATTAAACGAGCAGGTATATATGGAACAACCTAAAGGTTTTCATGAAGATGGTAAAGACTATATTGTCTGTAGACTTAAAAAGTCTATTTATGGTTTGAAACAAGCCTCACAACAATGATACTTAAAATTTGATGATGTAATCACTTCTTTAGGCTTTGTTGAAAGCAAAGTTGATAGATGCATATATCTCAAGATCAGTGGGAGCAAATATATTTTTATGATATTATATGTAGATGATATTTTACTTGCATGTAATGATTTAGGTACACTGCATGAGATTAAGCAGTTGTTATATAAATATTTTGATATGAAAGATCTTGGAGAAGCATCTTTTGTCCTTGGAATTGAAATCTTAAGGAATAGATCTCAAAACCTTTTAAGTCTCTCTTAAAAGGCATACATAGAGAGGATATTGAAGAAATTCAATATGCATGAATGTAAATCTTGGGATGTGTCAATTACTAAAGGTGATAAATTAAGTTTGGCACAGTGTCCTAAGAATGAGGCTGAGAGATAATCAATGAAAGCAGTGCCATATGCTAGTGTAGTAGGAAGCTTGATGTATGCTCAAGTTTGCGCTAGGGCGGACATTGCATTTGCAGTTAGTATTCTGGGTAGATATTAATCTAATCCTGGAATGGACCATTGGACTGTGGCTAAAAGAGTTTTGAGATACCTTAAGGGGACTAGTGATTATATCTTAACATACAGAAAGGTTGAGCATATGGAGTTAACTGGATATACAAATTCAGATTTTGCTGGTTGCTCAGATGATAGAAAATCCACACCAGGTTATGTTTTTATGCTCACTGGTGGGGCTGTATCTTGGAAAAATGTTAAACAGTCATTAATCTCTTCTTCCATGATGCAGGCTGAGTTTGTAGTATGTTATGGTGCAGCCACACAGGCTGTATGGCTACAAAATCTCATTGCGAAAATGTCAATTTTTGATTCCATTGACAGACCCATAAAATTGTATTGTGATAATCTTTCAGCTGTATTGTTTGCTAAAACAACAAGAATATCACATGATCTAAGCATATGGAAGTCAAGTATTTGACATTGAAAGAGCTGATAAAGAAATGTGACGTTGAGATGGATCATATCAGTACCGAAGATATGATAGCAGATCCTCTAACCAAGGGACTTCGACCCAATATTTATATAAGACATGTCATTTGTATGGGTCTAAAGTTTGGTTTTGATCCCTTGGATTAGTGGGAGGATTTTATATTACTTTATGTAATGTTTGTACGTACTTTATACATTGGTATAAATGTACATTATTGTATTTCTGATGATTATCAATACATTGTTATATTTTCATTGGAAAATATTATGTGATATATCAGATTAAATGTTTGAAAGTCTTAAGATTAGTGTCATCTTAAGCGAAGACTTGGGTCATTGTTGTTACATAAAGTATCTCGAGATATAAAGTTTTTTAAGATATACAGACTTCAATTTGAAGTAATAAAGGATTTCTTATGAGTAACTATGTTACATAAAGATAAGAAATCTGACTGATAAGAAAATCAACACATAAAGTTCTGATCATAAAGTTAGTGTTGAATAATTTTTACCACATTACCACATTGATACTCATGACAATTGATAGGGTTATTGGCATATGTGACTATGAAATGTGTCATGTTCTTGATTATGTGGTTTTCGCCATGATCCTATATTGATAATCTTATTGAATCGAGTGGGAATGTGGAGTCTTTTGTAATATGTTCTCAATTAATACGCCCAAGTGGGAGAATGTAAAATATTTTATTTTAATATCTTATATTTGTGGGCTTTTAATTGAGATATCAAGATAAATTACAAATAAAGGGCCTTAAGAATTTGATCAATTCTTAATTTAGGCATGACTTCATTTATTAATTAAGTGTATGAGAATTAATATGGACTCAGATAATAATATGGGTATGATGAATAACCCATAATTATTATATACCGGTGAGGTAAGTCTCTCTTATTTCTAACTCTAATGATTAAGCTCCTCTAAATAAAGAAGGATAGAGGATAAGAAAAATTAATAGATAAGAATTCTATCATTCTGGAGTTAGAAAACGAGAAAAGATCTTGGTGCAAAAACTTCTCAGAATCGTTTCTAAGACGATGAATTCAGACAAATTAGGTACATATCCTTTTCTTTCTCAATTAAATTCATTTGTTTTGTGTTCTAAATAGCATGTATTAGATCCTGAAAAAAGATATGTCAGATTTCTAATATAGATCTCTTGATCACAAATAAGTTCATAAATTCACTCATATGTTTGTCTCACAAATGGAAAACGTTAATTTAACTCAGTTGGATGAGTTTGCCAATACAATGATGACATATGTTACCATGTATTGACCTTTGCTATTTCAGGAACCTTCGACACCTTATTTTCCCACCTCCAATTGGCTTCAATATAGATCAATTCCTTCCTAAGACCAGTCGGACTTCTGAGAACTACGTCAACGATAATGAGGCCACCATTGACCCTGAAATCATTCGAGATGAGCTTATTTGTCACTCCAGCTAGCATTTAGTTCCGCGAAGTGTGGTGGCTCTTCCAGTTGCTACCATTGCTCCAATAAGAGGTATAACTCTCTTTTCTGATTAAAGATTCCATTTTTTCTACGAATTAAGTAATTAGTAATCTGGATCATAAATTTATTTTTATTCTAATGTTGCAAAAAGTTAATTTTAAAAAGAGTGGTGAGAGTTCTAGCAATACATTTGAAGATGGCTAATATTCCACTTGAAGAATATTCATGGAGAAAATATGGATAAAACCCCATTAAAGGATCTTCCATCCAATATATTTTCAATGGGTTTAAATTTTTAATCATTTAATTTTGACCTTAATTATAGGAAAATGGGGTAATTTATCATTTAGTTGGTTGGAATTTGTATGAAAATAGAGGATACTATAAGTGCAGCAATGACGAAAGAGAGAGAAATAAGAAGGAAGAGAGGCCATCCAAAGGCACAGCATCCTTCCGTTAATGGCAGTTACAGTTCTTCTCATCATTCATTGAACACCTTAATGATATACTCATTTATATCTAGATCTTCCTTTTGTCCTTCTCTCCAATTGAGACAACACTACACCATTGTGATTTTTTTCCCCTTGTGTATATCAAGATTTTTGTTTATGTTTTTGGAAATTTTTTAGAACACTTAGAATGTATGTTCTAATTTGAGTCAGATCTTAGGGTTTTTATTTGAATTGATCATTCTTCATTTGTTGCAAAAGTCAACAAGGAAGGAGGAACATGTGTCATCATTCTATTAGCAAACACACTCAACTGAGTTATATGGGTTTAGTAGATTATTTGTACCTAAATAAAACTTAAAGAATCTTATTATACTGAATAAAAATTTAAGGTCCGAGTTGTATTTAGGGTATAATTCATGCATGGGCTAAAACTTATAAACGATTCACACATAAGTTAATTATTTCTGAATATTTATTAACATAAAAAACTATACAGCATAGTAATCTGACAAAAACACCCTCTCCTAATTAGGTATCAAAACGCAAAATTGCAAAATACTTTTTACGAACTCTACCTTTCTTTTTATATATGACTGACTAGTGTTGTTTTCTAAATCCAGGCCAGAAAAGCGCAAGAAGTCATTTTCTTGACCTTTTGCTTTATATTATATTAATCAATATCTAAAATAAAAGAGAGAATAGCCATCATACTGTAAATAATATAAATTTTTCCATGTGAAAAGGCTTAGTATATATTCTTTAGAATTCAACGTCTAAAAATGCCATAATTAAGAAAATTATTAGGGTTTGAAAAGGAAAACTTTCCTTTCATCACTTATTTGGTTTTCTTAATAATTATTCCATCCGCAAGGTGGGCAAGATATATACTGATTCAATTTCATTAGTTATTAGAGCGATATTTTATATTTATCAAAGCCGATTTATATAGTGATAGAATGACTCATCAAGGTTCTCAGCTCTAATAGGTTAATTGTGTAATCTTTCAAAGCCTAATGCTCACTTAAATGCTACAAAGCAAAAAATATAGTTATATTTCCTTGTGTGAATATATAAGCTAATTTAGTGCTTTTTTTTTTGTACGTAGGTCCTCTTAATCAGGGGCACAGGCGTACAGCTAAATTCAGAATAAGATACCTAGTAGTTTTCTTTTGTTACATTATTTTAAATTTATATAATAGTCATTGTATTAAATAAAATATATAAAGTAAATAATGTGGCAGAGCAGTATATGGGACTTTGCTCTTTATGGTCTCAGGCTCGAGACTCCACCCTATTAGCAGTAGGTGGACAAACAATACTCTCCTCAAATAAAAAAAAAAATCTATAAAATCCAAAAAAAATAATGTTGCAAATGAATAAATTCATAACGAATCATTTTAAAATTTTTATTTAGTTAAAAATATAGTATTATACATGATATAGAATTGTTTAAATGTATATTGACTTTTAAGTTGATTTCTATAATAAAAATGATCAACAAATATATTACATTAAATATGAATTATCCTATTGACAATAATTATGCATTTTGATTCGACCTTGTAAATCGATGAAGTCAGACGAGTTTGGTATTAAATTGAGATCATTTTGAATTTTTGTCATTTTTCAAAAATAATAAAGTAGGGGTGAGCAAAATTGAACCAAACCGATCATAATTCGGATCAGTTCGTATTCTTAAAAGGATTTTTAATAGTGTATAAATTTGGTTGAACGCAGTTCGTTCAATTTAATCAACAAAAATTCTTTGTTGTTTTGTCAAACCAAACAAATAAAATAAAGTGGAACCAATAAAACTTCGGTTCAGTTAATATTTTCTTGAAAAAAATGGTTTGGTTCAGTTTACACCAATTGAGCATTCCTAAAATTAAGTTTTAGTACACAAATTAATAAAATTATACAAATGAAAATATACGATATACTTAATTTTTATGACTTTAAAATTTTATTAAAAAAATGGAGTTCACATGCTGACTTAGGTTCAGGTTTTGTTGAAGTCGCCTATATATGGAATTTCGGATTTGAGTCAGGTTTGACCATAAAATATTCAAAAATTGATCTATTAGAATTTTCTCCGAGTTCACATGAAAACTTATCAGGTTTAATCTTGATCGTAGCACAGAAAAATTCCCATCGTTTGATGGCTTTAGTTTATATATTAATGACTACATTCATTTCAATTATTAATTAGATAAAAAAATATAATGCAATAATTATAAATATTTAATGAAATAAATTATATTTACGGTACTTCAACTATAGATCACATAACGGTATAGTACCTATAATTCAATTTATAATAGAAAAATATTTTTTCAAATGATTTTGTAACTCAAAATTCCTTTCATTCATTCTTGTCAACTAAGTTAATAGAATACTAACGTGATATTTTTATGTCAATAATAAAATTACATGTAATATATAAAAATTACATATTGTTATGCATTTTACATCAGTATAATTTACCGCAAATATATATATTTTTTTACTTTCCATCAATTTAAAATAAATTTTTTTCTTTTTCTAATCACTTTTTCTCACTTTTTCAGCAATCAAATACAATAATGCATATTTCTTTTCCATTTTTTTGACCATCTCAGTAACCAAAAAATTGTAATAGAAAAAAATTAAAAAATTTTAACGCTCATTCACTTGATTTCCCTCCTAGCTTTCCAAGAAAAAAAATTGTTTTAGTATGTTTGATTTTTCTCCTAATTCTTCTGGAAAAAAAATATAAAATCAAAATTTTTATCGGAATAAAATGGAAATCAATGTCTACCCTGCAATCCAATCTAGCATTGACTTCTCTGTTTTAGGTGAAAGAAGGCTTCCTTCTCTTCACCTTCACCAACCGCTCATTCATTGTCCACGATTGTCATAGAGCCGGTCGGATCTAATGCCAAACTGCCACACCCATGCAAACGTTTTTTTTTAAACCGTGACTTGTGCCACAAGGACGGATATGTTTTTGGGGGCTCTCCGTTTATAGGTTATTCGAGTTGGAATCAATCTCAAAAATCTCAATTTTTTTTTCCAATTTAACGACGGATCCACTTTTTGACTCATCTCCAACAACATATTTCATGAGTCTCCTGTTTCATTGTGGTTTTCTTATTCTATAGGGTGTTGAGATTTTTTTTTTTTTACAATTGTTTGGTTGGTAAGAAAATGAATTTTTTTTAAGGAAAATATATTTAGCTACTGAAAAAAATGAGAAATTAGGTAAATTAAATCAACAGTACTCCAATTTTAAGGGGCATGATAGTATAGTACTTGACATGTTATTTTTATTATAATTTTAGTGTTGATGTGGAAATGTTGCATGTAACTTTGTTATTTATGTGAAAATGTCATATCAGCATTTCATTAAGTAGATTAATAGGAGTGAACGGAAATAGTTTAGAATTACAAAATTATGAAATAAGTAGTTTTTTTTTGTTATAAATTGAATTTCAAATATAATTTCATTACATGTCTTGTAATTGAAGTACTGTATGTAGAATTTACCTCATTTAATGCTATAATATTATTTAATATTAAAATTTATAATAATTACTTCATAGAACTGTTACTATCGAAAAACTATATATATATATATATATATATATATATATATATATATATATATATATATATATTATGCAGCACTTGTGTTAATAAATTCATTTCTGGGTTACATGTGCTACATAGTCTTCAATAGAATTCCCTAACGTAAATTCTTCAGGCCTTAGAAATTAAAAGGAAAAAAAAAATCAGGTAGATAGATCATAGAAGTGAACCATAAACTTTAATGCAAGAACCGTACCAAGGTGCACTTCAAATATCTTCATAATTTTTCAGTTATATTATTTTATTGCTTTCTTTTGTACATATGGGCACCCTTAATAAATAAAATTGCAGGTGTGCCCATTAATTCAGTTGTATTACTTTCCGCAGGTTTGACCATGAAAATAAAAGTAAAAATAATAGAAATTGCAAAATACCAAAAATGTATGAACTTTTAGGTGCATGTTTCATTCACACACTGGTCCATTTGTCTACGATTATGATGCTACTAAAAACAAAATATGAGGGCCATATCCTTTCAACTACATATCATCATATATTATTGGTATTACGCATATATATCCACTTATGTTTACTTTTTTTTTCCTTTTTTAAGAAAAAAAAGAAGAAGAAGAATTCTAAATTAATTAATATCTTTATCATGCATTAATTATTTGTGTTTGAGCTGCTTAGCAAAATGGATAATCTTAGTTTTTCTCCTATATCAAACTTTGTTTGGTTCGTATTCAAGTTCGGTATTATTGGATTGGCTTAAACCATATCTTGTTTTTTGTACGTGTTCGTTGCGGTCACTTTATCTCCTGTACTAGTTTTTATCCACTTTTGCTCATTGTATTTTGTTTTTGGTACAAAAAAAACCCTCTAAAAAATATAATTTTATTACACGTATCTCCAACAAATTTTACAGCGCATGAACTTAATAATAAGCATGAACAAATTGAATAAAATAATTTATAATTAATATTATTGTTTGAAAATTACTATAAAACCATTTTCTTCTTCCCCAGCTCTTACTGTTGTAATATTTGAACAAACCCAAAATGAGCACAAACTAAAAAAATTGCTAACAGAGTAACACTGAACAAACAAATTTTACCTTTAATTCTTGGTCCTTCATAACTCTCTTCCTCCTTTAGCATCCAACTTGCAAAAGGTCTAGATTTGATCAAACATGGCAAAAATTTATTCATCGCCGTTACCCGAAAACTATGATCTCTTGGCAAGCACAAAGGTATGATTTAGTGCGTGCCATGTTTAAGAGTTGCAGAAATAAGTATGGGTATTAGATGCAGTCAAGGTATTAGATGAAATGCCTTCCATGGGCATTGGTCCTAATTGTGGTCACTTATACAACAATTTGTTTGATCTTGATTAATGGGTATTGTGACCAATGAAGCTTAGTTGATGTTGTTAAACTCATGGATGATATGCAGGAGAATGGAGTCAACCCAAATGATGTCACTTATAGGATGATGATTGAAATATTTTGTAAAGAGAAAAAGGTTGGTGAATCACTTAACTTGCTCGATGATACGCTTGATAGAAAGTACATACTAAGCTCTACTCTTTATAGCAAGTTTGTCGATGTATTATGTTAAAAAGCGAAGGTGGAGAAAGACTGCGACTTTGTGGAAGAGGATGTTAAAGAAGAATTCCACGTGGACTCACTTATTCCACGTGTCCAATTTCTATTCATCCCTAAAGACACATCAACACGCGTCAAACCACACCCTATCTTATATTGTATTTTTCATGAAATAGGTGGCCCAGTATAATTTAATTTTAAATTTTTAAGGGGTCAATTGAAGAAAAAATGAAATATATAAGGTAAAATGGACCAAAAATAAGTATAGGGAGCAAAGTGGCAAGATGCACAAGTACATAAAGTGGGGTATGGTTTAAACCTATTAAATTAATTGTGTGTTTAAAAGATTCATCCATTTCATAAATCGCTATAACAAAATCAAGATTTAAACGTATCATAAGTACTTATCTTAATATATGTTTAAATCATGGCATTATGCCTTGAATAATTGAATAAAATAGGTTAAATACATGTAGAGGCACTTATTATTGGCAAAATAAAATAGAGTCGTCTTAATTTTTAAGAAATTATAAACACTTAAAATTTTTATTATATTAGGTCGTGAAAAATATTTAATAGCACTCACAATTACAAAAATACGAAAAAATTTGATACAAAATTTATGTAATTCAACCAATAATACCTACATTTATGAACAAGATAGAGAATAAATTTTTCACTATAATGAATTAAATCAAGTACAATCAGCATACTTAAAATACCAATATTTTCTCAAATCGAGTAAAAATTACATAACTTATCCAAAATCGAAATAAATAAATAAGGGTTACACTTATACAAAGGTTTATATTCTCCACTACCAACACAAACTTTCATTTTTTTCTCATTTTTTCGGATTGCACCGAAATTTTATCAAATCAAATTACAATTTGGATCCGTCAAAATACAGGCAACATCAACATATTGTTTTTCAACACTTTATAAAAGAACACTTTAACTGACATAAGAATGACATAACTATCATTCTTATAATTCACACCCTCATTTTATCAGCGTTATATTGACATCATATTAGTAAAAAATATTTAAATATAATAAAAAAATTAAATGTATAATAATTTTTTAAAAATTTAAAGTATCTTTTCTTTTCTTTTCTTTTTTTCGAAATATAGATGTCTCTATATTAATTGAAGATGAATATAAAATGAGGTTACCAAAATTTGGGATGTGGAAGATAGACAAACCATGTTACTTTATAGGAAAATGTAATAAGATATGAAGAACATATTCCGAATGTAACCATATGTACATGTGACAGAAAATTTGTCATTTAAACAAAAGGGGAATGATGTGATCTTACTCTTAAGAATTTGGAAAAAAGAGATTTAATTAAAAGGCATCTCCTATCCTTCTTCTTCTTCTACAACATGTGATCTGCTCCACTTCCCAATCTATGGAGTTTCTCTTTTCTATGGATTGTGAAAGAGGACTCTTTCTCTCCCATTCTTTTTTAATTATACAATTGTTTACAAGACTAAAATTTGTTTGCCGGGTTACTTTCACTTATTTATTTATTTATTTTCTTTTGAATTTTCTATCACTTCTACCGCCAAATAAAATATGTTTCAATTATACTTCGAACAATCATTTAATTCAAATTGCCAACTGGAAACGTATTTTATTAATACTTTTTTTATTTTAATTTTAGTTTTGATTGGATATGTATTTTGCATATATTCTAAGGGTATCTCAAACAAACATCAAAATGACATTCATTTAAGATAAAAATAAAAATGACATTAATATTTTCATCTTCAACTGATGCTATATTTTCTATCAAAAATGACATTTGTTATAGTCAGACACTATAATTGGCAAAGTACTATAGCTACATCATTTCACTATTCTTTTTTTTTTATATATAAATTCATTGACAAAAAAAAAAAGAAACAAAAGAGAGCAAAGAGGGAGAGAGGGAGAAATAAGATGAAAGATCAAGAGGGAGAAGGGAAGAAATGAAGAAAAAGAAGAAAGGGATTGAGAGGAAGAGATCAGAAGGAAGGAAGAAAGAAAGGGATCGAGAGGGAGAATGAAAGAAATAAGGCGAGCAAATGAGAAAGAGGGAGAAAAATTGGCTTCACTGGCTACAGTAGCAGTGGCTGTAGGGTCGGAGTGGAGGAAAAAGAAAGAAAGTAGTTATTTTTTACATAAAAATCGGTGTTATTAGTTGGAAATTATGACACTGTAACTATACTATTTTGGTATACAAATCATACGAATTTGGTATTTATAGATGGATATGATCTAAGAAGTAAAAACTATAATATTTTGATTTTAAAATTAGACCATATGTTAATTTTAAAAGTGATCAAATTTGATTCATAAGACAGTTCAAAAATATTTTAAGTATCAATCTAATAATAATTTGGGTTTCAATTTATGAGACAATTTTGATTTGGGATAGCTCTATAATTTAGGAGTTGTTTAAAATTGTTGTTGGAATTCAAAACAATATATTTAATTTATTTATTTATTTAATTAATTTATTTAATTTTTTATAAACCATTTTTTTCAATTTTATTTTTAGAAAAACATATTTTTTTCAGAAAAACACTTTTTCTAAATACAGTATCCAAAAACCTTTATTTTATTTGAAAATTTGGCAAATTAGGGTTGAAAATATTTTTTTTAAAAAGAGTTATTTTAAAAAATAATAATTACACAAATTTGGTCCGGTTTCGATTGGTCCAACTCTATTCCGGTTCAGGACCAAAATCGAACCTATGACTTTTTTTTCTCGAGGAAAAAAAAAGGGATAATGACGATATCCACTCAATTTAAGTGAGCACGAAATTACATTTCTGCCACCGACCAACAGAAAGAGGAAGGGGAAGAGAAATTTATTGCTTGTGCCGTTTCCCCACCGTACAATCTGACAGCGAGCAATAAAAAGATGAAAGTGGTTCACGTCAAGTCCCATCAGGGTCTTCTGGGACCCGCAGTTCCTCAGTGAATGGTCAGGATTCGTCCTTTTCCCCTTTTCCTTCTGTTTCTCGTACGATAATATCTGCATTTTATCCGTAGGATCACAAGATTCCGTGATGTCACTTTTTCTTTTTTCCAATTTACCGCTCAACACCTCACTATTCACAATGCTGCTCATCATCCTAACAAATACTTCATAACAAATCATTACAAAAATCTTTCCAAATAATATCCGCCAAAAAAAATTATGATCGACCTTTTTAATTTTTTTCCCTCAAAACCAAAAACTAGAGTTATAATTTTACATTTGTGGGTTAAGATTTTTCTTTTATTATCTTTTACAAATCATTATAATGGTTAAATATATTTCACCAAGAAATAAAATAAGATTGATGCTCTAGTAACAGAAAAAACTTGAATAACATTGTTCTTAAATTACCTCCATCTTTAAAATTTGAGAAACAATTTTAACACCAAATTCTTATATTATGAAAATAAGTTGATGTTATGTTATGAAACCAACTTTTTTACAACTGTAAGGATATCTTTATATTTTTATATATTTTTTAAAAAATAAAATTATTAATTATTTAAATAAATGATACAAAATGTATCATGAATACGAATTAATAATATAATTTGCATTTTATTTTCTTAATAGAATTATCAGACTCGAATTCAGAATACTGGATAGTTGAAATAAAGAAAAAAATTATTTGTTGACATAAAAATGAAACAAACGTCCTTATGTGACATATACGAGAGTAGAAGAAAAATCCTAATTTTTTTTAAACACTAAGTAAGAATTTTATCAAGTGATATAAAGGAAAATGTAATTGTACTAAATGTCCCCATCCCCATGAAAGGATGTGAACCTTATGAAGCTTAAATGAGTTGGAGAAACGGAGATGGACCCCTAACTCTTCAATTTTCCATTACTACATTACATTTATACGGATTGGATGGACCTAACATAGCAAATATTTGAATAGTCTTATCACCTATATATTAATTATAATTCTTATCATCTTTTATCATTTGCATTTCCTTTCTCTACTTTCTTCCTTCTGTTTCTTCTTTCTATTTTTGTCAATTTAATTTAATGTTTCCACCCCAAAACTTAACTTAATGATTACACCTAATTTAATGGAATAAGGTGTAGTATTACTTTGAAAATATGTTACACCAACATCTAAACTGATATTTAAAAAAAGAATATGGAATCTTTAATTTTACATAATAAGAGACACACAAAGTTTATATGTTAATAGACTTAAATTATATTATAATTTTAATTTAATTAAAAAAATATCTAAATTTAAAAAATTTAACTAAAAAATAATGTTTATCCTGTTTTGACGAATAATAAACTGGAAATATAAGGTAAAATATCACATAACACTAGAAAAATGAGGTAGAATGTTAAACGGTGTCAAAAATACTATTAGTATGTTATACAATTTTTGAGTTTAATTCTTAAAATTTAAGTATTTTTTTCGTTGCAAAAAATTTTTTCCACCTAAATTACAATTAGAATATAAATTTTATGACTTCGGATCAAATTAATCCATTAATAGACAAAGAATAATTATAGGGTAAATATATAATATAAACTCAATCACCTTGTAACCACAAGATGATACCTAAACCAGCACCGTCTGCGGCTGTTGTCGGCTAGCCAGAGAAAGAGCATCGGTCATTAACATACCAAAAGCATCCTAACAAATACGATCGCTCTGGATTTTGGACGATCTGCTATGAATCTGCAATGAAACACAATACCATACAAGAGCTTTTAAACTCACAAATTTTTACAGATTTCAACCGTTAGTTTTATTCTACCTAGTTAACATAAAAAATGTTTGTTAAAATATTTTAAACAACAGCTCATTGCTTTTTGAACTCTCAAAAAAACTACTGATTGAAA
The DNA here is from genome assembly GCA_023653625.1 of Triadica sebifera. Taxonomy (NCBI): domain Eukaryota; kingdom Viridiplantae; phylum Streptophyta; class Magnoliopsida; order Malpighiales; family Euphorbiaceae; genus Triadica; species Triadica sebifera. Next base: position 9,700,457 of record CM042911.1, on the reverse strand, counting down.
AGCTTATGTTGAATTTTTTTCTGAACAGTTGCAATTTTTTTAAATATAAAAACTAAATTACTTTTACATTAAATTATTCTTTTATATAAATAAAATTTTATTTTTTATTTAATTACTCTTATATCATTTATTTTTTAAAATTTTTTATCTATCGATTATTATTATATTGTTATTTTTAATTTATTAAAATAAATAATTATATCAAAAAAATAATATATTATATTTTTATTTATATATTTAATATAAAATAATGTATATTCTTATTGATAATTTTATATTATAATATAAACAGTTCAATTATTTTTACTAAATAATAAATAACAAACTATTATCAGCTACCGGTTATCACTTATAAGTTATCTTTAATAACTAAATAAAATGAGTGATATTTGTAAAAAAAAAAAAACTAACAAGAAACTCACGCAAAAGAAAAGCTAAAAATTACTAAGAAAAGAAGGAAAACATGAGTACCCCAAGGCAAAAGGCCAATCATGATTTTTCACTAGTTATAAAAATAACCCATTTTTATTTTTATTTCTCAACTTATGGTATTCAAACCAAACACCCCAGCTTTGTAAACATCTGATTTAAAGGTAACATTTGTAATTGCCAACGGTAGCCTAATTTTTGTAAATATTTAGTTATTTACAGAAAACAAATTAGAATCATAACCCTTACACAAATACTTCTATTCTAATATTTCCTATTCTTATTATCTTAATTACTTACCAATTATTATAAAACTCTATTTATGACATGCTAAACAAATTCTTTTAATTTTACCTTCTTCTTATTATATTTTTTACCTTGTGAATTGTATGTGTCATTTTTTTCAGTTTAATTTCTCATAAAAATATACAAAAGTATTTATATATCATTTACTAAATAAAAAATATAATAAATAAAAGATAAATTAATGATACAGTGTTTAGCATTCTTCAACTCTGTTAATTCTTTGTAATCCTTAAACTGAAGTGGGACTAGAAAAGGTATGAAAATTGAATTTGATATTCACTTGAAATTGAGATAGATCTCGAAATTGTTGACAATATCTTGAAAATTGTCTTGAACCCATACAACTTTTTATTTAAAAAAAATTAATATATATTATGCTTTAAAAATATTTGAGAAAAAAAAACTGGAATTATTATGGGTTTGGAATTTGGAGTTGGATAAAAATTGAAATAACTAAAATACATCAAATATATTATGGATTCGTATTAATGATATATCGTATTTTATTTATTTAAATGATAAAAAAATAAAAAAATAAAGTTATCGTAAGTTAGATATCGGCTAAAGCACTAACATTACGTGTTTTCGGTGGAAAGCAAACTTAATTATCCTAACACCTAGATTAGGTGAAAAAAATTAACAGTAAAAAAAAAAAACCGATGATGCGGTCAATTCTACAATAGCTATAATGCAAACAGAATGATAATTAATTAATATCTTTTATATAAGAGAAATAAGATCATGTGATTAACGATAAAAAAAATATATAATAGATTTTCTTTTTCACCGGAGCAAGTATTCTCAACAAAAATCAAAGAATCAATAAAGAAAATGATAAAGGAAAATTATAAAATATATTGAAAATTTAAAAGGGCATAATTTTTTTTGAAAAAATACAAAAATAATGGAAAATAACAAAATTAGATGTTTTTTTAACTGTCATTTTTTTAAAAATCATATTAGGATATTATTTGAATTTGGGCATTTTACCTTTCTTCAAAATAAATTAGCCACTAAGATAGCAAGTGATCCTTTTTTTTAAATGTCATATAAGAATAATCATTATATTAAATTTATTTGGTTATTATATATGATGGTGTGAATAAAGTCACTTTCATCTTAACTAGATGTCTTGAATTTGAGTTATAAATATGCAGTTATCTTAAAATTTATGAGAGATTGTTTTGCCTATTTACTTCAGTATATACTCCTAGTTAACTAACTGAAATTATTTATGGTCTGACAAAAATATTATTTGGTCAATAATAATTTTCTTCATTGATCATATTTGTTCGTTGTTGAAAATTTAAAGCACTCAATTAAGAATCTGAAATTGATTAACTGTTAATTCATTATTTATTAATTTTGATCGTTTAATCAGTAAATTTTGATTAATCACAAATCGTTATCATAAAATATTAAATTTTTTTCACATGTATATTAATTAAAAAAATTATAAAACCTCATCATTCGTTTTAATATTTTACATAAAAATATAAAATAAATATTTAATTTAAATATAAAAAATACAATGACTAAAATAAAAATAAAGATTGCACAAGTAAGAATCCATTGGTCTAAATCTCGAAATTCAAAAAACCAATTTAACCCTTAAGTAATTAATATCTATATGTTCAAATTAAAGTCTAAAAATATTTAAAAAAATCAATCTAAACGTTTATTTATCAATTTTTTATTAAGTATATATTAGAGAGGGGAAGGTAAGATTCGGACTTAAATTGTTTAGGAAATTCATATTTTCAACCAACTCAATCACAAATAATTTTCATTTATTTATTTATCAATTTTAATTAACCTATTTTTAGATTTTTAATTTCTCCGTTTCTCGATTTATTTATCGCTACTGACCTACGTAACATCACAATATCACATGGAACGGACTTACTAAGTATTCTTATGGTTTTACTATAACTACTAATTTTGAGAACATAATAAACACTTTGTTGTTTTTTTAATGAATTATAACTAACAATAAAAAAAAGGACCTTTAAAAAAATAATAATTTGTGCCCTCAAAACACAAAAAGAAGAAAGTTTATGAAAACTTTCAGGTCAATTTATATTGAAGCAAAAGAAAAAAAAATTTTAGAAAATTTTTTATTTCATTAACTAACTATAACTATAATAAGAAATAAAATAGACAGATTTATCAAAATGTTAAACTTAAAAATTATCATGACAAATGTTATCGTCATATGCACAGTCTTGGAAAGCTGCTGGAATAATGAAAACCTAAATAAACTAATACTTTTTTTTTCTCTATATTTTACTCGAGAGTCAAAATCTGGGTCCGTCGTCACGGATCAATACCACCACTCATTAGCCATCGCTACTGCTGCCTCACCACCATCATCCGCCCATTGTCTTTACTTTTCTTAAGATAATTAACCACCAATACATGTAAACTAGACAAAAAGAAAAATATAAAAATTAAATGATAATTATTAGTGATTTGGAAACCGAACCAGATATCAAACCGAATTAAGATACGAATTATGGTTTAATTGTTTCAATCATAATGACACCGATATTATTTTAAATACACACAATATAAGTTATATGATATGCATTGCCTTGTGATTTGATGATAAGCAGACTACTTAATTTTATGTAGGTCTTAAGTTTGAGTATCACTTGCACATAATTTAACATGTTTGATTTATTGTACCAGTAACATTAAATATTTAAAATTTATATGATTTACTCTTTCTGTTTTATTATATTATATTAATATGTCATTTTGTTAAATTTTTTGTTAGAAAAATATTGAAATGTTAAAAAGAAAATTATTACTTACCCCATAAAATTTGACCTATTGTACTAATATCCATTAGTAAAATAAAACATTTTTTACTAACATAAATCATTTAAAGGATTAAAAATTAACATAATGATTATATAGTTTAACGGAAATAAAATAAAAAGTCTGGTCATATAATTTTTAATTAAATTTAAGAGAATACTAGTACAAAAAGGTCAAATCTCAATAGATAAATATTAATTTTCTCTAATTTTGTTTCTAATAGTTTTTTTTTTACTTCAATTAAAATCAATTGACGGTACAAACAAATAGTCTGCTTGGATTATAAAAACACTGATAATTATGATATGTTATATCATAATTAGATTATATTATAAGTTTGATCACATCATTTCAGGTTATATCAAATATAGTCTTTGAATGGTAATAGTCAATAGATATATATATATATATATATATATATATATATATATATACACACACAGGAGGCGTTTAATAATGGAAAAGCAAGCATGGCGTGTTAAAGGGATTGAGTTTAACATTTTGATTCTGTATAAATAAAAATGATAATCTTGATTAATTAGATCCTGAAACTTACAAAATACTTAAGAGATCAAAGCAAAATCATCACTACCATCATCAATCTAAACATAATTAATTAAGAATAGAAAACACATAATCACATTTGCAAATAAATAGAGATTAAGGTTATCCATAAAGCCAAGCTAATCAATCATAGTCCAAAACATGCCAACTTATATTTTTGGAGCTTGCTTTATCAACGACCATTAAAAAAAAAAAGGTCCATTTAAGTAAGCATTATCCTCTCTATATGTTTCTTAAATAATATTCTTGTGAGTATAAAATAATTTTCCTCTAACAAATCACAATAAGGTTGATTGTCCTGCCTAGAGATGGACTGAAAATCTAGTACAAAACCAATGTTTTTAAAAATCATATATGGCTAAGTTGATTGAAGACTCCATGAGTCTTCTAAGTAATCCAAATTTGAATTCCACCCTTCCATCCTCCCACACGTAGTTGATAAAAAAAATTAATAATATTAGTGAATCATTTTTTTCACGTCAAATTAGGCGAAATATTAACTATATTCTTTATGTTACACCCTTTTTATTTGTTAATATGCATATTCTTATTTTTAATATTATAAAACTTATATAAAAATAAGTAAACACATATTATTCAAATAATAAATAAAATAAAATAAAAAACATAACTAACACTCTTAAAATTAGCTTCAATTGATTTTTTTATACATTTTTAATATGATCTATAAATTTTATTAAGCACACTCAACAAACTTTCGATGCATTCGACACTTTTTTTGACCTTTCACATAGTTCTTGTTTTTTTTTTCTTTGCCATGTTACCTCGGCCTCCCAATTAGAAAATGAAGAGGAAAAAAAAATCTATCCACTATAATTTGATTGCAGCATTAAAGTAATGAAAGTAACATATATCCCCTATAACATAATGAATAACGGGGTTTTTTTTGTTGTTGTGTTGATAAAAGAAAATATACAACAGATATGAAGAGTTCTAAAATATTAAATTAATACTATTAATTTTTTTTTTTAAAAATCAACATTTAAATGTTCTTTGAATTGATTTTTTTCTCTTAATAAATTTAACTACACTATCAGTCTTTTATTCACTTCTGAATGAAAATTAGAGGTTAACATATTGAGAGAGTTCTTCTCCTTATCCTCTCTCTTTCTACCTATAATAAACCATAGAGGTAAATGACATAATGAATGGCGGACTTAGAAATTCAATTTAAGATGAACTAATTTATATATTGTTATCTTAAATTCAAACATAGAGAGAAATGAAACTCAATTAAGGGAATAAAAAATTGAAAGAGGTGGTGTTAAATTAAAGAAATACAAATTTTAAAACATAATTTTATTTTTTTTAAAATTTAGGAGTGACGGTAGCTCCTATATGCTATTCCCTAGGTTCGCCATCGGACATAATGGATTCCAACAACATATTCATGTGAAAATTTCATCCAAAAATTGATAAAAAGCTAACACGAGGTTGAATTCAAAATAACCCTAAAGCTAAGGTTGAATTGCCAAAAAAAAAAAATAGTTGAACAAGCCAAAACATTGAGATTTTTTCATAATCTCCTCTTTTAAAAATATATTTAAATATGTTATCTTATGTTATGACTCATGAATCAAAAAACACAAATATGTAAAAATCATAAGCAGATGGATGAATTAGTAAGAGAACAAATAGAAGATAATTAGTTCATCTTTTGTTTTGGTTTAAGGAAAAGAAAATGTGAGATAATTGGGTGAAAATGTCTAAAACTATCAGAACATTCATGCATGTAAAGGTTTAATAGAAGTTGGGTTTCCGATAATAGTACGTGTAGTGGGACTTATGTTGGCCCATATCAAAGTAATGACAATCAACTTGCATCCATACCCTTATTATGTACACTTTCCTCCCTCAATCATTTCATGCATTCTTTTTTAGATTTTCAAACTATATATTATTTACATATTTGTGGACCAAATTTCAAATTCCCCTTTTAGTCACTTTTTCAAAAATATCATATTTTCCCAACGAAATGGAAAAATTAGAAAAAGCAAAGACAACAAGGTTAACAAGTGTAAATTTTGTGAACTTTGGGGGTAAGATGTCATCTTCCCATATTTGTCTGAAATGAACACGAAAAGTTTAAGTAAAGCAAGAAAATTAGAAAAATAAAAATAAAAAAATCACATTTCAGATTTTCTCTTTCTCTCACTGTAATAAAAATCTGACACGCACTCTTTTCTCTCATAGGAACTCACAAGCACTCACCTTTCTCTCACTAAACCCCTCATAATTTACAGTATGGTATGATAATTGCACAATTTATAAAATTACAATTCAAACAACACATTTTATTTTTTATTATCTCTCCATATTTATCTCTTTATTGATCCAACAAAAAAATTATTATATATTTTACCAATCCATTGAGAGATAAATATTAAAAATATTAAAAAATAAAAAATATTTTTCTCATATAGATTCATATAAAATTATATGAATTTTACTTTTTTAAATATACAAATTAAATTAAAATTAAAAAATTTGTTTAAATCTTATAAAATAAATGTCAAATTATTACTCATTAATTTTTAAGTTATATTTTATATTATAAGAATATTATATAATTAATGATTTCATTTTACTAATTAATGAATATTGAATTTTTTTAATTTTATATTTAAAATATGTAACTAGGGTAATTTTGATATAAAAATAGTTTTAATATTTAGAATATAGAATGAGAATAATTTTGAAAATGAAAAATTAAAAACGGATGAATTTTTATAGTTTTTTTAACTATAAAATAATCCCGCAAAATAATACCGAATATGTCCAAATAAAAACAAACAAATATCCCAATATGTTAAACCATCCTGAATAGAAACAAGCTGTTAATGGGGTCTTGCCTTCTTCCATCTGGTATAAAAATCAGCGGAGTTAAAAAATAAGGGCAGTTGGGTTCATTGATTGAGCCAAAATAGAGAGAGAGAAAGCAAGAAGGGTAAAGCAGCAGTAGTAGCAGCAGCAGCAGAACCATCACCTCCGGCACTAGCACTATATCCATTACTGGAAACAATCCTCTCTGTATAAATATATACATATAAATATACATGTGTCTTTATATGGTAACACTTATAGCTACATGTATATATATTATTCTCTGCTAAGATCTTAATAATATTTGTTTAAAATCAGTTGTTGCATGTTCATGTGGCTTCAACTTGCTCTGAAAAATGCTTTGTACTTGAGTTTCTAGGTTGTACTATTTTTGGTTTTGCTAGCGGAATAAGATCTGGGCTTTTGGAAAAAGCTTCGAGGGGAGCAATATTTTGGTACTAGATCTATTCCTGTTCTGAAATTTTGGATTTTTAGGTGTTTGTTGTTGAGTCTGTTCTTCAGTGCTTGGTTCTGGAGCCTTACTCATCTGGTTGCAGATTTTGGAGCTCGAATGCGAGGTTGTATTTGGTGAGATTGGTACTATATTAGTCATTTTGGTGAATGATTGGTTAACTTGGGGGGTTAAGGGTGAAGAAGATAGCAGGCGGATGTGGCTAAAATCGATCGTATTTTGTAGCAGCACCGGCTTCGGCTGAGGATTCGGCTACTGAGTTTTCCGTGTGTCCCTGTTCTTTGATAGCTTTGAAAATGAAGTTTCACGTCGAGTATTGTTTTTCTTCTGTGTTCCTGTGATGGTTATTTGCACAGAAAAAATTTCAATTTGGATTGGTTTTTGAAGGGGGGAAGTGGGGAGGGGAAAAGGGTGAAGGTATGGTGTGGTGTGGAGAAAAGCTATTGAAGAGATTGATTGCAGAGTGGGTGGGTTGGTTTAGTTTGGGTTTAAATTGGTGTGGACAATAGTGGATTTTGGATCTTATTGTTGTGGTTCTAAACTTCTTGTTGAAGGTGGGTATTAAATCTCTGTTATAATGAGGCTCTCTTCCGCTGGTTTTAATCTACAAACACAGGAAGGTGAGTATTATTGCTTCCAGGTGTTCTACGCCTGCCTCTTCCTTCTGTTTTCTATTTTTACAATAATAGAGTTCTTCGTTTTTGCTCTCTCTTTCTTTCTTTTTTTTTTTTATTTAAATGAGATTGATTTTTGGTGAGAATTTGTGGGTTTAAAGCTGGAAATTGTTGCATGAAAGTATGGGAAAAGGGATGGAAATCGGAGATCTTTAATAAGTTTAAGCTCTTTGAAATTTTGGGTTTTCTTTTTCTGAGTTTTTGTAAACTCAGCTGCAGTAGTTCCATTGAAGAGAATGTTCAGAAATGTCTCCTCTTCCTCTTTTCTGTTTTGTTTTGTTTTGTTTTTTTTGTTTTTTATTTTTTATTTTTTCCCTAACATAACTTGAAATGAATTTGCAGGGGAGAAGAGGGTTTTGAACTCTGAACTTTGGCACGCATGTGCGGGTCCTCTTGTTTCTCTGCCCGCTGTTGGAAGCCGTGTTGTTTATTTTCCCCAAGGTCACAGTGAGCAGGCAAGTATTTTTTTTTTTTCTGAATACAGCCTGCTTCCCTGTTATTGTGAATCGGATTTACATATTAAGTTAAATGTTGTATCGTCAATATTTTGACCCGAATATAGCTTTCAGCATGTATTATTGTTATAATCTTGGGTAATTTTGAAATGCTTTAGCCAACCTGTGATCATTATGAGGTTATTGAATCAGTTCAGTTTCTTTGTTTCTTTTCATCGTCGGAGCTATCATTTGTGTATGCATATTAAAGTTTCAGGTTTATTCATAGCACTATTTTTCGATAAATATTATCCACATCACATTCTGCAATTTTAGTTCCTAATTTCTTTTGCTTTTACTCGCCCAAATCAATGATCTGCTATTTAGGTTGCTGCATCAACCAACAAAGAAGTGGATGCCCATATCCCAAATTACCCAAGCTTACCTCCACAACTTGTCTGTCAGCTTCACAATGTAACCATGCATGTAAGATTTATCTAGTTTGCAAATTCCTCGTTCTCAATATATATACATGTTCTATAATGTCTTAGAGAATTTCTGAATTTCAGGCAGATGTCGAGACAGATGAAGTGTATGCACAGATGACATTGCAGCCTTTGAGTCCTGTATGTCATATTGTCTTTATTGATGTTTTGGTTTATTTTTCTTTGATCGACATCAATTGCAGCACATACTTATAACAATCTTATTCTGCAGCAAGAGCAAAAGGATGCCTACCTTCCAGCAGAATTGGGCACCCCCAGCAAACAGCCAACAAATTATTTTTGCAAAACTTTAACAGCGAGTGACACAAGTACTCATGGAGGATTCTCTGTACCCCGCCGGGCTGCTGAGAAAGTGTTCCCTCCATTGGTAAAACTTCAAAATTCCTTTGGAGCCTTTTTGTTTGTTTCCAATGGTTGAAATCTAGCATGAATAAATCTTATATAGATTCTTCACTTGCAGGACTTCTCCCAGCAACCTCCAGCTCAAGAGTTAATTGCTAGGGATCTGCATGATAATGAATGGAAATTCAGGCATATCTTTCGTGGTGAGTTTTGGTTCTTTTTTGTATGATCTGTAAGCATCATTTCTATGAACCAAGTAACTGTAATTGATTTTGAGCAATGAAGCCTCATCTTTGTTTGGTTGTTTGTTGTAAGTTATTGTGTTGATTGTGGTGCATCTGATGCTCAACCTGATGAGTGCACTGCATATGAAGTTGGTCTCCACTTCAGTTTTGTATCAGATTTTACTATTAGTTTTGCTATCTTCTGTGGATCAAATTTCATTCTTTCTGTTTTACAAATTGGTCTGCCTTTTCTGTGTCTACTGCCTGTGTAAAAACTTTATGTAAAAAAGGCTAACAAATGAAATTTTGTAAGCTTTAAAACTTGAAATGTTACAGCCATCAATTATGAAAAAATTGAGTTGATTTTAGCGTGTTAGATATCTACCTCATATAGTTCTTTGTTGGAATATTTTAAAGCATATTTGGATCTCTGCTTGTTTATATCATGAATATAGTTGGATGTAATTCTGAGCTGTTTAGAGAATTAAGGTGAGAAAACAAGAACTGATTGCCTGTAAGTTATATTTTTGACAGTTCTTTGACTTTTCTTTATTCAGGCCAGCCGAAAAGGCATCTCCTTACAACAGGATGGAGCGTATTTGTTAGTGCTAAGAGACTTGTTGCTGGGGATTCAGTCCTTTTTATCTGGTAGACAATTGGCTAACTCCCCTTTATCAGTTCTTTTCATCACATGTTATTTTATTTCTATATGTATTGGAGTAAAATTTATTTTAGTTTTCCTCCTGTGATCTCCAAAATTTATATACATCGGGTGTGGCCCTGGCTGAGTACTGACATTTTCTTGGATTCTTAGAAATATTTATGATGTGAGGTTTAGTTAAAGAGCTGAATGTTTTTGCAATCTTGTAGATTTTGGACTAAAACATATTGTGAGCTATCTGTGAAAGTAATACCCTCTTGCATGATTAATTTATTTATGCATGCATGAAATTTATGTACTTATCCGGACCTTTTTTTTTTCCTTTTTCCCTCCATTTTTTAATATCCTTGCTCTTTAAAATCTTTGAATATGATTCACTGCTATTTACATCTTGTGAATGCCTAATAGATACGGATATGCCTTTTTTAGGAATGAAAAGAATCAATTATTGCTTGGGATACGACGTGCTAATCGTCCTCAAACTGTGATGCCTTCTTCAGTCTTATCAAGTGACAGTATGCACTTAGGGCTTCTTGCTGCTGCTGCTCATGCAGCTGCAACAAATAGTCGTTTCACCATATTTTACAATCCAAGGTATGATACTGTGGATGCCTGTAAACTTTGAAATTTTAGAGTTATATATGCCCTGAATTTTCATCACCTCACATTCAGGGCTAGCCCATCAGAATTTGTCATACCATTGGCCAAGTATGTGAAGGCAGTCTATCATACCCGGGTTTCTGTTGGAATGCGCTTCAGGATGCTCTTTGAAACTGAGGAATCAAGTGTCCGTCGGTAGGCCTAAATCTTTATTGCTGTTTCTGTTATACTTGTTATAGTTACAGCACAACTGGCTTCTTGATTGTTCATTTTCTTGCAATTTTTTAAGAATTTTGGTTTCAATTCTGTTCAAGATTCGCTTGATTATGTTGTAACGTGTAAATTTGTTAAAAACAAGTAACCTTTAAATCAATATTTACCGGAAATTCACTGGTATGCACTATTTTCAAAATTGTAGTTGGTTAAATTGAACAGGTTATAAGTTAGATTCCTTTCAATTCTGTCTGTGGTGAATGTATATGTGCATCTAGACACTTTTGTGCTTCTATCATAGTGACTTCATGCCTCATAATAAAAGTTTCCATTTCTTCATATAGGTTTATCTTCTATTGCATTTTTTTGATAAATACTTCTAACAATTGTTTATTATCCAGCTATATGGGTACAATAACAGGCATAAGTGACCTAGATCCTGTTAGGTGGCCAAATTCACATTGGCGCTCAGTCAAGGTAATTTATGAACATTGCATGATGTTTGTTGTTGAAAATATTGTTTCGTGGTAGAATTCTGTGTAATTTCTTCAAATACTCTTTTTAATAATATTCAACTATCCCCCCTAAACCAAATGGAGAAAATAAATGCAGGTTGGCTGGGATGAGTCTACAGCTGGAGAGAGGCAACCAAGAGTTTCCCTATGGGAAATTGAACCACTTACAACATTTCCAATGTATCCATCTCCATTCCCTTTGAGGCTTAAGCGACCCTGGCCACCTGGACTGCCCTCATTCCATGGTAAACATGTCTATTATCTGCTAATAGGTTTTGATAAATAGTATAATCTTCTATATTTCTAGTTCTAGGCTCTGGCTTTTTTATATATTTATCTCTCGCCTCCATACAGTTTGGTGGCAGTGTTGAATTATTTAGGGTGATATTCAAGTCTTTTACTTCTTATTTACAAATCTTTTAATGCAGGCATCAAGGATGATGATTTGGGAATGAATTCTCCCTTTATGTGGCTGCGAGGGGATGGAGATCGAGGAATGCAATCTCTGAACTTTCAGGGACTGGGAGTTACACCATGGATGCAGCCAAGGATTGATACTTCCATGCTTAGTTTGCAAACTGACATGTATCAAGCTATGGCTGCTGCTGCACTTCAGGAAATGAGGGCTATAGATCCTTCCAAACAACCCACTACATCCCTTTTGCAATTCCAGCAACATGCAAGTCTACCAAGCAGAACTGCTTTAATGCAACCCCAGATGTTGCAGCAGTCTCAGCCTCAACAGGCCTTTCTTCCAGGTGTTCAAGAAAACCAACATCAGTCCCAGTCTCAGACTCAAACGCAGTCACACCTTATCCAGCAGCAATTGCAGCACCAGCACTCACTCAATAGTCAACAGCAGCAACAGCATTCACTGTCTCAACAACAACAGCAATTGGTTGAGCACCAGCAGGTTCCAAATGTTGTCTCTGCTATATCTCAGTTTGCTTCAGCCTCTCAATCCCAGTCGCCTCCATTACAAACCATCTCTTCGTTATGTCAGCAGCAGAGTTTTTCAGACTCGAATGGTAACCCTGTGACGAGCTCTGTTGTTTCTCCCTTGCACAGTCTCATGGGTTCATATTCACAGGATGAGTCACCTCACTTAATCAACCTACCTAGAAGCAATCCTGTGATTACCTCTGCTGGCTGGCCTTCAAAGCGAGCTGCTGTTGAACCTCTTATCTCTTCTGGAGCTCCACAATGTGTTCTGCCCCAAGTAGAACAGTTGGGGCCTCAGACAAACATCTCTCCCAATTCTGTTTCATTGCCACCCTTTCCTGGCAGGGAGTGCTCAATAGACCAAGAAGGTGGCACTGATCCACAAAGCCATCTTCTTTTTGGTGTTAATATAGATCCCTCATCTCTTCTACTGCATGGAATGTCGAGTCTTCGGGGAGTTGGCAGTGATAGTGATTCCACAACTATACCATTCTCTTCATCTAATTACATGAGCACTGCAGGCACTGATTTCTCACTTAATCCAGCAATGACACCTTCAAGTTGCATTGATGAGTCAGGTTTCCTGCAGTCTCCAGAAAATGTGGGCCAAGTTAACCCACCTCCTAGAACCTTTGTTAAGGTGAGTGGCCTGTTTGGGCTTCCAACTACCCTACATTACCTCATTTGCTCTGCACAGTGGTTGTATTTTTGTGTTTCTGCTTTTTTTTGGAAATCGGTATGTAAACTCCATTATGCTTTCATGTTACTGTTGCTCATATTGTAACTGTCGACAGGTTTACAAGTCGGGGTCCTTCGGTAGGTCACTGGACATTACCAAATTCAGCAGCTACAATGAATTGCGGAGTGAGCTTGCTCGAATGTTTGGCCTTGAAGGCCAGCTGGAGGACCCTCTGAGATCAGGCTGGCAGCTTGTATTTGTTGACCGGGAGAATGATGTTCTTCTCCTTGGCGATGACCCCTGGCCGTAAGTTTCATCTTTATTTTGGTGATGTTCAAGTTTTAACTTTTTATTTTAAAATTCCTAGTTCTTACTTTCCTCAAAGCCTCTCGATTTGAGCTTAATCTTTCCAGCTTTTTTGTCTTAAAAGTTCTTAAAATAAGAGATGTCCATATATCCAGTGTTTATGAAATTAGTTTATCTTCATGTTTGAAATTCCATTTGTTTTGTTTATATGCTTCTGAATTAGCGCCACTGAAATGTTTGATGCCATCTTAAACCAGGGAATTTGTAAACAGTGTGTGGTGCATCAAAATACTATCGCCACAAGAAGTTCAGCAAATGGGTAAACGTGGTCTTGAGCTTCTGAACTCGGTCCCAATTCAGAGGCTTTCTAATGGCAGTTGTGATGACTATGCAAGCCGGCAGGACTCAAGAAATTTGAGCACTGGTATAACTTCTGTGGGGTCTTTGGACTACTGAACAATTTACCCCTTTAAGATACCATTTTCTCTTTTGTAATATTAGCTTCTCTTTGGACCACGAAAGAGGTGGGAACTACTGCCTAATCCTAGATGAAAGTTTATATATAAATTATTACTGTAATTAGAAGATGTTATTCCATGTTTCTGTGCTATTGAATACATACTAATGCATAATCAGTAGGACACTACTTTGTGGAATTGGTTGTTTTTGTCATTATGCAGTCAATTTAAAATACGATAGAGTTTGATTGTAGAATGAAAATGATGGTCCTGTGTAGTAATTTGAACTTTTAGGTAGATGTGAAGGGAACTTAATGGGGTTTGGTTGTCTAATGCAAGTTGTAGGGTTCCTAGTTGCCATGTGATGGGTCTATTGTAGCCAAGTGTTGAAAACAGCCGTGTAGACTTTTAGTTGGTAAGTCGAGGTTTCATCTGATTTGAAGGTTGAAATACTATTTTTATAACTGTTGGAGAAAACAAAAATTAATATACTGAATAAGGTAATCTGGGTAGTTAAGGATATGGTGTAAAAATGTTCAATGTATGTTAGATTACCACACTTGAGGAGGATTGATGCGCTTGGTAGCAAAAATGTACAAAAACCTTGAAAGAACAACAGTAGCTTGTAGATTAGGTAGAGTTTTGCTATGAATGGAAACAGATGTGATCAATTTTTAGTTGGAATTAGCGTCTAGTACTATATCATACATCATAAAAGGAAGAACAAGTAGGCAGAATTCTTCCAAAGGTTGCCCTAACTCTACCTGAACAGTGGAGATAAAGTTGTCGGTAGATTGGCACGTGATATACGTGCGTTCATCTCTGTGTATGATTACATTTTCTACATGTATTTGATTCTTGCAAGGATGATTTGGAAGCAGTGAAAGGACAAAGGAGAGAAGGATGGCAGCTGAAGTTCAGCTGTCCCCTTCTTTTGGTTGTGGGGCACATGGAAATTAAAAGGCTTTTGTATTGTGAGGCATGTTGTGGGGTACTTATTGAAGATAAGACTTTGTTAAGGGATGGAATGGTGACAAGGTAGAGCACTATCAACAATAATACTGCCAATGAAAATGTAGGGCTGCCTATCCAGCAAACCTTTCAAAAGGATCCCTAAATGTGAGTGGGGAAGTGGGAGGTGCCCTTTCTTTTTCTTCTTTAGCTTACGTTGCATTTTATTCATTATCTGTCAAGCTCAATATATGAATTCTTCTTTAACATACTTAAAATGTGCTTCACTATGCATCCGTATAGCCCACACATTTTAAAATTGAAGTGACTAGAAATAGAAAATACTTGACTGGATCATTTGTATGGAGAGATTTATGCCCAATCAATCATAATTTGTTGTGTAAAATAATAATTATTTTAGATATAAGATAAATTATGATGTGTAAAATAATAATTATTTTTCATATATGATGAATTATGATTAGTTTAACTCATAAATTAAGTCTAGACGTGTACTTTTTTATCTAGAGACATTTATATATAACTTTTTTTTTGTATTAGAGAAATGTTAAAATGTTTTTTTTTATTATTTTATTTTAACCAATTTTTGAATGACATTTTTTTTTTATATTGTTCATGTAAGAATTTTTTTTTTAAAAAAATGTCACTCAAAGGATGAAAAATGTAGGGAAATGCGAAATATTTGATATTACTTTCTTGTTTGCCTTTTCTCTTCTTTAAATGACAAATATTTTTTTTTTAACATTAGCCCTTCTTTTGGTGAAATCAGGTTTTGACTTGATAGTAAGTTTTCTCGGAGAGTTGGGAGGTTTTAATTTCGAGATTCTCAAAGAATATTAACCCCTCCCTCGTCTTTGTAGCTTCTATCAAAAAATTAATAATAATAAAAAAAGAATAACATAAAATTAAACAAAACAACAGAGAAAGTTATCATTTTGGAATCATCATTAACAGGAAAATTATATTTTACTTGTGAGGGAAAAAATTTGCATTCAATGGGGAAGTTTAATGGCACATGGAAATATTGGTTGTCCAAATTGAGAAAGCGTTTATGTAATTTTCGAAGGTCACTGCTTGAGGAAGCTGATCTATGGTCAAATAGCTCTATTGTCAGATTCATCTGTTTCTTAGAAAAGAAAAATATAAAAGCAAAGCAAACAAAACCTCAGACCGGAAAATTAATGGACCTAAGACTGGGAACTTTGAACTTGGCCCATATGAGCTCTGTCAAATTGCTGGATTTCAAATTGTTCTGATAAAATTGTTCAGTTGTAGTGAGACTCGTAAGGAACTCAAATTATTCTATGCAACACATCTTTGGGGCCCTGAAATATAGTATTTTATCTAGTGATGTATGAGTTTTAATAATATTTTATTGGGTTTCTAAATAATTATTAGCACATATTAAGTCTAAATTTGATACATTGAATATAACAATGTCGATATCATTGTTCTGATAAAAAATATATATATATATATATACATATACATTTCATAAATTGAGCCCTTGAACTATCATTTTTTTCTCTATTGGGTTCACTCAATAGGAGAAACATGCTATTTTTTACAAACCATATGGGTCGGTTTTTCTTATTATTCTGTTTGATAAAATTTAAAATTTATAACTTAAATTTTCATACATCACTGACACAAAATACAAATTCAGTCTCACCTTCCCACATCCTCAACCAATATGCAACATTAATTACACCCGTCAACCAATTTGCATTATTAAATTTTAAAGTCAGCAGTTAGTATAGATCCCAAATTCCCAATGAATGCATTTTTTCAAATTGCATATGCTGTTGTGGAAACTAAAGCAATATGGAGCTGGTTTTGGGGAATTTGCAGAAATCAACAGTGGTCACCATTACACTCTCATGAGTGACAAGGAAGAATTAAATCTGTTATTATTTATTGAGGCCCTAAATTATACTCTGATATGTGAAACTTGGTGTGTGGATGGTTTCAATCTTTACTCACAGAAAAAGCAGGGAAACAAAAACCCACTTTGGCATATCACTTTGCAGACTAAGATCACTCCACTGGATACAATGGGGCAAAAACAAAACACAAGAAATGCCACCTTGGCTTTATGAGAATATGAGCTATTTCTTTCTACTTCGAAATATTTTATGTTCTCAGTTTTATGATAACCATCCACAGCACATATAATGGGAGGATGGCATTCGTCCTGTTTGGCGAATATACTCAGCTTGAGCTGCAGTTCTTTCTGCATTCCTACTTTTTCTCCCTTCTGCTGCTGCTCGTTTTTCTTCTGATCTTTGTCTAGCCATTGCAATCTTCTTCACCAGCTTTGCTTGAGCTTGTGCTCGCATTTGTTCAACTCGGGCCTGCAAATATAAAAGTTCCATTCATACGCAGTAACATTTGCTCACTATATTACTCATAACTTTTACTAACCAGAAGGGCAAGAACCAAAAGCTCTAAAAATTTATTGTAGGAGTATTAATGAAGTTCACGAAGTCAGAAAATTTTATTTCTTTTCAATTTCTCATATGTTTTGGATGGATCAAATTATGATTTAGGAAATTGATCATTCTATTAAACAAGATGCTTCCAGAAACTGCATCCAAAAATATTTCATTTTAGTGCAATCTCTGTTAAATGTTTGGGATAAGAAAGACATTTAAATACCTCAATTTTACGCATCTCAGCTTCAAGTTTAGCTTTCTGCTGACTTTCCCATGCTTGAATTTTGATTTCTTCTCTTTTAAATCTGAAAAATTTAAACATACTTTTATCAGATGAAACACAGGAAATATCCTTCAGCAAAAAGTCAAGCAAAATACTCCAAATGTTCATGAGAGTAGTGCTTCAAACTAAGGTACAGAGAGATTGGATTGTCGAAGAAACCTTGCTGCATGTTTAGATTTTTCAGCTTCCTCCCATGCAGCTGCACGTTTTTCGAATTCAATCTGCTCAAGCTTCTCCTCATCAGTAGTTTCGACGGAAGGTGTATTCTTTTCTTGATCTTTACTTGCCCAAGCAGCAATATTCATCTTTCCTAGCTGCAGACCTAGAGCAACAATTTCTTTTCTTGTCTTAAGTTTCAATTCTTGCTCAGTCAACTCCTTTTTCCCATTTTCACTGGTAAGTTGTGAATCATCATCAGTGACATGCTCCATAGGAGTTGATGCAGGTGCCCCTCTTCGTGGAGTAGATGGCATTGAAGAAGTTGGGCTACGGAGAGGAGTTGTTGCACCCACAGGTGTAGCAGTCCTTGAAGGCTCTTGACTTGTAACAGGGGTCATTTCTGTTCCCATATCTCTCATGCAGACGGATCTTATGACAGGAAGAACTGCCGAATTCATATCAACATATTATTAAATGCAAAGAATGATACTCGGTAAAGCAAATGAAAAGTGATTATGACATGCATTCGCTCTCTCACCCTCACCTTTTTCGTTTTTGTTTCTTTCCTGTTTTCCCCTATTCAATTAGGGGGTCAGGTTCAGATTTTTACACCATATTTTCTGTTCTAAGGCAAGGAAAATGAATAATAATGACTGAACAATATTTAGAGGCTGGAGCCAAAAGCAAGGTTTTAATTTTCCGCTAAATACTTCACATCTTCCCAAGACACAGAATTGAATCCCATTCATAACTAGAATGGATGAATAGAAATGGAGAAAGTTGTCCCCTATTTATGTTACCCAGCCACAAGGGTGGGGAGGCTTCTTAGGTTGATTCTACAGTTTTTGTCCCCCAATCCTATTTTTGCGAGACCACAAAGTAGAAGATTAGATAGTTTAGATGATTATCACATGAAGTCCATCATCAAAACATAATATGCATCTTAGAGACCTAACAAACAGCCCCTAAATTGTTTTTTTTACTGCTATGTAACAGTATTTATTTGGCGTTCAATGAGTATGCACAAACAGCACCAAAATAAAAACTGGTAGTTCATTGCACAAAATTCATTGGTTTTCCATGACATGGCAACAATGAGTATGCAGAAAACAAATCAAGCACAGGAATAAGAAAGCCTTCTTTTTGGCTTAGTCTGATAACAGGGAACAAACAGCAGTATCAACTACAATCCTAATTGTTATGATGCATGGGATAGATGTTCAGTGTTTTCAGGCTACATGTAATCGAAGCAGAAACTAAGCAGATATATACTATAAAAGAATTCTGGTACCCTTTTCTTGTTGATGTAACACTTGTGGTCACATACAAGCTCCTTTTAATCCATATATGCAAGTTTGCAACAGACAGCTTAACTTAAAAATTCATCACAGCGTAATATAAATGCAAATTTACTTGTTGTGTCTTCTGCTGAACTTTTTGTTTGATCCACTTCTATCAAATCCTTGCTTTGAGTACATTGATCAATTGGCATATTTCCTCCATGAGCTTGACCAGAAAAGGAGGGAGTTGCCGAGGGAATAAATGAAAATTTCTCCAACGCTAGTTGTGAAGCAGGCTGACAGAAATCTATGCGCTTAGTGTCAACCATCCTGCTAATTGATTTAAGATCATGATTTGCTGATTCTGGAGCAACCCTCACCATATTTGTCCCTGGCATCCGATTAGCTTGGTTGTAAAAGGCATTCTTCTTAGAATAATTAGGCTGCATATTTTGCCTATTCATTATCCATTTCTCTGCATCATTCCACTTAGATGGCATAGGCCTTGAAAATGATCTTGTAAATTGATTATGCGATGTTCTCTCTTTATGGAACTCAAAGCTAGATGAACTAGCATTACTATCATAATCAAGATTCTCATCTTCCAGTGATCGCATGGGGTGAACTGCACTGGAATTAGCATTTTCACCCTTCAAAACTTGCTGCATTTTAACACGACCCACATTACCATTTTCTTTTGCCAATGACTCCTTCAACTGGGAAGAAGTATGCTCAACTTGGCCGGGGTCAACCACCGCACCACCGCCCAATGCACTCACTGATTGAACTTCTAAGCTCAAAGCTGCAACTGGAGACCATAGTTCAACATGAATCCTCAAAGTTCATGTACCAAAATGCATCATTCAGAGCAGCTCTCAAGGAAACAAAGAAAACAATACTCCGCACTCATATTAACAAAAGAAATAATCACATAAGATTTTCTATCAAAATGAAAGTGTAGTCGACCAACCTTCCTCATCATTCGAGGCTAATAAGCTGTTCTTCACGAATTCAGTATCATCAAGCCTTGAAGGAGATGTTCTTGAAGAATTACTGGTTGATCCATCCTTTTTTCTATTATGGTGAGGTCCCACAAGCTTCATCCTCAACTTACTTGGAGATATTATCCCAGTCTACAATATGATAGATCAACAATCAACCATTTTTCTACAATCACTTCCTTTGCAAAATTTTTATAACTTTTCTCAAATTCAACCATTCATCATATAAAAAAAACAAGAGAAATAACAGAGAAAATTTGACCTTCAACGCACTTGACATTACAGAACCCAAAAAGAAGCCTCTCTAAACTCAAATAATGTATCACAATTTGAGGATTGATAAACAAACAAAGCTCTTCTTCGTTAGAACCAAATGTCAAATAAGCAACTTGAGTTCAGCAGAGGTAAGAAGATTACTATTTACAGAACCCAGATCATGATAAAACCAGGTGTCAATAAGAATGATATAATTGGCTAAAAATAAATAATTTCAAAAGAGGGAAGAAAAGGATTAAAGTTAGTCTTCAAAATCCATAAGCTACCTAAAACAGATTGTTAAAGGAAGCAACCCATTACCTTGCAAGCCGCGAAAACATCAAATAACAAACAAAAACAGGACATGGGCCTTTCAATCCTTTCTTAAAAACAGGGTTCAGAAGACAAAAATGAAAACTATACCTGCACTTTGTGTATCCTCTCGTACTCCATTAGATCTCTCTCTCTTTCTTTCTCTTGCTGAAGGACTGTTTGGCCTCTCGAGAATCAATCAGGCAGGAAAGGAAGTAACAAGCACACGTCTCTTTCTGTCTCTTTGCTTAGAGCAGTTCTTTGTAGTAGACAGGTCACAGGTGCAAACGCTTGTGCCCACTGAGAAATGTGAATCAAAGATCCAAAGTTTAGCTTTCTCTTCTTCCCTTCTCTTCTCTCTCTTCCACACCCACAGTACAAAAAGAAGAAACGTGGACTAGCCCATTCCTGATAAGTCCACGTCACCACCTGGGTCCACATTTCGAAACTTGAATGCGGCAAAGAATGCTGGTCGGCGATTTTTCTAAGCTTGACCAGCCGAGGAATTGCCGATTCTTTTTTCAGAAGGAGTACTTGAATTCAAAAAAAGACAATAATGATTAAAGGCAGGCTTTTGAACAGAAGGGAAATGATGGAGAAAATAGAATTGCACTTTGCTCTGTACAGTAAGCTGATGTCTTCAATTAAGTAAATTCATGTCATTATCTTATCAATCAACTAAAAAAGATTGCTAAAAATACCCTCATAATGGAGTGTGAGATAGAGGTAGAGAGAGAGTGGGTGGCCTCTGTTTCTTTCAGCACTGTAGAATTATTAATTTTTAGACTCTGTTTTCTCTGCTTTAATGATCACAGAGAAACAAAAGCCCTTTTCGCTGTTGTGTTTTCTTGTTTGACTGGTTGTCTTTTAGCATGGCTATTCATTATTTCCTTTTTGACCGGTTTCATTTTTTTCTAATACGGTAGGAGGACTATAGTTATTTATTTCATCTTAAAAATTTCAATTTGGACATCTTGATTTTTCTACCTATGATCAAGTCTTCCATGTGACATAATTTTTTAAGAATTTAATTTTGAGTACTTTTCTTTTATAAAAATCAATGTTCATCCCTTGTGCTAAGTCATAAATAAAATCAAATTGGTAAAATTATTTTGATAATATATTAGAATTTGATCAATTTAGATCGTTAAATTTTATAATTTTAAATTTATTATTATTTTAAAATTATTTAAATTAATTATATAATAATTATAAACTCTTTTTTGTTATCTTTTTAAACGATATATTCATCCATCTAAGATGAATCATTGACAATGTCACCAAAAATATCCAACATCAAGTGTGGGTTGCTGATTATCAATTTATCACTAATCATTCTTTGAGAAGATTTGGACAAGTACACATTTTAAATTAAGCTAAAACTTACACTTTGTCTCCTTTTTTAAATTGTCACATAATCCTATAAAAATTAAATTAAATTCTAATATATTTTATACATTAACTTCACAATTAACAATAATCATAAAGGGTTCATAGCAGCTTATTAAATCCATTCAAAGGACATTAGGGGTAACAAAGGAACTTGCCTTCACTGACTCATTACAACTTCAATAAAAATTGATACTAATGTTTTATAAAATTAATTAAATTATTACTTTAAATTATAAATAGGGGCACAATTTATTTTAAAAAATATAAATAAGATATAGAGATTATTTGATATAATTATGTATTTTAATAATTAAAATAATAACAACATAGAATTATATAATTAGTTATAAATAAAAATTTATATTGTAAATATAATCTATTAATTTAATATATTTTATTTTAAAGATGTGCATTTTTTTTATAAATAATATATTTATGTTATTTTTATCATACTATTAAAGAAAGATACATTTATTTTAGAAAAACTTCAAAATAAAATTTTTTAAATTAGAAGTTATTTGAATTTTTTAGTTGCCAAATTAAAAAATAAAAAAAATAAAAATAAAACTCTGGGGTACAGTGGTCACGGGAATGCCAGGGCCCATTATGAATTTGAAGATGTACAGTCCATGGTGAATCTTTGTACGAAATTTAACTAAATACGTACGAGATAAGATGGTGATAAAATGAAATTAAAATAAAAAGAAAAGAAGAGATATTGGAAGAGTAAACGTGAATGTCCTTTTCATCTCTAATCAGAGAGTAGGAAGTGAGAGCAGTTAGGTTCTCTGTCAAAAAACTTAGTAAAAGATTCTGATTTCTTGTTTGTAGTGGTTGAGATTGATGTTCTTCTAATCTAATCGATGATATGTTTGAATCTTCTGTTCATATTAAATTTATATGAGAAATTGGTTCGAGTTTTAGTTTGGAAGATTTTAATTTTGATTTGTTATCCTACACCATGGTGGCTCACGTAAATATATTAAACTCTTATTTAATTTTTTATATTTTTTTAGAATTAAGAGCTGCTTTTAGAAAAAAAATTAATTAAATAGATATATTTTTAGAAACAAATGGAAAAAATAATTCATAAAAAAATTAATCAATTAAATAAAAAAACTTTAAATATATATTTTTTCACGAGTACAACGAACAATTCTAAAGAAAATAAGAATAAGGAACATACTTGACCTGTGGCAAAGGGAACCTTAGCTGAATCAGTTGGGAACCTTAGGAGCGATAATCACGCCTTCATTTTCCATCAAAATTTAAATCACTTTTTAAAAACTTTCAACAATTTAAGAAACCAAAAAAAAAAAAAAAAGGAATTCCTCGCAGGAGTATTTGACGAGTTTTTGAGAATGGGGTTCTACTTTTTTCTCTTTTTTAAATGGAAATAAGAATGGGGTTAATATTTAATAACAAATTGATACTATTCTTACCAAAAATATAAATTTATTTTCCTTTCTAATTTATCTTTAATTATACAATTTAATTTTAATTTTCCTTTATTGAGTAAATTGATTTGTTAATTTGAAGAGATGCAATGTCACCAATAAATGTAAATTATCATTTTTTTTAATATTTCATTATTTCTTAATTAATATATCAATATACTATAAAAAATAAATGTGTAATTCTAATTATATTTAATGAATTTTTTATTAGGTACGCGTATTAATAAATAATATGAAATAAAAAAATCAATTACTCTATGTTATATGTCTCATATAATAGATTTAATTTTAATTTATTTTGAACTATAATTCAACTTTCACTTAGGGATTATATTTAATAATTTTTAAAATATGATTTTTTTTTACTTTAACTATATCTAATTAATACAGAAATATATTAAAAAGTGGAAGTAAATTTAATTTTTTGCATGGAGAGAGTAATATTCAATAAATTTCATCAAAAAAATATTTTATGGAGTCATCGGGTGAGGCAAAAAAAAAAAAAAAAGAAGAAAAAGAAGAAGCATCAATGAAAAGAATTGAGAATAGTGTCAGATAGTTGGGGTTAAACGATTCAGAATTTTATAATACGACCCCTTTGCCTCGAACTAATCACCTCTGAATGGAACAGTAGCCATTAATTATCTTATATATTCCCGAATATTTTTATACCTTTTTTTTATTAAAAATTTATTATCTCATTTATCTGTCGAAGGTTCGAAATTTTTTTATATATTTCCAAAAACTATATATATGTGGGGGATAATCTTCTTTTTAGGGTATGTTTTTCGTTAAGTTTGCTAAAATTATTTTGTAAAAAAAGATTATTTTTAAGTTTTCAAAACTGATTTAAAAAAAATTAGGTAAATAAATATTTCTTTCAGAAATATATTTAAAAAAACAGTTTATAAAAATTAAAAAAATTGATCAATTAAATCAAAAAATGTTAAATATATTTTTTTTGACACTCTCTTTCACCTTTTTGTCATTTTCAAATTATGCTTTTATAAAATTCAAAATCCACACAAATATAGGAATAAAATTCTCCATAGAAATGAGGAGCTCCTAAATTCTTCCTATACAATTTCTTCCTCATAGGCAGCCAATGCAGCCTATCCTATATTTATGATATTTAAATATATATGGAATAGGAATTGGGACCAGGGAAATAATAATACTAACAATAATCTTGAGACATGTGCTTCCATTTAAATTATTTACAATAGAAATAGAATTTGAATTAGGGTGCGCAAAATTGGTTCAATTTAGATATTTAAATGTTACGAATAGATTCAAACATTTTTTTTATTTTGATTGAGAGTCAATATAATTTTCTTTTTATTATTATTATTATTATTTTACTCGAATGGGATGGAATATAAAACAAAAACCCTATAAAGAATATTATAAGTAGCAAAATATAACTCTTTTCGAAAAACAAAAAAAAATTAGCAAAATAGACCTAATCCAATATGGAACCCTACGGAATATAGAAATTAGACACCCAATTTTCTTCCCAACAAAACCCATTTGAGGTTTCCAAACTCTATGCAAAAAAGAATGAGATGCCCACGTAATGAAACCCTTTCTTGGATTCCATACCTAAGTTGCAACTTTTTTTAAAAAAAGTTAGCACATCCAATGATTTCATTCCAATACAGTAAATAATTATACCAAAAGCTTTTTTTTTTCATTAAAATTAATATAAGAATGTCATGTTTAATAAATTTGTATTGTGATGTAAAACTTGCCAATCCAAGAGCACTTATTAATAGACCATTCAATACAATCTTCAAAAAATAAAAATAAAATAAAATGAAAGGCCATTCAATACCCATAAATCTGATGTTTTATTTTTGAGTTTTAGAAGAAGAACCACTCGCCATTCCATTAATTCACATTAGTGCATCATTTTATAGTTGTCAAATGATTTTCTAGTGCCCAAAAATTTTATGTCCATTGATTGCTTTTTAGGGCTACAAACACAAAACCCTTTTTTCATAAGCAAAGTTTAAGTAAAATTATCTAGTAATTAAATTCAACACTAAAAACCCCTATGAGTATCACTATGCAAAACCAAAGGTCTCATTAGATTATTAATTACCTAAGATAGAAGACAACCTATAGCTATCCTTGTAAAGAAACTTCAAAACTATTCTTTTATATAGGAACAATTTTTGCATATTTCTCCTTTCATTTATTTGAGCCAACACATTACAAATTTATTTATATATAATATTTTATTACCGATTTAATTTATAAATAAAGTTACGATGCATTCTTCACAATCAGTACGGGTTAATTTTGACTCTTGAATTGAGATAAAAAAAAAAATTAATGGAATTGTTAGTGGTAATATATGATGTCATTAATTAAAATGGATTTTGGCATTGAGCCCTACTCACATGGAGTCATGCGGTTGTCAGGCATTTGTGTGAATGGAATTGATTGGTTAGGGTTTTTGAAGAATATTTGACACGTCTGGACACAAATCTTCATATTCATATTTGAAAAGTTTGACCTGCCCACTTCTTTGACCACATTCCCCTCATGCCAAATTGCCAATATATTTTACTTTTATATAAGACGGCACCACCTTTTTTTTTTTTTTTACCAGCACTAAATAGTAATAGCATTATTATTATTATTATTTAATTAAAAATGAGGTTAAAAACTCAAAAACAACAAAAAGAAATTACATCCTCACCATTTTCGGCCAAAAAATCCCCACAAAAATACCCCTATTTAATACCATTATCTAGGATGGAATTTTCTTTTTTTTTTAAAATAAAATTCAATTCTGATTTGTACTTTATAAAATATTTATATTAGCTATTTCATTATCTAATTATAACAAATTGTATTAATAAAAATTCATGTGTATTAGATTACCAATAAAATACTAAATTTCGAATAAATCAATATTAATACATCAGTTTATATATGAAATCTTTAATTAATGAACAATAAATAAATTTATTTACGAACAACATTATATATATATATTATATTTAATTAATTGTATATCATTTGCATTAAAGTAACTATATTAATCGATCCTAAATAATTTGACCCTAACTATGTTGGATGGAGCCTTCTGTTGACCCTAACTATATCGGGTTGGGCTAAGTTTGGAGCTATCTCCAAGAGGCTTGGGCCTTTTTTTTCCATCGAAAAATGAATTGAAGTCCAATCTAATTATTATCTATTTGAAAATAATAATTTCATTTTTCTCTAAATAAAATTAAATCCCGAATAAGATTTTACAAATTTGTTTCGTAAATGATTTTGAATATTAATGATTTAATTTTAAAATGCAATGTATGGGTCATTTTGTAGACAACTTCACAGTTAATTTCTCCTTTTTTTTTAAGAAGAAACAAATTCTATTTTTTCTCCTATACTCTTTTATATTCTAGGTCTTCCCATTTCTTCATCTGGCTTATATTCCTCAGCAATAGTCGGACAAGTAGGAAATACTGGGATGAACTAGAAAAGTTTGGGTAAAGCCGGGTCTAAATGTTGGCTAGATAAATCATGGTTATTATACTAATTAACACCCAATGTTATCATATCTAAATTTAATTAAACATAATATTAAATTTTCTAGATAAACCTCATTAAAAAGTACATGAATTGAATTCTAAGGTTGTCTTCCTTGACCACCCTTTATGTGATTGTACGTCCTAACATCAGAAGGTAGGTTAAGGTTGTACGTTGTTGAATTTAATTTCTCATCAAACCACATAGTATGACATATCGATCTAATTGGTAATTAATGTGACAATAGAGCAGTTGTTTGAGTATACAATAGGCCTGTTAATTAGTTGATAGTCTTATGCTGTAGACAAATAGCTATAGGGGAATCCATAGGTTTGAAGTCAAGGACAGGTTAGCAATCAAGTGTAACAATCCTCAATTTAAACCCACATTTATTTATTTTTTTCAACTAAAAAAACCCACATTTAAATAAATAAATAAATACATATATATAACACTTTTACATTAATAACAATCATGTTATAAAACTAAAAAAACATAATCGCTTCATTCCTTAAAAGACAATCTCATTTATATTTTAAAATATATTAAAATTTTTAGATAATGTGGTTGAAATTATATATTTTATCTAATATATCACTATATTAATCAAGAGCATTATTAAAAATATTAACTCATATTTAATAATAATAATAATAATAATAATAAGGGATTTTAAATAGGAACATAATAACTAATTAAGAAATAATTATACTCTTAAAAAGAAAAATGAATTATTTTATAGAAATAGATAAAAGAATAGAGATTTTTTTTTGAGATGAAGAGAATAATAATTAATATTTTTTAATAATAATGTATGTTAATCTGATATATTAGAGAACTAAAAACTTAATTTTATATACTCTCAAAAAGAAAAGTGATTATAATTTAAAATAAATGAATAAAAAAACAATCATATTTTTTAATTTTTATAAGGTGAAAGGAATAACACGAAACCGAAAAAGTACCCTAGTTAACATGTCCTCGGTTACACAATTCAATCCTGCAAATTATAATAGTTTTTGCACTAAATTTTTTTGCATAAATTTAAAACTCAATTGTGATTTTGTTTTCTAAATTGTATAAAAAAATAGTTTAATTTTCCAAATTTTTTCTCATAAGACTTCGACTGTAATGTAATGTAGATTAATAACCATTTAACCATGAAGATCACATAGTATGATTTACAAAAAATTCGTAAGGAACTATTTAAAATGTTTTACTTTTTTTTTTGAACTGCATGGAGTGTTTATTTTCAAATAATAGGAAAGGGAAGGGTTTTTAACAATGAGATTTTTAGTAAATTTCCTTTTTTTTAAAAAAAATGAAAATGGTTTTTTTGGATGTAAGGGAAGAGATTTGACTAGAAATTCGAATTCAAAATTTTATAGTTTCTAAACTAAAATTTATTGTTAGAAAAAGGAATTATTGATGGATGGTGAAATATCTCTATCATATTAAAACAGGAGAGATCTTTAATTCAGATGTCATTAAATAATACCTACTAGAATGAGGATTGGGGAATGGTCACCTAATTGGAGGGCTTTATATTTGGTTACCAAATCCTACTATGTATATAAATAAATATGGAAAATGGGTGTGGGATTAGGATGTGAAAATCGGTTAGGTCATATCATAGCTAACTCCATACCAACCCTCACTCTTCATTATCATTCATGACTTTATTACTGTTTCTTACTACTTTCTTATTTCATTTGGTAGTTCAAGCACATTTATACCATTCTTGTACCCTAAATAGCCTTCCACCCCACCCCAAGAATCCATAATTTCTTGAGAAAAAAAAAAAACATTTTAGTGTTGTAGATGACTCTTTCATTATTAATTTTGTTCAATTAATTCTTTTAATTTTTAAATTTATACACTTGTAATTAATATTAGTCAACTAACTAAATTTTTAGTAAAAATTGAGAGACTAAATTAGTTTTGAATTGATAACTATAAGATTCGACCCACAATTATTTTCAATTGAAAATTTCAATTTTATAAATTTTAAAATTACGAGAGAAAAATACTATTTTTCCTAAAATATCTATAAATTTAATACCTTAAATAGTAACATGATTATTGTCCCACCATTTCTCAACATATATAAATTCTAACCTTCCTTGGATCGCCAAATTAGTTGATTCATTGATCTGAAATAATGATTTCCCAATTAGGCAAATCTTCTTTACCAATATTAGCCCATATGCCTACCGACCCAAACCTAAACCCTAAAACTTATACAAAGAACCAACACACCAACTTCACATAATGTGATTATAAATTATAATTATGATGATGGGATAATGATATAATTATATTCAACAACACCACCGCCCACCAATTTATTTGAGCTTCTTTCCATTTTACGAGTACCCAAGTGATACATATATATATATATATATAATTGCATTAACAATTGATTAATTACCTTTGATCAAATTAACTTGTTTGACTGTGAGTTTACAACTCATGAGTATGATCTGCCCATGAATTTTTTTCTCTTTCTTTCCTGTCTTGATCCATGTGTTTTCTTGTTCGGTTGAGTTGTTTTTCTATTTTTTGGAAAAAAAAAATTATTTGATCCATAATCTTTACGATTTTGTATAATAAAATCCTTCAATTAAAAGTTCATTCAATTAGCTCATTTAACCATTAATTTAAAGTTAATTCAGTATCTCAGCTGAAAATTTATTCAATTTAATTATCATTAATTAAATGTAAGTGTTTCATAAGTACAAATTAACTAAAAATTTATATGATTAATTTTCGTAAGTATTTCACAAATATAATTTAAATTAGTTCAAAGTTGACAATTTAAGGACAATTGAAACAAAATTTCAGTATAAATTTAATTAAATGAATTTATATGTTTCAAGAATGAAAATATTAATTTTGTTTTCCTTTTTTTGATAAAGTAATTAAAGGTTGGTCCTTGGATATGCATTACAAATTTTGAATTGGGGAGTTCACTCGAACAATGGAATTAGATATATTCTTTGCGAGAATAAGCAAAAAATCTTTTTGAATAAAAGAGAGAAATTGCAAAAGAAATGCTTCTTCTTAACCACGCAACATAACAACATTAACAATGTGGATGGTATTAACTGTCTACGTGTTTCTGCTTCAAAGGAAATTAATGAAAGAGAAAAAATGCCAACTTTTCATTCTTTTCAATTGGAATTTAGTCTAAGGTGTCTAAATCACTGTTTTTAAAACGGGAAAAGGCCCAATAAATACGAATTACTATATTTGATTAACATTTTATTTTTTTATTTTTGAAAATTAACTTCAATATTTGAATTTGACTATCTTCTTACTTTTAAATGTATGAACGCATTCTAATAAACTTTTTATTTAAATTATGATCTTTATTTTAATAAGTCGTTCTATAAAAAGGATTTTCAATAAATATTAAAATTTAAAATGAAAAATGAGTTTGTCTTTTTACGAGTAAAACTTGACTCTTTATTTTAATTGTAATTAATTTACGTCATTCTCTTATGCATGTTTTTTTTATTTTTATTGGTATATTTAACTAAAAATATTTTATTTTTTCTTATAATAAAAGTCATTTACTTTTTTTCTGATAAAATATTAATTTATACGAGATAAAATAAAAATATAAAAAGTTTTTTTGACATTTTTTATTCTACTAAAAATATTATTTAAAATGAAGAGCATTATTGGAGATGTTTTGATTGAAATTTTCACATATTTTTGTAGCTCACAAATCTCCATGTTTACACTATATAAATACCATTTAAATTAAGATATTTAAAAATAACAATATATATATATATATATATATATTCATGTAGAAAAATTTACAAATGTATTGAGCCACCATCAAATAAAAAATTGTACCTATATAACCCTCAAAAATTCATTTATAAAGACTTAAAAGTCCAAAAAAAAAATTTTTTTTTTATCGGGGAGGAGATGCTTAGCCACTAGCGCAGAAGCCTTGGCTAAAAGTCTAAAACTAGTCAACATTTAGTGGGAGCATTTTAGCCACTTTGCTCTAAAATAAAGTTGTTCATAAAAAAACCATCTCGTTTCTTCTTTTGTTTTCTTCTTCACGTCTCTCATATAGTCATATGCACTAGTTGCTGTCTTTGTGTTTTCCTTTTTCCTTAAAATAAGCATCCTTATTTTCTTGGTCTTCATAACTGAAAATTAACTTTTTTCTATTGCCAGCTCACTGACTTTTACAAAAGAATAAATAAATATATACATGAAAAATATTAGCTTTCTTTATATTATCCCCGTCATTCTTTGTAATCTTCAGCTTCCACATATTAGGAGAAAAAGGAAAGAGAAGATTGGAACAGAGCAAGTTAACATCTGATCTGCTTTATAAAGATAGAAGAATCTGCATAATTTTCCATATCCATAATCTCATGTAAATATTCCTCAAATTCTGAAAATCAACCACTAGGCTTTGGAATCACAGATGAGATTTCAATTCCATGTCCAAAACCCACAATCAAAACACTAACAGATCAACAATACAGCAAAAGAAAAGTAGTGGTTCATGTACTAAAGGTACTAGAATAATAGCAATAATAAACTAATTACATCCTTAACAACTTTAGTATATCACTAAAATTACACGACCGTATTCAACTGTAGATAGACCAGCTCAACAGCTTCGGTTCCAATCCCAGACTAGTAGATGGAAGAATCATATAGGAACTGTTTAGTATTGCATTTAAAAAAATATTTTAAAAAAAAATTATTTTTAATTTTTTTGAATTTTAAGAAATAGTTTTAGAAAAAAATAGGTAAAATTTTTTTTTTCTAAAAACAAATTTGAAAAGAACATTTTATAAAAAATTTTAAAAAATAGTCAATTAAATAAAAAAATTTTTAAAACTGTTCTTTAATTCTCTGCAACAATTCCAAACACCCCTAGAGTTGGATAAAAGTATTTTTCATTAGTCTCATGGCCTTCTCATTAATTCAGAAAGCCATAGTGAATATAATGCGTCACAAACACAGCAATTTAGTTATACATTGTAACTTCAACATCTTGCTCCCCATGAAAAGATTAAAAAAATGACAACAATAATAGAGATCCGGAACTTGAAAATGTTGGTAAAAAAATTATACCGATGTCTGGGCCTAATGATATTGATTCTAACCCAAAAGTAGATGTAACCCTTTTTTGTCTAACTTCTGCTGTAACAATAAAATGATGAAAATGAATATTTTTCCTTTCCAAAGTGACATTTCTCACTTCCCTCTTCTATTGCTGTTACCTTCACCCCTTACAACAAAACCCGAAAAATATTTAAGTATTTACCAAAACCTGACCTGTTTTTACTGCCTCAGAACTCGAAAAAATTGATTTCAGTTTTGCTGAGCAACAAGCTGATCAATCTGCAGTTGCTCAATCCATGCTCCTACCACGGGATCAATTGATTCAATCTGTGAGTTCACCTTTGAACTCTCGCCAGAAGAAGCATTAACTGCAAAGCTAGTGGGCATAGGCATGCCTAATTTTTCTATCATCTCAGTTGGGGATTCTTTAACAAGAGATTGCACCCATGATAGATCAGGCTCCTCCCCATTCCCAAGCTCAAATGAATTTGATTTCCGGTGCTTACCCAACTCATCAGCAACATTGTTCCAATCTGGTTCCCCATTTGAAGATCCCCATTTTGACCAAGAATTTACTGGGCAGCCAACAACGGCAGCTGCATTTGAGCCTAATTCCCGAGAACTGAGACTACGAAGCTGCTGCTGCTGCTTCTCACGTTGAGCAAACATAGACATTCGTGAGCTCATAGGAGAGATGGGTTCCACATTTCGAGGTGACATCCTACCTGAGGCAAAAGAGGCCTGAAACATAGGGTGATCAACATTCATGGGAGAAAAACTTGTATTGATCGGAGAGAGCATGCTTTGCTGCTGCTGCTGCTGGAATTGATTGAGAACCGCAGACTTGTGGCTTGGGGAAAATACTGCTGAAGCTAATGTTTGATCAGCATACCGAGGGGATGCGCTCTCTGCAGAAAAGAGATCGTCAAGATTGGAAGGGGTTAGGGCTTTCAAACGACCAGAACGATTAAGGGAGTTGTGATTCAAGGATGGTTGGGTGAGACTGGATAATTCATTAAGGAGTTGCTGTTGCTGCACATCAAAATCAGGCAGCAAACTGAAGTCCTCTGTTGGAATATCTCTCGCATTAAGAGAGGATCTCAACCGACTGGACTGAAGATTGCTTCCAGGGAGATGCAAGGCTGGGACATTTGGTTGGGGCCAAGGCACAGGATTATGCGATACACAATTGGAAGAAGGAGACATGGGTGGAGTAAATGGCGAAGGAGACATCATTGATACTGATGAAGGTGAACCTGGCAGGAGGCTCATGGCTGCAGCAAAATCCATGGCAGTAGCACCAGAAGTGCTTGAGCGAGGAGAGGGAACTGCAGAACCAGTAGATACATATAATGGACGAAGTTCCTCCACAGTATGTGCAAAGAAGCAAACTCTTCTTGCACAACTTGTACCATCTTTGCAAAGCCGGGTTCGATACTGAGCTGGATGAAGCCAGCACTCAAAAACTCCATGGGCATATTCACACATATCTCCTCGTCTACATGCCCCTTTCCGAAAATCTGGACATGGAACACAGCTGTAGTGGAACTTCCTTGGATCCCTTCTTCGAGCATTTTCCCCTGGGTGAACAAATGGGCACTCGGTCCAATCGTGAGAGTACGCACGAGAACAAGGCCTCACCTTGAATGAATACATTCGAAATTCATCAGTTGAATAGATACTGTTCTTGATATCAGGTAGAGATGGATCAACTGGGTATTCTTTTTTCTCTGATGCAGAGAAAAACGGTACATCATTTAGCATTGGCTTCCCTGGGGAATTAGGTGCAGATATTGGAGAGCCATTTTCAATTGAAGGTGAAAGTGGTGGAGAATTTGAATTCGAGATAGCTGAGGAAACCCTCAGATTGGGCTCAACAACAGAACCATCAGTGACAAGAAGTTCTTCAAGAGTAGATTTGACACCTGGAAGCTTTGGTGGGGAAACAACGACATCAATTGGACGATGACCATTTGCATCTACCAAGTGAGGATCAGCACCTGCTGCTAATAGCAATTTCACCACATCCACCGCATTCATTGCCCCACCTGAGGCAGCACAATGCAGGGCAGTGCTTTTATCTAGGCCACAACGGCGGTTCACATCACCATCTGAATGAGTGAGAATCAACTCTATAACATCAATACTACCATACATGGCAGCAACCATCACTGGGGTTCTTTCTTCATTAACCATCTGCTTGGAACCTTTCCGACGACAATACCATAATCCAACCTCATCAACACATGAAGGATCACTCTCGATTGATCTCTTAAAGGCCTCAACATTATTATTAGCAGCAAGTTCAAGCAAGCTTGCAAAAGTATCTTCAGTCTGAATAGTCAAGTGATTCATGTCTATGTTCGTGGGTCTATGTTCTTCAAAAGAAATCACAGGCAGTATCAAAGATGGAATCGGCTTCAACCGCTCCAACCCACAGCACATACTTTTATCAGCTAGAAGTACATCTGACCATCAAAAAATAAAAAACCAAACCCGTTAGAATCAACCTTCATATGCAGTTATAATGTTATTTTCATGTAATTAGGCCAAAGAAAATAAACACTGATAACTAAAAAACTTAGGGACATAAGTTAAATTGGCATAAACAACGGACCAATTTCTTTCCTTTCTTATGTAAGAGAATACCCTCCCTATATAAAAATTTCAGGGGTTTCCAACAATCCACTGCATAAGGCAGTACCAATTATGGATAGTAGAACAACTTTGCTGCGATGGATCTACGCAACATTAAAAGCACTAAATGACACCAAAGAGACGATCAAGATCCAGCTAAACAACCCGAAAAAAAACACCAGTTAAGGGACTATTTCCTCTTATATTTTATAAGAAACTACACACTTGCTTTAGATTTGGCTACAAAAAATGTTCTAAGAAATTCCTAAAGATAGCTAAAAATGTTCTAAGAAATTCCTAAAGATATACACTAGATTATGCTTTCTTTTTTAAAGTTCGCAAATTTTCACCAGAGAAAGAAAAATATATATATAAGAGAAACTCAAGAATAGAACAGAAAATATATTGAAAAATTGAAATTCTGTTTAGTTCACAAGAGAAACCAAAATTAAATTTTTTTTTCAATTTTTCATCTTTACTTCCATCACTTTTCTCCGCAGCCCAAACAGAAAACTTTTGAGTGAAAACATAATTTATTTTAGGAAGAAAAAGAACAAATACTCGAAGTAGAAGAAAACCCAAATATCAAAAACCAAATCAAAGATCCAAAGACTCGGATTAAGAAGTTAGGTCATAAATACCTATGTTCAGCAAGGGTTGGAGTGTGAATAAAAAGAAATGACCAGATCAACATAAAGTAAAAGATCTGGTTTTGAAGCAAAACCCTCATCGATTTTTAGTCATAAATAAGAAAAAAAACAGAGATAGAAAAAAAAAATACCCGTGACAAATATCTTCTTTTGTATAATAGAACGAAGGCAGATAAAGCAGTTAAATTTTGAGAGAGAGAGAGAGAGAGATCGACAGAGACTGAAGCAGCCAGGTAGGTGACCAAAAGTACATATGAAAGAATCAAACAACGTTTTTAAGGTTGCAAGAGAATCTTACCGCTTCACTTAGTTCCAGCAAACATAGTGAAGACAAGTTCCCAGATCTATTATGTGTATAGAGAGATTACACTTCCAAAATTTTCCCGAGAAAATTTGTTCTCCTGCTAGAAAGAGACAGAGAGTCTTTAGCAGGAAGAGAAAAGAAGGAGAGCTTATTTTCTTCCTTCTCCAATTTCTATGCTTTTCGCCTTACTTCTTTCATTGAAAATGAAAAAATGGAAAAAATAAAATGAATTTTTTCTTTTAAATTATTGGATTTTGAAAAAAAAAAATTATCGTCTATCGAATTTGAATAAAGAAAAACAATTAAAAAATTAAAAATACAATGAAGAAAATAAGCGCTTAGAGTGGATTTGAATATTCTATTACTGTGTTTATACTTCTTTTCAATTCACCATAAATTTTCTGCCGCTTCATATTTGCATCTGACATATTTTACCCACTTAAGGGCAAAACTGACATCTTGAGTCAAATCGTTGATGACATGGCGTAATTCATTGGTTGTTTCTGAATAAGTAAGGTACACGTTGATTCACCGATAACTCAAGTTTGCCTTTTGTAATAATTTCTAAAACTTTTGTCTAATGGGGTTAAATTCGATGCAAATTCAACCCAAATTCACCCTACATGAAAGTTAATCATCCCGGGTAATAATCAACTACACCTCTCTCCTGCTGAAAGGAAAAGCTCCAAAAAAAATGCCAAATGTCACTATATGATTGGTTCCTGTCATATTGTTAAAAAAAAAAATTGCAATTTACACTCCTTCCATTAATTGCTATTAAAGTTATGAAAAAATATTTAAAGTGTTTGGGATTAGTTTAAAAGGTATATTTAAAATTTTTTATTTAATTAATTAATTTTTTAATTTTTTATAAACTATTTTTTTTAAAATAAATTTGAGATTTAATGCTAAACAGATCCTGAATATGGGTTCACTATCATAGTATATTTTTTATTATTAATATTTTAAGAGTATAAAAATTAAAAAAAATCATTTTTTATTATTATATTAATAGATTTTTAAATATGTTTTTGTAAAATGAATTAAAATAAAAAATTAAATTTGGATGGTAAAAAAAAACATTGATTGAATAAGATTAAATTACCAAATCAATTCTAAATGGATGAGCCTAAATTTAGTAAGCTTTTACGTATGAAAAAATTGCATGTAATAAATGGGCATATTAAATATAAAAATAATAAATCAAATTTATTTTTTGAGAATTTCATAATTTTAATTTCAATTTTAAAAACATTATTTTTTAAATTTGTAAAAATGTAAAAACAAAAATTTTATCCATATATATATTTATATATTTGAAAATCAGGCATAATATATGTTTATTTCCTCAAAAAAATAAAAACCTTAGACCTAGATGGATTACAAATCCTCTTCGAATTGTTATTCAAATAAAAATTAGTATAAAAAATTGGAAATATATTATCAAATTATGGGAATTAGAATCACTCGTTCCAATTTTCATTTCCATCCTTATTTGTGAAATAAAGTTAGATAATCATGTAATTGTTTTTAGAAACAAGGAAATAAGTTCTTTTTTTTTCCTTTATAGTATTTGGTTGTTATCCTCATTCACTTGAAATTTATCACATTAAATTTAATTTTAAAAATTTACAGATAAATTAAAAATGGAAAAAGTTCATGTTTTTAGATAATTGGAATTTGAAAATGGCCTATCCAATAAAAGGTTAGAAGAAATTTAACTTTTCTTCAAAAAAGAAGAATGAAACAAAATAAAAGGCAGAAAAAACAGGCATGTTATGCACTTACGCTACGCGTTACAGGTTTACCCCCTTGACTTGAGAAAAAACAGAAGGTTAAAAAATTGCTCTTCATGGGAAGTATTGGATTAGTGGATGACATTGCCAAGTTTAAACAATCTTTTTTTTTAATCAGAATATATGGCGATTTTTTTTTTTAAGTTACGGTTCAACTAACCGTATCTTTTTATGGGCTAATTATTCAAAAATATTCAAACTATAGATTATTTAATATTTTAATACGTACTATCAAATTTTGCATAAAAATATTCATATTAATATTTTATTTTCAAATGTATCAATAAGTACAAAAATACGGTAGCGATCCTACTACGTGACATTCTATTTTTTTATGTAGTTGTCAAAAACTGAAAAAAACTAATTATAAAAATTAAATAAATTATAGAGTGTTTAACAATTTTGACACATTTTATCAAAATTTATAAAAAAAATACTCAAAGCAATTTTGTCTCTAAAATTAGTATTTAGTACAAAAATAGGGCAGCACATTTCTTCCTTTTTATACCATATGCTAATTTTGAAAACAAAATTTTGGTTTGGATGTTTTTTTTTAAATTTTGATAAAAACGAACCAAAATAGTTAGACACTGAATAATTTGTATATTTTTAAGTAATTAATTTTTTTTAGTCTCCAATAGCCACATAATATGCAAATTTTGATAAAACAAGCTAAAATTGTTAAATGACCTATAGTTTGGATATGTTAGGTAATTAGTCCTTTTTTATAAGAACAAATTACAGAAAAATTCTAATAATATTTTAACAAATTACAAAAAAAAATTTAAAAAACTAAAAATTTACCTTGAGATAATATTCATTCATTTAATATTATATAAATTTTAAACATTGTATTACAATATACTGCATGATTTTTATATATTTTAGATATTTTCTTATGAATAATATTCATTCATTATTAATAACTGTAATTACATAACAACTAGTACATTTAAGTCACAATATTCATAATTGTTATTTTAAACAATATTTTTATCAAATAATGGGGTAAATTGTTAATTTTTAAAAAATTTATTTCTAATTGTATGAAACTTTTTTGTAATTTGTTCTTTTTATTTATATAAAATAATAATTCTTTTATTTTTAAAAGAATGAGATGTGGTAAATATATGTTCCTTTTCGTTTAATTAGAAGTTTTGAATTTGAATAAATTTATATTTTAAAAAAGTATTTAATTACTATATGATAAGAAATGATTTACAAAAAAAATATTTTTATTACATATACAAAATTACATCTCAATCGATATATATATATAATAAGCGTCCATTATTAAAAACAATATATAAATTATAAATACATATTATAACAACTTGCATATAATTTTAAATGCATTGTCCATTTAGATATAATTTTCGAGATGGATAAATTAATAAAAAATAAAATAGATAAAAAAATTATGTGACTCAAATAGTCAAATTAATAATTATGAATTCAACATTTTTCTAAATTTTTTTTAAACAATGTTCTAAATTTACTTTAAAACAATTTTTTTTAATGACTCTTCAATATTATATTAAAATTGTATGTGCTTAAATAGTTAGATTTGAAATTGTAGATTTACTATTATTTTAAAATAATTTAAGCATTGTACTTTCAATGTGAAATCATCTCCAACGGCTTTTGTGGGAGAAAATCTCTAATATTTGAAAATGCAAGCTCATAATTATAAATAAACTAACTTTAAAATAGCATGTGATTTTAGAGTAATGATAAAATATAATTATTAAACCCAACTGGATATATTGCGCTAATGAATGAAAAGTGGCCAAGTATTTATGATAATGGATAAAGTAACATAAAAAAGATAAAGCAATAACAATTTGGTTATTATTCTTTTTTATGGCTCTTCTAATATCATATCAAATTATGTGTGTCTAAAGAGTTGGAATTAATACTTATATATTCACTATTTATTTATACATTATAAGGCTAATTCAACCACAATTATAAATCTTTGTACTTTGAATGTGAGGTTTTCTCCAGCAGTTTATGTTTGAGAGAATTCTAAGTAGATAAGCTAACTATGAATTTATTATTTTAGATAAACTAAATATTTTATAGGTAATGTTAGAATAATAATGAAACACAATTATTAAATCCAACTCACAATCTTATGCTAATATATGAAAAGTTATAGGTGATTATGATTAGATGATTTTAATTGAATGATAGACCATAATTATCAAACTCTTATAGACACCTATCTTAAATCCTAATCTATTAAAAAATATTGTTCGAAATTAGCTTTTTCTTTTTTTACCAAAATAATGGTTCATGAAATTAGTACAATAAAATAAAAAGTTCCTCATGCATAATTAAATGTATCAGTTTATATATATA
The DNA here is from genome assembly GCA_023653625.1 of Triadica sebifera. Taxonomy (NCBI): domain Eukaryota; kingdom Viridiplantae; phylum Streptophyta; class Magnoliopsida; order Malpighiales; family Euphorbiaceae; genus Triadica; species Triadica sebifera. The sequence goes on along the minus strand of CM042911.1, from coordinate 9,660,519 downwards.
TATATATATATATTATATAACGATTATAAACACTAATGGATAGATAAAAATATTATAAATAAAAGCATAATAAATATGATATCTAAAAAACATATATGCAAAATGCTAAAGTAAATTTACATCACTTAAAGTACTAATTATTACAAAGAAAAGAGAGGTAGAAGAAGTTGTCTTAATAGTTTTTTCTATAATTCATTATTGCTAATATAATTTTGAAAAAAATAGCTGATTATAGTTGTAAAAAAGTAACTCTGTTAAATTTTGGAACTCTATTTTTGGGGTGATTCTAAATATCTATCATCCAAAATCAAGGCCTCTAGTAACTGTTAAGATCGAACAAAAAACAAAACATAAAAAAAAATCCCAATTAAAATCAATCATTCAACAACCGAAAATAGCATGAATCAAAGATATTAAAGAGATGCAGAAACCATTCTTCAAACACATATCTTAGCAAAGATATACCATATCTCCCATCACTATAACATTGAAGTTACGCCTAGAAATCTAGCCAAACACGCATTAATAATAGATAACTAAATAGATTTCACTCCTAAAGTAAAATGTAGCCCAAAGTCTTTTCTCTCTCTTTCTTTTTTCTAATATTTTTCTTTTACAAATATCTAAAAAATCAAATACTGAAGAAATACCCGAAAATTTATACATGAACTATAAATGAATACATGTTCAAACAAATGCATTATTTTGGACCCTATTAGAAAATCTATTTAAACCAAACAGAAAGAAGAATTAGAAAAGAAATATTATGCATGCGATCACAAAACAACCGAAATCAAATTGACTATTGACAAGAGCAAACACCTTAGTAATAATAGCGACGTATCCAACACAAACCTTCTACATACTTCAAAACCTGCACCAAACAATAATCAATTGTTCCTTATATTGCACTATTACTTGAGCTTCAATACCAAAAATAAACCAAAAAAAAAGAAAAGAAAATAAACAATGCAAAATATTGGGCATTCAAGATTCCTGAGACAACAAATAATATATTTTTCCATCCAGTCTTTCTCTCTCTGATTTCCTAACTCATTGAGGCATTCATATTTGTGAGCACATCAACCAAATGAGATTCATAATTGTGTTTGCCTTCATCGCAAAGAAAAAAAAATTAAAATCCTGGTGGAGCCACAAAACTCAAATTGTCGTGCCATACATTAGGCAGATATAAAAACATACTGGACTCAGAAATTATCCAAGAAAAAAATAAAAATTATAAGGAAAAGATATGCACCTTGAGGAAGATGTGAGCTCTCAGTCTTCAACCATGGAGAGGAGGATTGTTGCTGTCAGCAATGAGGGAGTTTTGACTCGTCGTTACAACTACAAAATTGAACATATGTTAGAAACTAATTCGGGAGGTCAACAAAAAAATACTCAATCCAACACAAGAAAAAAAAATCAAACTTTTACCAATCAAAACCATTGATCTCCTTCTACCTTCCGGTGAGGGTGATGGGATTGAGAGGCAGCGATGAAAAGATTTGTACCTTGAGAAAAATGTGGGCGCCCAGTCTTCAATCATGGAGAAGAGGCTCATTGTATCGGTGCAGCTGCAAAATTGGACAGATATTAGGAAACTAATTAGGGGGGTTAAAAAAAAAACAATTCAATCCATCACAACCAAAAAAAAAATTCAAACTTTTACCAATCAAAATAATTTCTCCTTTTACCTTCCCGCGAGGGTGATGGGATTGAGACACATGTGGAGATGATCGGGAGGCAGGTGGAAGATGGGACGGAACAGGCATGATGAGCCATGAAAGGAGCTCGTCATCGGTAGTAAAGTGTGGAAATGAACGGGAGGGAGCAAAAACTCAGAGAAAAAAGGAGTGGTAAAGAGAGAAATGGGAAACGGTGATGCGATGAGGTTAGGGGAGAAATGTTGGCTGTGAATAATGAACTTAGGATTAGGAGTGAGTAAGGTGGGAGTTTGGAAATGAAAAAACGAAAATGGTCTTTCTTTTAGAGAAGGGTGGGGAATCGCTGGTAAGTTGATAAATGTCAATTCCGTAATTTCGTGCGAAGGCAAAGGCAAAACGGCGTTGTTTCATTTATGAGTTTTTTAGTAAAAAAAAACTGTTATTTAAACAGTGACAAAGTGCTAATGCGCATTGATATTTTTAAATAGATATTTTTATGTCGACGATTACTTGGAATTGTCAAAGAAAGTGAAACGAAGAAATAAAAATATTTATGAGAAAATATGCAAAAAGTAGGCAACCGTATTTACTTTTCTACCCCACATAAATATCATGTTTTAAAAATTTTTCTTTTTAATATTAGACATTACAACTAAAGAAGAAGGGACAATATGGGGTGAATGGCGGACGGGAGGATCCAACGCGCTACTTCCTTTTTTGAAAAACCTGAAAAAATAAATATTTTTCAAATCCCAATCTATAAAATTTATTAGTTCGCTGATTTCAGTGTTTAACCATTAAATTTTTATATTTTTCAAATCACAATTTATAAAATAAAATATTTAATACAATAAAATATTTTTTTTCTCATATAAAAACATCAATCGCAAATTATGAAGCGCAATTCAAAATTAAAACATTAAAAGAAAAACAAAATAAATTGATAACAAACAACAGACTTTTATAAATTCATAGTAATTTTTTTATTATACATTACTTTAGATTCTCGAAATTATATGTGTTTCTATCAGTAATAAACTAATAATTATATAAAATTATTTAATATAATTTTTAAGATATTAAACACTGTTAACTTTTATGACATGTTTGGTAGATTACAAGAATAGAAAATAATAATCGCATTCCTAAATGGATTCCAATAATTCTCATATTCACATAATATAAATTATAATTCTATTTTTATATTCAATATAATTTTATTGAGAGTATTTTTAAAAATATAAATATTTTTATTTAAAAAAATACAAAAATAATTTTAAATACCAAACAACAACGGAACCTTAAGCTCTTGGTTGGAAATTTTCTCTAGGAGGGAAAGAAAATAAAGAGAAAAAATAAATTTTATTTTCTACCCTTTTGTTTGGATTGAAAAAAAAAAAGAGAGCAAAAGAGGGAAAATAAAGTTATTTTTTCTTATTTGTAAAGCATATTAAGGAAGGAAAAAAAATTGTAGTGCTACAAATTTACTATTTTAATATTTAATTTATAAAATAAAAAATAAGGATATTAGGATAGAATCATTTTCCTCATTTCTTCCATATTTTTCTCTGATTTTGGGAAGAAAATAAATGATCTTATCTTTCATTCCCTTTTTATTTTATTTCCATATTAAAAAAAATAAATATATTTTTCTCTCTTATTTTCATTTCTCCCTTATTTTCTGTCAATCCAAATATTAGGTAAAAGCTCTAGAGCCCATGGCTTTATTCTATTCCTGGAGAGACGTTGTGCCTGTGCATGTCATAATTTGGAAGGAATTGGTAACCGGTAGGGGAGGTTGCAAAGTCGGAGAGAAGGAAGACTGATTTGTTAAAGAAACAGAATGAAGATGAACGGTATAGTCGGTGATAAGCGTCCGTGCTTGAGGGGCTAGAATAAACCGGAATTTAATTTAGTACTGGGGTCCGCCAATGATTCAAACTTCAAAGAGCCAAGACAGCGCAGAGACTGGATTTTACAAGTGTACGAGGACGGATTCGAAGGCTATAGTAAAATCCAATTAAATTTAGAGACAAATCCAGTTCAAAAAAGGAAAAGAAGATTATTATATTATTATTTATGTAACATTATTTTTATAAATTTCGTTGCATAAAATGTACAGTTTGAAGCATAATTTTGATGCAGATAAGATAAATTGTTTTCTTTTGATTTTTTTAATAGGAAAGCAAATTTAGAAATATTCTCTATAAAGATTATGCCTAATTGATAAAAATTTGAGTTGTAGCCATTCTTCAAATTATTCGATCACCATTTCTTTAGTTACAAAATGGGGGAATTCGAATCTAAAAATTATAGCTTCGACCAAAATGCACATTCGACTAGACTATATTTATGGATGCATCATCTCATTTTTTTTAAAAATAATCAAACTTTTTTCTAATTGTGATGTATTTATTATTTAATTTTTATAAAGATTATGCCTAATTAATTTTGTTTTTTTAAATCAAATAATATGTATGCCTCTACTAGACACATTAATTTATATCATTCCAATTAATTTGCATGGAATATTTGTATTATGGGGCTTTTCTTTGAAGATATGGTCCTCCCTATGATCTTTTATGTGCATTTTTCATCCTATAACTAATAATCTTAGATTTTATCAAAATATTTTTTGGTTTGGCCAAATCATTATTACTAATAACTAAATGTCAAATGATATTTGATAAAAAGTAAATAGAAATTTGTTGGATACTGCATCACACAAATCTGTGCAATTATATATTTGTTAATGATAATTGAAAATAAATTTAGCTCTAATATCTTATTGAAATTAATTGAAATTGGTCAGGCCTCTGTTTTTATGCTAAATTAATTTACATTGAGATCAAAATAATTATGCTTTTGTAAGCTGAAGTGATAGTGATAAACACATGTCATTAATGGTCACAAATTACAATTATAAACATAATTTTAAAATGAAATTTTAAAAGATTTTTCATTTTCAAATTGATTTTAGAGTGTCTTCAGAATAATAGCTTTTCATAATAATTAATATAAACTCTTAACACTTAGTTTGGAAATTTTACCAAGCAAAATAAGGAACAAAGATAAATTTATTTTTTCTTTTTAACTTTTTTATTTTTTCTTTTTAAATTTTTATTTTTTCATGTTTGGCAATTTTATTTTGGGAGGAAAAAATAATGATTTACTTTTCCTCCCTATTTTTTTTACTCATATATTGGATTGAAGTAAAATAATAAGTGAGATAAATAAGATAAAATTTATTTTTCTTTGTTTGGATAATTTATGGTGAAAGATAAGAAAGTTATAACATTATACATTTAATATTTTATCGATCATTTTATAAAATAATAAATACTTTATTATAACGATTAAGGATAAAAAAAATACTTTTATTAGCAATTTCTAATATTTTTTCTCTATATTTTGAAGAAAAAATAAATAGTGAAAAATAAAAGTTATTTTATCTTATATTCTTATTTTTCTTCCATTCCAAGTAGGGTAAAATAAAAAAAATTATTATTTTACACTATTATTTTTTATTTTTTATATTTTTCTTTTATCCAAACACTTTATGTTGAAAAAATAAAAATTATTTTTTATTTTTACTTTATTTTTTTCTTTCTAAATAAAATAAAGTGAAAATATTTTATTATTTTTTTTCCTCCCATATTTTTCTCATTCCAAACTCCATACAAATAATTTATTCTTGGTATAGTTAAAAACTATAAGTCGTAGTCAATAAGTTTGGCCTCTACAAAATAATAATAATAATAAAATTGACAAAAACCGACTGTCTTTTTGTTGAGCCCAAAAAACTGCGATAATTTATATTATGCAGTACTCCCTCCAATCTGATGTAATTAATTCTTTTTTGATGTTTTACTTGGATTAAGAAAGCATTTAATAGACTTAATTATAGGAAAAAAACTAAATATGACTAAATTATCTTTCTATATATATTTAAAATTTATTACTTAATTGTTGTAAATATAATAGTGATATATTCTCTTATTCTAGTCACAAAGATAAAATGGAAAAAAATTAATGTTGCATTGGATATATAAAAGTGATAGATAATTGAAATTTCTTTTATTTAAAAGAAAAGTTAATTATATTGAAATGATGGAAGTAATAAAAATCGGAATTAAATTTATATTGCATGCAACAATAGTGTTGTATAAAGTGGTCTGATCCGATCGGTTTAACGGAAAATTGGTCATTAAATCGGACGGTTTTGAGTAGTAAATCCAGCGGAAATTTTGACCAATAGAAAAATCGTTGAACTGGTTGGATTAACTGTGAACCGGTTGACTCAACCGGATTTGAACGGTTTTCTAATTTTTAATTTATATTATTCTAAATATATAAACTTACATTTAATTTTTAAAATTTTATTATTACTATACACATATTTTTTTTATTTTTTATAAAAAATATTTTAGTTTAGAAATTAATTAATATATATAAATAATGGAGAATAAATAAAAATTCATATATAGATATATATAAATTATTTTATACAAAGATAGATTCTCAATAGTATAATTTTTAATAGTATTTAATTGTAAATTATAATTCAGAGAATTTTAGATATTATTATAATAATTTGAACATATTATTATATATAAATTATGTTTTATAGAATTTATTTTATATATAATATATATTAAATATTATTTTTTTAGAAAAATTCATATAAACCAGTTTGATCCGGATTCATTTCCAGTTAAATCTTAAATTTTTAATTTGCAGTTTTTTTTTGAATATTTGATTGGACCAATTTTGAAAACTTTATCCAGCAATTCAAATAAGGAATCAAGTATATATTAATTTGATGATTTCTTTTCTATGATTAATTTTTTATTTTTTTCAATTATATTTTTAATTAACCGATTTGACACATCATCCGTAGGTAATTTTTTAGAATATTTAATTAATATAAATGAACCCCACTGTCAGGTCAGCCATACCATATATTTTATTTCTTCCTTGCCTCCTCGTCTTTCTGCAATTTCTGCCTCTCCTTCGGCAGCACACCCCAACCACTTGTCTTTGACGAAGTGGCAAAAATAGAAACGGGTCCCCTAAGAAAGCTTGCTACAGACTTGATCCACTCTTGCCCTTCAAATGCCCCCTGCTTGAAACTAAAACAGAAACTATGGGGAGGAAAGTAGCATTAGTATAAAATAATGTTATATGTGTCTATTATTTTTCATTTTATACGTCTGTTAAATAGTAAACACATATATAGGAGATGCATATGATATAAATTTTATGTGTCCGTCGTTATAACAGACGCATATAATCGTTATACACGTCTGTCGTTTATTAATAGCAGACGCATATAATAGTTATACGCGTTTGTCATTTATTAATAGCAGATGCGTATAATCTGTTTATATGCGTCTGTCGTTTATTAAACGACAGACGCATAATAGTAAAGTTTATACGCGTCTGCTATTAATAAACGACAGACGCGTATAACTATTATATGTCTCTGCTATTAATAAACGATAGACGCCTATTGTTTTTTTTTTAAATTAGGTTCATATTATAATACTACCATTCATATATATAACCTGCACGCTTCAAAATTCATAATAATTCGGCATCAATAAGCCACAATAGGCATCCAACATTTAAGTCACAAATACTCAATAATCAAGAATTTACAGGATAACACAAACTAAAAAAATTAAATAAATCAAAGCAATATCATCATACCTAAAATAATTCACATCAAATAATTAATCCACAACTTCTTCAAAATTTTTTAATTTAAAATTGTATTTCTCATTAATATAAAATATTTTACAAAAGTAAATAAAAAGATTACATACAATCTCTCATAAAGTAATTTGACTACATATGTCAAATTTCATCTATTTGATATTGACTATATTATCATTTTTCAAAAGTCTACAAGACAAATAAACAGATAATAGAAAATATGTTAGAAATGAAAAAATTAATAGCTAGTTATGTATCATACTTGTAATATAAACTGACTAGTATTTGAAAGAACATACCTTAAGTAATATTGTATCACTGTTATGATATACGACAATTTCGTACATATATCTCATGATATAATATCCGCATTCAATACCTCCTTGTTGTTGAGGGCACTTAAAATAGAAAAAACAACAAAGACCCATGCCAAATAAATGATTATAAAATCATAAAAACTTTAATTTAACTAGTAATTCATAATATAAAATTATCACTGAAATGTCATTCCATTTTAACCTGACACCTTTATTTTTTCCACCTTCTATAGCATAAGTTCTATAGGCTCTAAAAAATAAGTGTATATCAAAATCGGCATTAATATTGAAAATGCTACAAATATCGTAGAAACTATTAGCTAGTAGTATTATAACTTACAGGTTAATATGAGGTTTCAGACTTATATCGCAGCTGCCACGAGCTAGATGATCCATGAAAAATGCTTCACTCCGTTCACAGCAAAATACAATCAACATCCAATGGTTACTAGAGATATACAAATATGTTAGAAGTTAGTAAAAATGTTGATAATAAAAATTATGCAAACATGAATGTAAATATTTTTTACTTCTCGAAATATGGCAGTAGAATGAAATATTTATCTCTTTGTTCCTTCAAAGTATCTATAATATATCTTTCTGTTTAGTTAGTCTCTGTGAACATCAAATGAAGCATTGTTGGACAAAGAAATCTGATAGACGATATGAAGAATGTATCGCACAAGTTATGAAGGTACTTGCATGCATGAATCATAATACATACATAAGTATTATTTTTTTATTTTTTAAATCAATCTTATAATATTAGTAATAAATAGTATAATCTTACATCATAAATATTCGAATGATCGAGACATCAAGCCATTCCATGGAGATGAGTTGAGCGATGTCTTCCATACCGACATGAATCATCTGATTATCTACTGGATACTTAAACACTGTAATGTCTGCAGAAACTTCAAAAATATACCCAGTAGGCAATTTAGCAACCATCTCATGCAACAACCTCATGTCACCACTCAAAGTTGTCAAAATGTTCTCATTAACTAAAGACCCATTTTGCTTTGTAGCTGATTCTTTTGATAAACCGCTACCTTGTTCATTCTTTGGAGCCTTCTTTAATGGCTTGGATTTAAGTTCCTATCAATTAATAATAAATTATGATATATTATGATATATGAAATGCGATAATCTATATTTTATTGTTTCATAAGTTTATGAATTATTACCTCTCCAAGAACCACGAGATGTTGTGGCCATTGAACAAAGCTACCTTCTGCTTTCCCAACTGTAGTTAAGTATTCAGTAGGCATAGGAAGTGCGGCTTCATGACAGCCAGATAATACTTCATCTATAGATACCTTGACGTGACTGGGCATGATACGTCCATTGTGCACCATAGCATCAATAAGGGATGGATAAACCATACCCCTTGCCACAATCACCTGCTTACCTTCATTAATGGTAGCAATTCTACATGATGTAGGTGTCTGCAAAAACACAAAAAATCAATATTAGCTAGATTAAAGTGGAAGTGGAAGTAATGAAATTCAAAATTTTTACCTGTAATTCTGATATTGGAAATGGTGGGTCCACAGAGTGACAACTACTAGGAGTTGGGCGAGCAAATGAAGGACCCATCTCCACCTCTATATCAGGGCCAATTTGAGAGGACTTCCTAGTTCTCTCCTCTATCATATTCTCAAGATGTGCAATATGTGCTGAAAATTTAGCAAATAATCTGGCTTCTATTTTAGTCTCAAGCTCTTCTATAACTTCAGGTGAGATGGGTGTTGCTAGTTTCCTTTTTCCAGGATTACCATAAAATTTTTTGATGGTCACATCACTTTCAACACCTCTCACATAGCCAGAATGTTCGGGCTTTTCAAGTGCACGTGACAATATGTCATCATGCCTCTTTGGTACCCAGCTACCTTGGGCTACTTCTCCCCGTAATATCTTCTATTCACCAGATAAACAATATGTTATAAGCAATCATAGATAAAAAAAAAACATATTCCTTGATATCATTGTTTGTTTAGAAAGTTATACTTACGATTTTTGTTGCCACCTCTTTTGTCTTTTCTACTGGGATTATATAATTTCCTTATTCTATCTTTTTTGTTCTAGCTCTTACCCAATCTAGGCTTCGATCATATGATGATGTAACATCAAAGCTCATATATGGAGATGATGAAAAAGAAGAGATGGGATCTTCAATAATCCATTGAGTCTTTTTCCCAACATAGCCCACACGACTCAAGAAATGTGGATGCACATTCTTTGCTTGCTTCGCCTTTGCCTTGGCACTAATTTGCTGTTAACAAAATAATGAAGATCCCATTATCATGCATTGCATAAATATAAATATAAATTGCATTAATCTACTTCATAATTAGTACCTCATATTCTTCAGATTCATGTGCTTGTTTAAACTCCTCCCAATCTTTCTCGGTGATGAAGTCATATAATTCCAATGGTGACTTTTGCACTAATTTATTCTTTATGTACTTAACCACCAATCGATACTTAAAATCCTTCCACCGCATTCCAACAGTTTTGAGTACAATATTTTTCTTATCATCCAGAATGTTGAACTCTTTCTGCAAAATAATATTTTAGTTTAATTAGTTTTACTTCTTTACAATCAAATTTGTTAATAGATCTAAAGGAAACTTACCTTGATATCTTCACAAATTGTATTTTTAAGACTCTCATCGACCAGATCCCAGCTTTTTATCGTGATGTTCATATGGGAATGTGCTACAAGGCCAATGTAAGAACTAAATATATCAGTGTATGTTCCTGTTGGGCGATCAAACTCATCGAAATCTATTGTCTTTTGTTCATTCCCTTGCTTCTTCAATTTTTTACACGTGGTAGCTCCCCTAGTTTTCCTTTTTGTCATGATACTTGATGGCTCAGAATCTGGTTGTTCATTGGACATGATTTCCTATAACATAAGCATAACAAAGAAACATGTTAGTATAATCCACAATAATAATACTTTATTTCAAAGGGAAATAAAAACAATAAATTTATATGATAAACAATAACAAAATTGGTAATTATGAGTATAAACCACATTAATCATAATACACATTTATAAATAAACTTACAAGAAACATATATGCATCAATTATTGGCGATTTTCAATCCATATGCCTTCAGTATGATCATCATGTATGTAATTTGAATCTAAAATATATTTCCCAACTGGCATTGGTAACCCGATAGAAAACAAGGGAGTCTCATCAAACTGATCATATTCTTCCTCATCTACCATATCATCGATACCAACAATACGCCTCTTACCTTGAAGAACAATAGACCACTTACTATCGTCAGGGTCAACAATATAAAATACTTGTTTAGCCTGTGAAGCAAGAATGAATGGATCATCTTGATAACCCAATCGGCTAAAATCAACCAAAGTGTTTCCTAACTCATCCACTTGAATACCGCGTCGGTTTTCAATCAATTTACATCGAAAGAGATGAATTGTAAATTCCATGTAATCAAGCTCCCAAATGTCTTCAACTACACCATAATATGACATCGTAACATCTATTGGCATGGTGTCTTTAGCACTAGAAAATTCTCGTGATGAAGCTATCAAAGTAACTCCACTATTTTTCATTGTGCTTTTGTCATCCTGACGTTTAGTGTAAAAGGTATATCCGTTGATGTCATATCCTTCATAAGACCGTATATTCAACCTAGGGCCATAGGCTAACCATTTTATGGTATCAGTTACATCTTCTGGCACTTCTAACTGACGCATCACTCGGTCTTTAAACCATCCAATAAAAGAACTATTATTTTCATTTGTCAACCATATTTCATCTTTGGATGGATTCAAATGCCTTAAAATGGACATGTGCTTTTTTAAATATAGATGAACTTGTGTAAGGTGGTGCAACACAATGAGATGTGCTTTCTCACGCATCTGAGCACCGGGTAATACCATTTTAAATCCAATTGTTCCTTTACCTCCAAGTCTTCCCTCGTGATGAGACTTAGGAATGCCAATAGGTTCAACACCTGATAAGTAGTATGTGCAAAATTCAATACCCTCCTCAACCGAGTAACCTTCAATAATACTAACTTCAGGTCGATATCAGTTCCTCACATACCCTTTTAAGATTCCCATGAATCTCTCAAAAGGATACATATACCTCAAATACACTAGACCGCACAATTTAATTTCTCTCACAAGATGAACAACCAAATGCACCATTATGTCAAAAAAGGAAGGTGGAAAATACATTTCAAATTGACATTGAGTAACAACAATATTGGCTTGCAACTCATCCAAATTCTCTGGATTAATGACCTTACAATAAATTGCATTAAAGAAAAAATAAAGTCTTGTGATAACATTCCTCACATGATTTGGTAGTATTCCTCGAATTGCTATCGGTAAAAATTGTTGCATCAAAACATGACAATCATGAGACTTCATACCTATCAACTTTGATTCTTTCATTGACACAAGGCTTTTAATATTTGATGAAAATCCATATGGAACTTTAACACTATAAAGACACTCACAAAAGCTTATTTTCTCTTTTTTAGACAATGTATAACAAGCTGGGGGAAGATATGTTTGTTTTCCTGTATCTTGAGGCGCTAACTCCATCCGTATGCCCATTTTTAACATGTCCTTTCTTACTTTGATACCATATTTTATTTTTTCCGGTATATTCAACAATGTTCCTATTATAGTATCACAAACATTTTTCTCTACTTGCATAACATCAATACAATGACGAACCGGTAAGTATTCCCAATATGAAAGATCCCATAATATAAATCTCTTTTTCCAAGGACCATTTTGAGCAGGTTTAAAAGGTGTACCAAATGCATTATCAATATCTCTAACTCGTTCAAAAATCTCATTTCCTGTTAATGGCAAACGAGCTACTTGCATTTCGGTATATCCATTGAAAGACTTTTTCTTCTTACGATAATGGTGATTAGGAGAGAGAAATGTCCGATGACTCATATAAACATTTTTCTGGCTATGATTTAAACGTTGGTCCATTGTGTTGTCCTCACAAATCGGACACGCTTTTGCTCCTTTCACGGTGTACCCAGATAAGTTACCATAAGCCGAAAAATCATTTATAGTGCAAAATATCATGACATGTAAGGTAAACATGCTTTCACTGTATGCATCATACACCGGCACACCTTCATTCCATAACAGTTTCAAATCATCAATAAGTGGTGCAAGGTAAACATCAATACCATTTCCCGGTTGTTTAGGCCCTGATATCAACAACGACAACATAATATACTTACGCTTCATAGTCAGCCAAGGAGGCAGATTGTAAACCGCAAGAAGAACTGGCCACGTGCTATGTTTACTACTGAGTGTGCCATGGGGGTTGAGTTCATCCGTACAAAGTCCAAGCCTCATATTCCTAACTTCACCACCAAATTCTGGGAACGTTCTATCAATTGTTCTCCATTGAGGAGAATCTGCAGGATGTCTAAGTTTTCCATCATGTTTTCTGCCTTCTGCATGACACCTTAAGTTTTTTTTGTATCTTTTGCATTTGCAAACAGGCGTTTAAATCTTGGTATTATAGGTAAATACCATAATACTTTAATTGGAGGTCCTTTTTATCCTCAGAAGAAACTTTTCCATGTTTGTAGCATGACGTTCCACACCTTGGACACTCATGCAAGTCCTTATATTCATTTCGGTATAATACACAATCATTTGGACATGCATGTATCTTCTTATATTCTATACCCATGGGACACAACATTTTCTTAGCCTCATATGTAGATGTGGGAAGCTCATTTCCCTCCGGAAGCATGTCTTGCAACAATTCTAATAGTGTCGTGAAACTCTTATCACTCCATCCATTTTTTGCTTTCATGTTATAGAGTTTAAAAAAGGTTGACAATTTTGTGAAATTACTGCAACCGGGATATAAAGGTTTATCAGCATCGTTTAACAATCTCTGAAGGTATTCCAGTCTTTCCACAAAATGTTCCATATCATCTATCATCTCATCTACACAATCATTCTCTTCATCATCAATGTTATTTTCGCATTGCTGATCAAATTCATTATTATTAGAACGTGTCACAGTTAAAACACTCTCACCATGCCATATCCACCGTGTGTAACCTTCCTTAAAACTATGCCTTATTATATGAGATTTCATTATATGAACATCTCGAAACTTTTTCATGTTCTTACAATCAACGCAAGGACATACAATCATTTCTTCTCTTTCCCTTATTTGTTTTTCCTCCGCAATTCTAATAAATTCCGCAACTCCATTCAAATATTCAAATGTAGTGCGTCTACTATACATCCAACTTCGATCCATATCTAACCACACAAAAAAGGTTCAATATATATAAGGCTTATTGTTTTTTAATCAGGAGAAACATTATATATAATATCTTTAAACATCTAATGAGTAAATCTTGAATGGGTATTGATGATTTTGAATCCATTGTTGATTGAAAATATCGATTTCATATCATTGCTAAACTGTTAATGCAACTATATAAATATATATATATATTTGAAAAATTCATATACACATGAAATTCAAGTAGGAATTATGCAATCATAATGACTAAAATCAATAGAAGGTTGATGATATTAAGATGAGGAAAATATACCTTGAGTGTTCTTGTATTTCAGTACAGAAAACTTGATGTGAGGAATGAAGTATGGTCCGATATCAAAATATATCATATTATCAAGTGAGGATCAAGATTAAAATTCATAAAATGGCATTGGGCACTCCCAAAATCAAAGCTGTCAACCATAATAGAGATAAGTTGTAAGCACATACAATGTGGCTACTTGTAAGAAACCAATGTTGAATGGAATCTCTCCTGTTAGCTGGTTGTAGGACAAGTCCCTATCAATAGAAGGCATAATTGTAAAATTCAATCAATTAAACAAAGTATTACAAGTATTTCAGTTTGCTGAGTTGGATGAAGTACATACAAGATCTGGAAGGAAGTACAGTTGCCTATATTTTGTGGAATACTCCCAGTACAGTTGCCTACAGGTATATAAAGAATACAAGCTTACCACATCATTATGCCAAATGCCAGGACAGTACACCCAAAAGGCAGCAAACCTCTGTAGAATCTGCAACAACTAATAATTGAAAGCTGCTAGGGCATTAGGAAAAATAATTCCAGCAAATATGGCTATGTATTCCGTCTGTATGCCCTCACTACTTGCTAATATAAAGGTGCCTACAGTACCAACCATGAGAATCTAGCCTTCTGCAAATTCAGTTCTAAAATTTGAGATTCATAAATTTATTTGTGTTTCATCAGTACTTGTTAACTGCTCACACAAAGCATTATAAACACTAAATATATTCTAAAAACAGACTTAAATAGAAGGTCAAGTTGTTCTACAATCATGCTCATGCCAATAGTAATTTCTCATTGACTTCTGAAAGGACTTCTGTGCATTCCTTAACCTGTTACAGGGTGAAGAGAATACTGGTTCTGAGAGGTTTATAACTACTTAGTTAACTAATCTGAGTTGACATAGTCATATTCAAAGAAAGCCTAGTATAGAACGTAACTATTTTACTAACACTTGTTGTTTTCAGTCTTTGAATGGGATTCTTCAGTGTGGGGACCATACTCATACATTCATTTTAGATGAAACTAATGCTGCTGATTTGCTTGGCACTTGTTTCCTTGCATTTCAGATTACTTCTTGGACATATTCATATATTCATATTCATATTCATATATGCACTTCAGATGACATTTTCGGCAGATATGTCAGATTTGCATATTGATTATAAGCTAGCCTTTTCCAATAACTAAAAAGAAACAGTCCAAGCAACTTTTTCCCCATTGTGTATAGTGGTTAGGGAATCTCTCTCTGAACCTTTTGATGTGAGATCCTCTGCAACTAAGGTGTTAGGATTAGCTTTTGCATCTTGTTTTTTTTTTTTTATCTCAATTATATGATCATTAATTTCAAAATGGTTGTACCATTTATTTTAAAATGATAGTTTTTACTTTCAATTTTTTTGTGAAGGTATATATGGTAATGTTGTCTCGCAATTTTTAATCTTATCTTGTAACAGGCAGGATGTCAAATAGACTGATGAATAACCTTGAATTTTTTGTTCTAATCTCTCTATATTATGCTTGATTCTGTCATAGTTAGGCAAACATATTAGGAAATTTTTTTCACTGGCTGGATATCATGCAGCTTATCATATCCTTAAAATTCAGAGCAAGGAAGAAAAATGATAGAATGATTGACCATAAAACTGATTTTAGTTGTGGTGTTTTGATTGTCTTTGAGATTAGGATAATAAGAGCCACAGTTGGACTATTTCTATGCTTATTAAAAGTGAGAACTACTGGCTTTAGTGGGAGTAAATAGTGATTTATTATGTTGTTTATGGTGAATGAGATAGTTGCATAATGGATTGCAACTCAACTATGGATGACATACAGAAGCTGCAGTAAAGCTTCCTTGAATAACCCTGTTAGTTAAAAGAACAGCCTCTCCCAAGTAATAATAATTGTTTTTGTCATGTCAATGGATTCATACATCAGATGTGCTTAATGTTTTATGGAGTCAATTGTGAGAAAGTTGGAAAACTGGTCAAAGCACCAACACCATAGTGTTGGGGTGATTATGTAACAGAAAGGTGAAATAGAAACTATTGGGAATTACTATTGATAAGTTACAAACAAATTGTTCATGGCAATGCACTTCTAATGTATATTACACCTCTTATGTTAGCAACCAGAAGAAGAAAATCATGTAAAAGATGCCAAGTAGGACTGTGATTTGCTTAAATTAAAAAGGGATTGGAGTTTAGATGTAAGATATCTTTAACATATGGAAATAACAAAAACCCATTTCCTACTAGAAATACTATATTGTTAGTAAGTAGAATTTCCCATGCATCATGGTAAAAGGTGGACATAAAGCATGCAATAAAGGCAGAACATCTTGAGTTAAAATCAAATCCTTAGCATGGATAGGTTATTCATAACCATTCTAACCTGAGATAGTCCTCCAGCACTTCCAGTAACTCCTTGTATATACGCTGTTTGAATTGAATCAACAATAAGGGCAGAAGGGTATAGAGGCTGAATTTTAGTTAATAAGTCCTGAAAAAAAAAAGGAAAAGGCAAATGATAGCAATTACTACAAGTCACAGGAGCCTTGCAGATTGAGATGCTTACATAGAATGCTCTCCTCATTGACATATGAAATGATTAATAGTATTGATAACTAACATATTCAGTAAGCATAGTTAGGAAATTAGTTAAGAAGCAGAAATATCATCGAAAGCAAAAGATTAAATAATAACCAGAAAGATTAAAGATTAAAGCAATATTAAAAAAAATCATCGAAAGCAAAAGAAAGAAGCAGAAATATCAAACAACCCATATCATCAAAAACCAGAAGAATAAATAACAACCACAAAATTAAAATTAAAATTCTAAGGTTTTAAGTTTTTACCCTTTTCTCTTAGAATGTCAGACTGGACTCCCTCCCTCCCCACATCCCATTTAACAAGCTTGATTTGTTGATTAGACGAAATGTATGAGAGAATTTCAGATGAGTATTTATTACAGACGATGAACACTGTGTAAGACGTTCGTTTTAGATTTTTAAAAAACTTATATGCGTTTATCTTAAATAATAACTGACGCCTATTATAATAGTATATGCGTCTGTTATTATTTAAGACAGATGCATATAATTATTTAGATAATTATAAAAAAGTCACTGCCTATTATATATCATATGCGTCTGTTATTAAATAAAGTCAGACGTCTATACCATTTTTATACGTTTGGCATTCGATTAAACAGACACCTATTATATCTTTTTTTAATATATAATATATAAAATAAAACTTAATTATCTGCATAATAATATAATTAAGTAGGTTGCCTTTAATATATATATATATATATATATATATATATATATATATATATATATATATATATATATATATATATATATATAACTAAAATTAAAAAAAATTAAATTAATATTAATTAATTAATTTAAATATTATTTGGTTAAATATCAAATTGTCTTTTTTATTTCAATTTATTTTAGACAAAAATATATATATATATATATATATATATATATATATATATATATATATATATATATATAGTACTGAAAAATGTATATGCGTCTGTTATTTATAATGACAGATGTCTAAACTTTATATGACTGATATTTATAAATGACCGACGCATATAAAAAGTAATATATTTACAAAAATGTCACCGCTTCCATTTTAAGCATTTGTCATTTACACAACAGATATATATAATATTTAACTTAAGTAGTTTTTGTACTCGTGTAGGTACAAGATAGATGAAGTAATTAGTAAAGGAAGTTATGATGTTGTTTATTCTGCATATGATACAAAAAGGTGATACAAAAAGGTGAAGTAATTAGTAAAGGAATTTATGATGTTGTTTATTCTGCATATGATACAAAAAGGTGGATTTAATTTCAGGAAAAAAAAAACAAACTGAACAATTCCAAGGTTGACAAAGAAGGATGCATTTTTGATTGATCTGACCCAATCCAATGCATTATACAAAAATCAACAGATGATAACTTAAGACTAATACTACGTTTGGGAACTCTCTTATTTGAAGTGAAAACGAAGGAAGTAAAATAAATTTTATTTTTCATTTTTATTTTCTTAAACATAAAATAAAATAAGAAGGGACAAAAAAATTATTTTTTTTATCTTTTTTCAGAAGATAATAACTAAAGATAACAAATAATTTTTATGAGTTTCTTTCTAATCTCTATATTTTCTCTCAAATTTAGGAGAAAATGAATAGTGAAAAATAAAATTTATTTTCCTTTCCTCCCAAAGTAAAGCGGTAATTATTCTTTATTTTTATACCCTTATTTTTCTTCCCTCCAAACATAGGGTTAAAGACGAGAGGCCATGGAATCATTCAAAGTTGTTAGCTTTCATATCACAGTTACTGGCGAGATCAAGATATTGAAGCTTAGAGAGATTTCTAACCTGTTAAGGGAATTTGCCACTAATACTGTTCCATGATTGGACGAGATGTGTCAAATGAGGGAGTGAACCAATAAAATCATGAACTTGCTGAAAATAATTACCACTGAGATCCAAATAACTTAAAAATGGTAATTCAAGCAAATAAGAGCTCAGCTCAACACTGATAAAGTCTAAATATCCATCTCAGAGATCAAGCTTCACAACATGACTAGTGAGGTTATCGCAGCCGACCTTTTAGCATTTGCAACATTCTTCTTTTGCTTCTGTATCACTTGTCCACGAGGAGAGTTGGCCTTCTTCATCCACAAGGTTTTTCTTGAATTTGAGGATAGTTGATTTTTTGCTCTCTGTGCACTTGGTTGTAACAGTAGTTGAATCTACAAATTCCGCCTGGCTGACTATGGTCATAGCAAGGATGCACCATTATCCCATATTCCATCTCCGATCGCTGCAAACATATTATTTGAAAGAAAATTGTGTCGCATTGTTGTAGCATTTGGCGGTGCCGACGTCACCATGATAAGGCCGGACGAGATGGGAAATTAGCAAGGAGATGGATAGAGAATGACACCAACCTATGTTTGAATAGAAGAAAAATATGTGAAAAGAAAAAATAATTGTATAAAATAAGGAATGATTCTCATTTTATTCTATTTTAGAATGAAAAAAATTATTTTTTAATCTTTACTTTCTTTTCAAAATAAACAATTGTTTGAGTAGGAAAAAAATATGAAGGGAGATAAAATAAATGTGTAAAATAAGAAAAAAAATTTCACTAATTATGTTTGGAAATTGAAGGAAAATAAGAAGAAAAAATAAAATAATTTTTATTTTTCACTTTCTCCTGAAAATGGAGAGAAACCATGGAAAATTGGAAGTAAAATGTCATTATTCTAATAAAATTACATTTTTATCATTGATCATTATAGTAAGGTATTTATTATTTCATAAAATGATGAACATAATAGTAAATTTGTTAGATATTATAACTATATTTTCTTTCACAGTAAATTACCTAAATAAGAGACAGGCCAAATTACTAAAACATCATGAATTTTGACAATTTTAACAATTTTAGCTCCATCTATCTATAATTACAAAAGAGTATACATATTTTATAATTTTTTGACAAAAATAGGTTTCAGCAAGGAAAAAAAATATTTTTGCGCCAACATGGATGCCAGTATTTTTGGGAAAAAAAATTAGTCAATTAGCAAGAATAATGAGTTAGCAATGCTAAATTACAAAAAAAAAAACAAACTTTGACACTTTTAACAATTTTAGCTCCATCTATCTATAATTATAAAAGAGTATACATTCTTTACAATTTTTTAACAAAAGTAATTTCTAACAAAAAAAAATTTATGCCTACATTGTATTGTAGTAACATCCCGAGATGGAATGGATATACTAATTAAGATGAGAAAAATCATAGGAGGAATGAGGTGGGACACTAAAATGGTAGACCATTAAGATGGTCCTCTAATGCCTAAGAAAATACTAGTTGTTGTCAAGCAAAATTGAGTTTTTAGTGGAAGCTCTATAACCTCACAATGAAGGTCTAACCACGAAAAGTGAAACCATGATGCTTGATTGTGAAGCTAGAAAATGCTTATATTAAACGAGGCTTTACTGAGATGAAATGATGTTATTTTGCATAAGCATGTGTCTCTACCGACGAGGGAAAAAAAAGACTTTTGTGTTTACATTGTATTGCAGTAATATTTTGGGATGAAGTGGATGTTCTAATTAAGGTGAGAAAAGTCATAAGAGAAATAAGGTGGACTGATACAGAACCCCAAAGATCGTGTCTTGAAACCTCTCAACAAGATAAAGTAAACAAACTTTAAACTATGATGATCATAGATTAAATCTGACCCAAAGCTAACAAATATAGCAAAAAATCAAGATTATAGGGTTGATTAAGAATAGCCACGCCGCACAATATCACTTGATAAGTAATTAATTTATAAAGATAATAAAGAGATGCAAATCTGTCTCATTTTAAAGAAGATGATAAAAAAAAAATTTATTCATTCATGCCTTGTAAAAGATTCCCAAATGAGCATTTATAGCCCTATATTTTTTAATCCTTTATGGTAAAGGATAATTAAGCTCTATTCTAACTCAACTCCTAAAAGTACAGTCATATTCTAACTCAAATTCTAAAAAGTAGAGTCCTACTTGAATTATGACACCAATTAAAATTTTCTAGAATAAGACTAAGTGGTGGGTTGAGTTTCATATCCTTTGGATCACATGCTATCATTCTCCTTATTTAAACTATAGATAGATAATAGGCAATTCATTTATATTAATAAACCCATTATAAGTTAAGCCCAAAATCCATAAATAGACACACGTGTAGCACATGACCTTGAGCACATGATGTCTTGCACATGACTTATAATCTTCAATTTTATAGACTTTGTCTTATTTAGCCTATTTAGCTAGTCCATGCAAGATGGTTCTTCATACACCCCAAGATAAGTAATGGGCTTTGAGTTTTCAATCATCTCCATCTCCTTTATGATGCACACCTCTCTTGTGATCTCCTTAGTGACCAAGTTTTGAACATAGTATTGCATTACTTGTTTTAGCTTGGTAGCCATTGATTTTGTGATCGCACCACTTGGCATGACTAGTACATCATTCTTCTTGTGTGAAGATTGACTTACATGTCCTTAATCTACATCATTCCCCATCTTCAAAAGTATTTGTCCTCAATTATGATCTTCCTACATTGTCAAAAGGAGTAAGGTCAAAAACATTGAATGATGTATAAACACCATACTTACCAAGAAGTTCTATCTTGTAAGCATTATCACTGATCCTTTGAAGTACACGAAATGGGTCATCTCCTCTAGGATCAAGTTTATTATTCTGATAGTGAGGAAATCACTTCTTTCTCATATGCACCCACACCCAATCACATAGTTCAAACACTATATTTTTACGCCATTTGTTAACTTGGCGTGCATATGACTCATTCTTCTTCTTTAAGTGATGTTTTTCTTTCTCATGCATAACTTTCACAAAATCTGTCTTTTTCTTACCATCCAAATTAGTTAACTCATTAAAAGACAAATGTGTTAGATCCAATAGGGTTAATGAATTAAAACCATACACAAGTTCAAAAAGTTGAAAAACCAATAGAATAATGTATGCATTTGTTATAAGCAAACTCAACCAATGGCAAACAATCTTCCCATTATTTTAAATTTACACCCACAACAGCACACAATATAGCACATAAATTCCTATTGACCAGTTTGGTTTGTCCATCAGTTTGTGGATGACAAATAGTAGAAAATAGCAATTTAGTACCAACTTTACCCCACAAAATACGCGAAAAGTAACTAAAAAATTTAGCATCTCTATTAAAAATAATAGATTTAGAAATACCATGCAAATGCACTACCTCTCTAAAGAACAAATCAAATTATATTTGTTACATAATTCATTTTAGCACATGCAATAAAATGAGTCATTTTACTGAATCTATCAACTACAACAAATATGTTATCTTTACCTCTCCTAGTCCTAGGCAATCCCAATATAAAATCTATAGAAATATCAATCCAAGGTGCATTAGGAATAAGTAAAGTTGTATACAATCCATGAGGCATAACTTTAGATTTATCTTGTTTACATGCAACACACTTAGCATAAATTCTTTCAACATCCTTACACATATGTGGCCAATAAAAGTGTTCATGCAATATATCTAAAGTGTTGTTAACACCAAAATACCCCATTAAAATCCCCATTATGAGCTTCACACACAAGTAGCTCCCTTAAAGAATATATAAGTACGCAAAGTTTTCCATCCCTACAGAAATATCCATCGTGCCTATAAAATTTCTAAAAAACAGCTTGTTCACACGCATCATACACATTAGCAAAATCAAGATCAGTTGCATAAAGTTCTTTAATTTGTTCAAATCCCAATAATTTTGAACTTAAAGTACAAATTAAAGTATATCTTTTTTAAAGTGTATCAACCACCACATTATCTTTACCTTGCTTGTATTTTATCATATATGGACATGTCTTAATAAATTCCACCCATTTTACCATGTCACTTATTAAGTTTTATTTGTCTCTTTAAATGCTTTAAGGACTCATGATCAGTATGTATGACAAACTCTTTAGGAAGAAGATAATATTGCCACATGTCTACGACTTTCAGTAAAGCATATAATTCCCTATCATAGGTGGAATAATTCAATTGAGTTTCATGCAACTTCTCACTAAAGTATGCTATTGTTCGCCCCTCCTGCATTTAAACAACTCATATACCAACTCCTGAGGCATCACATTCAAGCTCAAAAGTTTTGTTGAAATCAGACAAAGACAAAATAAGTGCACTACATAGTTTATCCTTAAGCAAATAAAATATATTTTCATGTGATACAATCCATTTAAACTTAACATCTTTTTTAACTAACTCATTTAAAGTTGTTGCAATAGAACTAAAATTTTTAACAAACCTTTTATAGAAACTAGTCAATCCATTAAAACTCATAACCTCACTAGCATTAGTAGGCATTGACCAATCACTAATAGCTTTCACTTTTTCCTCATCTACCTCAATTCCTTTAACACTAACAACAAATCCAAGAAATATAAGTTTTTCACTAGTAAACGTGGACTTCTTTAAGTTGACATGTTATTGATTTTTGTTCAAATTAAATCTAATAATGCAAATTAGACTTAACTACTATAAGTAGATGTAAAAAGGATAGAATTAAAAGAAAGAAAACTAAAGAGAACAAAGACTTAGGCAATATGGAATAAAAATTAGAATCTGTTTTCTCCTAGTGAGTAGTCGATTTAACCCGTATTCAACCTCAATTTATCATCAACTAGCAAGAACTCAAGGTATATTTAATAGATAAGCTCAATTCCTCAATATCAAATCAAAGCTTAATATGATCACTAAGGTACCTGAATTCAAAAGTTATATTTTTCAACCTCAAAATCAATTATTTAAGTTGGATTGCAGTAGTTTATGATGATACCAAAGATTTCAACTTGAAGCTCAAATAGCACAATTTTACAATTTTGATGCTAATTCAAAATTCTGATTTTTTTTAAATAACACTAATCAGAAGCTATTAATAAATCAAATAACTGAAAAGAAACCCGAATATGCAATTTTACTCTTTATGGCCAAAATTTTTCCTAAGGTACCTCTAATGACAGAATTTTAAATCTAACTAAGTTAACAACTAGAAAACAATTTTAAAGGATAAATAATGATTACCTAACCAAAAGCTTTGATACCAAACGGATATGGAACCCCAAAGACTGTGCCTTGAAATCCCTCAACAAGACAAGATAAACAAACCTTAAGCTATAATGATCATAGATTGAATCCAACCCAAAGCTAATCAATGTAGCAAAGCACCAAAATTATAAGGTTTATTAAAAATAGTCATCCAACAAGCAATATCACTTGATAAACAACTAATTCATAAAGGTAATAAAGAGATACAAATCTGCCTCATTTTAAAGAAAATACTCAAATTTATTTTTATTCTTGTAAAAGATTTCTAAATGAGCATTTATAGTCTTAATTCTTTGAATCCTCTATGGTAAAAGATAACTAAGTCATATTTTAACTCAACTTCTAAAAGTACAATCATATTCTAACTCAAATTCTAAAAAGTAGAGTCTTATTGGAATTAGGACACTAATTAAATCCTTTTAGAATAAGACAAATGGTGGATCGGGTTTCATATTCTTTGGCCCACATGCTGTCATTCTCCTTATTTAAACTATAAATAAATAATAGGCAGTTCATTTATATTATTAAACTCAATTCCAAGTTAAGACCAAATTCCATAAATAGGCATATGCATAGCACATGACCTTGAGCACATAATGTCTTGGACATGACTTACAATCTTCAATTTTATGGACTTTGTATTGTTTATTCCATTGGGCTAGTTCATGCAAGATGGTTCTTCACACACCCCAAGATAAGTAATGGCCTTTGGATTTTCAATCAGCTCCATCTCTTTTGTGATGCATGTCTTTATTGTGATCTCCTTAGTGACCAAGCTTTGAACATAGCCTTGCATTGCTTGCCTTAGCTTGTTAGCCCTTGATCTTGTGATCGCACCACTTGGCATGACTAGTGCATCATTCTCCATGTGTGAAGATTGACTTACATATCCTTAATCTACATCAGTGGAATACTAGAATGGTAAACCATGAAGATGGTCCTTTAGTGCCTGAGAAAATATTAGTTTTTGTCAAACAATATTGGGTTGTAAATGAAAGCTTCAAAACCTGACAGTGAAGGTCTAACCAGGAAAAGTGAAATCATGATGGATGACTATGAAACTGAAAAATATTTATGTTATACGAAGCTTGACTTAGATGAAGTAATTTTCTTTTGCATAAACATATTTCTCTCCTAACAAGAAAAAAAATTGTGCCTACATTATATGCAGTAATATTTTAAGATGAAGTGGATGTCCTAATTAAGATGAGAAAAATCATAGGAGGAATGAGGTGAGACACTAAAATGGTAGACTATGAAAATGATCATCTAGTGCCTAAAAAAATACTAGTTGTTGTCAATCAATATTGGTTATAAGTGAAAGCTCCACAACCTCATAGTGAAGGTATGACTAGAAAAAGTGAAATCACGATGAATGACTATGTGGTTGGAAAATGCTTTATGTTATGTAAGGTTTGACTGAGATAAAGTGATGTCGTTTTGTATAAGCATATTTCTTTTCCAATGAGAAAAAAAAAATTTTGTGCCTACATTATGTTGTAGTAATATTCTAGGATGAAGTGGATGTGCTAATTAAGATGAGAAAAATCATAAGATGAATGAAATGGGACACTAAAATGGTAGACCATGAAGATAGTCGTCCAGTGTCTAAGAAAATATTGGTTGTTATAAAGCAATATAAGGTTGTTAGTGGAAGCTCCATAGCCTTACAGTGAAAGTCTAATAAGAAAAAGTAAAATTGTGATGGATGACTGTGAAACTGGAAAATGTTTATGTTTTATGAGGCAGAACTGAAATGAAGTGATGTCGTTTTGCATAAACATATTTCTGATCTAACGAGGAAAAAAAATTTGTGCCTACATTGTATTGCAATAATATTTTGGGATAAAGTGAATGTGCTAATTAAGATGAGAAAAATTATAAGAGCAATGAGATGGAACACTAAAATGGTATACCATGAAGATGGTCATATAATACCTACAAAATTAATGGTTGTTGTCAAGCAATACTGGGTTGTAAGTGGAAGCTCCACAACCTTATAGTTTAAACATAAAAAGTGAAATCATGATGGATGATTATGAAGTTGGAAAATACTTATGTTATATGAAACTTGATTGAGATGAAGTGATGTCTTTCTAATAAGCGTGTTTCCCTTCCAATGAAAAAAAAATGTGCCTACATTGTATTGCAATAATATTCCGAGATAAAGTGGATGTGCTAATTAATGTGAGAAAAATCATAGGAAGAATGAGGTGGAACTAAAATGGTAAACCCTAAAGATGATCCTCTAGTGCTAAGAAAATACTAGTTGTTGTCAAACAATATTGGGTTGCAAGTAGAAACTCCACAACCTTACAATAAAAGCCTAACCAGGAAAAGTGAAACTACGATAGATGACTGTGAAGCTAGAAAATGCTAATGTTATAAGAGGCTTGACTGAGATGAAGTAGTGTCATTTTGCATAAGCATGTTTCTCTTCCAATGAGAAAAAAAAAATATTTGTGTGCCTACATTGTGTTACTGTAATATTCTGAGATGAAGTGGATGTGCCAATTAAGGTGGAAAAAATTATAGGAGGAATGAGATGAGACATTAAAATGGTAAACCATGAAGATTGACATTTAGTGCCTGAGAAAATACTAGTTTGTGTCGAGCAATATTGGGTTGCAAGTGGAAGTTCCACAACCTCACAGTGAAGGTCTAATCAGGAAAAGTGAAATCATGATGGATGACTGTAAAGCTGAAAAATGTTATACTATACGAGGTTTGACGAATATAAAGTAATGTCGTTTTGCAAAAGCATGTTTCTTTTCTAATTAGGAAAAAAAAAGAAATTTTGTGCCTATATTTTGTTGCAATAATATTGCGATATGAAGTAGATGTGCTAATTAAGATGAGAAAAATTATATGAGGAATGAAGTGGGATGCTAAAATGGAATACCATGAAGATGGTCCTCTAGTATCTGAGAAAATACTGGTTGTTTTCAAGCAATATTGGGTTGTAAGTTAAGCTCTACAACCTCACAGTGAAGGTCTAACCAGGAAAAGTGAAAACAATGCTGGATAACTGTAAAGCTGGAAAATGCTTATGTTATATGAGACTTTACTAAGATGAAGTGATATCGTTTTGCATAAGCACATTTCTCTTCCAATGAAAAAAAAAAAGATTTTTGTGCCTCCATTCGAGAATGAAGAGGATGTGCTAATTAAAGTAAGAAAAAACATAAAAGGAATGAGGCGAAACACTAAAATGGTAGACCATCAAGATGGTCATCTAGTGCCTGAGAAAATAGTAATTATTGTCAAGTAATATTGGATTGTAAGTGGAAGCTTCACAACCTTGTAGTAAAGGTCTAACCGGGAAAGTGAAACTGTGATGGATGATTGTGAAGCTAAAAAATGTTTAAATTATACGAGACTTTACTAAAAGTCTAAGATGAAGTAATGTCATTTTGCATGAGCATGCTTTTTGCAAAGTGAATTCTTCCCTTTTGTAGAGGCAAGATAGTTCACACAGTGGATGTCCTGCCCATTATACAATATAGGCATAAGATTTTTTTTTTGTTGGAAACTATTTTTGTTAAAAAATTATAAAACATTTACACTCTTTTGTAATTATGTATAGATAAAGCTAAAATTGATTAAAATGTTAAATTTAGTAATTTTTTGATAATTTGGCATTGTTGACTTATCATTTTGGCTGATTGAATCAATTTTTTTCTTTTCCAAAAAGATTGGTATCCTCGTAAGTATAAAAATCTGTATTTTTTCTTGTCTAAAGCTATTTTGTTAAAAATTCCGTAAAATACGTATAATTTTTTGTAATTATAGATAGATGAACCTAAAATTATTCAAAATGTCAAAATTTTTAAATTTTTTAGTAATTTGACCTAAGAGAAAATAAGTCTTATTTTTTTAGTTTCTCTTATTATTTTATTTCAATCCAAAATATATTGAAAAAAAATAAGAAAAAATAAATAAATTTATCCTTTCCTCCCTTCATAGAAAAATTGCTAAATACAGTGCGAAGGAGATGAAATGGCGTACTATTTATTTTTTTCGATGAGCAAATGATATACTATACTTTGTTAATAATTTAATATCAAAACCATTTAGTTCAATGTATATTTTTCATTGATAAATTGACAGCTAGAAATAAAGTGCTTAAAATATTAAGTCCAACAACAGATAACTGCCAACGCCGTGACAGGCCGCATCCATCCTCCATTCCTACTATGGTTATAATCACAATCAATTTGACATTTTTTTTCTCGGATAAGAGTGAGGTTTGGGATTTTCCCATTTTTATTGTTTTATTCATTTTACAATGTTATTTTTTAAAAAATTAATCTTTATTTATAAAATATTTATTAAAATAAAAATAGAATTAGAAAAAAATAATATATTATTTTTATAAAATAAAAAGTAATTTAAAATTCACATAAGGAAAAATTTTATCTAATTTATCTTTTATTGAACAAAGAAGTAGGTTGACAAAGCAAAAATTATAAATTTTGTACTTGGATACACAAAAACATTTACTGATTAGATATAAACCTTTAAAATTTTAAATTGAAGTCAAAAAAATTTAAATATTTTTAGGTAGAAAATATAATTCTCATATATATATTGATATATATTGATATATATATATATATATTGATATATATATAAAGCTCGAATTATTTGAGTCTAAATGAATAATTCATGCCGTGCAATTAAGTTTATCTTCACTCTATATGATCCACTTTTCACGTCATATCTAATAATTGAATACAATATAATTATCGTATCTTTGGTTGAATATGATTTTGATCTCACAAAGATATATATATATATATATATATATATATATATATATATATATATATATATATATATATATATATATATGGTTGTATCTTATTATTTATTTATTTTCCACTATCTATCTTTCATTTTCAAGGGTTATATATGTAGACATGAAAGAAGCACAAGTTCTAGTTGACAAACACCTTCCCTTTCAATTGTATTGAGATAAGAATATGGTCCCCAATACCCAACTTTGAAAGATTTTGTCCATGTAGGGATGGGATTGCACTCTTTTCAATTTACTCTAAGATGACCTTTTTTTTTGGACTTACAAATAAATTGAGCTATATGTATAGAAAAATAAAAAATTGGAATATGTACCAGAAAAAAAGAGAAAAGGTTCTATCTTTATTTATTTTGTGGGTAGTCCAAGGTGGTAAAATGGACATATTACCTAACGCCTAAATTAGTTTTTTTTAGTTATAATAGAGGAGAGTAATATATAGTTCAAGTAAAGCTATTCCTGCCGTTACTAAACTAGTTATAGGAATATATAAAATTGAATGCATACATAACGGTTCTATTGGCAGTGTCATGATGGACACTTAGTTTGGTCGTGTAAAAGGCTATATAATCAAAATATTACTTTTCTATTTTGGTGTGAAGTTGCTAGAAACTCTTTTTTACATTTTTCGTAGGCTTATTCTTTTTTCAATTTGTTTTTTTTTTGGTTTATAACGTTATAATTTAAATCACAACATTTCAATTCTGGAAACCAACTTAACATCACTCCTCAGTGCAAATTGATTTTATTTACTTGTTTTTATTTTATTTTACTATAATGTCTTAAATTTTAATTATGTAATATTTAAATTTAATTATATAACTTTATTTAAATATTTGTTTGATTTAAAAAAAATTGAAATATTATAATTTCATTACTTTATTTTATTAAATTTGAAATTTAAACTTTGAATATATATTTTAATTAGTTTAATGAATAATTTTATATCGTCATATGTCGTACAGTAACCCTAATCAAAGATAGAAATAGATAATAAAATGATAATTATAAATAAATTTAAAACATATACATATATTTCAATATTAAGCTGATTTAAAAGAGGCGAACACAATTTTTAAAGAAATTACCGAAGTGCTATATGTATAAATGAAAGCCAAACAATAATAATAATAATAATTTTTTTTTGGGAAAAAAAACCGGAAAGAAAGGAAGAAAAAAAAATCAATGCTTTCAAGCAGAACTGAGGGTGTGTTGGTCAAAACAAAAACAAAAGGGATGATCATAGGCATTTGTGGCTCAATTTCATTGAAGTGATATTACGGTATTTGAAATTGTTGTTATGTATTCAAAAAAAATATTTTCAAATTTTAAAAAATTTAAAAATAAAATTTTTTTCTCCAATAACGCTCTTGTCAAACGTAATGTCAAACGATTCGTATACTTTTACAAGGCCATATATAACATTAAACTGAAAACATTACATCAGAAGCCAACAAACTCTTCAAGAAAAGAAAGAGTACTAAACTAGAAAGAAGAAGAAGAAGAACCATATGAATCAGTAACTCTGGCCAAAAAATGAACTACTTTGTTTACTTCATTTTTCACAAAACTAACAGAATAAATAGGATTATTAGACATCAAAGTAAGGCAATCCGTGATAAAGACGCCAAACTCAGAAGTATCTATTTTAGGATGATCAATAGTATCATGTTAGATTGTGGATTGCAATTATTATTAAAATCAATTTAAAAAAGAAAAAAGATTGCTCCTGAATCTTGGATCATGACGTTGTAATATTTTTTTCCCTTCTCATAAAAATATACAATAAAATAAAAATTATCCTTATACATTTACCATTTAAAAAAAAAAGAGTCAAGCCCATAAAATAAAACAGCTAACTATCCCAAGAGATACTTATATAATCATGAAAAAGCAAATTATAAAGTTCTAAAAGGAAAAAAAAAAGTGAAGACCAATAGAGCAACTTTGAGCATGCTTATAGAAAAAATTTTGCTATGAAATTAGTTTATTTAACCATTTATCTTCCATAATGCTTTATTGAAATAGATAATTATTGTCAACTAAGAGAAAAAGTTCATTAAATTATTAGAGTGGTGCTGGCATTTCAAAATTAGTAATAAAAATCTAAATTTAGAATAGTTGAAAACTTCTCTTTATTTACTAATTACTATCATTAAGATGAAAAGCTAATTTAAATGAAAGGGCAGAGGCGATATGGACTCAAATCCCTCAAAGTCCAAAGACACATCAAATGTTTCGGCCCATGTGAACTCAAAATTCATTATAACCCAAACAGGATTGTACCGCGTCATTAATTAGTACAACATCAATTTTTAACTATGTATTTATCTTATTTTTTTTCTTTTTTTTCTTTTTTTTTCTTATTTTTTTTCACAATGATAAAAGTAAATTTTTTTGTATATTTTAAGTTTTTTTTAGAGAGATAAAATTTCTTAATTTGCATATTTGATTTTATTTTTGGCATTTTTGAATATTGCAATTATTTTTATTATTATTTTAGATAAAATTATTTAATTTTGATTTTTTTGTAAAATAAAATGGTTAAAAATGAAAATATTTGAATTAAAAAAAGAGTAATATAGAGAGAAAAAATCGAGTTATTGAAAGTTGAAAATAATGAGTTTAGTAAAAATAATAAATATATAAGTGATGAACTTATAAGTTATAAACGATAAACATGTAAGTGATTAATATGTAAATTTAAAACGATAAATATGTAAATTCAAAATGATGAACATGCAAGTTGTAAATAATGAACATACAAGTGATCAAGCAGTAAGTTATAAACGATAAACCAACAAATATATACGATGAGTTTATAAGTGAGAGGTTGTAAGTTGTAAATAATAAATTTGTAAGTTAACTTTTAGCATCTAAATAATAAATGTGTAAGTTCAAAATAATGAATCTGTAAATTTTAAATGAATTTATATTTTATAAACAATGAACTTATAACTTTTAAATAATAAATTTCAAAATGATGAATTTGTAAGTACAAAACGTTGAATTTATAAGTTAAATACAATGAATCTGTAAATTATAACTGATGAATTTATAAGTTCAAAAATGATAAACCTATAAATTATAAATGATAAATTTATTTTATATTTATGAGTTTACCAAAATTTAATTTTGGAAAAATGAATATTTTTATAAAGGAATGAAATTAATAATACAATATAAATCTAAATTTATGATATAACAATCCGGATTGTGCAGCGTAGGTGGATTGGTTCTCGTGAAAAACTGAAAATGGGAAGACAAAGCTACAATAAATTGGGCCCATTGATTTTTTAAGGACAAAGCCCATATGCTATTAACTAATTATTGCGCTGCCTTTCTTCCTCAATAGTTTGGATGAAGAGGCCCAAAGCAAAATAATTTGTGAACTTTTCAGCTTGAGAAAATTATGTAGTACCTACTTAGTATCTGAATTCAGTATTAGATTTTTTTTCCTTTTAGCAAAAGACAGTGTTCATCGGTGTAAGAAATACACTCACTATTAGTCTGAGAGAAAAAAAAAATCTAAAAATAAAGGAATAAAAAAATATTTTTATAATTATTTTTGTAATTACTAATAAATCAGAAAACGAGTGTTAGACACTCATTTTTTAAGACTGACTATATTTTGCATTTGGCTGCAAAAACATATTTCGGTGAAAAGCAAATTGAGCGAAATCATGAGAGAAAAGATATTAAAAAGCGAAATCATGAGAGAAAAGAATATAAAAGCATATAGTGATGATTATAAAGATTTAAAAGAAAACATAAGCCCACTGACATCGGCAACTTGGATTCCTTTGCTCATGGCTGGCACTGGGTGTAGCTCCCTTCTAGCAATGGCAACTATTTGCAGAAAGAAGGAGATGAACTTCCATATACGAGATCTCATCCAACCTCTAATCACACCACTAGATAAAAAAATTCAAATTTAAAGATATATTCGGAATTTTGCTTCAACATTTAATCGCGCGATTACCATCATACGAAGTTTTGAAATTTTGGGTGTCTCGGTGATTTTCTGAAAATTTTATAGATCTAAATAAATAAATATTTAAAGACTTACTAATCATTAAAATTATTTGGTGTTAAAGTGAAAGGTAGAAGTTTTAGTTAAAAAATCAGTAGCATAGTTTGTTAGCAATTATCGACATCAGCAGCCAGCTACAATGATCAATTATCAAAATTAATTATATGATTAAAATTAATTTTTATAAATTTTCATATTTCAATCACTATTATTGAATGTTGGTAGCTAGTACTACTGAATCAAATAGACTTTTCATTTTTTATAAAAAATATTTATTAATACAAATTTAAAAAGTTCACAATCCAAAATTTTAACCACATGCTAACTTTTAAATTTATTTTATTAAACACTCA
The DNA here is from genome assembly GCA_023653625.1 of Triadica sebifera. Taxonomy (NCBI): domain Eukaryota; kingdom Viridiplantae; phylum Streptophyta; class Magnoliopsida; order Malpighiales; family Euphorbiaceae; genus Triadica; species Triadica sebifera. The sequence continues at coordinate 9,627,304 of CM042911.1, read as the reverse complement.
ATCCAATTTTTCAATTTATTGAATTCCTAAAAGTTGATTAATCAAATACTCAACTTTTATTTTTTTAATTTGCTAAAATGATAAAAATTGAATTTAAAAATTCAATCAAACCGATATTATTACTAAATATTTTTTATTGGATTCAGAATTTTAAAGGCAAGTGTATACGGTGTATTATTAAAAGTAGGGATTTTTCGCCGGTCAAGATTAAACATAATATTTAATTCAATTCATAATTTGTGAATTAAAAATTTATCAACTCAACTTCATCCATAAATATAAAAAAATCAATTTATTCCAAACCAAAATTGTGAATCATATTAAATCGGTTTACGGTTTAGTTTTATTATTTTTATTTAATAATAATAAAAGTTTTAAAGGCTTTAGTTCTTTAAATTGGACTTTTTTTTCATTCATTTTATTATATATATTTATTTTCATTTACAATTAAGTTAAAACTATAGTTTTATTGTAGGTTGGTGCAAATTAGTTTAGCTTAAATGGATTAGACGGTTTATAAAAACTATTAATTAAAAAGTGATACAACTGCATAAGATTAATTTTCGAATTTATAACAAAATGTTGATTGAAAAGTGTTGACTGTTATAGATGTGCGGTTTCGTTCCTTAAAACAATATTATGAACTGTCTTCATATAATTTGACAATTACTAGTAAAGCAGTTGAACTACTCAAAATTATTATAATTATTAGGGATTGACAGAATAAAAATAATAAACACGTTTGGGTCTGAAGAATAAGTTATCATTTGATTTTCATCCCTTGTTGAATTGTGGAATCATCAATCAACTTAGCCATGTATTCATTTGTTCTTGATAGTATATGAACATAAATAGACACAGCAAACTGCTCCTGAAGAAAGGAATCCAAAGCAGGAGAAAGAGTTTAATATTTCTCATAGTATTTTGTAACGGGGGCTGTAGTATCTTTTTTTTTCTTCATTTTTTCCTCGAAAGATAATTATGGCAAATTTTGCATCTTTTGAGGAAAAAATGAAAAAAAAAAAAGATTATAATTTTGGCATTATTAATTAATGCAGATAGCATCTACTTTCTTTAGTTAATCATTTAAAGCATAGCCTCCACGGAGTGGAATATTGAATGACAGCTATGGTTTCTTTATCTGGTCTATATACACTGCTGTCATGCAATAAAATTATTTTAATTACCACAATAATTTTCATTCCTAAATTCTAACTAATTGCTTATAATTTGTTTCCAACTCCTACACTTCTGACTTCCCTATTTCCTTTAGGAAAACTTACACTTCCCTCTCAGGAAGTTCCAACAAAAAAGAATAAAAAAAATTAAAAAAAAAATAAAAATGAATGGAAACAATGTTTTGTTAACATGGGATGTCGATGTTATCAACTTTTTATTATTATTATTATTATTATTATTATTATTATTATTATTATTATTACGGTGATATTAAATTAAGAAGTCAGATTGTCAGTGATTATATTATTCTAAACTACTACCTCACTTAGCCCCACCACAAGTCTTTTTCATTTAAGAAGTCTGATCATTAATGATTAATAATTATATATTAAACGAAATAATTGTTATATATATTGTAAACATATAAACAAAATTTACTTCAAATTTGCTTCTCATGATATGTATGGGTAATTCCTATTTGAAAGTTTGAACAAGTTACAGTTTGATAGGAAATTCCAATTATTCGATCGTTTTCATAAGCACCCTGCAATAGCATATTTATCTTAAATTTTCATTTAAAATTAGATAGAAAGGCTAACTTAGGGATTGAATTGAAAGTGATTGTAAATATTAAAGTGCAAATTGTTAAAATTAAAATAATAGAGACTCATCCGTTTCTATTTCAAATATCCATTTGGGTTTTTTTTTTATTGAAATTATACAATTTTCTTTTTATCATTTTTAGATAATTGATAAAAGACTTGCAATGAGAAATTATAAATTTAAAATGATTAATCGATTTATTTATTTGTCAATGGAGTGATGAACGTTAATTTGTTCAACCCTAGTCAAATTATATAATATAATCCTCGTGTTAGTAAATGAAAATAAAAACTCAACTTTTTTCTAGTAAGCTTTAATATGTCACGTCAAAACTTTTTTTTTAATTTTCTACTTCATTTTACTGTTTTGATATAAAGACTTCATATTATTTCAATCAAAATTTTTATATTTTTAAGGAAATTCATTTATTCTAGTCAAATATTGAACTTCACATAAGGAAATGTTTTTAGAAAACTAGAGCAAAATAATTTAAATTAAGATTAAATCAATTTTATAACGTTCAAAGCTGAATTGAGAAAAAAATATATATATTGAGTCGGACAGTGATAATTTCAAAGAAAATAAAAGGATGGCCAATTTTCTCTTTTTTTTAAAAAAAAAATGAAAAAGGTGGCAAAAAAAAACCCACTAAACAAACAAACAAACAACTATTTACTGGGAGATTCCTACAACATCGGGAAGAAGTCAAGAGTTCAATTCGGATGAAGAAGCAAGAAGAATATGAAAGCCCAGATAATAATCATAAACCAGATGAAAAAAGAAAAATCAGCCCAAATTTTGTTTTATGAAATTACAAGTATTTTCAGTCAAAATGCAATATTTGCCAAATGTGCGGTCGAGATGGAAGAGAAATGAGTTATCAGGCTCTTAATTGAGCGCACTATAGAATTAGCAAGATTTGATAATCATTTTTATTTTTCAAATATTTTCCACCTCGTAAACCCGACATTCTTGAAGGATGAGGTGGCATTAGGTCTACGGTATCTGTAATTTTAAGTGGAGGCTCAATCATCAAAGGTTGACTGCCCGCAGCCGGCTTAATTAATTTGGAATTACATTAATCAATTAATAATTTAATACTTTTCGAGAAGGAATCATTAGCACGTGGGACATTGGTTTTCATTGGGTATATTCCTGTACACGAAATCATTAGGTGTGCACTCATTCATTGCCTCTCGATGGAATCTCCTTTCGCTTTATATATATATATTTGATAATGTCTTCATATTTTTCCACTATTTTATATAAAGAGCATCTCTAGAATATTTTTAAATATAAAAAATAATTTTTTCAAGTTCAATAAACTCTTTTTTTTAATTTTAATTTTATTTTATATAAATTAAATTTATTAAATTAAATAAATAATTTTTATTATAAAACAAATTATAGAAAAATACTAATAAATATATAGAATATATATAAAAAATAAAAGCGTATTAATTATAATAAGAATTAAATTTGACTCTCTAAATATATATAATTAAACTCACTATCTACTATAAATTTTAAAAATAGAAAGTGTATTGAAAATATTTTGTACATAGTAGTTCTTTATAATAAATAGTAAAATAAAAATAAAAAGTTTATTTGATATGTTATAAGAATATCTCTAATATGCTAGCTATTTAAGTTAAAATATTTATTTTAAATAGTCATACAATAAAAAAATAATCCCAATAGACTATTTGACTTTAAATTATGAAGTACATAATAAATTTGACTCTCTATATTTAAAAAATTAAATTTTACTTTTTATTTTAATTATAATTAATAAATTTATACTTTTTATATATTTTTTATTTTTTTGATTTGTTTGTTTTTCTAAAACTAATTTTATATTTTGTTACAATAAAAATCATTTATTTTGATAAAATATTACTCAATCCGTTTTATTTTAATTCTCACTTTAGTTAACTTTACTATGATTAAAAAATTATTAATTAATTTTAAATTTAGAAAAAAATGAGTAGTTAACACTAAATTATTCATGGTTTTGAAAGACATAAATTGTTTGATCCATAAATTAGGGATGCCAATTTGATTCATTTTCATGGTATCTTGTCCCGAATAAAGCAGATTTTTTCATCATTTTCATACCCTATCCCAACTGCACTCGTATCTCAAAATTTTTTTTGGCGAATACAGTATGTACATCCCACCCTAATATATTATTTTATATTTATATATAATAATTATTTATATTTTAACATAATTAATATTTTTTAAAATAATAAAATAAAAATATAATATTCATTTAAAGTAAAAAAAAATTATTTAGACAGATTTATAATTAATTAAAATTAAAAATAAAATAAAAATTTTAAATAAAAATCGGACATCAGGGATCTCTATCCCCATGTGGTGCGAAAATGATGACCTATAATTTTTTTCGAAGGAAAACATGAAGGGGGTTGGAAATGGGATATATGTTTCGTTGGAGAGAAAATGAAAAACTTCTCCTAAACCTGCCTTATTATCATTTCTACCATAAAAATATTAATTTGATTGATTTTAAGTAATAAAGTAACTGAAATTTAAAAATTTGCCTACTAATGAAATTTTATATAACATTAATAACTTTGAATTTATGAGTATAAGGGTAAAATTAGAAAAAAATTAAATTTTCATCGATTATATGAAAAAGCGACAAATAAATAAAACTTCATATTATATATAGATAATTACAAATCAACAAATAAAATAAGTTGTATGGAATAAAATAAAATAGAAAGTAAAATTATAAAAAAAATTATTTAACTTTTCTATGATTATCTTATTTATTATACTAAAAATATTTTTTAAAATGAAGAGTACGATAGGATGCTTTATGTATGTAGCTCATTGTTAAGGTACTTAATGTATCATTATTCATAACTCAACTAGTTATTTAGTGGAAGTGGATATGATTTCCATAACTTCCAATTCTCATTAATATAGGATTATTAATTTATTTGTTAATTGTAATTCTTCTTTATAAATATACTAATTGTAATATGCATTCCGTTCCCTACAAAAGAATATCATAATTACTTTAAAATCAAAATTAAATCTCATAATTGCAATTTTTTTTAAATGCAATATTGAGCTTCTAAATTTGGAGAATTATTAAAAATGATAATTTTGAAAAAAAAATGCCATTATCATTCATAATCGAAATTTTAATGAGCGATTAATTATTCTAAAATTATGATATTATTTTTAGAGGGTTGGAATGCATATCACAGTTATTAATTTATTATACATATAAAGTAGAATTACAAATGATAATTTTGTGAAAAAAATTTAACACATTCCAAAAAAATATAGAGACATTCTGATAGAAAAATTCCAGAAAAACATATAAAAACAATAAATAAAAACAAAAATTTGATAGAAGTTTAAGAGATTTATATTCTATAGAATAATAACAATATTGAAAAAAAATTGAGGAATCACTATTGATAAAAAATAACAAAATTTAATAAATAAATAAAGATATCGAGGAAAAAAGGGTAACGGCAAGGATTTGACAAGAAAAGTCATATTAAAAATTTATTCATAAAAATAAAGCTGCCTTGTGAGTTGAAATTATAGTTAAATTATTTTTAAGAACAATTTATAATTAATTTAAAATTCAAAGATTAATCAGAATAAAACTTAATTTTTCATATTCATTAATATGAGTATTTTTTTTCTTTTACTACTTAATTATTATGAAAATGGTGAAATGAGGAAACTTATCCCTTTCCTAGTTGCATGAAATGTTTGGTCTCCTAACAGAAAAAACTCACATGTTACCAAACTATCAATGATACAAATTTTTTGAATTAAATAAGATGAATATAGCTTTTATTATTATTATTATTATTTGGTAGAGAAAAATGATTATAGCTTTCGTTAAACGTTATAATGCATGCTAATTATTGAGAAAATATATAATATCAATTTTAGAACATATAAATATTCGTCCACATTTAGTAGTTTATTGAATATTTATTTATAATTGTTTTACATTATTAAGTCTTAATAATATGAACTGATAATAGAGTAAGGAGTAATATTGAAGATACTATCCTTTTTAAAATACTATTTAAAATTTATTTTTGTTTGGTAAAGAGAAATTAAATTTATATTTTTAGATTCTTTACTATTTTCTTAAAATTATTACTTAAAAATTTCATAAAATGAGTGTATTATTGTCTAATTTAACATTTTCGGGAGTATTTGTGATTGTGTAAAAAACAGATTAAAATTTTTTTGATGTAATTAACTGATTTTTTTAATTTTTTATAAATTATTTTTTAAACATTATCTATTTACTTATTTTTTTGAAAATTAATTTTTAAAATTTAAAAAATTTAAAAATAAAAATATTTTTTCTAAAAATATTTTTATCAAATTCAATAAAAAAACGGCCTTTCATCGTTTTGCCCAATTATAAATTAAAATTTCAGATTATTAATATTAATGGTCCGAAAATTCCTAAGCGGTGCTGTTTCAATGAGAACACGTTTCGCATTTTGATTAGACAATACAGAAAAAAATATAATTTTTAATTTTTAAATTCAGAAAACCGGAACACAAAAAGGAAGGAAAAGCTTACAAAATCCATCCTCTCTCTCACAGACTCACAGTCTTCGTTTCACTCTTTCTTCCTCTGCCCTCCTCTGTGCACAGTGCGTAGTCTATAGACTTGCTCTTCCCTTTCTCGGGACACTGTCTCAGTGAGGTCACATTGCCTTTCAAGTCTCAAAATCCAGAACTCACAGTCCCATTTTCCTTTTGAGAACACCATTTCTCCTTGTTTCTTCTGTATTTACTGTCTCCCATTTCTGCTATTTACTCTTCCATGTCTTGTCTTGTCAAATTATGTTTTCTCTAGGCTGCGTGTTTGTTTTTCTAGGAAAGAAAGCGCTGAACTTGGTACTCAAGATTTGAGCTTTTACTTGATACAAACAACAGAGTTTCATCTTTAGATCTCAGCTGCCTTGCTTTCACTCAAAATCCAAAAAGCCACTCACTTCATTGATTTTTTTGAGGTGATATTCAAGTCTCCATCTTTCTTCTTCTGCTTGTTGCTCTCTCTCTGTTTTTATTTTTGTGCTTTTTCTTATTAGCTTTTTCCCCAGTATCATTGCCTAGTCTCTCTTTTAAGACCTGAAAGTGATTGCATTACCCAGAACTGAACTGATAATCAATTGGCTTTATTTTGGGTCCCATGTGTGCCTAGTGAAAGTTTCAATTTTCAAAACCCAATTTAATTTTCTCTGCCTCCATAAAAAGAAAAAGATCTTTTTGTTCCTTTCTATCTTTTTCGTTATTGGTCATCTGTGCAAATACATTTAATTTTGATTTACTTAAATATTCATCAATCACTCCACAATCTTCTTTGCTTGGTCAAATATTGGATGTCCCATGCCTATTTCTTCTACTGGCCCAGTAGTGAGTATATGATATTGTGGTCAATGTATTACTCTATGCTGGTTTCTTGAATTTATGGCTTCTCCGTTGCCCCATTCAGGTATTTAGTTCATTATCTGATTTTTAGTCATTGTTTTCTGCATGATTATATCTTCGAACCTTTGAAATTCCTGAATTTAGGCTTCATTTTTCCTAATACATGTTGAAATGTGATTGATTAGCCTTTAATTTTTGCCTGCGTTAAATCAGCTGTTGATTGGGTTCTTATCTTGAATTAGTTATTTCATAAATCACATTACTTTCAGTGTTGAAAATTTGGTACTTACCTACTTTATCCCCTGGTATATGCCTCATGATGTGGGATTTGAAGTTTAGTGGCTTCTTTTTCTCCTGATTACTCTGTTGGATATAGCTGATCGTTGCTTGAGCTTGTTGTTTTGTTTCACATCTAAAGCATAGAAGTATGCTTAATCAGGACCAATTCTTCCACATTTCACTTCTTCTGCTATTTGTCTTCATTGGATTCTTTCAATTTCATGGTGTTCATTCACAAATTTCTTTAGGTTCAAAATTTTCTGTGGATGAAAGTGACTCTTGGGTTTCTCCCAATGGTGATTTTGCTATTGGATTTTTTAAATATTCTGATCTTCCTAACCAGTATGGGGTTGGGATCAGATTCAATTCAAAATCCATTCCTGTCAGTAAACAATCTGTGGTATGGGTTGCTGGAGCTGATGTCACTGTGGGGAACAAGTCATATTTCCAACTTTCCCAAGATGGGGAACTGGTTTTGGTTGATCCCTTGAAGGGGGTCACTATGTGGACCAGTGAAACAAGCCATTTAGCTGTGGTTTCAGCTGATCTTCGTAATGATGGTAATCTTATCCTACTGGATAAAATGGGGGCTGTTGTTTGGCAGAGCTTTGACAATCCATCAGACACACTTCTTCCAGGCCAGAATTTATCTGTTTACAAAACACTTAGAGCTGCAAGCAAAAATTCAGTGTCAAGCTACTACAGTCTTTACATGAATGCTTCAGGGCATTTACAGCTTAGGTGGGAAACTAATGTGATATATTGGACCAGTCAAAGCCCATCTGCTTCAAACCTCAGCACGGTTCTGACCTCCACTGGAGTCCTGCAACTTGTGAACCAAACTTTGCAGCCTGTTTGGTCTGTCTTCGGAGAAGATCACAATGACACTGTAAAATTTCGATTCCTAAGACTTGATGTCGATGGCAATCTGCGGATGTACTCTTGGCTAGATGCTTCACAGACTTGGAAATCTGTCTGGCAAGCTGTTGAAAATCAGTGCAAAGTCTTTGCAACCTGTGGTTATCATGGCATCTGCATGTTCAATGCATCAGGCTCACCTGAATGTCGATGCCCGTCAAAGATAACATCTGATCCCAACTCGAAGTGTTTTTCACAGAATTGCAAATTTGGTTCCAGTATGGTGACATATGAGCACACGTTTCTTTATCAGATTTATCCACCAAGAGACTCAGTCATCCATGCTAGTTTACAGGAATGCAAAAACTTGTGTATGAAGGACCCAGTTTGTACTGCTGCAACATTCACAAATGATGGAACTGGTGAATGCCGACTGAAAGGAACCCCATACTTCTCTGGGTATTCAGGATCCTCTTTAAGTTCAAGCTCTTTTGTTAAGACGTGTTCAGACCCGTTAGCTGTTGATCCTCATGCTACAATATCTTCTCCAGCGCAGTCTCCAGCCAAGAGATCATATGGGTTGTGCATTCCTTGTCTAATTGGAGCTGCCTCAGGCACATTTGTTATATTTGCTGTAATTCAGCTAGCACTTGGCTGCTATATCTACAGAAGAAGAAATTTAATTTGGAAGAAAGCTGCCTTAGCATACATGGGGAATAACTCGAAGGGCTTGATGGTGTTATCCTTTGCTGAAATTAAAGATATAACAGGAAATTTCAAGCATCAAATTGGGCCAAATATGTTTAAAGGAGTGCTTCGAAACCACCAGCTAGTCGCAGTCAAGGATTTGGAAACAACAATAGAAGAAAGGAAGTTTCGAGCTGTTGTGTCAAAAGTAGGAAGCATACATCACAAAAACTTGGTGAAGCTTAATGGGTATTGTTGCGAATCGGGTCAACGGGTGTTGGTCTATGAGTACGTCAAAAATGGTTCTTTGGAGATATATATGGAAGATGATGAGTTGAGCAAGAGATTGACTTGGAGAAAGAGGATCAACATATGCTTAGATGTGGCAAGAGCTGTATGTTATTTACACACAGGATGCAGGGAGTTTGTGAGCCATGGAAATTTGAAGTGCGAAAATGTGGTACTGGATAAGAATTTTGAGGCGAAGGTGGGTGAATTTGGGTTGGGGGCAGTTCGTTCTGAAGCATCATCAACTGGAGAGAAGGATGTTGAGGATTTCGGGAAGATGGTGTTGAGGTTGGTAACCGGGTGCGGTGAAGTCAATGACGTCTGTGAGTGGGCTTATAAGGAATGGATTGAGGGGCATCCAGAGAGGGCTGTAGATAAAAGAATTGAAGATGGGGTCGATAAACTAGAGCTTGAGCGAATGCTAAGAACTGCATTTTGGTGCCTTCAAATGGATGAGCGAATGAGACCTTCAATGGCGGAGGTGGTGAAAGTGTTGGAAGGTACATTGACAGTTGATCCAGCACCACCTCCTTTTGATTGTCGGAGGTTATCAGGAGGAGAAGAGTTATTGGAGTCAGAATCATAGAGTTCAACTGAATCACAGTCTAGTTCTTATGTCTTTCAAATTTTCATGGTTGTACAGTAGGACTAACAATGCAAGTTAGTGACAATATGGCACCTATTTTGAGATAGGCATGCCATTTTTCTTCCCAAAATGGGTAATGGTATAAGAACTGCTATCTATGAGAAGAAAGTTCCACCGAGTATTCAACTTGTATTCTGCATTTTGAGTACATGTAGCAGAAATGTTTGATGGAATATTAGACTTGCTGTTTTTGCTTTCTTCTCATTCTTTATTTATTGTGGAAATAAATTTTTTACACTTGTGATTTGCAGTAACATTTGACCTTTTTTTTTTTTTAATTTAGTACATGGGATTCTTGATGCTTCTTTATCTTCCTGCTATGAAATAGTTATTGCTGAGAAGCATGCCCTGTCTATAGCTTAAATGCCAAGTTTATTCTTCAAGCTACTTGTCTATTGTTGAGTGTTAGTGTCAGTTAGTGCTATAGGCCTTTTCTAGAATATGTTTTCGGTTTGCTTTCTTGATTTCCTAGTGTTAGGTTCTAGCATCTTTGTGTATTAGCATGACTATTGATTTTTCCTTGATATTTTTTGCTGGCCAACTTATTATGTAAAATTTGTACATCAAAGCTAAAATACCTTAGATAATGGGTTGGTATGTATATTGATCATGTGATGATCTGAAGCTTAAAATCCTACACTGTGCATATACAATAGCAACAATTTCAGTCCAAAAAAAGTCAAGTCAGTGGAACAAGAAACTTAGCTACTGAAAGAAGCTGAAGAAGCTTACAGAAATACAATTTGTGTCCTTGTTGATGAGCTCGAAGTACCCATTGTCCACCACCCGTGCACCAGAGACAGAAAGAAAGAAATACTACCAATTGATCTTATGGAAGCTTCAGTCCCTAAAAAAGAACATGCTTTTTTCTTTTTTCTATTTTTTCCCTTATAATTTGCTTCTCTCATTTTCCTTATTTGTATCAATTTTCTTTTGCTGTTCTTTTCCAAGATGGAAAAGGATGATGAATTTTTTAATTCAAAAATTACGGCATGAATTAAAATTTCATTTTGTCTAATGATCATAAGTGTGACTTCGGATCAAACTTTTTGTTTAAATTATTAAAAGTTGTTGGTCTTGGACTCTCTAACTCTCAAGTGTCAGTTAAAAACTAGCAGTTCATGGTTTCAAATCTGAGTAGGGCAAAAAGGAAGAAAGTCTGAGGTCTTGGTGGGTTGGCAATTGGCAGACAGATTACAGGTTCATGTTCAATAGATGGGCCTTCATAAATATCCAATGTTCTACTCATTTAAAGCTTGCTTTGAATATTCCAAGCTTCTGGTAGCTGGTTACAAAAACTATTAATATCTGAAACTATATATCTGTCTTTTAAGATTTAAATTAGGATTCTGAGTTGAATATTAATTCATTTTTCATCATTAGCTATTAATGAATAATTAAAATTAAACGTTAAATATTTATTTTTTGAAAAATAAATAATCTCTCAAACTTTGACCATTTATTGATAACAAATGGTAGAAATTAAATAAATACGATCTATCATGTGTAACCCAACTTGAAATCATTTCAATCCGAAAGATTTTATATGCTGAAGTGTTTATAAGCTGGAGATCATTGATTGTTAATTAAATTTAGATTTTTGATGAGAAAGTCTTGCATGTATAGGGTTAATTTTTCCTTAATTCCCAAAAGGGGACAATCTTATCAGGATTTGGTAAGGAGCTTTTTGAATAAAAATCCTCATCTAGTGGTAGCAGTTGCTGCTGTCTCGTAATGTTTATTAGGAATTACTCAAAGCATGGCGGAAGCTTTTCAAGATTTCAAATACTTATTAATTGGGTATCTTTGGAATGTTTCTGTTGCTCTCTTCTAAGAAGCCTCCTTCAGGTTTCAAAGTTTTACTCACTTTTCTCTTTCTCCTTATATCCTCCTCCAAAACTCGTTATCTGATACATAATATTTAAATATCAACATGCAAAAATGATATTAAAGCCAAAAAAAAAAAAGTAAATGGGCATCTCTTATCCTCTTAATATATGACTGGCGTTGTTAGATCTAACAGGACAAAATTGTTAGTCCATATATATTAATAAGTTCTAGTCTAATAATATTTATCTAATAATTAAAATTGAAATTTAGAGTTTGAATACCATTCTAAACCTTATAACTAAAAAAAATAGTTAGTACATGTGCAACTACTTTTTTTTTTTTTTGTATAAATTAATATCCTATCGCTCACTCTAATTTAAATTTACTCAGAACACATCTATTAATGTTTCCTCTCAAATTCTAAAAGTCTTTGTACCTCAAAGCTCATACTGGTGAACTAATTATTTTAACGTACATGTGCAACTATTTTAACGTCCTAAAATACCACCTATACAAGAAAATCAAGAATTGAAAAGCAGAAGCAGAAGAAGAAAGAAGTTATGTCAAGAAGCAAAGAAAAATTATTGGATCTTTCTTGTGGTTACGCTACTAGTTGCTGCAGCTCCAAAGATGAAGATGATCAAGAAAAGGGTTCTGCTACAGGCTGTTACACGCCAAAAGCTCAAAGATTCAAAATACCAGAGGTCCTATCATGTCCACCAGCTCCAATGAAGAGAAGGGTAGCTTCCAATTACTCTTCAAAAAGATCTCCTCTCACATTTTTTGCTTCTCCTGAGATTGAGCTCTTCTTCTTCGTTGCATTGAAGTGCAATAATATCCCTGCTTAATTAATTATTTTGCAGTTATATCACTTATCAATATGTATGCAACTTATTGATGATAATCTCACTAGGGTTTTGAATAAGCAATCTTAGATGCAACTTTATCTCATTAATCTTGTTATTATTAAGAGTCTGCTTAATTATGATCCTTATATGCTAAAATAAATGTTTTGCAGTTGCTTTTGTTAAGTTAAGCTCCCACTACATATGTATATGCTTTAATTTTAATATTCTTTTAATGACTGGTTAATTCTAATATGTGAAGATGTATATGCAGACTGAGTGGATTTAACGTGAGCTTAGCTATTTTTCCCTATTTCTTTTTCCTGATTGCAAATGATTATTTGTTTAGGCTAATTAACCTAGAATTTAAGCAAAATAAATTATGAAAAAGATAATAAAACACAAATTAATTAAAGTAATTAATTGAAAAGCTACATTTTTAGTTCGTGTGACTATTGGATATTGATCTTATTTTGCTCTTCAAACTTAAATACTTAAGAAATAGCAAATATTTTCTTACAATATTATGACATAAAATGATGAAAATCATAATATATAGTTCGTAAGAACTGGGAATTCAAATTCTAATAAATGTTTAAGGAATTCAGGCATAAAAAAAGTTTTCATTGTCAAGAGTATGTAATTTCCACATTATTATTATTAATTAGAAAGTTAAATATCAATTAACAATCATTAATGATATATGTGAATGTATGGTTAAGTTGATAATGGGGATGGGATCAGGTGAGAGTCCAAGGGGTTACAGGCACCCAAATCAGTTAGGATTATTAATGATTAAAAAGGACAGAAAAGGGAACATATAGTGGCATGGCAGCTTTGTTAAGTGTGTCAGAGTCTCAGCGAAGAACGCCGTAGATCAAAGGTAAAACAGAATCCATTAATCCATTGGTGGAAAAGTATTTCTTAGAAAAAAAATAATTTTTAATATATTTGAATTTTGAAAAGTATTTTTAAAAGAAATAAAGAAATAAATATTTTTTAGAAACAGATTTTAAAAAAATAGTTTATGAAAATTTTAAAAAATTAATCAATTAAGTTAAAAAAATTAATCCTACTTCTAAAAAATTAATCAATTAGATTGTACATAAAATTTTAAAAAATTTAATACAAAAATATATCAAATAGAGAAAAATAATGTAGTATATTGCACTATAATATTTGAAATTCATACAGTATTAAATAAAAAAACAATGTCTCAAACAACAGAAAGATAAATTATTAATTTTTTAAATATTTATTTATTACTGTCATTTATTAAAATTTAAGAGAAATTTTATATAATTTGTTTTATAAAAGCACATTTCTTGTGAATCTCCATATTTTAATTCTAGGAAATTCACTTTCTCGAGAAACTAACAATTCAATGATGTCAGTTGTTTTTTTTTAATTGAAAAATGTTAAGAATATTTTTTATTTTTATACATTTTCTAACACTCATTTTATTATTAGTTATTGAGAAGAGAAAATAATTCAAAAAAGAGAAAAAAAGAGAAAAATTATTTATTCTTTTAAGCAACAAAGTGAGTGTTGCAAAATTTAAAAAAATGGAGTTTTTTTAATTTTATTTACAGGTACCGATCTAATTCCGTCCCAGATTCACAATGGGCAGCGTTTAGCAAATTTTGTCCCAATCGCGAATCATGTTATTCAATGGGCTCCTTCGTTGGTTTTTACCGATTTTCATTTGAATCTCACCCAACTCTAATCACAATTGCAGTTTGAATTGGTCGGCTGGGCTCGATAGTGTTCGGCCCGGGCTAATCTGATTCGTATATTTCTTATTAGAATTTCTAGATAAATATTATGAAAAAGTATTTACAAATATATTTCTTTATTTATTCTCTTTTGAAAATATGTTATTTTATATTTAATATTTCAAAAATACCTATTTTTTATCATAATATATTTATATACATATAGTATACTTTGTGTATATATAAGATATATTTATGGTATATAAATTGACAAAACAAATAATTTACATATTTATTGCTAAACTAATGAGTTCTAAAAAGATTTATAAATTATATTAAAATAATATACCAAATATCAAATATATTAATGTGTATATATAATATTATGACTAGAATTTGCATTTTTTTAAAAAGATATTTTTAGAATAGTAAATTTGAAAAAGAAATATTTTAAAAAAATAAAAAAAGATGTAAATTTGATATATAATATTTTTACTTTTTAAAATAGTAAAGCATTTTTGAGAAAAAAAGGGTTAAAAAGAGTAACATGTAAATTTCTCTTTTGTTCAAGTCCGTTAAAGTCTAATCACATGTAAAAAGCAGAGTTAAACACATATGTTAATTTGGACTGAATAAGTGAATACCTGAAAAAAAATATTAATAAGAAACACTCTATATGTAAAAAATAATTAATTTGAAATACTTATAATATATTTTAATATGTAATAAAGTAAATTCACATTAACTTGTTGCACAGTATTATTTATTTATCTAAATAAAAAATTTAAATTTTGTACAAAATTCATATAATATATATGCAATATTTGATTCAAAAAAGATAATAAATTGTATTATTTAAAAATTCATAAAATCAATACAAGTTACATAAAAAATTTTAATACAATATTTGATTTATGAAATAATATAAAATATATGTATAAGAAAGTCATTTAAAGAAAAAAAATAATTTACTGTATTAAAAAATTTTGATTTTTTTTAAATAATAGATCAAGACAAAATTAAAAGTAATAAACTCAAGCTCATCCCAATAAATTGGTGCTTGTTCTCGAAGTCACACTGAATTAAACTTATTATAAAAAAGAATGAAAGACAAATCGAACCGTGCTTATGTAATATTTCTATTATGAAAGACAATTTCTATTAGCATCACTAATAGATGAGCTGTCATTTTTTCTTCCAAAAGTTTCCGTGTGTCCGTCATCAGAGGCTTTGACGGTGAACAGGTGGACACGCCGGTCTCCATCATGGAGATATGTGCTTGTCGCCTAACATGGTATAAATAAACAGGGGCCTAACGCCACGACAGCGTGGAGACCGGCAGATCGCCGTTAAGAGGGCGTTATCATTTTAACTGTTTGCGTTGGACACGGCTGACCACGTGGCTTGTAGTTTGTGAACTGAGAGACCCACTGACTGAAAAAATTTGGACCCACAGGTGGACACGTTGCCAAAGTAAAATACAAGTGCGTGAGCACTCAAAGAGCATGCAAACTTTATCCTTATTTAGATGGATGGAAAATAAGAAAAAAACCAAAATAAGAGAGAGAAATAGTAGAGTAAAATAATTTTATTTTTTTTGGATATGAAAAAATATAAATAAATTATTTTTATTGAATAAGTTACATAAATTTTTTTTAAACTTTTAATAAATTATAATCATAAACAAAATTTTATAAAATTAATAGTTTATCCATTTATCATTTAGATAATATCTATTTATTTGATACTGTATAAATTTTATATATTACAACATAATTTATTATATGACTTTTTCTATATTTGAGATATTTTTTTGTTAATTTTTTAAGATTTTATGTACAAATTAATGATTTTTTATAAGAGTTTATAATTTTTACTCATTACTAACGACTGTAACTGTAGAGCAATCAATACATTTAAGTTACAACTTTACTAATTGTTATTTTAAACAATATTTTTATTAAATGACAAGAGAGTAAACTGTTAGTTTTTTAAAAATTTATTTCTAATTATAATTTGTTAAATTTAAGTAGATTTTCTATAATTTATTTTTTTTATTTTATAAACTAAAAGTTAAAATCGTAAATTAATAACACTACAATTTTTTTTCATTCCTTAATATACTTTCCAAATAAGAGAAAATGACTTTATTTTTCTTAATTTATTGTCTTATTTTCTTCCAATCCAAATATAAGAAAAAAATAAAATTTATTTCCTCTTTTATTTTCTTTCTTCTCATAAAATTTATGAATAAGGGGTAAGTTGAAAGTTACTACAATGTGTCTTAGTCGTCGAATAATTTTTTATCTGAACGGATATGCCCTTATTGAGATACAAAGTATTGAGTAAAAAAAATCAATAATGATTAATAGCAAATGTCAAACTAATTTTTTTTCTTTTGACATATCTGATATTCATATTTTAAGATTTTGATTAATACAGTTCGAATCAACTCGAACTATGAAGATGAATTTTTTTAATATATATATTTTTTTATTTATAAGACTTGAATTCGAAATTTTACTTAAAAAAACTAGTGTTGAACTATTTAAACCATCATGTCATAAAATTTTAAAAAAATAACAGTTTATCCCTCTATCATTTATATAATACACATTTATTTGATACTATATAAATTTTATACATTGCAGTATAATTTATTATATAACTTTTTATATATTTGAGATGTTTTTGTGTAAATTTTTTAAGATTTTATGTACAATTTAATGATTTTTTTATAAAGATTTGTTGAACTTTTAGGGGTATTTTCATCATTTTGATGCTAACAAATAAATAGTAATAATGTATTTAACATACTTGTTTTCTAAGTTTATTGAACAGAGTATGAAATATGATGCAAAAATTGAAGACTAACTTTAAAAAACAAAAATTGAAAAAATATCATGTTCATGCCTATGATTATTTATGTCAAGTCCGCGATGTAGCTTAGCGTCAATTACCCAACATTTAAAGTTCACGACCATGAAAGATTATAGCAACCGTAAATGATCATATCAGTCACGCCCGTGAAAGAAAGTCACTCCCATGAGAAAATATGCCAAATTCCTCCAGAGAGCTTCACGGCCAGAGTCACCACTTAGACCACGGCTTTGAAGGATATTCACGTCCATGAAAGAATAATGTCATGCCCGTGATCAAACATTTCAAATCTTTCCAAAATGCTTCACGACCAAAGTCATCACTTGAGTCACGGCTTGGAAAAACATTAACGACCGTGACACACATATTCATGACCATAAAAGAGGAAAGAAAAACATGTTAGACGCGAAATTAAGAGTTGGTGCAATGACTATTTTCTCATTAAATGCATTCAAACGACTATAATTCGCCATGAAAGTATAAATGCAAGTCATTTTTGAATCCAGAATAAGATAATAACAATTAATTCAAATCAAAATCTTGTTGTAGCCATTTGTACATTAATTACTTTCAACTAAACTTTAATTCTCTGTGAAAATCTTTTTGCTCATTATTTCTGAGCATTATGGATTTATGAGTGTTTCTCTTTGTAATCTACTACTCAAGTGAATTTGGGTATATTGGGTTAAAAGTATAATACTTGTAAGGGTTATTTGTGTGAGCCATTAAAATATAATGAATTAGTTTATTGTGTGAGCCATTAAAACACAAAAGATTTCTGGCTTAGGTGTGATCCATTGATAGAAACACCATAGTTGAGAGTGAGCTTGTAAAATTTCATTGTAACACTTTGTGTGTTAATGAAACTCCAAATTGAGATTGGGGAGAGAAGTAAGGTTTGTAACACTAGAATATCTATAAAATTTATTGTGTGATATCTTCCTATCCCTACTCTACTTAACTTTTCTTTCCACACTTAAAAGTTAATAATTTTTAATGTCCAATTCAACCCCCTTTCTTGGTTCAATATCTGTGCAAAAGAGTTTATAATTTTTACTTATTAGTAACGACTGTAACTGTACAACAATCAATACATTTAAATTACAACTTTCCTAATAGTTATTTTAAACAACATTTTTATCAAATGACAAGAGGATAAACTGTTAGTTTTTTAATTGTAATTTGCCAAATTTAAGTAGATTTTTTGTAATTTTATTTTATTTTATTTTATAAACTAAAAGTTAAAATAGTAAATTAATAACACTACAATTTTTTTTCATTCCTTAATATACTTTCCAAATAAGAGAAAATTACTTTATTTTTCTTAATTTATTGTCTTATTTTCTTCCAATCCAAATATAAAAAAAAAATAAAATTTATATTTTCTTCTATTTTCTTTCTTCCTATAAAATTTCCGAACAAGGGATAAATTGACAGTTACTTGATCTAAATAAAACAATGTGTCTTAGTTATCGAATAATTTTCCATCTAGACGGATATGCTCTTGTTGTGATACAAAGTATTGAGTAAAAAAAAATTAATAATGATTAATAGCGGATGTCAAACTAATTTTTTTCTTTTGACATATCCAATATTCATACTTTAAAGTTTCGATTAATCCATTTTGAATCAGCTTGGAATATGAAAATGTAATTTTTTTTTAATATATATTTTTTATTTATGAGACTCGAATTCAAAATTTTACTTAAAAAAACAGTGTTAAACTACTTGAACCATCATGTTACAAAATTTTAAAAAATTAGCAGTTTATCCCCATATCGTTTAGATAATACTCATTTATTTGGTATTGTATAAATTTTATACATTGTAGCATAATTTATTATATAATTTTTTCTATATTTGAGATGTTTTTGTGTGAATTTTTTAGGATTTTAAGTACAATTTAATGATTTTTTATAAGGGTTTAAAATTTTTATTCATTACTAACGATTGTAACTGTAGAACAATCAATATATTTAAGTTACAACTTTCCTAATTGTTATTTTAAACAACATTTCTATTAAATGATAAAAGAGTAAACTGTTAGTTTTTTAAAAGTTTGTTTCTAATTGTAATTTGTTAAATTTAAGTAGAGTTTTTGTAATTTGTTTTTTTTATTTTATAAACTAAAAGTTAAAATAGTAAATTAATAACACTACAATTTTTTTTTCATTCCTTAATATACTTTCCAAATAAGAAAAAATGACTTTATTTTTCTTAATTTATTGTCTTATTTTCTTCCAATTCAAATATAAGAAAAAAAATTATTTCCTCTTTTATTTTCTTTCTTCCCATAACATTTCCGAACATGGGGCAAATTGACATTTACTTGATCTGAATAAAAAAATGTGTCTTAGTCGTCGAATAGTTTTGCATCTGGACGAATATGCCTTTGTTGTAATAAAAAGTATTGAGTAAAAAAAATCAATAATGATTAATAGCGGATGTCAAACTAATATTTTTTCTTTTGACATATCCGATATTTATACTTTAAAGTTTTGATTAATCCAGTTCGAATGAGCTCGGACAATAAAGATGTAAAAATTTTTCAATATATATATTTTTTATTTATAAGACTCGAATTCGAAATTTTACTTAAAAAAATCAGTGTTGAATTACTTAACCATCATGTTACAAAATTTTAAAAAATTAATAGTTTATTTCCCCATCGTTTAGATAATACCAATTTTTTTGATACTGTATAAATTTTATACATTACAACATAATTACATATGACTTTTTCTATATTTGAGATATTTTTGTGTAAATGTTTTAGGATTCTAAGTACAATTTAATGATTTTTTTATAAGAGTTTAGAATTTTTATTAATTACTAACGATTGTATGTAAAACAATCAATACATTTAAGTTATAACTTTCGTAATTGTTATTTTAAGTTATAATGTGTCTCAGTCGTCAAATAATTTTTCATCTGGACAAATATGCCCTTATTGTGATACAAAGTATTGAGTAAAAAAAATCAATAATGATTAATAGTGGATGTCAAA
Organism: Triadica sebifera; assembly: GCA_023653625.1. Lineage (NCBI taxonomy): Eukaryota > Viridiplantae > Streptophyta > Magnoliopsida > Malpighiales > Euphorbiaceae > Triadica > Triadica sebifera. Next base: position 9,607,030 of record CM042911.1, on the reverse strand, counting down.
CTAATTTTTTTTTCTTTTGACATATCCAATATTCATACTTTAAAGTTTCAATTAATCCATTTCAAATCAGCTCGGACTATGAAGTAAAAATTTTTCAATATATATATTTTTATTTATAAGACTCGAATTCAAAATTTTACTTTAAAAAAATAAGTATTGAACTACTTGAACCATTCTATTAGCAAAAATCAAGCTAATTAATTGCAGAAAATCACATCATTAATCGGCAAAACTCACATTTTCAATACAAAAGATGGGAGGGGGGTGATTTTATCATTATGCGTTAAATAATAAAGGATATTGATGAGGCTACGTTTAATATTGCATTTGATAAAAATATTTTTTTAAAAAATTATTTTTAAAATTTTAAAATTTTAAAAAATAATTTTGAAGAGAAGCCATTAAAAGATAATTTTTTCAAAAACAAATTAAAAAAATAATTTATAAAAAATTAAAAAAATCAGATAATTAAATAAAAAAATTATAAAGCTTACTTTTTAATAACTAAAAACAATCAAACACTAAGTCAAAAGAGTTCACTTCAGAACATTTCTTCTTAAATTCGGTTTGCACAGTGTGTAATACTGATACTCTTCCCTCCGCTTGGCAATTGGCATCCTCGTTTATGCCCTCTCTCTTCGTCCTCTTTGCGAGTCTCCCTAATCTATCACTGTGAGTTATGATTCTTCAAATAATCTCCTCTTGTTGCTTGTTTCTTTGCTTTTTACAGGTTATTATTAATTTTAAATCTTAAACTGCTTTGTTCTGTCCAGTTAATTTCCTTCGTTTTGATTTGAAAAGTTGCTTTTTTGCTCCTACTTTCCCTAATTTCGTCTTCCTTTTTTCTTGTTCTCTTTCTTTTCTTTGTTGGTTTGCATTTCAATTGTTTTCTTTTGGTTTCAATTTAAACTTACGGATGATAATTCTGAGTTTCAATGCACATCATACATGTGTTTTTAATGTGGATGGACATTGAGTTGATAATTGTACGTGTTATTGTTCCATTGTTTCTAGCTCTTGAATAATCAACTGTTTCTTTTAATTGTTTCTTTTTGTTATCTCGTCTTCCCTTGTATCGGTTCATAATATTTCCTTTTAAAATATATGATCTCGAGCTCCATTCTCTATGGCATTTCTTATTTGTTTTTTTTTTTTTTAAATCATGGAACTCATCGTTAGAGTTCTAAAAACAAATTTTTATTTTTATTAATATGTTATACAATATATAGGGATTAAAAATATAAGTTCTTAAATTTATAATTATTTTTAATGCATATTCATATTTTTATCTTGCAGGAGTAAATATTATAACTGGTTCAATTATTCTTTACGATATTTTTGTTGGAGTTTTAGAGAGGAGAAAACAGAGAAAAATGACATAAAAAACAAAGAAAAATTTCTGCAAAATATGCAGCAAACAGAACAGAATTTTCGCTCAAAATAGAGAAATCTTTTTCTTCTTCGTTTTCTTCAAAATACAGCTTACAATTCTCATCTCTAAACTCTCGCTCTAAAAGTTACAACAGCCTCCTTTTGTAGTGAAAGGATGGCTTTTTAGTCAACTTTTCCTTAAAATGTCCATTCCTTTTCAACCAACATTTTGACTAACACAAGAAATCATTCTAAGAAAATTTTCAACAAATCTAAAAATTTTAAGACTCGTGTATTGTTTTTATGATTGTAAATAATTTATTAACGCAAAATAATTACTTTAGAGACAATAATTTTATAATTAATAAATTTTAAAAGGATACTAGTTTACATGAAAAATAAAATCAAATTAGCTAGAATGGATGAGAAAAATATTTAAATAAAGCTAATGGAATCAGCTACAATAGAATCAGTAGCTGATTAAGATTAGAAGTAGCTTTCATCAGCTTGGAACAGTTGTTGGGCAAAAAACAGTTAGGATTACAATCAACGGTCAATAACTTGGATAGTTGTTGGGTAAAAAAAGTTAGGATTAAAATCAGCGGTCAACAACTTGGGATAGTTGTTTGGTAAGAAACAGCTAAGATTAGAATCAGCTATCAATAGCTTGGATAACTGCTGCATAAGAAACAATTACCAACTATCCTAAACCTCTGAACCAAACACCCTATTTGAATTTGTAGCAGGCATTTGGAATATCTATTGATTCCCATATTGTTTAGATATTGAGCTTAGAAGTCTTATTAACTAGGAGTGAACTAGATCAGACCATGATATTTATTTTAATTTGAAGATTTTTTGCCTTCAGCAAATTCCCTTTCTTATTTTAGGTTTGCCCTCAATGAAATTTGGTTGGTTTTTCTCTATATATGACTATATAATGTGAAATGAAACATCTGTTTAACAAATAATACGTGCATGCTCGTTATATTAGTTATATTTGTGTGTATTGTATTATGTATTTTAAAAAATATAATTTTGAGTATTCATACTTAACTCTAGACCAAGTCATTGCATTAAAAGTTGAACTCAACTATAATTTTCCAATTTGATTTTGTTTAAAATTACATTTGACTCGTTTATTAAGGAGCCTAAGCGATTGATGACAAATGTATTCAAGTTTTGTGCATTTATTTAACGAACCCTACTTTTGTTCAAGTATTTTCACTTTTTTTCAGGGAAAAATTGAGCTTCAAATGTATGTTTGGAATGACATCAATGTTAACAAATGAACCCAAATTATAATCATTGAGCTTTGCTTTCCATGCCTTTCATCCTTCATCCTTCAAAAATTTCAGGGTTTTCTTGCAACCATATAATAGAGTTGTTCATGTAGATAATAATTCAAGTCAATGTTAAATTGTTATTGCCAATTCACAAATTCATCGAGAAGGATTTCAATAGGCCTAATAATATTCATTATTTTCAGTATTGATATTTATAACTGGATGCATTACTTGTAGTTATTGTTTTTTGTGGAATATCATTTTTAAACGAATATATATTAGGAGAACCTTTTTTTATAATGTGGGCTAAGATATATGTGCTCTGATATCAATATCAAGAAATTCTTGAGCCAATATGTGAGCCTGCTTTTGAGCTTTGATCAAACATGTTTATGAGCCTTTGCTAGAGCTTATTCACAACTTCAAATGAATTGAGTTTCACCTAATTCACAATTGTGTGTACAGTCTAAAAATAAGTTATTTGGCTTGTTAATCTTTATTTATCAGTGATCTTTCATTTAAGCTTTGAGCTGCTCAGAAAATTTGTATCAGTTGCAAATTTGACTCAGAAATTTGCAGGTTTGTGTAGATAAAATGAAAATTTGAGTTCAATATTGAACTTGAATCAGTTCAGTTTGAGCTTTCTAGATTTAGTTCGAAGGTTTAAATTATTTGAGGTTGGTTTTGGAAAATAAGTAAAGCTACTAAGTCATGCTTTATTATCAAGCTCATTGATTTAACTAAGAGAAAATGAATGAATATCTAACTTCATGATATAAAGTTTTAAAAGGCTTGAAGTTACAGAAGCTGTACCTGACCTATTTATATGAAAGGAACAAGACTGAAGGATTCTCCTTTTTCTTTCTACTAAAGCAAACGCCTATCTTATACTAATCGTTCCTTTGATATAATGGAATCATGAATATAAACTTGTTACTATGAACACGAGTGATGCTATAGTGAGTTTATTGAAATTGACTGAGTTGGACTTGAATTTGTCCATGGTTGACTTACTTTTCAAATAAACTTGAAATCAGGTTTGAGTTTATATAATAAGACGAATAAGCAGACATAAAGAAGCTCTAGTCGAGCTATTTTGAATTGTTCATAAATGGCTTGCTTCTTCATCTGCAAAACACCAAGGATTGAATCTTGAAAGTGTTCAAGATGCAAATTGTATAGGTGAGAAGCAGATGGGGAAATTGTAGATTTCATTTAGTAAGAAGTATGAAAGAAACTGGACAATACTAGCCATCTGAATTGGATACTGATGGCAATAACCCTTGTGTTCATTCTTCTAAACCTTGCTGTTATAATATCAGGCATGATCTTGTCTTCCAGATAAGATGGAGGAAAGCACAGCAATTTTTTCCTTGTCAAAATACATGGATGGTGGTTTTGGGGGCAAAGGTAGCATATCACAAGCTACATGTCAACTGGATGAAGGAAGTGACGTTCATAAAGATATGCAGTTCACTGTATCACAATCAGGTAATAAGCAGTTCTGTTTATGATAAATATGAGCTTATTTCCTTAAGCTATGTGAACGTGTTTTAATTTAATATTCTATTCAGTTGACTATCAGCTTTCAATTTCATTGAGATGAGCTAGAAGAGTTAAGGATGCATGATATAGATTGTCAGTGGTGAATTTAACCACTTAGGCATCAATTCTTTTCTTTAGCTTAGCAAGTGTATTACTGTTTTATTTATTTATTTAGTTAATTTCTGTTAGTATATACAACTATATAATTTTCTTTTTACACAAATTAATACTAGGAGATCACTCGGAAAATATGTAGAGCATTCTATATTAACCATAATTCAAAGATCTTAAATTGGTCGGCCATTTTGACATGCAGCTGCTCAATGCCAATATTATAACTATGGTATGTTATATAATTGTATATGCTGACAAGATCCATGGCACATGTATATGCAGTGGTAATCTCATATCCATTAAGCACGCCTATTATATACTATGTATATAGTGATATATTGATGTGATAAGCATGTGTAATTCCACGTCTGAATTTTTCTTCTATCATGCGAACATGTGAGTATGCGTGCAGATGCATTTTGTCTGCATGTGTATTTGTCCATTTATATGCATGTGAAAAAATAATTAATTGAGTTGGTGCATGGGATGAATACAAGAATAAAGAAAGTACTCTTGAAACTGAAAACACGTGTTAATATGCAATAAACTTTCAATGTTCTACACGATTTAATTTAAGGACGGTGGTCTTTTCCTGGAGGAGAAGATTTATGTTATGTGTTATGATACTAACAGCAATGTTCTTTCCATCAGCAGATGGAAAATGTGGAGAAGAACATCAACATCCACAGCATTGTGTGTCGGTTATGTCTCCATCAGTTGTCAAATACGTTGCACCACCTACCCAAGCAGAACTTGCTGGCCAATCATTTGTAACCTCTCCCCTCTCTCTTATTTGTGGATTAACTCATGCTTCGCCGCCAAGATGTTCCATGTGCAATTAGATTTGCTTATATGTTCAGCAAAAGTATGACAAATCTTTGACAAGCAGCGACAAATCTTTGAATTTGAAGAGACACTAGAGTTGATAGTGGAAATTTTTTTTCCGGTGTGTATGTCATATCTTTGTGCTCCGCAATAATCGCATGCAGAAACTATTCTTGCTTATGGACCTTAGGGCTTCAAATGCAACTTGAAGCAAATTTCAGTATGTAAAGCAGTGCTTACTTCTTGGTTCATTATGGGTCTATATGCCCAATTAGTTACCATTGCTCTTTTAGTAGTGTAAAGATCTCTTTTGGTTGGTATTTGAATCTATTAAGATGTTTGGTTGACATGGGATTAGAGTAGAATGTCAGATATTGTTTTCTAATGTTGCAATAGTGGGTTGGAGTTGCTAATGGGAAGCTGAGGGTAAAAAGATTGAAGGTGGCTTCTGTTGTATAACGTTGCCAACAAAGATTTGTGTTATGAAAGGAGAAGTTTGGCAGAAGTTAAATATGAAGTTCTGAGTGAAATATGATAACATCATATGTTTTGCTACTGAAAAACTATGGCATATAGACAAGGAAGAGAAATTGTTCTTTGACAATTTTTATCACGTCCTCTTTTTTAAAGGGTGAACTTGCTGCAAGAGTATTTGTTACTTTTGTTTGGACTTAGATGTCGGTGGTTCAATAAAAAAAATGATACTGTTCAACATTGTTTCTTAGACCTTGCATTGGAAACTTCTTATACTAGGACACAGGTTTTAACTCCTCGTTACTCTTTGGTAGAATCTCTGAAGAGGATCTATTTAGATCAAATAGTCTAACTTGCAAGCCTTGTTTGCTTATACGCTCTATACGAATTAAAGTATAAATGATAATAATTCCATGTGTAATGTGCAGTTTGGTTTGAAGTTTGGAAATCGTATCCAAAAAGAAGCTTCTTCTTTAGTGTCTCTGTCTCATGGATTGAATTTGTTTATAATGTGCTGGCTAGTTAGACATCTAAGCAATGATTTTTCTTGCATAGGAAGGGTTGTATTCTTTTTCTTTTAATAAAAAAAATATATGGATTGATATAGGTCCATTCTTATTATCTTGGATCCTACACCAATAGAATGGTGCTGGCCCTTGAAATTACAGAAGAGCCTGTTTATGTAAATGCCAAGCAATTCCATGGCATTCTGAGACGAAGACAATCACGTGCCAAGGCTGAGATGGAAAAGAGATTGATAAAAGTTCGAAAGGTAAGTATTTGTTTTTGTCCATTCATGTATAAAATATAAATATTTTATATTAATCTTTTTTTGTGGAAGGGCTAAATCTTTTAAAAACATTGATTTACCAAGACGAAATAAGATACATAGGTTGTTCATCCTGGGGTTGCATCTGTTAGTCCCAGAGTTCCACATTGAAAAAAAGGAGCACAGTGAAATACAAATGTGGAGAGATCCAAAACAGTGTCTAATTGGATGAAGGTGATGAGTAACATTCTCCAATTACTCTCGTGTGTCTAATGGTGATTTTGGAGCCATGCTCTTGGTTAGATTAGTTGAAAGTAATGTGTATCTCCAATCAGCCCTTTTTCTTGTCCATCTTTATATTGGAAACTTCATCTTCGAGTTAAAGAACTACCAAAAGGTTATGCTAATGTCTGTTAAGCTTTGCTTGGCAGCATGTTTTTTTTTCCTTCTTCTTCTTTTTATTTTTTTTTTAAAAACAAAATATGATTTATTAGAAAACACTGATAAGGTAGTGAAGAAGCTTTTGAATATAAGTGGCAGTTGGCATGGTTGATTATGAAGTAGTTGTTCTTATATTGGATGTTGCCTTGAGCTCTACATGTGGCAAATGTGTAAGTGTTTGAGCAAACCAAGATGGAGATAAGTTGCCGGTCATGTCATAATTCATTTTATTTCAATGATTGATATGATCACAAGCTTAGAGGTCTCAAGTTGTGTTATACTTTTTTTTTTTTTTATGTTACAATATTATTCACATGATTATTTACTCTATTATTGTTTTCCTTTTTGGGGCTTCAGGTGGTTGTTAATAAAAACATGTACGAATTTTCTAGAGTGCTAGTAAAATTGCTTGGATGTCTGTCAAGTTTCAAGATAAAGATATGCCTCCCTTCCCTTTTCTGGGCAAGGTTATGGACAATTCTAGGGGATGTTAATAGGCACCTGGGTTTTGGCTAGGTAAACATTATCTTGGTTTTGCTTTGCATTTTGTGCCATTGAGATATAATCTGAACGGTATATTGTTTCAGTTGATTTATCACAGATATGTGATGGCAACAAGCTTGCAGTAAAGACAGAACTATAGCTATATGGACTTGAAAAAGGCACCCAAGGGGTCTTCTAGATGATCAAATAATTCTGAAATGAAATTTAAAATCTGATATCTGTAGTGTAATTATTTATTAAGAAAATGTATGAAATGTTGATCAAAACATTAAAATGAGAAATCAAAAAATTATACCAAATCAAAGTTCAGTTCACTTAAAATGTGGGAAGTAAAATACAACGATGCTCTTGTTGTCTTCGGGTGAGGGGTACTTGGATTATTGTTTAAGTTCATATTTTTTAGCTTAATTGAATTCTATTTGCTTGTTCAGCTGGAAATTCTATCAAGTTTAATTAGAAAAGAGAGCAAGATGCATACCACCTGCTGCTCTGAGAGTGACATTAAGCAAATCAACTATGAAATTGTTGAGTCAAAGATACTGTTTAAACTTTGTATAGTTGCATTGTCGTGTGCCCATTTTTCAAATGAGTACCAAGGCAACCTGGTCTTTTGCTTATCTCTTAATAAAACTAGGTTGGCGGGCTTCCTAGCGTGAAATGACAATAGGCACAACAAAATGCAAGTAAATTGGTAAAAACTGTTAGTATGGGCAATATTCAAGTATGTTTTCAGTATAAACAGTATGTCCTATTTACTTGCATTATTCATCTTGGTATTTATTGTTCGTTCAAAAAAGTTATTGTTATTCTGATGTTTCTCTTTTTTGTTTTTGTTTTTGCACTTTTGAGTCCTAGATCAATATGAAAGTTGTGTGGTTTTTCCCTTTCCTTTTTTCTACAGCCTTATCTTCATGAGTCCCGACATTTACATGCTATGAGAAGGGCAAGAGGTTGCGGAGGTCGCTTTGTGAACACTAAGAAGAATGACAACAGTGCTGCTGACACTCCACCTAGCAAGGCCAACAACTACACTGCAAGTGCTTCAGAACCTTCTACCAACATGTCAAGATCTACACTTTTGCCCTCCCAGTCCCATGCCAATACTTCAACCGGTAATGGTGCAGTAATAGAACCTTACTCTAATAAACAACCCTCACAGCATCTTTACACCATTGTTAATAGAAATGGTTGCAACCAATACTATTTGGGATTTCAACCGTCTCTAAATCACCCAGGTTTAGAGAGGAGGGTGGGAGAAAGGGATTGCAACGTGAAAGAATTATGGCGATAGGGGGCCTCACATGGCCCCTATTACTTGTCTCCCTCGGTATTGCACGCAGTCGAAGTGTTATGATTATGAACCCAGGTCGTATTATTCTTGGCTGTGGGAGGCAATACCAGGTTTTATAGAGAATTTAAAAGCTATGTTTGTTCCCGCAGGAAAATCATTCTCGGCTCTCGGAGTGGAAATGTAGTTCTAGTTTATTGCTGTTTTAATTTATTCTGTTCTATAATTTTAATGCAAGGGTAGCGTAGATGGCAAAAAAAAGTAAAAGACATAAAGGGGTGTATAGATTGCCATTCCCGCTATTACCATTATTAAGTTGTAGCTTCTTAAAAGTTGTACCATGAATAAGCAGCTTTCTGTATACATCTGTGTTCCAATAGAAATGCTTGATGTACTCATTTTGGGCTGTGGCGTAAGCTTGTCTTCCAAGCTATCATCAGTTCCAATTCCTAAATTTTATGATCCAGCTCGGTTCAAATTCAAAATTGTTACTTCATTTTTTATACTTTTTAAGTAGCCACACAATTTTTTTCTTCGTCTTCAAAAAACTGAACTTTATTTTCAAGGGTGAGCACAGGATTTTAAAACTTCTCTTTTATGAACATTCCCTACTGATATGCTGAAAAGAAGAATTTTACCATTCCCTATTAATCCAACTCTCTTTTTTGTCAAATTTGAACACAAGGACCATATCATGTCGTGGAGAATTCTTATTTCACTAAAAGGGGAAAGAATAAAAAAAGGGTTCGAATATTCATAACGTTTTGAATTCAAATTGGGTTCATGAAGTGAGAGGAAGAGGAAGAGGAAGCCAAACGACATATATATGCAGATGAAGCCAAACCTCAGAAATTGAAAATCCCTTTTTTTTTGGTATAACTAACATAAATAAATAAATAAAAAATGCAAGAATCAAGATCACCCTCATAAAAGATGGGGTAATTTTAATTTCTCTGGTAATTTGAGGCCCTACCTCAAGCATGCTATTGTCAAATTGTCTATGACTTTGGTGCCATCTCCATATGATATGTCGTTTTACAACTGAAAACTGCATTAACGGTACATTAATATCCACTTTTGGAAATATCTTTGGAAAAATTGACACCGCTCCCTTGTGGTTTATGAGATATATCTCTTATGTTACAATAATTTCTCTTGATATGTAATGTTTGAACTGAGTTTAACATGAAAACTTAAGCTTACTTGGATACTCTACTAATATTTGAAATTTTCTTTCGGCTATATAATTTATTCCAAATCCAAGGTTATAATTAACAAAATTCAAATTTTAGCTTAATTGGTTAACTTTACGTGTTTTGTATGTTAAGCTTTTGAACTTTTATTTTATCAAAATTAAGCTTTTTCATCAACTTTAATATATATATTCATTCAGCAAATGATTTACTCTCAAATATAGGGAATAAGAGCTTAATTCTTGCAAAAGAGAACTTGAAATATGAATTAATAAAAGTATTCCTTATGAATTTTGAACATAATATCCAAAAATGGATTCCTCTGGCGGTGGTGGAAATTGTTGTTTAAAACATTTTAGTGGGTGGAATAATGTTAATCCAAGTTGGCAAACTTTAAAGCTTGTTATGGCATCTAAATATTTTTGGTTCCTATTTGTAGAGTCTAGAACCACAAAAGCATATTTCTTGCAAATTAATTTCTTATTAATTTACGTCTTTTCTAAATAGCCTTATGGTTAATACTTTTCTGGTGTTCTCTTGGAACATTTTAGTGAATAAAAGGATTCTAAATTGTAACTATTTAGATTTGAAGAAAGTTGCTACATGTTATTTATAATTTCAAATATTTACGTATTTTCTGTTTAATTTTTTTGTTATATTTGTTATTTTACATTAAATAGTTAAATTATTGAATCATGCTTTAAAGTATTTAAATGTGTTATTTGCATTAAGGACTCAATAATTTTTAATGAAGATGAAATTATGTATGTGAAAATTTTGATTCAAAATTAAAAAAACTAATGTATTATTTTTTAATACAGAAAATATTAGCTACATTTTTAGTTTACTACCTCTACTCTTTTAACTTTCAAGAAACGAATTAAAATCTCCATGTTTTACTCATTTATCAATTGTCAAAAAATTTCATCCATCCAATCAAATTCATAATATCGGATTGTAGTCCTTTGATTTGACTCAAAATATATTCTCTTAAACAATTAGACAGACACCAAAACGAATCAACCATTTGAATGATAAACTCTTTTAGAGTCTAATTAGTGATTATCTAACCAAAAGAATTCTAAAACCCACCATCAACACTCAATACATCTCTAGATATTTATATTTGGCAAAAATAATTAGAAACTTTTTCAAAAAAAAAAAAGATATATTTTGTTTTTTTATTTTTTTAAAAAAATTGACATTAATGCGATACTTATACTACAAAAGACAAAAATAATTTACAATAATTATAACCACTTCAGCTTTAAAAATAAATAAATAAATCTAAATATTTGCGCAATTTTCAAAATGTAAGATATCTAAATAATATATTTTTTTTACAAATACCCTTAAATTTACGAATGCTTTATTCCAAAGCAGCAAACTCTAAGCTAATTGAACAGACTGAGCCAACCAAAAAACGAAAGCGGACTTTTTAGGAAAAAAATCAACAGTAAAGCCAAGAAGGGTAAGTCTGAGGGACACAGCCAATCACAAAGATAAGAATATTGTCAGCTGGCGAAGTCCCACTACGCAAACGCAATGTTGAAAAAGATGTAAACTTTTTTTCTAATTTATGTCTGAAAGGGCAATTCCTTTTTACTCTTTCCCACTAATTAAATTTTGCATATCCTACCCACTAAATCTCAAAAATATCACAATTAAAGCATAAAGTATCAGAATCTAATGAATGCTCCAAAAAGGGAAAAAAGTGCCTCTCTCTCTCTTTCCGGACTTGGAAAACAAAGCAAAGAATGATTGGAAAAAAAAAAAGGAAATCATAATGCTGAAATATTAAGCAAGTCCAAATATAGAGCTTTTGTCACCATTCCCTTTCTTAGTCATAAATAGGCAAAGATTGAAGAAATTATCAACAAGAGAAACCAAGTTAGTGTCCATGGGGCTCCCTGTGGTTAGCTTAGACCATCGATCATCCCATTTAATCCATCTGAAAATGAGTCTATGGCACACACGTGGAGTCCCCTCGTCCGTCCAGGTGCCCCTCCTTTGAGTGAAGATACATCCAACACAATCCTGTTCAATCCATATTTCCATAGTGTCCCAAGTTAAGAATCATACTATCTAATTGCACAAATCTTAAAAACATGCAATGATTAGAGAGGAGTTTGAAGAGGAAAGAACAAAGGAAAGACGATGAATGGAACTCACAAGCTCTTTGATGCCTTCTCTAGTTGTGGTTTTCCACATTTTATGACGATTTTTTCATCGATTTTTGATACTGAATGGTCCGCCGGCAGATTAACTCTTTGTGATGCTGATTGACATGGTAAGAATTAACAACATTTTCTAATGCATAACAAGTATTGCGTATGTAACAGCATGAAAACAAGCGCATAAATGTTACGTGATTTCTGGGTAGCCACCATATCTCCATCCAGTCCCAGGAGTTTCTACACCGAATACAGAGGTACAATCAGATACAGAAAAATGTATTCAAAGCCTATTCTAGCAAAGGTAAAATGCAAGTAGCGGAATTTACCTTAAGATTCTCGTAGCAATCTTCAAGATTATCATTGTACAGAATGTGATCAAAGATGCCTGATGATTTTCCTTGTTCAATTTCTGCCTCTGCATTACGGAGTCGGTTTAGTATCTGCTCTTCTGCCTCAGTCCCTCTATTGATAGAATTTCAATCAGATCCAGTTCAGGATAATATTGTGATGAAAAGGTCTCTAGAGAATAGGTTAGACTGACCTGGCACGAAGTCGCTTCTCAAGCTCCTCCATTGAAGGTGGACAGATAAAGATGAAAATTGCTTCCAGAGAGCTAGCCTTCACGGATCTTGCCCCTTGAACATCAATGTCAAGAATACATCTCTACAACCCAAATAAAATACCATGAATCGAACTAAAAACCTTCTTGAAACAGCAAAAAAGGCACATGAAGTTTTGAATTAAGCTGAGAAGGCCTTTCTTGTGGGAAAAAACCCTTTAGTTGCTCCTTCACATAAATCCAAATTCATTATTACTTCTTGTTACATAAAGTTACTGAAGAACAATACAGTACTTCTTCCATTTCACCAAAAGTAGGTCCTAACAGATAACGAGAGATTAATAACATCCTGAACAATGTACTTTTTCAGAAATATCTCGATCAACATTAGGTGATAAAGAGTTAATGATAACACATATAACACTAAATCTCCTAAAGTTTCATATTGATAGAATAAATTAAACTGTCAGGAGGATTGGTATGATGTAATAATATCAATATAACTTATTTGAGCTGTCAGCCGTGGCCTATAAATGCGAAGCAGGTATAATTTTTCACCCACAATAACATTATGCATATCACTCTGTTAAACTCATTGGAGCTTTCCATGCTCTGGTGGTAAGTTTTGTCATTCGGAAGCATTTCCTAGTTAAGTTCGAAGCAACAAAAGATAGGTGTTTAAGTTTAATATATCCCACATTGGCATTATTTTAGCACATTTTTATTTTTCAGTAAATATAGCATATTAAGAAGAGAAGAAGAGGGTTAAGTATTTTACCCTCCCTGCATCTGCCACCACCTCAACAGCTTCAATACTTGTTCCATAGAGATTCCCATGAACATTGGCAAACTCAAGAAATTTCCCATCTTTTATCTCTTTCTCCATAATGCTTCTCTCAGTGAAATGGTAGTGTACCCCATCTTTCTCCATGCCCCTTGGCTTACGGGTTGTGTGGCTTACAGAAAATCCAAACATGGATGGGAATTCCTTCATTAGCATTGATATTAATGTTCCCTTACCTACTCCAGAAGGACCACTAATGACAATTGGCTTCTCACCATTGCCCACCACAACTTTACTCCAGGCAACAACCTCTGTCCCCAAATTTTTCTTTTGCTCCCTAACATACTGAGTGTCCACCTGCAAATAATGGAATTCAAATGCTATAAATTAATAATTTGATTATTCTAATTTAGATAAAACAGAGTCAAATTCATCTTATTCTTCTTCGTAATGTTACAGACAAGTTTATTCGCCACTTCTGGAAAAGAAGGGGGGAAAACAGAGATTATGAAAACCAACTACTTATTTTCTTCTGATTAAATCTCGAGAAGTTCAAGGTCTGAAAATACAAACCTCAAGAAACCAAATGTAGTCATTTGGTGTAGATCCCTTCTTAATGATCAAAATTCTTTCGTCGTTCAAAGATACAGCAGAGCAACCTTTACATGGCTTAGGTTCTGTTCCGAGCACAATTGGAGTTACCCTAAAAAAGTGAATTCCACCACAGATTAATAATCCCAGATCCAACAGACTATAGCAAAGAAACATATGAAGAACTATATGCTCACCAATTCCCATTAGCTTTGTCAAAAATTCGAACTCCAATAGATAACGGAGATTCATCAACACTACCACCAATCACATACTTTAAGAAACATAATATATTTTCACAATTAGCAAAGTGATTGACCAGATTAATTACAAAAAAATAAAAAAAAATACAAATTTAGAGAACCAAATAAGTTTATGGAGAGAATTCGTACTATTTTATCTCGGATAGCAAGCGAAGTTTCACAATCTTTAGATTTTAGACCAAATCCATTCTGGTATCCAATCTGCAGATCATCAATAATGA